>JANAVB010024000.1:4545170-5160170 GCA_029216955.1 Iris pallida | reverse complement strand
ATCGCCGGAGTCGGCTACGGCCGCGCAGAGACAGCACAGCAAGCGCGTGCGAAGAACAGGGAACGACAGCGCCGACCCAATGTTCGTGACGAAATTTCTCGTCCCACAGTGGATCGTTTGTCGATCCAATCGATCAGGTGTTTTCCGAAACTATACAACTCCGATCCCCTTCAAACGATTTAATTTGTTTTGCGTCATGTGCATCGTAAAACGTACCCAAAGATCGGCAAAAACTGTACAAACCAGGACAGAATTTCGCATGCAAACACCCATCTTGGGAGGCCAAAATTGGTCGATCCTGTTAGGAAACAAAAAATCTAATTGAATAGGTTTTTAGTCAACATATACAGCTTCGAAACACTTTTTGTAGTTTTTACTTTCATTAAGTTTTCAGCGAGAAATCTGTTTCCAAAAATCAGGAAAATCCATGAAAAACAGTTTTCAAAAACTAGAAAATCCATCGATATGACGTGCGTCCCGCCAATCCGGGAGACATGGTCGCGAACCGAAAGCATCGGAAGGTGCGTAACGGCTTCATGGTCGTGTGGGCTTTGACGGAATTCAAATTGGTCGCGTGTGCACGGCGAATTTGATACGTATCCGTCGAAATTTACCGTATCGACCACTTTACACAAACTCCAATTACTTTGTGCACGCTAGTCTGATCGAGACGAAACTTGCGCCAACAAGACAGTATCATTTTTCTGGTCCTGTATGCCAAGTTTGGTCCAATTCTGAGACAGTTGATTGGACTGCCGTTTTACGGGCCCCACGGTCCGACTCAGCGGGCGATTTTGTGCACGGCCCGCCAAAATCCAAATTTGGACATACGATTGGGTTCGTATCGGAAAATCGGACTTGTAGATATATAGTTTGACGACTTTAGAGACCATTGACTCTGGCACGCTTTTCGGTGCAAAGCGGGTCCAACGGTGGATACCGTTTTTGCCCGAAATTACCGTTTTATCCCTGTGTCCAGAATTGGACTTGAGGACAGGCAACCCTAGCTAATTTGACTATTCTGAGAATGTTGGCGATGTCTGTTTCAGCTTTCGAAGATAGTGGTGATGACTTGGACTTTCTGACTTGTTTATTGGCGATACATTGTTGGTTCTGCGTACAACCTCCAGGCAAGTATACCTTGCCTCCCTATACAGTTTTACTTACATGCATTTCCTTTCATTTTTTTCAGTCATTTGATTGTTTATGGACATGTGCTTTTTGTATTATATTCTTTTGAGTTGTTTTCATTGCATATAGCCGTGTTCATGTTTGGTCTTGTGGTTCACACTTGGAGTTTCTCGTCAGTACCTTGCTTGAGTCGTGTCATAGAACGAGTACGTGTAATTGAACTGCTAAATCCTTGATATTGTTTCCTTGGCACCAGAGAGTCCACACTCGGGACGAGGGTGTTTTTTTATCTGTTTACATCCGTGAGTCCACACTCGGGACAAGGATGTCGATTATTTGCACCAGAGAGTCCACACTCGGGACGAGGGTGTTGACTTGATTTGACTTGACTTGCACCAGAGAGTACACACTCGGGATGAGGGTATTTACATCAGAGAGTCCACACTCGGGACGAGGATGTAGTACTTGTACCAGAGAGTCCACACTCGGGACGAGGGTGTCTTGCCGTGAGCTAACCAGAGAGTCCACACTCAGGACGAAGGTTAGTGCTTAGTTCAAACCCATGAGTCCACACTCGGGATGAGGGTTTGGTTTCTTTTATTAATCTCGTGATTATCGTTCATCCGGCAGTTCACTTATACGTAGTTGTTCTAGTGTTCGTGTGTTCGTGTGTTCGTGTTCGTGTTCGTGTTCATAGTCGTTTATCGTGTTCCTATTTCTTCTTGTTTATTTTCTCACGCATGATAAACTGTTAGATAGGCATGTATATTATGTATCTTGCTATGTCCTCTGAGGACCTGATGATCTCCTCAGGTTTAGCGATTGCATGGAGTTAGCTAGTAGTTCTGGATGGCGAAGGATTTGCGGTTCTTGTGGGATTCAGGTATCAATATTACGTTGTTATCCTTTCGTGCTTTACATTCCTTATCATGAGATATCATGTTTCTTGATTCAGTTTAGACTCTTGTTATTTCCTTTAGAGTCTTATCGGACATATATGCTAGTGGGCTGCAGACCACGACACATAGTGTTCATTCATATTTCGTACTCTTATTGTGGATTTGAGATATAGATTTGTTGCCATGATTTGGCAAGTATATCATAGCCGTGACAGCGTTTACGTATTCGAGTCAGGCTGGAGTCCGTTCGATACGTAGCTGGCTTCCTCACGAGCTCGTGTCCGAAAACCGGGTGCGGATCGTAACACCGGTACCAAGCTCTGGCAAGGTCAAAAAGTTGCATGCTCGCCACTTCCACCTTCAGGTCATCCGAGATCCGTGCCATCTTTAGTGTCCTTCCAGCATTTTCCAACCACTTATCAGCATACACTATCCCTTCATGGCCCCAAAAATCCATCGGACATAGATTCTGGTAGTCTCTGGCTGTCTCCAGTCTCGGTGCTGGAGGAGCTACCGGTACTGGTGGAGTCGGCTCTTGGGTCCTAATGGCATCCACAATCGTCGCTCGAAACTGCACAGCCTGATGGTTCTGTGCCTCCAGGAACTGCTGGAACATGGCCATCACCTGGGCGCCATCGAATATCATCGTCGGAGGCAGCAGAGAAAACTGGAGAGGTGATGGTGGAAACTGCTCTACTGGTACATCGTCTATGGTCTGATCCAAAGCTCCTGTAGCTCTAGGCTGATCTGCTGTCTTCCTGGTGGTAAGCATCCCGAAATAGAAAGAAAACTCTTTGATTGCTAAGTCCTAGGAAAAATAGTCAACCTCCTAGAGAATATTGAGTATAAACAATCTCTATATTCAATAACTATAACCATTTCCCACGAATCCTATGCTGTGATGAGTTTTTCTTAGTCTAATAGGTTCCCCAATATCATTTTATAACCTAAGTGCCATTAGGACAGACCTGTATGGGCCACCACTAAAAACATGTCATGACCCGCTCTCGAATAATCGGACACGCCCAGCCTTCGTCGATGGACACGACAAAGTAAGATTTATAATTCTAAGGAAAACTCCAAGATACAAGATATATAAAACAACACAGCTACTATACACGTTCCCAGAATCACCACAATCCACAAGTTATTGGTACAATATCATTCGGAGACGAATCCGATAACATGAATAAAATTATAAAATCCTGAAATCCTTAATACAATACATGATAAAATTCTCTAAAACAAATCTAAGAAAAGATCTAACTATAACTCTGAACTTCTAAATCTATTCTGAGGCACAATTCTATCCTGGCTTCGGGCTCTGGCCCATAAAGATGGAACATCATCCTCAAGCATACCTGCAACGTATCCTGTCAAAAAAAGAGCAAATTACAACCCCGACAAGAAGCACTAAACAATGTAAACTGAAATACATGAGAAAGAATCACAATATGAACTATGGTACAAGACAGGAATATGGAACTGTAGTACATGAATATCGATGAACTATAGTAACAGATCCTGAACAATGAACTAGACTATCAGTGTAACATGCTAGTAAAATAACAATCAGAGTATATGACCGGCTGGGTAAACAATGAACAAGAGCACATGAATAATGGTACGGCTTAGAGTCCCACGTGCACGATGTGAGACCTAAGCTATTAGTCAATGCCTAGCTAAAATAGGATTGGTCACATATCTGTAGTATTTCCCCACCCAATGTACAAGTAAAGAACAATGATCTATGAACAATGAACGATGAACGATGAACAATGAACAATCGTGTGTACAACGTGTCAATATAAGAACATGAAGCAAGACAGAAATACAGAGTAAAGGGTTCGAGTTGGTGGTACTTGCCTTGCTCTGGGTGATCAGGAATAATCGGAAGATCTGACTGTCCTCCTGGTAATAGGTATAAGTTGGTTAAGTTCTAATACTACACTAGCTATTTCATTTTTTACTAAATAATCTAATTGCTTAACAAGCCACCATTTATTGATAAGAAGCAAACTATATCTTTCCGACTAGCTAGAAGAACTTAGCAAAATATTATTTAGATAAGGCTTATTATTGTTTGAAACCATACCAAAATGTTTGCTACCAAAATATTATCGATATAAAATATTCATACATTGAATCTAGTTGTATTAGTAAAAATAAATATTTTGAAGATAACCCCCTGCATATGTCTAAGTAGAAACTTTGTTATAAAACCATTTGGAAACTATATTATAAATTAATCCAGTTGATTATACATATATAGATATTTGAAAATTCTACCAATATTAAAATAATAATATTATACTCTTTTATTTTTAGAACACAATAAGGTGATAAATATAACCTTATCAGAGGATGAAAAACTATATAATTTGGTAGTATATACAAAACATTGATATAATAGTTTATTTAGCTGGTTTAAAACGTGGCTACTTAAATATCTGATATCAAAAGCCAAGATATCCTAGCAATAGTTACTGCAATTTAATATGATACAAAGGAGAATGCCAACAACACTCAGTTAAACCAACAGGTCTTGGAGTCAAACAAGAACTATCCACCACATCAGCCCAAGTCAATATAATATTTAGCCTAAAGGAAAAGTCTTGCTCAAGTGTTCACTTCAAGCCCAGCCCATTCACCAACATAAACCAATCCCTGCAATTATTCAACCTGCATTCCCACACAAAGCAACAACCCATTCGAATGCTTATACCAGCCTACCAAGCATTCGATCCCAATATTCATTCTCAACCCATCTTAGCAAAATACTCATACAAGTAAACCCATGCTTAAAATACTCAAATCAACCTGTAACTTATCCTGACCAAGTTCCCCATATTAACCATTGATTCCAGTTAAAACCATCCCAACCCAAAAATCTTGACACCAAAATTTAACTAAGAAAACTCACAGCAGTTAACCAATTTTTCAAACCAAGTTCTGGTAAAAACACAATGTAGAATTAACTCCTCAAAATTATATACAATCCTAACCCAGCAACACAACACCAATTCAAACAAGGTTTAGTAGGAAAATTTTTGAAAGAAGACAACATTTCAAAAATATTCAGAGAATTACCAGAGGCTTAAATATGACCAAATCCCCATTTGAAATCAAAGTCCAAATTATAACAATATAAATCGATGTTTAGTTTAAACCATTTAAAACAAAAGCTCAATGAAAACAAACGGGTAGGCAATTTGATTATGAGCTGCAACAGGCATATGCACTCCCGTATCTGGACACTCGAGCCCAACTAGCTGAGTCCGACACGCAACACACGCCAACACGAACACAACCTCCGGACACAAACACAACTGAAATACGAGCTAAACTGGATACAATCTGAACCTGGCCCAGTCCTGGACACACACATGAACACCACTCTTAACCTGGTCAATTATTGCATCCAACAAAACTAAAACAACAAGTTCTAAAATAGAACGAAATTGAGATAATACCTGAGGAAATGGATCCGAAGCAACAGATACGACCCCAGAGTTAGATACGACTTCTAGTGTCCAGGTAGGCTCGGGATCCTACGATTGATACAATCCTCGCCATCCCCTGGCCGGTGTTTCTCTGATCACTCAATCCTTTAAGAAAATAGAACCAACAGAAAACAACACACATTGATATAACAAGCACACATCAATTCATCGCAGATATGAACAAAGCGTAGGATCGATGCTCACCAAAAATTGAATGGTCGATCGAGGAAGAACTTCGAATCGGACAACGGCAGCACAGGTACGAGCTGATCTGGATTAGTTCGTCAATTCAAGATCAATCTGATTGAATGAAATGGCAATTCAGCAAACATATCCCAGTGTACATTCACATCATAGAAGACTTGATCAGAGAGAGAGGATAAATAGACAGTTCTTAATTTTGAAACAATTTAAGAGGACAAATCGATCTTACCGAGAGTTTAGATCTGTTAGTCAAGGAGGACGAGATGTCCACCTGAGGACTTGCGATGGCATCGTCGGAGGAAGAACGAACCGCTGGAGGAAAGGGTCGGAACGTAACTCACCGAGCTGCCGTCGAAGAACTCGAGCACTCAGGAGGGATCGCCGTCCCGCCGGAGAAGAAGTTCGTGAGAGACGAGACTAGCTGCTGGCTAATGCCGAAGAAAGAGAACATCGCCCGGAGAAGAGTGGGGTGCCAATCGAGGAATTGCCATGGATCTCGCTGTCGAAGTGACGCAGCACTGCCGAGGAGTTGGATCTGACAAAGAGGATGGTTCATCGAAAACCGCTTCGGGAAAATGAACGCCGAAGAGGAAGACTCGCGGTGGTAGAAAACCGCCAGGTCGTCGTCCGCTCAACCGAGCATCGTCGGAGTCGCCGTAGAGGGATGAACCCCGCCGCCGCTCGCCATGGCCGGATCTCCTCAGAAATTAGGGTTAGGCTCGGGAGAAGAATTGGGAAATTTGGAAGAAAGCCGTCAGCTCTGAGAAGAATGATGAAAGAAATAACTTTCTCTCTCCTTCCATCGAGCTTATAGTAAAGGAATGAAATGGAGGTTTTACAAAATAGCCCCTCCACTAAATGGCAAATTACACAAAAGTCCTTCCCCTTTTTGTAAATTACAGAAATATAAAAATTTCAGTTAGGAAATTGGTTACAAGGTTGTTATAAATGGAGGAAAAATAAATTTTGAAACCAAATTCAAATTGTTCTTAATTAACATCCATTTAGAAAATTGTATTATTAAGAATAGGTAAATCAATTAAATATTCTCATAAACAAACCATAAATAAAATATATCTAAATTATAAAATCCCAAAAAAATAAATAGAAATAATAATTCGAAAAAGCGGGGTTACAATAACAGTATCAAATGTGTTCAGATTGTAGGAAGCAGCAGTAGCAAGAAACATCGATAGGAATTAAGGTTAAGCCCTGTACTGTACAGTAGGCAATATGGGATACTCATGTACCAGTAGAATTGGGTCTCTAAGCAGGGAGTAGATAGGGGTTACATTATTTGGTAGCATGGATGGACTATGTGACAGGTTATTAGTTGAGGATAAAGAGGGTTCAGGTACTGGGTTCCTAAGTAGAGTGCTAGCCACTTGGTATGAGGGAAAATGTTGAGTGTGATAACCATGTGCTAAGATATAGTCCCAACAGAAACTAGAAGAGCAAGGGGGGTTAACAAGGCTGTATACAAATATATGGAAAGTAGCCAAAGCCAGGAAAAACACAAAAACCTTAAACAGATCATTACTATCTAAATACAAAATTCTCCATGGAGTCGACCTAGAAAACTAACAATGAATAGATAGGCTAGTTATTAATTTTAAATTGTGTTTTAACATTATGTGTATGGTATAAACAGGCTACTTGGACCACGATACGGATTCGTAAACCGTATCCGCAGCTCAGGACCATAGACAAGTATACCTTACCTCCCTCTACAGTTTATTTGCATGCATATTCTTATTATTATCTAGTTTTATTAGTTGATTATTTACATGGGATTTGTATATCATGCATGCTAGTATAGATATAGTCCTTGTTCATAGTTAGCTTTGTAGTTCATATTGGATCTGTTCTCTCGTGTATCTTAACTGGGTCATATCATGTAGTCACCTGTACTACGATTGAGTCGTATCGTGTCATAGAATGAGTTAGTCATAGCGGAACTGCTGAACCTTGAATTCTTGAAGCTAATCTACGAGTCCACACTAGGGGCAAGGGTGATTTCTTGAAGCTAACCTGCGAATCCATACTAGGGGCAAGGGTTAGTAGTTGTTTCAAACCTGCGAATCCATACTAGGGGCGAGGGTTTGAGTATCCGATTGATTATCCGTTGACATTCGTAACATTGTGTTCTCTCATTCTCCTCCGGCAGTTCGTTTATGAGTAGTGGTTCTCTCAATCGTAGATAGTCATGTTTTTGTGTTGATTGGTCTTTTCCTGTTTATATCTTGTATTTTCTTTAGTGCATGATAAACTGTTAGATAAATATGTTTTATGTATCTTGCTAGTCCTCTGAGGACCTGATGATCTCTTTATGTAGCTGGTTGCTGTTTGCCATTAAATATCAAACACAAAAATTTACAAATGAATTGAACTTGATTACAAGCTCGCTTGTACAAGAGAAAGCCTAGAAAGAAATCCTAGCAAACAATCTAAGTACAATTGTTTAGTTTTGATTCTGGGGGTGACAATAGAGGCTCGGGAAAGTGTAGCAACTCTGCCTTACTCCTTGGATTATCTGACGCGTTCCTTGCCCTTGAAAAAATTACCCTATGTAGGTTAACAGCCTTTTGCACGGGTGTGGCACCCTACTATTTATAGTGATTCCTACAATAGCAGATTTTGGGCCGCGTAGATGGCCACGTGGCTACAACAGCACATAAAGACCCGCTCTTTGGCCGCCAGCTGGTGGTTTGTTGAGATTTCTTTGTTGGAGCAAATCTGGGTGGTTGAGACTTGGTCAAATTGCCATGTGTCTCCCGCAACAGAGTAAAATCAATCTTCTGCGGCCTGGATCAACTTGGCCGCATACGGTACCAAGAGTCTTTCTTCTGCGGCCTGGATCGGTTTGGCCGCAAGAAATCTCAAGGGCCTTCTTTCTGCGGCTCGGATCATCTTGGCCGCATGAGGTCTCAAGAGTTTTCCTTCTGCGGCTCAAATTGGCTTGGCCGCATGAGGCCTTCCAGAGACTTCCTTCTGTGGCTCAGATCATCTTGGCCGCATGAAGTCGTAAGAATCTTCCTCCTACGGCTCAAGTCCACTTGGCCGCATGGGGTCTCCAAGAGCCTTGCTTCTGCGGCTCGGTTTCACTTGGCCGTATGGGTTCTTTGAGAGCATGGCTTTTGTGGCTCGAGGCTACTTAGCTGCATGGGGTCTCCAGGAGCATTCCTTCTGCGGCTTGGTTTCACTTGGCCGCAAAGGATCTCCAAGAGCCTTGTTTCTGCAGCTCGGTTTCACTTGGCCGCATGGATTCTTCGAGGGCCTTGCTTCTGCGGCTCGAGTCTACTTATCCGCATAGGGTCTCCAAGAGCATTCCTTCTGCGGCTTGGTTTCACTTGGCCGCATGGGATCTCCAGGAGCCTTGCCTCTACGGCTAGTGGATATATGACAGGCTGGCGCATAAAATATGTGATATGACCACCTCTCGCAAGTCGAGAGCAGATTGATCTACCTTTGCATCCATTTTGTGGGCCCGGGTATCTCGAGCGCCTGGGTGCGTAGGTATCATATTTGCTCCCTGATCTGAGACTAGCAAAAGGACTTGCTCTGGATCGTTATAGGAAGACTTTTAGGACCATCATATTTGCTCCCTGATCACCGACTAGTAAAGCACTGCGCTCGATCATTGTAGGAAGACTTTTGAGACCATTATATTTGCTCTCTGATCACCGGCTAGTAAAGCACTACGCTCGATCGTTGTAGGAAGACTTTTGAGACCCACCCTGTTCGTTAGCCCTGGGGGACTGGACGCGGGTGGTTCTGTACAACTTTCCATCAGGAGCCCGTATAACAGTTAATGGTACCTGCTAACGGTCAGCAGCTTGGACAGTTGACTGGGCTTGTTGGGCCCGTACTGCCCTAGACTTCTTCGACTTAGTACCCGAAGGTGCGTAGTAGGAAGAGTCCAAGTTGGAAGGTGGAAAGGGAAGTTGGTACCCTTTTTAAAGAAAAGAAGGGGGCTCTATATATAGAATGAAGTGAGCCCTTTCTTCTTCTCCTTTGTGATGTGGGACTAAAAGCAATATCATATTTTTCATGCTTCTACAAGACCCCCTTCAAAGTTTTCAAATTGCAAATTTGGAATACTTTGAATAAGAAGCATGGAAAGTAGAGTTGTTTAGGTATGGGAATCCTATCAGAGGTAGCATGGACGTGATAGGTTTGGGTACTTTCGCTGGAGATTTTATGTGGACTTATCATCCTTGGCGTACCTTTGTTTTAGGTACAGATAATAAGTTGAAAGAGGGAACAACATATTTACTCAGAGGTGATATAGACGTGGTAAATATAAGGTTGATGATAGAGCTTTCCTACTCAGAGGTGATATGGACATGGTAGAAGTGAACTCAGTGAGGATACACATAACAACTCAAAGGTGATATGGACATGGAAGTTCTATGATTGATGCGCCACAACGCAGGGGTTATTGCACGGGGTGTTTACTTATATATAAGGTGGACGTGGTAAACATTTGTTTTTAGCATCATCTGCTTTGTAAGGGGTAGGAAAATAACTCAGAGGTGATTTGGACATGGTTGTTCTACTACTCGGGAGTGAATGCAACAGAACAACTGGGCTCCAGAAGCATATGATTGTGAGAGAAGGGGTGCTTGTACTAGAGGACCTAATACAGCATTTGTGATTGGCTGAGGACAACCCACTGAGGGACTTTTTGTGGACCTATTGCCCTTTTGTGTATCTGGAGATACGAACAATAGATTTGAATGATATTTTGTGTACCTATTACCCTTTTTGTGCACGGATGGTACGAGTAATAGATTAGGATAACTTTTGTGGACCTATTACCCTTTTGTGTACTGGTGGTGCGAGTAATAGATTTTGTGACAAAATCCAACAAAGGTAATATGGATGTGATAGGTTTTGTGGTCTTAACACCATGTCTTTTATCCCGGGTTGGGTACAGGTGTTAAGTCGGGAGACTATCAGTATCAGAGGTAATATGGATGTGACAAACGATAATCAGGAATAATCTTTGGTGGACCTATTACACTTCTGCACACTGGTGGTACGAATAATAGATTTTGAGACAAAACCCAACAGAGGTAATATGGACGTGATAGGTTTTGTAAATGACAACTGTGGAGGATTGTCATGGAAAGGGTACTTTACTCAGAGGTAATATGGACATGGCAAGCATCCTTCTACTAGAATAACAGTTCAGAGGTAATATGGACATAGCTGTATTCTAGAGAGTTATGACAACTTTGGGGTTATCGTAACGGGGTGACTACTCAGAGGTAATATGGACATGGTAGATACGGTTATAGAAGGACACTTCAGAGGTGATATGGACGTTAAATATTTTCTATGTGGTCATGATGACACAGAGTCTTCACGGGAGATGCAACTACTCAGAGGTAATATGGATATGGTAGATGCACAACAGGATGTAAGAAAGCAATCCAGAGGTAATATGGTCGTGGAGGGCTTTACTTACTGAGATTTAGTATATGAGAGTTGAATAAATTTTCACCAGAATCTGCGAGCACGCATGAGGGCACAGGAGCTCCTGTTGGCGTTGCTGATGAAGATGGGTTTCGGGGAAGTTGCATCCCCTAAGTCGCTCTGGACAACATTGTCCTCGGTGGGAGGCTCTCTCTGTTCGAACCGTCATTCCCACTGAGAGCCAGGTGTTGAGCTCAAGGCTCTTCTTCGAAGAAATTGAGTGCCTGGTCTTCTTCCTCTGCGGGATCATTTGTGGAAACCATGTTGACAGATAGTACCTTTTGTAGGTTCCAGTTATTTGTGGTGCTGCCACTATTGTTTGTTATTAAAGGTGGTACCAGGACGTTTGCTTTTGACCTCTCCATCCGGGATGTGTAATCCCAGCTGGCGAGCCTTCTTTAACTTTGCCTCCGCATTGGTGGCGCTTATGATGAAGGTCGTCCAATCCCTGAACTGATCTTCACCCATCCAGAGGCTGATTACGGGGAGCAACTTCTTATGGTAGATTTTAATCAAGGAGCTTTCGGGATTGCCTTGGGGCAATCTCATTGCAGTTTGGCGGAACCGTTCGATATAGTTCCTTGTCAGCTTTCTCTTCCCCTGAATGATGGTCATGAGGGATAACATAGTCACATCATGTCCCACTTCATAGAATCTTTCTAGGAACATGTGCTTGAGGCCGTCAAAAGACTGGATGCAGTTGTCCGGAAGGTTGCGGTACCAGTCGAAAGTAATTTTCTCCAATGCTCCGATAAATAATCGTGTGAGGATGGCGTCGCTATGCGGCAAATGGTCGGTTGTGACCTTGAAATAAGTCATGTACCGACTAGCAGTGGTCTTTCCGTCATACAAGTCAATATGAAACGGTTTATTCCGTGGCGGAAAGGGAACATCTCTCCACACAGCGGGATATGGCTGCCGTATTCTGAGGTCCCGGGAGGAGTCTCGGGCATTGAACAATACTCGAAGATCCTGGACCTCCTTCCTTGCCTCCCTGGCTTCGTCTACAGCTGAAGGAGCGGATGTCCCTAGAGGATTATCACTGAAAGGAGGAGCTATTGTGTTAGAATCCGTATTGACTGCGGGTCCCAAGCTTGTTTGTCCTGGCATCCTTGCTGGTTGGGTCGGCAAGGCGGCTTTGATTTCGTCTTCTGACTTGACCAAGGACAGGAGCATGGCTTCAAGTACTTCTAGAGGTTGTCGGTCAGTAGGTGCTTTATCACTCTCCGTTCCCAGAATATGTATTTTAATACGTGTACTCCTTGAATATATTTATTTAATATTTATCATACATTTATTCAGTATTTAATTTCTTTAATTTTACGCTAATTATTTTTCTGTATTTTATTTTCTGCTTTTGTTTTGCTCTTGGGTTCGGCTTGGGTTGGTTTATTTTGGTGGTTCATCATGAACCCAACCACCTACCTACCACCATCCCCATTAAGGACCAACTACTTTCTCTCTCTTCATTCATTCTCATATACTCTTCTTATTCTCCATTAACCTCTCCTTTAACCTAAGAAAACCCATAGGCAAGTGCATCTTGCTTCCACATGAGAATCCATTTTTATGGTTTATTTATTTTTTTCTCGTGATTCTAAGATAGTTTAGAACTTGACATTTTATATTTTGAAAGTTTTATTTCTGTAGATCTAGAAATTTGCCATTCTTGAATTTTGGTGGTTTGATCTATCAGAATTCTTTATTTTCAAGTTTTGATCATTCCAGGTTGTTGAGATTTGTGTTATACCCCATTTTGATCCATGGAAATCCTATTTTGGCTTAGATTTAAGGTTTCATGGAATTTGGAGTTCTGGAGGTTCTCTACGCCCACGTTTATACGTGTCCTCGTATTATCAAGCTCTATGCCCACGTTCATTCGTGTCAGCGTGAACCTAGATTACGCAAGTCTACTCTGGCTTGGCGTTATTTCCTTTACGCGTAATTCTTTATGCGTACAAGTTCACGCATAACATTATTCTTTACGCGTACAAGTTCAGGCGTAACGTTATTTCCTTTACGCGTAACTCTATTCTTTACGCGTACAAGTTTCACGCGTAACTCTATTCTTTACGCGTACTCTTCTGGCTTGGCGTAAGACGAGTTTTACGCGTAACCTTATTCCTTTATTGAGCGTACTCCTTTACGCGTAACCTTATTCCTTTATTGAGCGTACTCCTTTACGCGTAAGCTTTATTCCTTCATGCGTAAACTTCCCTCACGCGTAAATTTCCATTATGCGTATTTCATTGGGCGTACTCTTCTAGCTTGGCGTATTTCATTGAGCATACTCCTTTGGCGTACATGGCACCCCTTATTATATCCTTACGCCTTTTTGGCATAAACTCGATATACTCATGATATGTTAGTATTTTTAATACATATTGTTGTGTGGAGAGCGCACTGTGTCTCGATTAGTTTATGGATACCCAGTATGACTGGAATTTAACCCTGAGAGTTATAGACCCGACCATACTAAATGCTAGTTGACCTTCATGCCTTGTCACAAATTGGCATTGATTGTTACCTCGACTAATGATTGATCATGCGTTCCTAGTTGGAACTAAGAGACTGGCTAGTCGTCTTATTGAAATTGAATGAGACATGTTCATATTAACCATGAACCATTGCAATCGACTAGCCGATTCCGAACATTGGCATATGGACACGTGCAGACTCCAACTTGTTTCTATAAAAGCAGCATGTGTACCTTACAATCAAGACATGATTATTCCGTGGCTAGGTTTGATTGTTGTATTACGCTATGTAAGACCTATAACCAAACCACACGGGCATCGTTGTAGAGTTATGCATATCGTACTCTGTACGAAAGTACTCATTCTGAATGACCATGATCCACGACATAAGATTTCAATTTAACATAGGAACTATTAAGTTAAATAAAATAACAATTGCATGGAGAGAATGGATTCCAGTATTTTTATACGGCAGCCATCTCGGGACAATAAGTGCCCCGACATGCCGGCTGGTTTCCACAGATACTGCAAATCTGCCATACGGGCAGGGAGCGGTATCTGTTTATATTTTTATGTATATTGATGACGGGCATCCCGCTGGGACACGTCTAATTCATGATTGGTGCAATTGATTATTAGGTAGACTAGCCTTGCTTGTACATTATAAGAACTGAGGAATCCCTTATTGCATATTTTCAGGGCAACTTGGAACTTATAGTTAGCAAGCCGTAGTAGTTGTATTGCCGTCTAAATTGATTTGTTTGTGTACTGTACCTACTCTATTAACTACTGAGATGATCAGAATGTCAGGACATGACGGGTCAACTTTTGTCCTTGTTTGGTTGGGAAGTTGGTTTGAAGTGTCGTGATGTTGTGTGAATCCCAGTAGCAAGCGGAGACTAATTTATCACAGTCTTAACCCTTACCACTGGTTCTAATTCTTCATGTCGTGCTTCCTTGTGGTACTTGCTATTTGAGGTCTAACCTCTCTGGTTTTGCATGTCCAGATTTAGAGCCAGCTCCCGAGGGCTCAGCTTACTTCCACCTCCAAGATGGTCAATACTAGAGGGATGATCGCAGGAGGACACGAGTGGGTTCCTTACTTCCCTGCTCGTTTTGCTACTTACTTAACATTTTTTCGTTTGGCACCGACATGTTGGACTGTCTTGCACTTACTTTTACATAATTGTAACTAAGTCAGACTGCAGCTGATAACGATTGTGTATACCTTGTCATATCATCTGGCTATGTTCTGTAAGGCTAGATCTCAAGAATATTTTGGCTGAACGTTTGGGACGTGTTACTGTTTTATCTTACATGTTCTCTATTACTGCTTCTTGGTTGAATGATTGAGACAATAGATGTTGAGTAACCCTAGTGAGACTTTCATGTAGTATGCACCCCCTCGTCTTTTAGACAGTATTGATCTTATTATACGGTATTTATCTACCCGTAATACGTAGCTGGCTGAGTCATTCCCCCCCTCTCCGGTATTCTGGTTCTGGGGTGTGACAAGGTTTTAGTGGTGGCCCATGCAGGTCTGATTTCAGACTTGTGGGGTATTTTAATTTATGTCTCAATCACACTTGTTTCCTCTTGATCTCATGATTTCGTTACTCTCGACCCTAGCTTGATATTCTGGTATCCTTTGACTTCATTGATCTTTTCTGTCCGATCGTTGATTGCTCTCTTTTTCCTTTTCTTAGTCCGCATCTGTCAGAGCTGGACAGCAACAACAAGGGCAACATGAACAACATGGCCATGTTGGTCAGCAACAAAGGCCGGTACTACCTTAAAAGACCATCCAAGAAGAGGTGATAGTGGAACCAACAGCTGGACCGCAGTATCCGGAGGTTCCAATACTACCAACAGTTTCGCATACCCTATGGCAGTAGACACACCAGCCCTTCTGGAGATCATAAGAGGGATGATGGCTACTCAGCAACATCAGATGTTGGACCAGCAACACATGCACACTCAGCTGCAAGAGCAGAATGTATTGCTCAACCAAGGATTGCAAACGGCTTTGGAAAAGGGAAGTGAGGACTGACTCAGGGGTGTCAACCAGGTTCTGCAAGTACAACCCCCGTCGTTTCGAGGGCACTAAAGATGCCATTTCAGCAGATGCATGACTTTAGGATATCGAGGCTATTCTGACAGCAGCTAAGGTATCGACGGAAGAACGTGTGGATCAAGTGAAGCTGTTACTTCAGGACCTTGCACGTGATTGGTGGGAATCAGAAAAAGTGGGCATCAGACGTCCTATAGCTTGGGATGATTTTACTGCAAGGTTCAAGACGAAGTACAATGGAGTTGTGGCACAGTTCGAGCTACAGCAGAAGTTTATCAACCTCAAGCAAGCCGGCAAGACAGTGGATGCTTATGCAGCAGAGTTCTACAGACTGAGTAGGTTTGCCCCGAAGATGGTAGCAACAGAAAGCCAGAGGTCTATGAGGTTTCAGCAAGGGTTTCATCTTGAACTCTTACAATTGATAGAGGGGCACAACTACCAGACTTTTGATGATGTATTAACGACAACCCGGAGACATAAGATCACAACCCAGAGGATCACATCAAGGACTGGAGGTCAGAAGAGATCTCATAATCAGATTGAAGGAGGAGGGGGAGCAGCGCCCCGAGTCACAGTACAACCCCTGGCATTCGCATTCACGATGTGGCAATGTGAGAGCCAGCACCCCCAGCAAGGCAACAACAGCAGCAGAGACCAGCAACCCCCAGCGGGCTACACTTATTGTGGGAAGGCAGGGCACACTAGAGGTGTGTGTCGGGCATTGAACGGACTATGTTTGATATGTGGAAGTCCAGATCATCGGATTTCCACTTGTCCTATGAATTCGAGGTCAGAAGGACCAGTACAATAATTTCCTACTCTGCCAGCACCAGGGGCAGGCCAGTATCAAGGGCCAGCGGTAGCGGTGAGACCGTTGGCACAACGTCCGTTGATGTCACAGGCTCAGATGTTTCGGCAGCATGGACCATCGATGCAGCAGCAACAACATAGACTACTCCAGCATCACCAAGGCAGAGGCCAGCAGCAGCACCAGACTAGGCCGCAACATGGGAACCAACAAGGAGACCGAGGGCAGGCATTCAATCTGTCCTTGGAAAAAGCATTGGCATCGAGAGATATTATGGCAGGTAACATTCTCGTCGCCTCATATCCCGCAGTAGCATTGTTTGATTCAGGAGCATCACACTCATTTATATCTGCACAATTTACGATACGACTAGGAATAGAATTCGAGACATTACCAGGGAGGTTGAATATACTCACTAGTAATGGCTCGTAGGAGTTAGTAGAGTTATTCTAGCGTATAGAGTTGTAGTGTACGGGCGTCCCTTACCCATCAGGTTGATAGAATTTTCTATAAGAAATTTCGACGTTATCTTAGGCATAGACTGGTTGAAAGACAATCATGCGACAATAGATTGTCGTAGAGGGAGTGTATCTTTTAATATTTCAGGCATGAAGCGGTTCACCTTAGTCAGATCAGAGATCTACCAACACAAACAAAGAGTAGTGACAGCAATGGAAGAAGTTCAAGTCCCGAAGGTAGTTGAAGAGTTTTTGATGTATTTTCTGAAGAACTTCGAGGTCTACCACCAGTTAGGGATATTGAGTTCAGTATAGAGTTGGTACCTGGAACTAAACCGATATCAGATCGAGTTTATAGAATGGCAGATTCAGAGCAGGCTAAGGTGTGTCAGCACATAGAGGAACTGAAGGAGAAGAAGTTCATTCGAGTTAGCGAATCACCATGGGCAGCACCAGTAGTACTTGTAGGGAAGAAGGATGGGTCATCAAGATTGCGCATTGACTACAGAAAGCTCAATGCGGCAACAGTAAAGAACAAGTACCCACTACCAAGGATCGACGACTTGTTTGATCAGTTGAACAGAGCAAGAGTTTTCTCCAAGATAGATCTTCGGTCAGGGTATCATCAAGTGAGAGTTCGGAAAGAGGATATTCCCAAGACAACATTCAGGTCAAAGTACGGGCATTACGAATTCTTAGTAATATTGTTTGGTTTGACCAATGCTCCTGCAATATTTATGGATTTGATGAACCACATCTTTATGCCGTACTTAGATCAATTTGTCGTTATATTCCTCGACGATATTCTCGTATACTCAACTAGTGATGAAGAGCATGAAGATCACCTCAAGAAAGTATTACAGGTTCTGAGAGAGAACCAGTTGTACGCCAAGCTCAGCAAGTGTGAGTTTTGGACGGATCACATTTCATTTTTGGGGCACATCATATCAGGGGCTGGGGTAGCAGTGGATCCCAAGAAAGTAGAAGCAGTAGAAAGTTGGCCAGTACCTAAGACCGTCACAGATGTGCAAAGTTTCTTGGAATTTGTAGGATATTATAGAAAGAAGGTTCGTATCAGACTTTGCAAGACTCTCAGCACCCATGACCCGCTTGATACGGAAGGATGTGCCATTCATTTGGTCGACAGAGTGCCAGGCATTATTTAAGAACTTGAAGCAGAAGATGATCACAGCACCTATTCTTACATTACCGGTTGGACCCGGATGTTTTACTGTATATTACGATGCGTCAGGGAAGGGGCTTGGGTGTGTCCTAATGCAATATGGGAAGGTGATAGCGTATGCATCTAGAAAACTTCGAGACCACGAGAAGAATTATCCGACTCATGACTTGGAGTTGGCAGCAGTAGTATTTGCTTTGAAACTGTGGAGGCATTACTTGTACGGTGATTGAGTGGACATGTACACAGACCACAAGAGTCTGAAGTACATTTTCACTCGGAAGGAACTGAACATGAGACAGAGAAGATGGTTAGAGTTGATCAAGGATTACGACGTAGAGCTTCAGTATCATCCAGGCAAGGCTAATGTGGTAGCGGACGCTCTTAGCAGGAGAGGCGGTGCATTTATGTTAACATCACAAAAACATATCTTAGAAGATCTTCAAGAGATGGGCATCGAGGTTATACTTCCTAGTGATATTGGAATTCTGGCAAGTCTACGAGTTCAATCCGACTTGGTAGACAGGATTAAGGCAGCTCAGGCACGGAACCCAAGGATTCAGAAGCTTAGGACAGAATGTGAGTCAAGACTCAGGAAGGAGATAAAAATTCACGAAGATGGTACACTTAGATTTGGATCACATCTATGTGTGCCAAGTGGAGATATCAGACAGAAGGTTATGACAGAAGCCCACAGTTCTCAGTATTCTATACACCCCGGAGGGACCAAAATGTACAAAGATATCAAGTAGCACTTCTGGTGGAACGGAATAAAGAGGGAGATAGCTAGATTCATTTTTCGTTGCTTAATATGTCAGCAAGTGAAGGCGGAACAACAGAGTCCAGCCGGATTGTTACAACCGCTTCCTATCCTGGAATGGAAGTGGAAGCATATCACAATGGATTTTGTGATCGGTCTACCGAGATCACCAAGTGCTAAGGATGCTATTTGGGTGATAGTGGATCGGCTTATGAAGGTGGCATATTTTCTTCCTTTTAGAGTAGGGCAATCTACAGAAAAGTTGGCAGAGTTGTATATGCAGCAGATAGTCTGGCAGCATGGGGTTCCTGTCAGTATTGTAACAGATAGAGATACACGTTTTACATCACATTTTTGGAAGAGTCTACATCATAGCCTGGGTACCAAGTTAAGATTTAGTACGGCCTACCATCCACAGACAGACGGACAATCAGAAAGAACAATTCATACTTTATAAGATATATTACGAGCTTGCACCCTAGATTTTAGAGGGTCTTGGGAGAGTCACCTGCACTTAGTCGAATTTTCATACAACAACAGTTATCAAGCCAGTATCTAGATAGCGCCATTCAAAGCACTATATGGTAAGAAGTGTAGGTCGCCACTGGCATGGGATGATATCGGGAAGAGGAAGATGTTAGGCCCAGAGATGATTGTTCAGACGGGTGAAGTGGTTAAGGGAATTAGAGAGCAACTTTGAGTTGCGCAAGATCGGCATCGTCATTGGGCAGACCAGCATCGTAGGCCGCTAGAATTTTTTGTTGGGGACCACGTGTTCTTGCGAATCTCACCTACCCGTTGGGTCATTAGATTTGGTGTTCGCGTGAAGTTGAGTCCGTGATACGTTGGCCCATTTGCTATCCTCGATAGGGTAGACGATGTTGCTTATCGTTTGTCCCTTCCACCTTCGTTACGAGAGGTGCATGATGTGTTTCATGTATCTCAGTTGCGTAGGTCAGTGCATCTTGCTTCCACATAAGAACCCATTTTTATGGTTCATTTAATTTCCTCTCGTGATTCTAAGATAGTTTAGAACTTGACATTTTGCATTTTGAAAGTTTTATTTCTGTAGATCTAGAAATTTGCCATTCTCGGATTTTGGTGGTTTGATCTATCAGACTTCCTTATTTTGAAGTTTTGATCATTCCAGGTTGTTGAAATTTGTGTTATATCCCATTTTGATACATAGAAGTCCTATTTTTGATTAGATTTAAGGTTTCATGGAATTTGGAGTTCTGGAGGTTCTCTACGCCCACGTTTATACGTGCCCACGTATTATCAAGCTCTACGCCCACGTTCATTCGTGTCAGCGTGAACCTGGATTACGCAAGTCTACTATGGCTTGGCGTTGTTTCCTTTACGCATAATTCTTTACGCGTACAAGTTTACGACATTATTCTTTACGCATACAAGTTCAGGTGTAACGTTATTTCCTTTACGCATAACTCTATTCTTTACGCGTACAAGTTTTACGCGTAACTCTATTCTTTACGCGTACTCTTCTGGCTTGGCGTAAGACGAGTTTTACGCGTAACCTTATTCCTTTATTAAGCGTACTCCTTTACGCGCAAGCTTTATTCCTTCATGCGTAAACCTCCCTCACGCGTAAATTTCCTTTACGCGTATTTTATTGGGCGTACTCTTCTGGCTTGGCGTATTTTATTGAGCATACTCCTTTGGCGTACATGGCACCCCTTATTATATCCTTACACCTTTTTGGCATAAACTTGATATACTCATGATATGTTAGTATTTTTAATACATATTGTTGTGTGGAGAGCGCACTGTGTCTCAATTAGTTTATGGATACCCAGTATGACTAGAACTTAACCCTGAGAGTTATAGACCCGACCATACTAAATGCTAGTTGACCTTCATACCTTGTCACGAATTGACATTGATTGTTACCTCGACTAATGATTGATCATGCATTCCTAGTTGGAACTAAGAGACTGGCTAGTCGTCTTATTGAAATTGAATGAGACACGTTCATATTAATCATGAACCATTGCAATCGACTAGCCGATCCCGAACATTGGCATATGGACACGTACAATCTCCAACTTGTTTCTATAAAAGCAGCATGTGTACCTTACAATCAAGACATGATTATTCCGTGGCTAGGTTTGATTGTTGTTTTACGCTATGTAAGACCTATAACCTAACCGCACGGGCTTCATTGTAGAGTTATACATATCGTACTCTGTACGAAAGTACTCATTCTGAATGGCTATGATCCACGACATGAGATTTCAATTTAACATAGGAACTATTAAGTTAAATAAAATAACAATTGCATGGAGAGAATGGATTCCAGTGTCTTTATATGGCAGCCATCTCGGGAAAATAAGTGCCCCGACATGCCGGCCGGTTCCCACAGATACTGTAAATCTGCCACACGGCCAGGGAACGGTATCTGTTTATATTTTTATGTATATTGATGACGGGCATCCCGTTGGGACACGTCTAATTCATGATTGGTGTAATTGATTATTGGGTAGACTAGCCTTGCTTGTATATTATAAGAACTGAGGAATCCCTTATTGCATATTTCTAGGGTAACTTGGAACTTACAGTTAGCAAGCCGTAGTAGTTGTATTGCCGTCTAAATTGATTTGTTTGTGTACTGTACCTACTTTGTTAACTACTGAGATGATCAGAATGTCAGGACATCACGGGTCAACTTCTGTCCTTGTTTGGTTGGAAAGTTGGTTTGAAGTGTCGTGATGTTGTGTGAATCCCAGTAGCAAGCGGAGACTTATTTATCATATTCTTAACCCTTACCACTGGTTCTAATTCTTCATGTCGTGCTTCCTTGTGGTACTGGCTATTTGAGGTCTAACCTCTCTGGTTTTGCATGGCCAGATTTAGAGCCAGCTTCCGAGGGCTCAGCTTACTTCCACCTCCAAGATGGTCAATACTAGAGGGATGATCGCAGGAGGACACGAGTGGGTTCCTTGCTTTCCTGCTCGTTTTGCTACTTACTTTATATTTTGTCGCTTGGCACCGACATGTTAGTCGGACTGTCTTGCACTTACTTTTACATAATTGTAACTAAGTCAGACTGAAGCTGATAACGATTGTGTATACCTTGTCATATCATCTGGCTATGTTTTGTAAGGCCAGATCTCAAGAATATTTTGACTGAGCGTTTGGGATGCCTTACTGCTTTATCTTACATGTTCTCTATTACTGCTTCTTGTTTGAATGATTGAGGCAATAGTTGTTGAGTAACCCTAGTAAGACTTTCATGTAGTATGCACCCCTTCGTCTTTTAGACAACATTGATCGTATTATACGATATTCATCTACCCGTAATACGTAGCTGGCTGAGTCATTCCCCCGCTCTCCGGTATTCTGGTTCTGGGGTGTGACATGCTTCATGATCATCGTCGGCCATAAAGACTGTCCGCACGTAGGTAGAAGTGGAAGGGATCGTAGCAAAGGTGCTCTCTGTGTCGTACCCTCGTACCGAGAAATCGTCGAGGAATGTCGGAATGCCTTCCTCCTCGGACTCGGAAGGGGTGCTACCCCCTGTGCAGGAAGCCGCATCATCTTGGCGAAGGCGGTCATCCTCAGGGACGTCCACGTCTGTTGCATAATTCCAGTGGATCGCTACCCCCTGTGTATGCTCTTGGAACACCGGGTTGTCACATACTTTGAGGGGACTGCTACCCCCGGCCTCATCTATCCCTAGGAAGGTCATAGATGTACCCCCAGGTGTTGGAAGCTTCTTTCTGGATCGAGTGCCTAGATAGACACCCCCTGTGGCTGTCGATGGCAATCCTCCAGATGAGAGTTTCCTTGTAGTGCTGGCTGAGATTGGCGGGCTGGAAGAATATGTCTTCTTTCCTCATTTGTCAGGAAGAACCTTCCTAGTTGAATTACAGGAGGCGAAAGGAAATTTCTCGTCTCCCAGAATTTGCACATGTTTCTTCAGTTGTTGTCCGAAAGGTGCTGGCTAGTGCAGTCGTTGGAAAACGAACTGCCGATCTTCACGTGCTACCGACTTGTCGCAGCAGCAGTTGATGATGACTTTGGTGCAACGATGTCCCGGGTGGGGCTCATCACATACCAAGGTTGCTTCTTTCTTCTTGCATTTGTGACTAATCACCTCTCGTAAGTCGATTGTAGGCTGATCTACCTTTGCATCTAATTTCTGGACTCGGGTATCCTGAGCACACGGGTGTGTTGGTATCATGTTTGCTCCCTGATCTGAGGCTAGTAAAAGTACTTGCTCTCGATCGTTGGAGGGAGACTTTTGAGACCCACCCTGTCCGTTAGCCCTGGAGGACTAGACACGGGTGGTTCTGTACAACTTTTCATCAGGGACCCGTATAACAGTTAACGGTGCCCACTGACGGTCAACAACTTGGACAGTTGACTGGACCTGTTGGACCCGTACTGCCCTAGACTTCTTCAGTTTAACAGGGCGCATAATAAGAATAGTCCAGATTGGAATATCCCATATTCTCAATAGGCCGCATAGAGTCGAGCCCGTATGAGAGACGGTCGAACACAGAGTTTCTGACAGGGCCGCATGAGACACTCTGTCTATGTCCAGGATTGGCTGCCGCATGGGCCATTTTCCTGCAGTCGGAGTTGGCTGCTGCATGGGCGATCTGCCTGCGGCCAGAGTTGGCTGCCGCATGGGCGATCTGTCTTCGACCAGAGTTGGCTGCCGCATGGGCCATCTGCCTGCGGCTAGAGTCAGCTGCCGCATGAGTCATCTGCCCATCTCTCTTATGCAGCCTCTTCCTCGTCCGTATAGATTTCCCTTGTGCCCCCAAAAACTCAGCATCGTAGTATTTTTCTTTGCGGGATTTAGGGACAGTGGGGTTCTTTACGGTCGGAAGCAAGGCCGCGGGAGAGTCTTGATCACCCTCTTGGGCCGTAGAAGGAGCTTCTTCGAGAAACTGGTCGGTGGCAACAGTTTTGCGCTTCGACATCCTGCGGGTTCTCTTTGGGTTGGCTCACTTCTGTGATGGGCTGACGCTCCCTTCAGAGAGCATATCTTCGAATGCTCATTGGTCAAATCAAACCACGAGCATTTGCTGCGTAGAGCCGAGCAGGGACGCGTCAGATTGCGTCACCAACTTCTCATCAGAAGAGAAGGATGTCCCCAGCAGAGTCGCCATTGTATTTGCCATTAAATATCAAGCACAACAATTTACAAATGAATTGAACTTGATTGCAAACTCTCTTGAATAAGAGAAAGCCTAGAAAGAAATCCTCGGAAACAATCTTAGTACAATTGTTTAGTTTTAATTCTGGAGGGTGACGATAGAGGCTCGGAAAAGTGTAGCAACTCTGCCTTACTCCTTGGACTATCTGATGCGTTCCTTGCACTTGAAGAAATTGCCCTTTGTAGGTTGCCAGCCTTTTGCAGGGGTGTGGCACCCTGCTATTTATAGTGATTCCTGCAATAGCAGATTTTGGGCCGCATAGATGGCCACATGGCTACAACAGCACATAAAGACCCGCTCTTTGGCCGCCAGCTGGTGGTTTATTGAGATTTCTTTGTTGGAGCAAATCTGGGTGGTTGAGACTTGGTCAAATTGCCATGTATCCCCCCGCAACAGAGTAAAATCAATCTTCTGCGGCCCGGATCAACTTGGCCGCATACTGTACCAAGAAACTTTCTTCTGCGGCCTGGATCGGCTTGGCCGCATGAAATCTTAAAAGCCTTCCTTCTGCGGCTCGGATCATCTTGGTCGCATGAGGTCTCAAGAGTCTTCCTTCTGTGGCTCAAATTGGCTTGGCCGCATGAGATCTTCAAGAAACTTCCTTCTGTGGCTCGGATCATCTTGGCCGCATGAAGTCTCAAGAGTCTTCCTCCTGCGGCTCAAGTCCACTTGGCCGCATGGGGTCTCCAAGAGTCTTGCTTCTGCGGCTCGGTTTCACTTGGCCGCATGGGTTCTTCGAGAGCCTGGCTTTTGCGGCTCGAGTCTACTTAGCCGCATGGGGTATCCAGGAGCATTATTTCTGCGGCTTGGTTTCACTTGGCCGCATGGGATCTCCAAGAGCCTTGTTTCTATGGCTCGGTTTCACTTAGCCGCATGGGTTCTTCGAGAGCCTTGCTTCTGCGGCTCGAGTCTACTTAGCCGTATGGGGTCTCCAGGAGCATTCCTTCTATGGCTTTGTTTCACTTGGCCGCATGGGATCTCCAGGAGCCTTGCCTCTGCGGATAGTGGATACATGACAGGCCGGCGCATAAAATATGCGATATGACCACCTCGTGCAAGTCAAGAACAGATTGATCTACCTTTGCATCCATTTTGTGGGCCCAGGTATCCCGAGCGCCCGGGTGTGTAGGTATCATTTTTGCTCCCTGATCTGAGACTAGTAAAAGTACTTGCTCTCGATCGTTGTAGGAAGACTTTTGGGACCATCATATCTTCTTCCTGATCACTGGCTAGTAAAGTACTGCGCTCGATCGTTGTAGGGAGACTTTTGAGACCATCATATTTGCTTCCTGATCACCGGCTAGTAAAGCATTGTGCTCGATCGTTGTAGGGAGACTTTTGAGATCCACCCTGTCTGTTAGCCCTGGGAGACTGGACGCGGGTGGTTCTGTAGAACTTTCCATTAGGAGCCCGTATAACAGTTAACGGTGCCCGCTAACGGTCAGCAGCTTAGACATTTTACTGGGCTTGTTGGGCCCGTACTGTCCTAGACTTCTTCGACTTAGCACCCGAAGGTGCGTAGTTGGAAGAGTCCAAGTTGGAAGGAGGGAAGGGAAGTTGGTGCCCTTTTCAAATGAGGGAAGGGGGCTCTATAAATAGAATAAAGTGAGCCCTTTCTTCTTCTTCTTTTCGATGTGGGACTAAAAGCAATATCCTCTTTTCCATGCTTCTACAGTTGTACGGAGTTAGTTAGCTGAGCATGTGGTAGTTGTTCACGTCTGCATAATTCAGGTATTGTTAGTGATATTCATTTTGTTATCCTCTCGTGCCTTGTGTTCCTTATCATGTTATACTCTACTAGTTAGTTTAGTTTATAGACTCTTGTTCTTTTGTGGAGTCTAATCGGACATGTATGATAGTAGGCTGCAGACCATGAACCATACTTGTTCATTCTTGATTTATATACACCTCGTGGATTGAGATATAATTTAGATTACCAAATTAGACATGATACCTTGCTCTTGACAGCTTATATATATTCGAGTCGGACTGGAGTCCGCTTGATACGTAGCTGGCTTGCTCACGCACTTGCATCCCGAAAAGCGGGTGTGGGTCGTGATAAGTTTTTATGGTGGCCCATGCAGGTCAGAGCATATCGTATCGGTTACGTAACTGTACTGATACGAGCCTGCGACTATGACTAAACCCTTAGGAATCTCAATCCACACTGCCTTGAACATTCTCTTAGAAATTTCTCTACCGTCATTGAAACTCTGTATTCGCTCTCGATTATTCTTCCTTGCTTTCCCGTACTATTGATTTTTGTCCCTTCCTATTTCGGAGTGACGATTGATCGTGCTGACTAGAATTTATCAGAAATTCTTAAGTTATAGTGTAAGTTAGTTTGATTACTGAATTTTGGTTGCTTGATAGATAGGCGGGATTAGAGACACAATATGCCATAGATATATATTGGTAGTAGTTTTACAACTAGTATGCAAGGTTATAGAATGTTGTGAGATCATGTGTTTGAAGGAGTAGTAAGATCAAAGGTGGGTATAAAGTTAAGGTAAAATTTTATGGTATTGGATTATGATAAATAGAGGAAAATTTGAAAGGAAAAAGGGTATAATATAGTAGTAGATTTTGTAAGAGGTATATACAAAAAATGGGGATTTGAGGAGATTAAGGTAAGAGTTGACTTCCTTTTTTAATTTTGAATTTTAAAGGAATATTTGTGAATTTGAATTTCGAGGACGAAATTATTTTAAGGGGGGTAGATTTGTAAAACCTTGAATCAAATTACAATATTTCTGGTTATTTTTTTATTTTATTTTTCTTTGATAGGTAAAAGATATTGTTAATAGTAAGTGGCCATGAAGAAAGGTTCTTTTTATAAATACCAATATATGGAAGGGGGTAGTTGCAAAGCCTCTTATTTGAATCTCTTTTAAAACTGATTTGGAAGATCGAGCATTTCCCTTCTCCTGTCATGTTCGAAAGAGCAGCTCAAATCAAATTCAAATCCTTTCCTCCAAATCTCTTCAACACCCCAGGTTTATCAAAAACTAGAGTATATATAGGGAGTTGGCAGCCAACCCATCATCTCTTCAAACCCTAAAATGATCTAATTCTTCCCTGCCGCAACGTACAATGGGAGAGGAGGCAAGGAGCGATCGAGTTTTCCTTCAAAACCAAAAGAGGTAAATTGACCTACTTATAGACTTACAATTCCTGTCATTTACCATCCAGTAGAGATTGACTCATAGGTGTTTGACTTAAGGCTTAGTAGGAGACATCTAGGAAGGGGGTACATGTGTATCAGGCAGGGATGTTCAATTAACAAAATGATGATAGAGTTTTTATTTATAGAACAAACCTCTGTAGGCACGAGTTAAGACAAGCACCCACACACCCCTGAACCCCTTCTCTATTTCTACAAGGAAGCTGATTTGAAACCCCTGCCCTTTTCAGAAAAAAACATTAATCTGGCACCTGGGACCAACTCGACAGTAGTATTGCTACCGTTACTGCTGATATTTCTTACTCTCCATCTCTATGTATTTAAGGATATGAAAATATGAAATTATTACTGACACTACTCTATATAATGTGTTGCTTTACTGCAAACTCCATGAGGGGTTAACAGAATACTGATACCAGTATGGTATCAGTAGAGTAGGGTCGAGTGTAAGTGTTAGAAAGTATGTTAAGATGGCAGTATGATGTTACCAATATCACATCCCGAGTCAACAAACCGTTCGTCCCCGGTGTTATTTTGCCGAATCGATCGTCCTCGCTAAGGCGTGATACCGTACGAGTCTGGAATTGCACTCGTACAAGGCAAGAACGTTACGTTAATTTTATATTAAAATGCCAAGTTGAAACTTCACAAATCACATCAAATTGAGATGCAGTATAGGAAGATATAAATATGCTTTTTCATTCATAGCTTGCAATGAAGTGCAAGTCGTAATTACATTGGATGTCGTTGCGGCTACATTAGGGGAGGGGATTAGCACACTTGCTAAGTGGACGAGACGAACCCACTCGTCTAAACCAACTCTGATTGTTAAGGTAGGCATGCTTTAAAGTTGTCTTTTTATTTAGAACTAAATGAATTCAGTTCATATCGATAGCCATCTTTGAAGTAATAAAGCATACAGTAAAAATATAGCGATTTATCCTATTTCGTACCACGGTCGTACTCGTCCCTGCATAAAAACAGAGATAATACTTACTACCTGCATAAGATAATATGTGAGCATGCTACTATCTTATATGCACGGTCATTGGTGTTACACACCACGTGTGACTATCTCAACGACATTTTGGCCCGTTCAATCTAGGTTGCAAACCTAACTGACGGTCCCGCAATGCATCAGTACCGAAGCACGATTTTTCATTCCCCCTAGGTTGATTCGATTCCGATGTCCCGGATACCGATTCGAAGAAAATCAACTTGTGCACAAGCTGTCCATGACCATGCCTATGCCTAAACAGTTTAACATAGGCAACAGTTTTGTATAGCGTGGACAGTATTGAACGACATTATCATTTCTTCCAACTCATGCAACGATTCAATTTCCCCAAAGCCGTACTCCCGATTTAGCATCCCGTGGGCACCAAACAGTCCGAGGCATCATAACCCATGATCGACGTTTCATATTATTTTGCAGCACGTGAAATAGTCTACCTTTTTACTAGAACCTTAAACTTTCTCTTTTATGTGATAAACTTGTATTTTTCAGAGTAGATTACTCTAAATCGATACATTTTTCCCAAGTTCTTAACCTTAGTGGATTGGCATGAATTTAACTTGGCATCGTTGATTTGAATGAATTCGAGGCAAAGGAAATTTCGTTTGCGGGACAGAGTAGAAAAGAAGGGGCCGAATCACCCACCAAGTTCTTCGATCATACCGACCGTCAAAGCGCTTCGTAACGTTCAAGCTTTAGTTATGCGAGCTCCTGCAATGGCACCAACACTTAGTTAGGATTCCTTCTTTATTCCTTCGCTTCGAAATTCGTAAATTGCATCCAGGAAAACGACGTGAAAGCACTTCATCAAAACCCAGCGGCAAAAGCTCCAAGAAAACCATACAGCGGTCCGGTCCCGTCGAAGGGACTCTTATATTGAGCTCACTCGTCGAGACGTAGCCCGCTGCATCTAGGACTTATTCTAATAGAAGTCATTCCATTAGTTGATCGATTCTCGTAACATCCGTCCAAATCGATTTGATCGATGCCGCAAGGTCATGTTATCGTTTACCAAGCTCAGCGATCGAGTTAGATGGCCATCTAAGTTTTCGACCGATCTAACTCGGCACAAGCATATTATGAAGTCCGTCGCCTATCGAAAGCGGGGCACTACATAATATACCACTAAGAAAAAGTTTTGTCCCGAAACTTAAGAACAAGGGTCTAACCTTAAATTAGACAAACAACACAGGGTACTTCTATTTCATCTCCGCCTCCATCTTCCACGTTGACTCTTCAACTAAATGGTTCCGCCAAACCTCGCGGACCAAGGACATCGACCGATTTCGTAATACCTTCTCCTTACCGTCCAAAATTTGAATAGGCTCCTCCGAGTAAGACAAGTCAGTACGTAGCTCCAACTGATCGAAGCTAACCACGTGATTTGGATCGTGCATATATTTTTGAAGTTGTTAGACATGGAAAATATCGTGCACATCAGCCAAGGCAGGAGGTAGTACGATCCGATAAGCAACCGTTGCCACTCGCTAGGCCCGGTCCAGGCACAGGGCAGCCTGGGCAACAGTCCAGGGCCCCAAAGGAAAAGGGGACACTATTTATTTGTAGTTTCTTTATATTTGGTTACAGGCTTGCAGTCCAGGCCAAAATGCTGCTATTATTAATGTCCAAAGCACATTAAATATGGACCATGTGGTCCAGGTTTCAAAGCCAAACGGTAGGTTATTTTTTTCAATGCTGGAGCAAGAGAAGAAGAATTGACATGAGTCTATATTATGGCATTAGTTACTGGGAAAATCCAAGAAAAATCGATTCATCTTCCCATTCTTTTTATGTTCTCTATATTAAGACATTAGTTACAGCTGGAAGCTTTTCTATCTTCTCTTAATCTTTTCTTATATTTTCATATTCTAGACAAAGAAAATCCGAGGAAAGAGGCGCTGGTGGTCGTGGACATCGTTTGCGTTGGGGCATGAGGATTGTTGATTTGTGGATGGAGCATTGTAAGCTCAAGGTTCTTGGCTTCTTTCTTTCTTTACTACTTTCTGCACCTTATATGTTTGATGAAATGTCATAGAGATTGGATTCATACTAATGGGGCCACTAGATTAGAACTTATAACACATATACAGTGGCATATTCTTTGCATCACACTTGGCCTCTCTTCAAATATTTGGAGAGTTTCTATTTCTGCCTAGGTCTCTTCATTTAGTGAAGGATAGCCGTTCTAATTTTCTAGTTTCTATGCATAGCTGTTATGTAACTACTAACTAGATTAGGAGCATAATTGTTCTTAAGTGTTATTATTACTTTTCTGCCTTTGTATTGCAGTAAGCTCTTCTTATGAGAAAAGAGCTTTATATGAATTTTGATAGTCTTTTCTGAGAAATGAGTATCTATCTTACTGCAATGCGACTGGAAGAAGTTTTTCCTCTTATTTGTGTATTTCTTAAATGTTTAGTTTGTCTGCAGAGGTAATTATAATTTAGTATGTGCATTCTTGTATTTAGTGTTCCATTACTATTTGTCAATTTTGTACGTTGCCAATTGAGCCCTTAATGTTAATACTGCATCCTATTATGCCATTAATATGCTTTTATTGTTCAATCTGGGTATTGTAATTTTTTTCCCTGAAATCAAAATATAGTGATTTTTTAGCTCTGTATTTTTTTATTGATTATATCTCATGCGATTAGTAATTACTGGCAAGTTCTGTATGGGTCGTCTCAAGTTTTGTATGATGTTTGGTGGCTACAGATTTTAGAAAATAGAACAAGAAACTAGTGAATGACTGGCAAATCTCATCTGGATCTTACAATTTATGTATCCAGCCGAACAAAGTCCATTGTTTGATACACTTATAACATTCATTTTAAAAACTATGCTATGTTTCCTGATTGGGACCATAGTTTTTTATAGTTTCATGTACCTTTTTGGTGTTATATTGTTATTAATAAAATTATTCATGAAAAAATATTTGGCGTGTATGAAAAAAGGGCACAATTTTTTTTTGCGCCCTGGGCCTACTACACCTCAGGACCGGCCATGCCACTCGCTCGATGATCTCGAAGGGGCCTACAAATCTCGGACTCAACTTGCCTTTAACGTCGAACCGCATCACACCATGCATGGGCATTACTTTCATAAACACATGGTCCCCGACCAGAAACTCTAGCGGTCGTCGGCGAAGATCTGCGTAGCTCTTTTGTCGACTTCGCGCGATACAGAGTCTATCTCGAATCAAGAGGACCTTTTCGACGGCCTGCTCCTCCAGAGTTTCTGTGTGGTCTTCTTTAGGAATGAATAGTCCTTCTGTGCGTAGATCTGCGTAGCTCTTTTGTCGACTTCGTGCGATACAGACTTCCTGTTGAAATCAGCTCGCGCATCTTCTTTAGGAATGAATAGTCCTTCTGTGCGGTCTTTATTTTGTAAGCAGGCTCGATCCTAACTTCAACTCAGCTAGGTGCAGGTGCAGATACTCAATTTTGAGTTCGATACCTATCGCTTCAAGGTCTCGTCGTATCTCATTATTTAAGGCCAGTGATCCCATAAACATTCTGCTAAGCGCGTCGGCTACAATATTTCTCTTGCCCGGAGTATACTCGATCGTTAGCTCGTAATCTTTTATGAGTTCGAGCCAACGTCGTTGCCGTAGGTTGAGTTCTCGTTTCGAAAACAAGTATTTTAGGCTTTTATGATCTGTGTAGATTCTGCAAGCCACACCATAGAGATAATCTCGCCAGAGTTTCAACGCAAACACGATCGCCGCCAATTCTAGGTCGTACGTCGGATAGTTTTTCTCGTGCTGCTTCAAATGCCGTGAAGCGTAGGAGATGAATTTATCTCTCTGCATGAGAACGCACTCGAGGCCAGTTCCTGATGCGTCGCTGAATATCTGAAAGCCTTCTGGACCATCTGGAAGTGCAAGGATTGGAGCTGAGACGAGTTGTTGCTTCAACTCTTGAAAGCTGGATTCACAGTCGTCACTCTATTCAAATACGACTCCCTTCTGGATGAGGCGAGTCAGAGGCGATGCTAGTTTTGAAAAGCTCCGCACGAATCTTCGGTAGTAGCCCGCTAAGCCCAGAAAACTTCAAATATCGCTAGCCGAGGTAGGTCGTTTCCAATCTACCACCGCTTCAATCTTCTTTGGGTCCACCGTGACACCTTCGACAGAGATTACATGTCCGAGGAATGTCACACTACTCATCCAAAACTCGCATTAACTCCGCTTGGCATATAATTTATTTTCACGCAAAGCCTTCAATACCGTCTTCAAGTATTTTGCATGCTATTCTCGATTCTTTGAGTAGATAAGGATATCGTCGATGAACACGACTACAAATTTATCGATTTGAGGTCGAAAGACTCGGTTCATCAGATCCATGAAAGCGGCTGGGGCATTCGTCAAACCAAATGGCATGACTAGGAATTCATAATGACCATATCTAGTACGGAAGGCAGACTTCGATATGTAGTCGGACTTGATCTTCAACTGATAATAGCCTGAACGAAGATCAATTTGTGAAAATATTGCCGCACCTTGCAGTTGGTCAAACAAGTCGTCGATTTGTGGCAAAGGATACTTGTTCCGCACGGTCGCCTTGTTGACTTCCCGATAGTCGATGCATAGCCGCATCGATCCATCCTTCTTCTTCACAAACAGTACGGGAGCTCCCCAGGGAGAGACGCTAGGGCGAATGAATCTGCGGTCTAGCGAGTCTTGTAATTGCACCTTCAGCTTCTTCAGTTCTGCTGGATCGGTAAGGCGCCTTTGATATCGGTCGTGTATTCGTAAAGGTGTCGTTGCTGAATTCTATTTTTCGATCTGGCGGCATCCCGGGCATCTCGTTAGGAAAAATGTCGAGAAAATCTGCCACAACATCGGTCTGCATTGTGTTTGTATTATCCTTCCGCTTGTCTCGAACTGATGCAAAGTATCCCGCACAGCCAGAACGCAACATACTCCTCGCCGAGATTGCCGATACCATCATTGCCGTCTTCGAGACCGTACCGCACGAATATGAGAACTCTGTCTCGCCAGGAAGATGAAACACCACTCTCTTCTCCGCGCACTCGATCGTTGCATGACAAGCGCCCAACCAATCCATTCCCAGGATTATGTCGTACTCTTTGATGTCTAGTACGACGACATCCAAGGATAGATTTCTTCTTTCGATGTAAATATGGCCATCCTACGAACAAAGTTCGTAGGCATATCGACTCCCGACGGAGTGCTAACACTAATGTCTATATCTAGTGATTGCATGGTTATTTTATTTTCTTTCACATAATCAGCAGATATAAAACTATGCGTCGCACCCGAATCGAATAGTACTCGAGCAGGTATTTTTTTGTAGAGTAATGTACCTGTTACAACAGTATCGGACGCGAACGCCTCGTCCCGAGTTAATGCATGAACTCGGCCTTGAGCTCCGTGGCGTTGGTTCTGCGGGTTGATGGGCACCGTATTTGCATTTTGCAGTATAGGCGCTTTGTGTTGATTCAGAACGTTCCTTGGTGGGTTGTGTTGATTCGGAATATTTTTCAGACAATATGTAACTATATGGCCTACCTCGCCACACTTGTAGCAAGATCTCGTGACGCAATCGGTGGTTCGGTGCCCACGCCTACCGTACCTGCTACAGTGTTGTCCGCCATGGCCCCGGTTATCAAATGTGTTCAGACGTTTTGATACTCCTGATCCCCCGGCATCATTAGGATGCTTGTTGAAGTGGTTACGGACGACAGGCACGGCTCTATGCGACATACGGCCAAAGACACGCTCACTATCGAGAGCGACATCGTAGGATTCGCGGTATGTTCGACACCTTTGTTCATGACGTCCCTTCGCAGTTCGTCGTTTAGGCCTTGTTGGAAGCGTTCACACCATGCTTCCTTGTTGGACAGGAAGGTGCCGGCAAACTTTGCCAGTTTCGAGAAGCTCGAGTCATAATCGTCGACCGACATATTTTCTTGTCGCAACATCATGAACTTGTCTTCTTTTTGACGACGGACGACGCGAGGGACGTACTGTTCGAGAAAGGCTTCCTTGAATATTTTTTAGGAAATCGTGGTGTCTGTATCGGCTTCGTAGCTTTCCTGCTTATTAGCTGCCCACCAGTCGTAAGCCCTCAGTTGCAGCTGTAACGCTGCACAAGTTACCCTCTGGGACCCTTCAATGTTAAGCAGATTAAACTAGTCTTCAATCTCCGCGAGCCACCCCACTATCACATCAGGCTCTGCTCGGCCTTTGAATTTTGGTGGATTCATCTTGCTGAACTCCTTTGCTTTGAACAAGGAAGAAGAATTTATCATTTGCGGTTGAGCTTCTTCTTCGTCTTCATTTTGAACATCTTGCCTCTCCTCGGGTACCACGACCGTTGCCTTGGTATTGCCCACTACCTTGTTTACTATCTGAGTCAGGGCATCCATCTGCTTCTGCTGTGCATCAAATTGGGCTTTGATTTACATTTGAAGCTGTTGCTGCTGCAGTTCCATCAACTGTAGCATTTTCTCCATAGTCGTCTCGCTAGGCCCACTCTTTGTACTCGACGTACTATCCACGGTTTGGGTTGTTGTGCCAGAATTGTTTATTTCTCTTAGTCATTCCGACAAAACAGAGTAATTCCGTTAGTATTTTTCAAAATATCGATGGACTTACCTGTATAGAATATTTATTTTATGCAGTATGTCGACAAGCATTCAATCGAGCCATCACAATGATCATTCCAATAATGAAACATCTTTCAAAAATTCCGAGGAAACATAACTATGATCTGATACCAATTTGTCACGCCCCGAGTCGACAAACCATTCGTCTCCGATGTTATTTTGCCGAATCGATTGTCCTCGCTAAGGCGTGATGCCGTACGAGTCTGGAATTGCACTCGTACAAGGCAAGAACGTTACGTTGATTTTATATTGAAACACCAAGTTAAAACTTCACAAATCATATCAAATTGATACGCAATATAGGAAGATAGAAATATGCTTTTTCATTCATAGCTTGCAATGAATTGCAAGTCATAATTACATTGGATGCCGTTGCGGCTACATTGATTGAAAATAAAAGAAAACATACTCGACAAGCTGCCTGAACTAACACTTGCCATTCCATACATTTGCCCCTTTATACATAAGCCTTAGATTGAATTGGCTTCAAAATACTTCAGCATAGGAAGATCTTCAAAACGCCTCTCCGCACTTCAGGTTCAGTTTAGAGCGCCCGCCGCACCTGGGGAAATTGAAGGAGGGGATTAGCACACTTGCTAAGTGGACGAGACGAACCCACTCGTCTAAACCAACTCTGATTGTTAAGGTAGGCATGCTTTAGAGTTGTCTTTCTATTTAGAACTAAATGCATTCAGTTCATATCGATAGCCATCTTTGAAGTAATAAAGCATACAGTAAAAACATAGCGATTTATCCCATTTCTTACCACGACCGTGCTCTCCCTGCATAAAAACAGAGATAATACTTACTACCTGTATAAGACAATAGGTGAGCATGCTACTATCTTATATGCGCGGTCATTGGTGTTACACACCACGTGGGACTATCTTAACGGCATTTCGGTCCGTTCAGTCTAGGTTGCAAGCCTAATTGACGGTTCCGTAATACATCAGTGCCGAAGCATGATTATTCATTCCACCTTGGTCGATTCGATTCCGATGTCCCGGATACCCATTCGAGGAAAATCAACTTGTGCACAAGCTATCCATGACTATGCCAATGCGTGAACAGTTTAACATATACAACAGTTTTGTATAGCATGGACAGTATTGAACGGCATTATCATTTCTTCCAACTCATGCAACGATTTATTTTTTCCAAAGCCGTACTCTCGATTTAGCGTCCCGTGGGCACCAAATAGTCCAGGCATCATAACCCACGATCGACGTTTCATATTATTTTGCAGCACGTGAAATAGTCTATCTTTTTACTAGAACCTTAAACTTTCTCGTTTATGTGATAAACTTGTATTTTTTAGATTAAATTACTCTAAATCGATACATTTTTCCCGAGTTCTTGACCTTAGTGGATTGGCATGCATTTAACTTGGCATCGTCGATTTGAATGAATTCGAGGCAAAAAAAATTTCGTTTGCGGAACAGAATAGAAAAGAAAGGGCCGAATCACCCACCATATTCTTCGATCGTGTCGACCGTCGAAGCGCTTCGCAACATTCAACTTTAGTTACGCGATCTCCTGCAATGGCACCAACACTTAGTTAGGATTCCTTCTTTATTCCTTCGCTTCGAAATTCATAAATTGCATCAAGGAAAACGACGCAAAAGCACTTCATCAAAACCCAACGGCAAAAGCTCCAAGAAAACCATACAGCGGTCCAGTCCCGTCGAAGGGACACTTATATAGAGCTCACTCTTCGAGACATAGCCCGCTGCATGTAGGACTTATTCCAACTGAAGTCGTTCCATTAGTTGGATCGATTCTCGTAGCATCCGTCCAAATCGATTGATCGATGCCGCAAGGTGTTATCGTTTACCAAGCTCAGCGATCGAGTCAGATGGCGATCTAATTTTCTGACCGATCTGACTCGGCGCAAGCGTATTATGAAGTCCGTCGCCTATCGAAAGCGGGGTGCTACAACCAATACTCTATTCCAGATGACAGTAGGATACTTAGGTAATCAACTCTAAAACTGGAAGTGGTTTTTCTGTGTTAAGGAGGGCAACCATATGTATATATATAGGAGCAATGGGACAGCCGAACATTGGGAGTACAGGACCAGGATGCCATATAATGCCAGCAAGGTTGATGTATCACATCATCTATCTTGTATCGGCTAGCTCCGATATCTTAGTACCTAACTTATAGCAGACTGCAAATGAAATATCAGTAAAAATTGGGTTGTAGGTCTATGGGCAATGCCATGTGCAGGACAATGGTTGTAGCAGTTTGTGTTCTACCTTTGTTTGGTAAATCCAAGAATGATTATATGTACCTTTGGACTGTATCGAACATCAGAGGGTTAATTTCTCCATGCACCCGATCTCTTATATTGAAGTGTTCCAATAGTTTGGGATGATTGCTATTACTAAAGTCCAAGCAAATAACAGTATCAAATGTGTTCAGATTCTAGGAAGCAGCAATAGCAAGAAACATCGATAAGAATTAAGGGTAGGCCCTGTGATGTATAGTAGGCAATATGGGATACTCATGTACCAGTAGAATTGGGTCTCTAAGCAGGGAGTAGATAGGGGTTACATTATTTGGTAGCATGGATGGCCTGTGTGACAGATTATTAGTTGAGGATAAAGAGGGTTCAGGTACTGGGTTCCTAAGTAGAGTGCTAGCCACTTAGTATGAGGGAAAATATTGAGTGTGATAACCATGTACTAAGATATAGTCCCAACAGAAACTAGAAGAGCAAGAGGGGTTGACAAGGTTGTATACAAATATATGGAGAGTAGACAAAGCCAGGAAAAAAATAAAAACCTTAAATAGATCATTACTATCTAAATACAAAATTCTCCATTGGAGTCAACCTAAAAAACTAATAATGAATAGATAGGCTAGTTATTAATTTTAAATTGTGTTTTGACATTATGTATATGGTATAAATAGGCTACTTGGACCACGATACGGATTCATTGTTAGGGTTATATACTAAAAGTATCACTTTTGTAGTAACCTTATTTCCTTAAATTTTGAATGAGAATCATATGGGCAAATGTTTGCATATTGTATTTGTTACAAGTGTTAATGCAAATGTCTGATATTCTATATTATAGATAATATGGTATGTGGTGTCACACAGAAGATCATATTATCAGTTTCCTATGGAGTATATAAATAGTTCACAACCTAGATGGACTTGGACAATCTATTGGAAAGGTTGTAGTGTAATCTGGTATTAGTCTATCTTGACTATAGTTTTACACTAGTACACTTTGTGTGTATTGAACAGGACCACTTGAGGTTGTTCTCTTTGTACTGACTATATAAGACAACAAACACCTCTGTTATTATGGATGCTTGTGCTCTTAATCCGGATATAATAATGGACATGTATATGTAGTGTGCATTACTTTGACTCATAAAAGAGTGAGATTCATTATGGATCAACAACCTCTATAAATTGGGTAATGACATTGTATGTATGATGGGTTGTTGATTATAAATGGAATCCATGTCCCGATACATCGGGTTGATGATGTCCCCTTAAAGAGCTCATAAGGATTGTCATGTAAACCCTGCAGGTGGTGCAACAATAGCTCATTAGTGGACCAAGCATATAATAGCTTATTAGTGGACCGAGCTATTGTTAATGGGCCTGGATTGTGTGTTCGGGCTAAACACGGGATATGCAGATCCGTTAGGAGGCTTAACCCTAATTTCTCCTCATGGTCCCTGCCGTAGCCTATATATATCCTCTATTCTCAGGCCGCCATAATACTGATCAGAAATCTGAAACTTTCTCTAAATTCGTGATTCACGTAAGGAGAGAAAGAGAGGGCTGCCAAGGAGAAGAAAAGGTTGGGAGATCGTCGCCCACACGACGTCCAACTCGAGGAAGGAATACGTGCAGAAGATCTTGGGGTCGTCCGCTCGAGATTGCCAAGAATTACTTGTCTCCTTTCTGCCGTAGGTATAATTCGTGAACCCTAGTTTCCGCCTATGAAGGGCTATAACACGTATTAGATCTGTTTAACTTTCTATCGATCAATACGCACACCAAAGGAAGGGTCCTGGGAATGGATAGGCTAGTTATTAATTTTAAATTATGTTTTGACATTATGTATATGGTATAAACATGCTTCTTGGACCACGATACGGATTCATGACCCATATTCGCAGCTCAGGACCACAGGCAAGTATACCTTGCCTCCCTCTACAGTTTATTTACATGCATTTTCTTATTATTATCTAGTTTTATTAGTTGATTATTTACATGGGATTTGTATATCATGCATGCTAGTATAGATATAGTCCTTGTTCATAGTTAGCTTTGTAGTTCATATTGGATCTGCTCTCCCGTGTATCTTGACTAGGTCATATTGTGTCGTCACCTGTACTCCGATTGAGTCGTATCGTGTCATAGGATGAGTAAGTCATAGCGGAACTGCTGAACCTTGAATTCTTGAAGCTAACCTGTGAGTCCACACTAGGGACGAAGGTTAGTAGTTATATGTCCGTACCTGCGAGTCCGCACTAGGAGCGAAGGTAATTTCTTGAAGCTAACCTGCGAGTTCACACTAGGGGCGAGGGTTAGTAGTTGTTTCAAACCTGCGAGTCCACACTAGGGGTGAGGGTTTGAGTATCTGATTGATTATCCATTAACATTCGTGACATTGTGTTCTCTTATTCTTCTCCGGCAGTTCGTTTATGCGTAGTAGTTCTCCCAATCGTGGATAGTCATGTTTTTGTGTTGATTGGTCTTTTCCTGTTTATACTTTGTATTTTCTTTAGTGCATGATAAACTGTTAGATAGGCATGTTTTATGTATCTTGCTAGTCCTCTGAGGACTTGATAATCTCTTCAGGTAGCTGGTTGCATGGCGTTAGTTAGCTGAGCATGTGGTAGTTCATGTCTGCATGATTCAGGTATTGTTAGTGATATTCATTTTGTTGTCCTCTCGTGCCTTGTGTTCTTTATCATGATATGCTCTACTTGTTAGTTTAGTTTATAGACTCTTGTTCTTTTGTGGAGTCTAATCAGATATGTATGACAGTGGGCTGCAGACCATGAACCATACTTGTTCATAATTGATTTATATACACCTCGTGGATTGAGATATAATTTAGATTACCATATTAGACATGATACCATGCTCTTGACAGCTTTTATGTATTCGAGTCGAACTGGAGGCCGCTTGATACGTAGCTGGCTTGCTCACGCACTTGCATCCCGAAAAGAGGGTGCGGGTCGTGACATGCCCTATTTTAACCCTTTAATCTTCTGTTGAAAATTCCAAGAATACTCAATTTAAGGCAGTCATATATATTAGTATACATATTTGAGCCCTTTCATCTTCTGTTGTAAATTATAATTAATATAAATTACTATTATATATACGTTATATTATACGGTATAAAAGTAATAAATGAATTGAATTATGTAAAAGTCAGTTGAGAATAAAATCATTTAATCTTCTCTAGTAATTAATATATATATATATATATATATATATATATATAGAGAGAGCGAGAGAGAGAGAGAGAGATAGAATAAGGGAGGTGAGGTGGCTATATATAACCTCCGATACTATCATCATGCATTTGTACACTTTTTGGTGCATGATGATAGCATGGGGGTGACACATAGCCACCACCCATAAGGTGGCACCTCACCTCCCTTATTATATATATATGAAATTTCGAATAATATTCAAAAATTTTGATACGAAATTGAGTCGGATTCGGATTTTCGACCATCTATTGACAGATCTACCATACGAGGCCATTAAGTACTGGCTTTCAATGGAGCGGAGAAGCGGTCCTAAAAACAAAACTGCAAAAATACTATGTCACTAGCATTTTTGCTTACCACTATTAGTCTTCCATTCTTTGTCTTCGTATCAACCTTAATGATATTATATCTGCCTCGTACATACATTCTTAGTATAATTATAAGTGAAGCTATTATTCTTATTTCGAAAACAGATCATTCGATGGAAATCTCGATCTCTACGAGAATACGACTTGATGAAAGCAACTCAACTGGCAAAATAAATCACTACAATTCTGCTGGATTGAAAGCAACTTAGCAAGTGAAATAAATCACCGCAATTCTGCTGGATTGATTAAGATCAGTATTGCCGCGATGATAAAGATCACCGTTGCTTAAAGCAAGATTTGCCCTATTGCGATCTGCTCCCAGGAACTAGCAAGTTCGAAAGAACTTTTGGAACGCTCGCTGTCACCTCCTTTCACGAACTCGAAGAACTCCAATGAACTCCAATGGCAGCGGCGGCACAACTCTCTTCGTCTCTTTATTTTAGCGTAAGTGCTTAATGAATGCACGAAGAGAGTATTTATAGAGATGGGCCGAAACCCTAATCCCAATCCTGGCCGTAACTGATTACAAAAAGATAGGAGCGAATAACGGAAAGATTTGAATGAATTAAATTCAAATCCGACAAAAGATGGATTTGGTTAATTGACTCAATCTTTATATAACCGCTCAAATTTTCCAATCAGCCACATCAAGAACCGCCTATGCCCCTTAGCCCACTCAGCCCGCCAGCCCGCGTGTACCTGCGAAGCAGCACAACCGCGTAGTAGCATAGCAACGCGGCAGCACCGCAAGTGCGCAGGCGCGCAGCACAGCACAGCAAGTGCACAGACGCGTAGCACAGCGCAGCACCACAAGCGCGCAGCATAGCACCACAAACGCACAGGCACAGAGCGTAGCATTGCAAGCGCACAGCTGCACCGTAGCCCCACGGCTCCTGTACAGCTCCTGTGTGTGCCCCTGCGCGGCCCCTACGCAAGCACCTGCGCATGCGACTCACGCAGAAGACGAGAACACGAGAGCATCAACTGCGGACAAGGAGCCATGCGCCGATGTTAACGTGCTAAGTGCAAAGTGCGCCAACAAAGCGCCATTTTGTGCCCTTGAGCCCGAGTACGAGTCGCTAAGCCCCGACGGGCTTAGCTCCATAGGAAAATTATCCCATGAGCCTGACAAAAAGCATTAATGCTTCTTTGTTGGGTTAGCCTTCTTTTCACTAGAAAAATACCCCCACATGGCATCCATGTGCCACACCTCATGTGATCCCTCAACACAAGAAAGCTTTATATAAAGATACAATCCATTTGGCCTAGGCAATGTGGGACTATCTTTCTAGTCTCTAAGAAAAAATACCAACAATTCCCTACATATCTTTATATATGGGTTGAGCATTCACCACAGTGGCTATCCAGCATGCATTAGGATTGAAGCTTCCCGTATGGGTCAAATAGCAGCATGATACAAGAATGGACTAAGCCTTGAATTTTGCACCATAACTGTAATTCTTTCCACTTACATAATGACATTAACTGTGCTTCTGGTTGCATATTAAAGGCCTTGTGCCAGCCAGGTTTTGGTGTATCATGTATCTTGGGTGTCTACAAGATTTCCCTCAAAAAATGGCCTACATCTCTATCCATACACTTTAGGTGAGTTCTTTTAAAGAGTCTTTCGCATGAAGCATTTTGCTTCCTTGTGGTGCTACATCGCTATGACATGGCCCGAAGCCGAGACACTGTCTCATATGGTGTCATATCACCTGTAGCATGAGGCCCAACCTCTTTGTAGTGCCAAACTACCCAGCATGAAGCCTTTTACTTCTTTACGGCCCAGCCTCTTTGTAGTGCTGCCTACCACTCTTTATCATACAATATTAGGCCCTCTTGCCTATGTACGGTGCTACGCCGCTGTGACTTGGCCCGAAGCCTAGGCTTTATCCTCACTAGGTACCACATGTGGTGTTACCCCACTGTAGCATGGAGTGCTACGCTCGTTCGTAGTGCTGTGCTACCCGTGCTTCATGTAAAGCACGCCAGACATCCTAGATGCCAAAGAACTCATTAAGGCTTCCAAACCATCCTTCTACAGGACTTTGTTCTTTGTAAAGAACTGTCACGACCTACTCCCGAATATTCGGATACATGTCGGATACATCCAGCCTACGCTATAAGACACAGCGTAGTAAGCTGTTCTAAACCTTTAATTATCTTTAAATTGTATTAAATTATATTTATCACAACAACTATATCGAGATAAGTTAGAAATAGGTCCAAAGATGTCACTTAGTTACATTCCCAAAGAAAGAGTAAACTGAAAACAAATCCAGTAAAATGAATGTTAACTATTTATTACAAACCAAGTTCAAAAGTGAAATGTAAGCTAAGCAATAAGCTATAGGGTATTTTCCAGCAGGGACATCCTCTAGGATGTTGGCTAGCGTCTTAGTGGCAGATCCACAGTATGAATTGCAAAGTAACTCCTCCTTAGTCAATTCACCTAAAACGATCCAATCAGGAAAGGAGCAAAGTACAACCCTACAATTTATGCTACTGATACATGGCATGATAAGAGTGAACTGATAAATAAGACATGGTTGGTTTGAAAGAAAAGGCAATATGCTTGGTTGGAAAATGTCACTCACGTTTCCTATTATACATATTTTTCAGGATACGTATACGGATTTCTGACAATTGTCAGGTGGCCCGTATTTTGACTTATCTTGCTTAGCTTAGCCTTGGTTTAAATCTTGACTTGATTGGTTCAACATGACTTGGCTTGGCTTGGTTTGGTTTATATTGGGCTGAGGTGAGAGGGGTTGCTATATAAGTCAACTTCTTCTCTCTCCTCCATTATTTGCATTTACTTCTTCTTCTTCTTCTTCATTTACACCTCCCACCTACCAAGCCTAGGCAAGTGCAACTTGCTTCATGATGGATCTCAAGTTTTATTGTTCCATTCTCTTCCTTACTTGATTCTAAGCCTCTTTAGAACTTAACATTTTTGGATTTGATGGATGGATTCTTGTAGATCTAAGTTTGTAACTTTTTTGGTTTTCTTAGTTTTGATCTACAAAACTTGGTTATTTTTGAAATCTAATAGTTCCATGTTGTAGGACATTCAATTTTATCCAATTTTGGCTTTTGAACCGCTTGATTTCGACTTCGAATGAGAAAGTTATGACATTTTTGAGTTCATGGGTTCCCCACACCTTTTGGTGCTGTCGGGACGATGAACAGTACCGCGCGCAGTGTCTTCGCTGCCGTGCGCTTGTGCAAAATGTGCGCCGTAGGCGACTTTTACTATACGCAATGTGCAACTTGCGCGCCGCGCGCACTTCTCTGCAGCGCGCCCGCGTGCCGCGCTTGCGTGCGACGTTCGCCGTGGGCGATTTTGCCCGCGTGTAATGCACAACTTGTGCGTCGTGCGGCCGCGCGCTGCGCTTGCGTGCAACGTGCACCATAGGGAATTTTGCCCGCACGCAATGCGCAACTTGCGCGTCGTGCGCCTGTGTACTTCTCTATCGCGCGCCCACGTGCCGCACTTGCGCGCAACGTGTGCCGTAGGCGATTTTGCCCGCACGTAATGTGCAACTTACATGCCGCGCGCCCGCGCACTTCTCTGCAGCATGCCCACGCATCGTGCTTGCACGCAACGTGTGCCGTGGGCGATTTTGCCCGCGCAACTTGCGCGCAGGTCACTCCAAATGACTGTTTTTGCCCGTTTGGGCTATTTTGTAGCTAAAATCTTGAAAAACTCAAAACATGAAAGTTGTAGATCTTTTTCTTGGCTTCAAGAATATGTCACTAGTTATTTTACGCAAGATTTCTCTTATTCATAATAATGTAAGAATAAAATATGATAGTGGCCTATTAAGGCGCACCCTTAACAACTATCAAGTAACATGATAATTCTTAATAGTGACCCATCGCGGTACACTCTTGACAAGTAACTTAACATGATAATTCTTGATGGTGGTTCGTTGTGACGCACTCTTGACTTGATAAGGTAAACCTACATGATAATCTCGATATGTCTTGCTAGGTAATTCTTGTCTTGACACCGTGGGTGTTTGTGCTTGTATAAGCTACATGTCTCGTCTTGCATCATGTCTAGGATATGAATTCCTGATTTTTACGGTCAGGAATTCATACTGAATTTGACTAGGATAATGACTAGAGTGATCAAGTAGTTCATGAAGAGATTTTCCAGCTACAGGCAGTCCCGTTATCTAGGCGCTTTTAATTGGACTTGTAGCCTGCCGTCGAGTAGGGCACATTTCCAGCACACTGTCATGTGTTGCACCTCTAAGTCACCTAATCCAACTCTCTCAACTTATGACCGGATAACCTGGATTAAGACAGCAGGGCTTGTGGCTGTTGGACTTTAAGCTTGTGATAACCCTAGTTAATTAAAGTATCATGCCGTACTCTTTGCTTGGCCGTGAATGATGGATGGAGTCCTATCTTGTCTAGTCTTGCCTAGATCCAGTACATGGCTATCTCGGGACATGCTTGTTTATGCTTTACTTTATCGATAATTGGTTAGAGACTAAGTTCTGTTCAGGTGAAGGGTTACAAGCCCGGCCCTTGTTTGGTTTTGGTTGTAACTTGGTTACCGGAATAGTCCGTTAGTCATCTTATCGTTTATCACCCTGCTTTCTCTAACTCATGTCTTTCGTTATCCTTTATGTATCATGTGCTAATATGCTGGTTTTAGTTCTTAAGTGAAGTCTCCATTGTGGCACTTGCTCTTTCTGGGGTCTGACCCAGATGGTTTTGTATGGCCAGATTTTGGAGTAGCTCCCGAGGATCTTCCTATCTTCCAGCCAGATGGTGACCACTAGGCGCAACCCTTGCAACGAGTGGGTTCTTGTTTTGCTCTCCCACTCCCTTGTAAAAATATTTTTTTGAGGCATTTAGCCGCCGAGCAAGTGTTAGCTCGTTTGCAACTTTACTTACTGTCTGCCTACGGGCTGTAACATGATTGACAAATCCTAGGGTTGATCATGTATGACTGAAACTCTTGCTAGTCTTCATATTTTGTATGACTAGCTTCATGATCATCGAAATATGTGATGTTTGGGACGCCTTTGTATGTTTAATGATCTAACATCTTGTAACAATTACTTACTTGCTTGCGATTGAGACACTAGGCTTGTTTATGACCATAAGAGACTGTTGGCTTGTAGATAAACCCTCATACATCTAGACAGCCATGACCGTATATCGAGGTAGATTATACTTCAATGTACGTAGATGGCTGTGTCTGTCCCTCATTCTCTAGTATTCTGGTTTTAGGGCGTGACACGGTTTAAGTGGTGGCCCATATAGGTCTTGTAAATCAAGATGTGCGAGGGTTTCACTGAATATATGTCTCAATCATCACTCGCCATTAATCTCTACTCGTGTCTTCTAATCTTTCTGAAATATTGACCTGATCACATGTTTATATCCTCGATCTATCATGGTCCTTCCTTATTGTTCCTCATGTCATTTCTTCAGCGGCATTGTTTCTGGTCCTACCGATCAGCAAGGTGGAGCACCTCCAGTGGACCAGCAGCAACCTGGAGACCAAGCCCAGCACTCTGGAGCGGCCTCCCGAGTCATGCATTCCGGGGGTCCAGAGCCCCCAGTTCAGCCAGTCCAGCCTGCAGAGCCTGATAATAGAACCCTGGTGGGTCTTATCAGAGAATTGCTTGCATCTTAAAATCGTCGGGGAGATGCCCTGCACCAGACAGTACAATATGCCATGGGCAGAGTTGGTTACCAAGGGAACAACGCGGCCAACAGCTTCAAGCGTCTGAACCCTCCTTTCTTTGACGGTACTGAAGATGCAATTGCTGCTGATGCATGGCTTCAGGACACAGAGGTTATCCTGGAAGCAGCTAGGATTCCTGAAAATGAGAAGGTGGCCGTTGTGCACCTGCGGTTGTTAGACTTAGCCCACAGCTGATGGACGATGCTAGCAGTTGGATTACCGATGCCTGTCTCATGGGTGGTGTTCAGCAACAAGTTCCAGACCAAGTATTTCGATGCAGTAGCTCGGTATGATCTGCAGACGAGATTCACTAATCTCAAGCAGATGGGCAGAACGGTCGATGGATATGCGGCCGAGTTTTCTAGACTCAGTCGGTTTGCTCCTACCTTGGTGGCAACCGAATTGGATCGATCCCAGCGATTCCAGCAGGGACTCCACCTAGAGATTATCATATCAGTGGAGCAGTTTGAGCACCAGACGTTTGATGCCATCCTGCGAGCAGCGAAGAGGCATGAGTATACTTTGCTGAGGATTGTAGATAGAAGCGGAGGACGGAAGATGTCTCATGGACAGATGTCCCAGTCTTCAGCACCCGCCCCGGCAGCTAGGGATTTGACTATTGGAGCTCCTAGGAGGGCGACCACAGTTTTGTCAGTTCAACACTCGACACCGACGTATCCTTAGCAGTAGAAACAGAAACAGTCTTCCGTAATAGGCTGTACTCATTGTGGAAAGCCAGGGCACGTAGTATCAGAGTGTCGTAGAGCACAGGGATTGTGCTTGGCTTGTGGGGCACCGGATCACAAGATAGGGTCCTGTCATAATAGAGCCAGTTCATCGTCATCAAACCTAACCAGTCCATCGGTTAGGGGTCCAGCACCAGTGCAGCAGCAGTACCAGCCTCCGAGGCCATTGCCGCCTCAGGCTCAGCAGTATGCCCAGGTTCAGATTCAGAACAGACAGAGAGGTCACCAGCAGAGGGGACCAGCACCAAGTGGATAAGGTCAGGCTATGGATCTGACCGTAGCAGAAGAATTGGCATCAGGTGAGGTGGTGGCAGGTACCATTCTCGTCAACTCTTTTCCAGCAACAGTATTATTTGATTCGGGTGCATCGTATTCATTTATGTCTGCACGATTTGCAACACGGATAGGACTGGAGCCCGAGTCATTATCAATAAGACTCAATATACTTACTGGTAATGGTCTTATGGGGGTAGATAGAGTCTATTCCTCGTGTCGAATCGTAGTTAGCGGTAGAGAGTTTTTCGCTAGATTGATAGAATTTCCAATGGCCGACTATGAAGTGGTCCTAGGAATGGATTGGTTGAAGGATCAATACGCAAGAATAGACTGCCATATTGGCAGGATTATTTTTGGTATTCCAGGCGAACCAGAGTTTTCATTTTTTAGAGGCGAGGTAGAACCTTCTCCACCAGTATTGTGGATGGAAGTAGCAGAAGCAGTTCAATTTCCCATAGTAGTAAAAGAGTTTTCTGATGTGTTTCTCGAAGAGCTTCTAGGTATGCCACCGGAGAGAGAGATAGAGTTCACTATCGACTTAATTCCAGGGACGGCACCAGTGTTAGAGAGAGTCTACAGGATGGCACCTTCAGAATTAGAGATATTGTACAAGATGATTGAAGAACTCAGAACCAAGGGATTCATTCGTGCTAGTGGATCGCCTTGGGGAGCCCCGATGTTTCTTGTGAAAAAAAGGATGGTACGTCAAGATTATGTGTTGATTATCGTACCTTGAACTTTGTGATAGTCAAGAACAGATATCCTTTACCAAGGATAGATGATTTATTTGATCAACTCAGTGGGGCAGTAGTATTCTTGAAGATTGACTTACGGTCAGGGTACCATCAAATCAGAGTCAGAGAGCAAGACATCCCGAAGACAGCGTTCAGATCAAGATATGGACATTGGGAGTTCCTTGTTATGCCATTTGGAGCGACCAATGTGCCGACTGTATTCATGGATCTCATGAATCGTATCTTCATGCCCTATTTGGATTAGTTCGTGATAGTGTTCATAGACGACATCTTAGTTTATAGCAAGAACGAGGCAGAGCATAAGCAGAATCTTCGTGTAGTTCTTCAGATTCTTAGGGAGCACCAGTTGTATGCGAAGTTCAGTAAGTGTAAATTTTGGCTTGATCGCATTTCGTACTTAGGTCATATCATCACCAGAGGTGGAGTGGAAGTTGACCCCCAGAAGGTAGTGGCTATAGAGATATGGCCAGTACCTAACACCGTCGCAGAAGTTCGGAGTTTCCTAGGATTGGCTGGCTATTACCGACGATTTGTGTCAAACTTTGCTCGGATTTCAGCACCATTGACGCAGTTGACCCGCAAGGAAGTGCAATTTGCTTGGACAGCAGAGTGTCAGAGTTCCTTCGAGAAGTTGAAGCGAAGATTGATGATGGCTCCCATTCTCACACTTCCAGATAAGACTGGAGGATTTTCAGTTTATTGTGATGCTTCCGGCAGAGGATTGGGATGCGTCTTGATGCAGCATGGTATGGTAGTAGCTTATGCGTCACGTCAGCTTCGTGATAATGAGAGGAATTACTCAACCAATGACTTGGAATTAGCAGCGATGGTTTTCGCACTCAAGTTGTAGAGGCATTATTTGTATGGAGATCGAGTAGAGATTTTCACCGACCACAAGAGTCTTAAGTATGTGTTTACCCAGAAGGATCTTAATATGCGTCAGAGAAGTTGGCTAGAGTTACTGGTGGATTATGACATCAACCTGCAGTATCATCCTGGGAAGGCCAATGTAGTTGCAGACGCGTTGAGCAGAAGAGCAGGAGCTTATTTTCTAACAGCACAGCCAGAGTTATTAGCAGATCATCAGAAGATGGAAATAGAAGTAGTTCTTTATACCAATGTGGCATTGATGGCCAGCATACAAGTTCAGTCCAGCATAGTTGAGAGGATCAAGATGGCGCAATCAACAGATTCTAAGCTTCAGCGGCTTAGAGCAGAGTGTGAAGCAGGACGAAGACCAGAGTTATGCATTCACGAAGACGGTACACTCCGACATGGAAGGCATCTTTGTGTACCTAGTGGTGATATCAGACAGAAGATCATGGAAGAGGCTCACAGTTCTCAGTATTCAATTCATCCCGGCGGTACGAAGATGTACCGAGACATCCGTCAGCATTTCGGGTGGAATGGCATGAAAAGGGAGATAGCCCGGTTTGTCTCTCGTTGTTTAGTTTGTTAGCAAGTTAAAGCTGAACATCAGAGACCAGCTGGACTTCTTCAACCTTTACCGATCCCAGAATGGAAGTGGGAGCATATCACCATAGATTTTGTAACTGGGTTACCAAAATCCCCAGCTGGAAGAGATGCTATCTGGGTTATAGTTAATCATCTCACGAAGGTAGCTCATTTTCTCTCCTTCAGAGTTGGTCAGTCGACGGATCAGCTTGCAGAGATATACCTCAGGCAGATTGTCAGATTGTATGGAGTGCCAGTTAGTATCATATCAGGCAGAGATTCAAGATTTATATTGCACTTTTGGCGGAGTCTTCAAGAGAGCTTGGGGACTCGTCTCAAGTTCAGTTCAGCTTATCATCCGGAAACAGATGGCCAGTCGGAGCGCACAATTCAGACTCTTGAATATATGTTGCGGTCATGTACACTCGACTTCGGTGGTTCGTGGGAAGATCACCTGCATCTCATAGAGTTCTCCTATAACAACAGTTTCCAGGCCAGTATCCAGATGGCACCCTTTGAAGCACTGTATGGTAGGAAGTGCAGATCACCTTTAGCTTGGGATGATGTCGGCGAGAGACAGATGCTTGGTCCAGAGATGATTACGTAGAAAATCGAGGTGGTCAGATAAGTCAGAGATCACCTTCGAGTTGCACATGACCGTCAGCGCCATTGGGCCGATTCTTATCGACGTTCCCTTGAATTTTCTATCATCGACCATGTATTCCTTAGGATCTCGTCTACCCATGGCGTCATTCGATTCGACGTTCGGGGAAAGCTTAGTCTTAGGTATATAGGGCCGTTTGACATTCTCGAACGAGTAGGTGATGTGTCCTATCGTCACGCTCTTCCGTCATCGTTACGTGAGGTGCATGATGTCTTCCATGTATTCCAATTACGATGGTATATTCCGAATCCGAGCCATATCCTTGATCATTTAGAATTGGTTGTTGGTACCAACCTTTCGTATGAGGAAAGGCCCGTATCAATATTGGACCGAAGAGAGAAAATACTCAAAAACAAGACTATTAAGTTAGTCCGTGTTGCTTGGGGTCATCACTCTTTAGGTGAGTCAACGTCGGAGCGTGAGGATGATATCCGCTCGTGATATCCAAATTTGTTTGACTCATAAGGTATAATGTCTTTCTTTTATGCCTTGTGCTTTTATTTTCTTGCTTGCATGAATGACTGCTTGGTTGACTGCTAGTTGTAGATTGCCAGTATTAGTGTAGCGTGCCTCGACACCTCTAGCCTCTTGATTAAATTCTGAGGCCGGAATTCTTTTAAGGTGGGTTGAGTTGTCACTCCCGTTTTCTGTTATACGTATTTTTCAGGATACGTATACGGATTCTGACAATTGTCAGGTGGCCCGTATTTTGATTTATCTTGCTTAGCATAGCCTTGGTTTAAATCTTGACTTGATTGGTTCAACTTGGTTCAACATGACTTGGCTTGGCTTGGTTTATATTGGGTTGAGATGACAGGGGTTGCTATATAAGTCAACTTCTTCTCTCCCCTCCATTATTTGCATTTACTTCTTCATCTTCTTCATTTACTCCTCCCACCTACCAAGCCTAGGCAAGTACAACTTGCTTCATGATGGATCTCAAGTTTTATTGTTCTATTCTCTTCCTTACTTGATTCTAAGCCTCTTTAGAACTTAACATTTTTGGATTTGATGGATGGATTCTTGTATATCTAAGTTTGTAACTTTTTCGGTTTTCTTGGTTTTGATCTCCAAAACTTGGTTATTTTAAAAATCTAATAGATCCATGTTGTAGGAAATTCAATTTTATCCAATTTTGGCTTTTGAACCGCTTGATTTCGACTTCGTATGAAAAAGTTATGACATTTTTTAGTTCATAGGTTCCCAACACCTTTTGGTGTTGTCGGGACGATGAACAGTGCCGCGCGCAGTGTCTTCGCTGTCGCGCGCCGCGCTTGCGCACAACGTGCGCCGTGGGCGATTTTGCCCAAGCGTAATGCGCAACTTGCGCGCCGCGCGCCCGTGCACTTCTCTGCCGCGCGCCCGCGTGCCGCGCTTGCGCGCAACTTGCGCCGTGGGCGATTTTGCCCGCGCGCAATGTGCAACTTGCGTGCCGCACGCCCGCGCACTTCTCTGCGGCGCGCCCGCGCGCCGTGCTTGAGCGCAACGTGCGCCGTGGGCGATTTTGCCCGCACAACTTGCGCGCATGTCACTCCAAATGACTGTTTTTGCCCGTTTGGGCTATTTTGTAGCTAAAATCTTAAAAAACTCAAAACATGAAAGTTATAGATCTTTTCCTTGGCTTCAAGAATATGTCACTAGTTATTTTATGCAAGTTTCTCTCATTCATAATAATGTAAGAATAAAACACGATAGTGGCCTGTTAAGGCGCACTCTTAACAAGTATCAAGTAATATAATAATTCTTAATAGTCACCCGTCGCGGTACACTCTTGACAAGTAACCTGACATGATAATTCTTGATGGTGGTCCATTGTGACGCACTCTTGACTTGATAAGGTAAACCTACATGATAATCTCAATATGCCTTGCTAAGTAAATCTTGTCTTGACACCGTGGGTGTTTGTGCTTGTATAAGCTACATGTCTCGTCTTGCATCATGTCTAGGATATGAATTCCTGATTTCCACGGTCAGGGATTCATACTGAACTTGACTAGGATAATGACTAGAGTGATCAAGTAGTTCATGAAGAGATTTCCCAGCTACAGGCAGTCCCGTTATCTAGGCGCTTTTAATTGGACTTGTAACCTGCCGTCGAGTAGGACACATTTCCAGCACACTGTCATGTGTTGCACCTCTAAGTCACCTAATCCAACTCTTTCAACTTATGACCGGATAACCTAGATTAAGACTGCAGGGCTTGTGGCTGTCGGAACATCTCGATGCATCTTGTTAGTAACTAAGCTTGTGATAACCCTAGTTAGTTAAAGTATCAAGCCGTACTCTTTGCTTGGCCGTGAATGATGGATGGAGTCCTATCTTGTCTAGTCTTGCCTAGATCCAGTACATGGCTATCTCGGGACATGCTTGTTTATGCTTTACTTTATCGATAATTGGTTAGAGACTAAGTTCTGTTCAGGTGAAGGGTTACAAGCCCGGTCCTTGTTTGGTTTTCGGGTTGTAACTTGGTTACCGGAATAGTCCGTTAGTCATCTTATTGTTTATCACCCTGTTTTCTCAAACTCATGTCCTTCGTTATCCTTTATGTATCATGTGCTAATATGTTGGTTTTAGTTCTTAAGTGAAGCCTCCCTTGTGGCACTTGCTCTTTCTGGGATCTGACCCAGCTGGTTTTGTATGGTCAGATTTCGGAGTAGCTCCCGAGGATCTCTCTGTCTTCCAGCCAGATGGTGACCACTAGGCGCAACCGTGGCAACGAGTGGGTTCTTATTTTACTCTCCCACTCCTTTGTAAAAATATTCTTTTGAGGCGTTTATCTGCCGAGCAAGTGTTAGCTTGTCTGCAACTTTACTTACTGTCTGCCTACGGACTGTAACATGATTGAGAAATCCTAGGGTTGATCATGTATGACTGAAACTCTTGCTAGTCTTCACATTTTGTATGACTAGCTTCATGATCATCTGAATATGTGATATTTGGGACGCCTTAGTTTGTATGTTTGATGATCTAACATCTTGTAACATTTACTTACTTGTTTGAGATTGAGACACTAGGCTTGTTCATGACCATAAGAGACTGTTGGCTTGTAGATAAACCCCCATGCATCTAGACAGCCGTGACCGTATATCGAGGTAGATTATTCTTCAATGTACGTAGGTGGCTGTGTCTGTCCCCCGCTCTCCAGTATTCTGGTTCTGGAACGTGACAGAAAATAAAAACAACATACTCAGGAGATTCTATAAAGTAAAGACAACATGTTCAGGAGATACTTGTAAAACAAAGATAACGTATTTAGGAGATACTTGTAAAACATGTTCTGGCTAGATATGTAAAGTGCAGCTTTGAAAAAGCTAGTAGACACGTGATCGGCTAAAATAGGAGAACATGTAACATATAAATAAAGACAACTTTGGGGTACGACATTGACTACACGTGCACGATGTGCAGTCAAGCTCGAATACATGTACTATACTACGGGCTTTGATCACGTATTAACTAGACATTTTCCTATTCCCAGTGTCGGTAATGTGTACAACTTGCAACATGTGATACAATTTTTGTTAAAGAGGCTAGTTGCATGAGAAACATGTTATTCTTGCAATCTTGGAATAAAAACATGCAATAAAAAAAGATACAATTGGTAACAGAAGCATGCAAATCATATCATGTACAGTTTTGTATGTTGTAGTGTACTTGCCTTGATTTATCGAAGGATTGATGTTAAATGTTGATGTCCAAAGTCTTCAAGCTGTAACAAGGTATAATGTTGCTTAGTCTAATGGTAAAGTGCTATCTACGTGTTGTGCTTACTTACGGGGTCAAGTTGTGCTAGACATTGGTCTTGCCGTCATGGCACACTAGTCCTAACGTTGAACATTAAGGCTACCACAATGTTTAATACACATCAAATTAGGTTTTACTAGGTTAAAATCACAAGTCATGGATTACTTATACTTTATAGGAATTTAATAGTAATTTAAAAATATTTTATTTTAATTATTAAATAAATAAAGTATTTATGAAAAGGGGTCCAACAATGTTCGTTTAAATAGTTAGAGATCTCAAACTAACATGCTACTATTTTTCATCGGTCAAAATTAGGCAAAATAATGAAGGTATCAAGTTTGTAGAATTTTTGGACAGAAATTACTATTTATAGAATTATTTGAATCAAAAACTATTTTAAAAACAATTATTTATAATTAATTGTTAAGAGAAACTATTTTTTAACATATCAAAACTAACCTAAAATTAACATGTAAATATATGAAAATGATCAACAGAAAATCTAATATTTGACTCTAAATTTTATTTAATTTTACAGCACTGTTAAATATTTACTAAAATCAATATACATAAAATACATTAACTTTTAGTTTTTAATTAGTAAAAAAATAAATAATAATATTTAATGCTGGAAAGTTTATAAATAAATAATACGTATGAAAACACTAAATACCAGCATTTTACATCACACAAATACAATATATAATTATCGAAATACAAAAAAAATACATGAATACATAAATACTACATATAATAATACCATAAATAATATAATATATATTGCCCAAAAAAATAAGCTTAACATAGGATTCGAACTCGGGTCAGTCAGGACTGGATCCTAGGGATAGTCAGGTGACCACTGGGCCAAGACTAATTTGGTGTTAGCATGTTTGGATTTAAACTATATCAAGGCTAGAGTTTAGTTCTTACCGAGGAAGAAGAAAGAGTTGGTTCGTCGGTTGTCGACGAAGCTCGGCTCGTCTGTGTGGCTCCAGTGGCTTGGGTTCCAGGGTTGCTCCAAAGAAAGAAGATGGTAATGAGTTTTGTTGTCTCAACCTTTCTATTTTATAGAGAAATAAAAGAAAATTAGGAATATGAAGGGTCGGGGGTTATGCAATGGAAAAGGTTAGGAGTTACGGAGGGTAAGAGGCTGTGAGTTATGGAATGTAAGAGGTTGGTAGTTATGATTGTAAGAGATTGGGAGTTACGAATGTAAGAGATTGGGAGTTACAGAATGTAAGAGGTTGAGAGTTACTTAATAGGAATGGGTTTATGGGCTTGAGTTTGGATGTGAAGAGAAAATTGAGTTTGGGCTTGGATAAAATGAATAGAGAAAATAGGGTATTTATAGTCTTTGTCCAAAGCCATAGGCCCAAGAACATGTGGATAATTAATCTGGGCTATTGTGGACACTGGGTTAATCATATGCTAATTTAACCCAGTGTGGATTCTCTCAATAATCACATATGGATAATTAACCCAGTGTGGACTCTGTCAATAATCATATGCTAATTTAACCAATCCACCTTTTTATATCTAAAGCTCGCAGTTGATGGTGACCCAATACTTTATATAAGGCTGAGACAAAGAGGAAACAAATAGCTGAGCTTGGTCGGCCTAATAAGAAAATTAGAATTCCTATAACTATTAATAGTAACTAAATCCATTATCCTAAATAACAGCTTATTTGAAAATTATACTCTTAATAAACTTAATAAAACTAACTAGTTTTGGGGAAACGAATTTAAATCGGGATTTGGGTGTTACAAGAACAATCAGTAGAATATAGTGGTTCTGGGTTAATAATCCCACAACATCCCAAAGGATTGCCCACTACTCCTGATATTTTTCCAGTTAATGGTCCTTCTTTGAACTAAAAGCTAGATGCCTAGTAGATTTCTCTTTGAACTAATATCATAAAGCTTTGTAGCAGAATTACAAAGACATAAAATCAAAGTGTCTTCAAGCCCATCTTACCTGCTGCGTCTTCAACCAGCTGGCGCTTGAGACCTTTGGTGAGTGGATATGCCAGATTCTTCTGACTACGAACATCTACTATGGCAATGATTACTCTTTTAATAAGATCATTTATCGCCATGTGTCTTAGACGCACAGTCCTCTTCTTGCCATTGAAGAGGTCATTCGATGCCACCGCTACAGTCGCCTGGTTGTCGCAGTATATCGGTACCGCCAGTATCTGTGCACCAACCATTGGAAGATCATACATGAGCTCCCGAAGCCATTCTGTTTTATCCGCTGTAGCCACTAGTGCATAGAACTCAGATTCCATAGAAGAGTGAGACAATATAGTTTGCTTCTTCAAATTCCATGATATAGGAGCTCCATACCCATGGAGAAAACATATCCTCATGTGGACCTTTCACTCTCTACTTCTGAGCACCAGCTTACACCACTGAAGCCCTCCACTACCTTTGGATCTTCGTAGTAGTGCACTGCATACTTCTGAGTCCTTTTGAGGTATCTTATAACCCTCTTCACAGCTTTCTACTGCTCCGTTCCTGGACTGCTCGTGAACCGACTCAGCATTCCCACAATAAAAGCTATGTCAGGCCTTGTGGCAGTAGTCGCATACATCAAACTCCCAGTAATGCTTGAGTACTCCAGCTATCTGACGCTTTCCCTTGGATTTGGCTTCAACTTCTTGTCATACCAATACGGCGTATCGATCCCTGGAAGATCCAGATACCCATAGAATGTGAGCATCTACTTAATGTAATGAGACTGTGACAATGCCACTCCAGTTTTTGTCTGGATGATTTTTATCCTCAGGATAACATCAGCTTCCCCTAAGTCCTTCAAGCTGAACTTAGATGAGAGAAACTTCTTTGTCTCAGTGACACTTTCTAGATCTATATCCAATATCAGCATGTCGTTCACGTATAGACAAATGACAATTCCTCTTCCATCAGCGAACTTTGGGTACACATACTTATCCATTTTGCTTGCTTCAGACCATACAGAGATTTTACCAACTTACAGGCTTTGTCTTCGAGACCCTTGACGATAAATTCTTCTGGCTGTTGCATGTAGATCTCTTCGGTCAATTCACCATTCAGGAAAGCGGTCTTAACATCCATCTGATGAATTATTAGCTTGTGAATTGCGTTCAGACCAATCAACATCCTGATGGTCGTCAACCGCACTGCTAGAGCATATGTGTCGAAATAATCAATCCTATGCTTCTGAGAAAATCCCTTGGCAACTAACCTTGCCTTGAACTTGTCAACAGTTCCATCGGCCTTCATCTTCTTCTTGAAGATCCATTTACATCCGATTGGTTTTGCTCTTTCAGGCAGATCGACCAACACCCACGTGTTGTTGGAGGTTATAGAGTCGTACTCATCATTAATATCCTCCTTCCAGAGATAGCATCCCTGGTCTTCATCGCCTCATTATAGGTAAGCGGGTCTGCTTCTACATGATAGGTGACAAAATCCTCTCTGAAGTCCTTCTGTCTTCTCACTCGCTTAGATACAGGTTCTGTGAGTTCTGGTTCAACAGTTATTTCTGCAGCAACAACATCTTTTTGGACTACCTCTTCGTAAGGAACTTGAGCCTCCTGTGTACTCATATTGTTCTCCGCAATGTCTACGAGAACAATGTTCTTGTGCCTTACAAATTTATCTACAAAGAATTTTGCATCGCGAGATTCAATGATATGATTTGACTCAATATCAAGGAACCTCCGAGCATAACTCTTATCAGCATAACCCAGGAATATAGTCTTTGTATTCCTTGTTCCCAGCTTCTGAATCTTCAAATCTAGAAGATTCACGTACGCCAGACACGCCCACACTCGAATGACATTCAAGTTGTATCTGACCTTGAACCAGAGTTCATGAGAAGTGACTTCCTAAGTAGCATACGGCGCACTTTTCAATATGAACGTAGCCATAAGCACTACTTTACCCCAAAAGCAATTTGGAAGACCCGTAGTCAATAGCATTGAGTTCATCATCTCTGTTAACGTTCTGTTCTTCCTTTCTGCAACACCATTTGATTGAGGGGAGTACAGAGCAGTTGTCTCATTGATAATTCAATGTTCTCTACAGAACGATGCGAATTTATGAGACCTATACTTGCCACCTCGATCACTTCTGAGTCTCTTGAGCTATTGTCCGGTTTGATACTCAGCTTCAGCCTTGAAGTCCTTAAACTTCTCAAACTATCACGACCCGCATCCACTGTGAGGGTACGAGAACGTAACAGCGCCCAGCCTACGCCACAGTATCGGCGATAGAACGCTGTTCTAGGTCATGAACTATAACTAACATAATATGAATACTCTCCATAAGGAGGCCAACACAGAGGTATAACTCAATCATAATCTATAGATAGAATATGGCACGATGAAATAGATAAAAAAATCCTCAATTGAGGTACAACAGAAATGAATAACAAGTCTTATCATCTCTAAAATATACAACTCTGAAGGTAACTTCAACAGCTAAACATGAAAAGAAACAGTCTAAGCTATCTATACTATGCAAGGGTATCATCCTGAGCAGCTACCTGAACCTCCCCAGGGGTCCAGGTCGCGAGTGTCATTTAGGCAAGCTCCAAAGTAAGGGGTGCAGGGTTCCTCATCATCCTCTGTAAAATTTTCAACAGGTCCAGTCAGGACGGGAGCGAGCACAAAACATCTCAATATATCATAGCAGGTTAGAAAATATAATCATGCAGTAAAGTAAGATACATGAACTGAAAGAAAGTACAGAATGTAAACAGAGAGAGAACTGTAATAGAAATATCTACTATAAGTAGAGAGCTACCAGTGACTAGTGATTTAGAGTACAAGTCGACATGTGAACGGCTTGATTTGCACATGGCTATACTAAAGAGGCGTACATGGCTATTCTACTTTGGAATTGTTCATATGGCTATTCATACTCCCCCGTACCCCCAATCAATACACAAGGATCCAGCCAGGTTATGTTATGATTCTATGTAACGGCCCCCGAAGGGTGGTACATAGTAGTCCCATAAATGGGGATTCTGGGAAACCCAATAAATGGGATAAGGATTCAAGAAAAACTCTGTGATCATGAAAGTACATGTCACAAGTGATCGAAGAACCAATGAAGCATAGTTATACGCCATGTAAGTGAAACGCATAGAACATGGAGTACCCGATGCTCCCTGAAGGAATAACATCTCAAAAAGGGATCCATATAGTACTAATCCGTGTGACCAACGTGACAGTATCAAGTAAAGTAATTTAATGCAGGAAAATAATTCTAAGCAGGATATAAAATAATCAGAGAATGTACTCGCCTGGTATCTGAATGTCTGAAGTAAATGTACTTTCTGAGATGAGATACCTAACTCCTAGTTAGAGCAACAGAAGTCAAGATGTATACAGGGGATGATAAATGTAATCTACGATGCGTCTGTATGCTGTCTAGGTCAAACTAGACTAAAGTCAACTCTCGGTCAACTCTAGTCAACTAGACTAGTCAAACTAGGTCAACTAGGTCAAACTTAACCCAAACAAGTCTGATAAGTCTCACTAGGCCTAACCAAGCCTAGTCTAGCAATCACACACCAATCACAAACCATTATAAGTTATCCACATATTATACTTATAGGCATATATTAGGCTACATACAATTCTTGCATACCTTCATCACATACCTATATATATATACATATGTAGATAGAGAGATAAAGAGCTAGCATCATGTAGAGGCTATATGGTTAGTGTGTGTGTGTACATGAAGGTGTATAGCAAGATTGGTTCAAACACTAGCTAACTATACATGGCATCTAATGTATATTCCTACACCTATATACATTCACATATAATGCATACATATATATATATACAAGGTAACTATAAGTAAAAGTATATATAGAGGGGGTGGAAATGTGTATAGTGTCACGGCAAGGTGAAATAAAATGTGTCTAAGTGTACATAGGCTGGTTATGGAGCTGTTTTGGGACTGATTTTTGGGCAAGAATTGGACAGCCATAGGACTGATTTTGGGGGTGCAAATGAACAGCTATGGGCATGTTAGGGACTGGTTATGGGGACTGGAATTTGGATTGAACAGGGGCAGCTATGGGCATGTTAGAGGCTATGTGGTTTAGGGGGCTAACAAGACTGGTATGGGGCTGTTTGAGGGCCAATGGCTGATATGTAGGACCAACTTAAGGACTGGTTATGGACAGGTTCAATATGAAAAGGCCATTCAATCTCAGGTTTAGTGAAATGTGAGTGTGTGTAGATGAGAGGGTGGGTGTGTGTGGATGAGTGAAACATATATCAGTAAAATGTTTGTGAGTGAATAAGGTGGCATATGTACCTGTGTGTGTGAGGGTTATTGAATAAACCATGTTTGTTTGTGTAAGAGGGGAGTGCAATGTGAGGAAAACATGAAGTAGGTTTCAGTATTTGTGAAACCAGTGATATGTGTTTAGGAAAGCATTTCAATTGAATCCAAATAACTGCCTAACCAATTAAAATCAGTAAGCAATTTAAGTATCAATCAACCCTTATGACAGTTTAAAGGAGAATGAAAATCAGGAATTGATTTGAGCAAAACCCAAACCATAATGACAGTTAAACATACCAAATTGATTCCCAAACCCATTTGCATCTACACGAATCAAAATTGCCTATCCATCATTCATCAGTTATGATATTTTGTGTGTGTGCATGAGTGCAATATATAGCAGGGAGCAATTGACAGTGTACAGGAACCTGTGTGTGTATATACATGCATAAAACCTGTGTGTGTAGGGGATACTTAGAATAGGCATGTTCATGTGTGTTTGGACAGTGTGTCTCAGGAATTGAATTCCAGTGTCCAGTGTGTGTCAGTCCCTGTGACAGGAATGTGTAGAGCTAATACAAACAATGTGTATACTTAGGATTCCCAGATTTGTGTATGACATAGAGGAAGGACAGTGGGTCATAGCTCAGTTCTCAGGAATTAAACCAAGTGACAGTTATATAGGAAAAATCAGTGTACATGTACATGTGTATATAAATCCCAGTTCAATTGTCAAGAACTCATTTATTAGCAACCATTCTCAGGTATTAACAGTGAATGAAACAGTATAATATCCCAGGCCATCAGTTAGCTGGAAACTCAACCCAAATACAAATATGAAACCTAATTTCTCTTGCCATGAACAACCCTAACATGATATCTAATTGTAACATCAACTAAACCACATTAAATTTCATGATAAAACATTTAAAAGTGAATTGAAAATGGGGAAAACAGTGAGTGTACACACTGATACTTGACAGTATCAGGGAAAGGGGATTTTCTATTTAAACATTGAAACAATAATTAATCAAAGGGGTTTATGGTTGGTAATTAACAACCCATATGTAATCGTGTCATACAATTAATATCGTATCCAAAAACAGGACACGGAAGTGTCCAACACGCACACAAAATCAATGCACTGGACTGGTTCAGTGACTGTGCACCCGTGTCCAGTGCGGGTCAATTTCCTCACCCGACACGGATCCAAAGGACACATGGTCTTGGGGGTGTCATGTCAGACACTGCCCCAAGGCCTGTGTCAAATCTCACGTGTCCACGGCCCCTAGATCAGTCGTACGGACACGCGAGTAGCAGGACAAAACTGTCCTGTGCGCACGACCGTGTCCACGAGTCCAGTGCGACTCTAAAACGACACAAAACCATCTCAGACACGAAGAAACCAATAAGCGACACTAAAATGAGTATTCCTATCCAAACATAATCAGAAAACAGTAAGGAAAAACCTATTGGGGCATTAGGTCGAACACCTAGGTAATCCTATTGATACGTGTCTGATACGGACACGTATCCGACACAAGTTGGGGTCAGGTCCTACCCGAGGCTAGAGGGGACCTAGGGCTATGCATCCATGATGATAAACCAATAGTTTAAATAGAGAATGAGGGAATTACCAATGGGTGTCTCGAGCTCAAAAAACTGTCAAGTGCAGTCCCCTTTTTACTGTAGCTCGAGCACTGTAGATTCCCCAAATCTGTACTCTTCCTCCATGGACAGCAAGAGGGTGATGGTTAGGTCACAATGCAAGAAGTTTGGTTGAAAAAGGATGAGGAATGGAGAAGTTATGGAGAAATGAAGTTGAGCTCACCTTGTTCTTGAAAAGAGAGAGAATGAACAAGGAGGCAATGATTTTGGAGGGATTAAATAGGCTCACCTAGGGTTTTGGGCTGGCCATTCTTGGGTTTTGGGACCCCATCCAATGGTCACCCTCACATCATGTCAAATTGATGGCTAGGATGGAACCTAGGTTTCAATGCTAGTCTCAACTAACTAAAACTAGCTAGTCTAACTTGATCATTCTAACCAATGACCAGTCATGACTAGTCCAAGCTAACTAACCCTAGTCTAGGCCATGTCTAATCTGGGTTAGGGCTAAACTTCTAGCTTAAGGACTAACATAACATACAGCAATATTTAATTAATATTAAATTCACAGAAATTCCCATAAATCATAATAAATTCAAATAAATCCTAAAATGACCAGAATACCTTCTAGGCTAAAATGTACTAATTAAACATCCTAATCACGTGGCTAGGCTCTAGGACAGACAGTCTCTACGGTTATACTAGCCAAACACCAAAATCATAAGTCATGATTTAAATAGTTTTAAAATGATTAAAAATCACTAAAAATTATATAAAATTTTAAATTCCATAATTAAATAAATTAAAATACAAAATTTTAAAATTACCCTTATTTTAGAAACTGGGTGTTACACAAACGCTTTATCTTTAGACTTGAGTAGATAAACAAACGCATACTTTGAGAAGTCGTCGATGAAATAAAATACTTCATCCCGACCTTTGTGGAGAACTGATTAAAGTCACAGATATCTGAGTGCACCAACTCCAGAAGATCTGTACTTTGCTTTACCCATTTGAACAGTTTTTTTGTGATCTTTGTCTGCGTACGGACCTCACACTTCTCCAACTCCTTACTCCCACATTTAGAGATAAGCCTTAGACTAGACATCTTGTTTATTCTTTTACAATGAACATGTCCTAATCTATTATGCCACAACTCAAGAGAACAACCAGAAGAAGAAACTGCATTCGCTATCTCCATAGTAGTTACAAGTTGAAGTTTGAACATCCTTTCAGTACAAAAGGCCTTTCCGAAGTATATTCCTGTATAAGACATAACGACTTGACCAGCGTTAATGTCCATCCTCAGGCCTGCATTGCAGATATGAGCACCTTGAATTTTAGGATTTATTTTAAATTTTCTAAATGAATTATTTCCAATAAATATTTTATTATAATTAATTTTGATCATTAAATGTACTTTTCCGTGACTTTAGTTTTTGGAGCGTCAAGAAAGTCAATCTTTGGAAACTTTTTTTATGAGTTTGGTAGAAGACAAGATTACCTTCATTTTGGTACATGATGTCCCACTCAAACTTGTTTCCTTATATTCTTTTTGTATCGCACAACTTTCGGGTCAATTTAGGCCAATTGATCATCTACCGTAAAATGTGACCTAACTTCCAATTAAATTTCGGAGCTCGACATCGATCCAATATAATCAACCCAATATATGATTTTGACCTATTTTGAGTCTACTATACGCATGCCACTTGCGTACCATCCAATTGAGCTCCCACATGCTCCTATTTCATCAATGATTATAAATGACTAAATTGTAGTCATGATCGCTTCAAGCCCAAACCTGACCCCAATCAAACACCCAACTCAAATTCATGTGGCCACCCTCGAGATACTCATCCAAACACCCACAGTCATACATCAAATTCCTCATCTCCCCTTAACTGTAAATGTCACGATCCGCTCCCGAATAATCAGACACGAGTCGGACACGCCCAGCCTTCGTCGTTAGACACGACGAAGTAAGCTGTACCAAACTAGGGAAATCTAACCAGATAAATAGGAATAAGTACAAATCACATCATCTGTCACGACCCGCACCCTAGAGTAAGGGCACGAGAAGTGGTACGTCCAGCCTACGCCGTAGAGTCGGCGGTAGAACGCTGTCCTAGGTTACTATCTAATCAACAACTCACGCAATTATATAATGTACTTGTCAATATCTCAACTCCGAACGGAGGACAAGTATAGATATAATGAAATCTCAATCACAGTCTAAGCACGATAAGATAACACAGAAGTTTATAACTAAAAACTAAATAACAACATTTATAAACTACTAAATAATAATATCTCAAACAAACTCAAATACAAACTCGTATCACAAGTTATTACAATTCAAGTTCTAAAACATGAAAAACTAAACCAAGTCTACTAGCTAGTCTCCCGATCACTCCTGAGTGTCGGGGCCACAGGTAGCTAAGCCATCTCCTGCTCCAAGGCAAGTAGGGCAAATGTCCTCAGGGCAAGCATCTGTAATATTTTCAACAGGTCCAGTCAGGACAGGAACGAGCACAATCTCATCTAGAAAACCCAAGTAAATGACAGAGAACTATAAAGCAGTTATAGACAGTTGTATTGATGAATATGGCAGTTTGTACGAGTAATGATGTAGAGAGCAGTTAAGGTACAAGAAAAGTAAGGTAACTAAACAAGAAGAGAAACATAGCAAAAAAGACTGTAAAATAAGATCTAGCTGAACTAGAGTAACATAATGAGTTCAGATGGTACAATATAAGTCGAGTGTAATCCCAAGTGAGTCTAATATAAGATGAGTCGAATGTGATTCTAATCATTGTTCTAATAAGGTGATACGAATAAGGTGATACGAATAGTGATTCACATGATGTTCTAATAATGATTCGAATAAATTCTCCAAGTGTGTTTTAAAATACTTAGTTAGACATGTAAACGGCTAAGGGTAAATACGGCACATCACACATCTGGCCGGATGTGGAATGGCTATCGTTCGAATATTATTCACAGGGGGTGGTTCGAATAGTGGGAATGTTCACATGTCTAATCAAGTATTTCTCCGCCCATCTAATACAAATGAATCCAAAATCCGACACATCAATCGAATACAAGTCCAACAAGCACATGAAGATACGAATAGGTGGTTCGAATAGTGATTCGTATGATGATTCGAATAATAGAGGTAAGACGAGTAAGCATGTGTGTCGTATACATGGATTCAGAAATAAAGATACGTGTTTGTAACAGAGAATCACATACAGCTAACTAGAACTGAAGTACAGTAATTGACAAATAAATGAGAGAACTATCAGAGAATGTACTCGCCTGGTATTCTGAAAAGAGTAGTAAAATATCAGATGTCCGCACCCGAGTCACAGTGTCCTAAACAGAGCAATATGGGTCATGATATGTAAAATACAAGAGAATTGAAAGCTACAATACAAACTACATGATTTCTAGGTCAAAGTAGGTCAAAGTCAACTCTAAGTCAAACCTGGTCAACTGTCTAGGTCAAACTAGGTCCAAGTCAAACTAGGCTATGAGGTCAAATCTAGGTCAAGGGCTTATCTAGGATTTTGGAACTTATACTTAACAACCTTGGTCCAACTATTGGTCAACTCTAGACCTAAACAACATACACTAGGCTATTCTAACCTATATCAACTATAGACTAAAATTCTAGCACAACCTATACCTTAAACCAACCTTATAGCCAACACTACCAACTCAACAACAAAAGGAAAAACATCACATATAGATATATCATATGAAATAAGCTAGAGGGAAGATACCTATAATATATATAGATACTTACATACATATTATATTACCTATATATATATATATGGTACCTACTCTACACTCTATACATGATACCATCTACCTCATACACATATAACCTATAATATATATACGTACTTTTTTTTTTGTATATATATATATATATATATATATATATATATATATATATATATATATATACCTAGCCTTCCTATAATATTATACTCTAATAAGTTGGTAATAACATCTTTCTATACATTTACCTATATCTATCATATAATATATACTTATCTCAAAACATATATAATAGGCTATATATATATCACTATAAAATGCATGAGGGTAAACCCTCAATCTAACCAACTCACAATATAACCAAAACTCACCTTCACACTAACTCAACCTATTCAATATCACCAAACACTCATCAACCACTGCTCTCCTCTAATGCTTGCTGCTACTGCAACATGCTCTACTTTAATCCTTCCCTCAACCCCTTAACATATATACCAATTCAAAGAACTCCTCTAAACCAACCCTACTCATAACAAGGGACTTGAATGGGCTTAACATCAACTGCTAATGCACCTACTGCTATACTCTCAATACATTCACAGTTCTGATGCTAACCGTATCCTAATCTCTATGATACCTACTCCCACATCACCACAATACTAAGACACTCACTCATGGAGTATCCATCCTCAAAGCCACAGGTATATACTCATGTGTATCTCAGGCTAACTGATTTCAGTCTGTGTGTGTGTGAAGTGATCCCAGTATCATGTTATCAGGTTTAGGCATGTGTGTGTAGTGTGTTGGGGCTTAGTGTACACTGTTAACATGGTAAATTTCAGTTTTGAACAACCAAATCTCAGTTAACTGGCTCAATAGGAATCTCAGGAATATACATGTATATGCTCATTACATCTTACCTCATGTATGCAGGGGCTCAATTCCCCTTACTGCCAATGCAGTGGCCAAGCCCCTGGCAACTGAACTCTCCACACACACTCTCCTACTCTTCACCACATCCAACTGATACTCACATTACATTTGATTAATACAAACTAAACACAAAGACTCTCCTCATCTCCCTCTCTTCCCAATTTCTGATGACAGAGGTAACTCCCTCCTCTCTAGTAACTGAAATCCCATTCTAACTCTCAACTGTCACTTGGTCCCCCTCCCTTCCTAAACTAATGTAACTAAATCCCCTTCTCTTCTAACCAACTGCCAAATGCAATTCCAATTTAGCCAGGTATTATCATATCATTCTCAAAAATATGTAGGAATGAAATCTCAGGACACATATGCACTCTCAGGTTTCAACAGTAGATGTCTTTCCAGTTTTCAATCTAAATCATCCCACCAACAATCAAATGATATTCAAAAACAGAAACTTACAAAATATGTAACCTTAAACCTACCTTTCAATCCACTATTTTACAACAAAATTAGGTTTTTGCATTAACTGTTAGTTTCAAAAACTAAAACTGGAATGAACGATACATGAACTCCCTTATTTGAAACCAAAACCTGATGAAAACCCAAAATCAGGCACATCAGTGTGTTCCTCACATATACACGTGTCTAGGGTGTCATTTCGTGTCCACATGAGTGGACACGAAGTGTCCAAATACGCAATTATTAGTGTATCAGGAATGGGCAGTGATGGCTGCCTCGTACAGTGGTGTCAAGCAACCTAGGGGCTCGTGTGTCGACCCTAGAGCCTCGTGCTCGTGTCCAACCCTAGGGTAGGTATAGGGCTAGGGATACAAGTGCCTGTATCGAGTCGGGGTCGTGTCGTGTCCAGGTTTGAGTCGCGTATCAGTGGGGTTTTTCTGTGTGTGTGCGTGTCTGTACAAAGTCGGTGCGAGGTGGATAACTTTATGAATATGAAACCAACTCGACCCAAACTTTGTGTGTGTCGTGTCAGACATTAGACCCAAGTGTCCACCAAGTTTCGTCCGTTCTAGTGTCGTGTCGTGTCCTACAGGGGGCCCGAGCATCAGGGGAGAGCACGGCACAGTGCAGTGCCTCGTGCACGCGTGTCACAGATTCGTGCGTGTGACACACGATACGTGACACGTCGTGATCGTGTCTATGGGTAGAGGGGGACTAGGGCTAGGATTCTAGGTGACTGTATTGTACCTACGTCGTGTCGTGTCGTGTCAAATAGTGAGTGTCAGAACGTGTTTTAACAGTGTCCCAGTGTAGTACGAAATCAGTGCAGACACGAATGCTCACTCGACACGACACAAAACATTACGAAACTTTGGGAACATGTCGACAGACATGTCCCCCACCTTCATGTCAAGTTTCGCATGTCGAAATGCTGTGTCCAGTGAGAAACAGGACACGGGTAGCAGGACAGCGCATACGCGTGTCGTGCAGCGTGTCCGCACCCCATTTTGACACGAAATCGACACGAAAATTAAATCAGTCTTCACAAGAGTTAATATAAACATCTAGATCTACAAATTCATGTAATTGGTTTTACAAAAATCAAAAATAAATTCCTTAGAGGCATTTCAACAAACACCTACACTACACTACGACACGTGTCCGATACGGACACCAAACGGACACGAAATCCACCCAAATTTTGGGGACACCTAGGGGACTCCTAGATCTAGCCCTACATGCAAAGAAAACTAAAATATAAATCAATTTAGAGGGTTTTACCTATATGTGCAAAAAGCTTGAAAAAGCTTCAAATGGGGGATTCTTCCTCTTGATGCTCAAAGCTCCAAATTGACCCAAAGCTGGGATTAAATTCCACATTCAAAAAATAAGAGGAAATTAGGTTCTAATGCAAGAAACTAGGACTAAAAAGGAATTAAAATAGATTTATGGGAATTTTTGGAAGAGGGACAATACCTTTCTTTTTCCAATGTTGAAATGAATGAAAGAAGGAGGCAAGCCCTAGAGAATAAGTGTTTATATAGGGTGGGGATCCCTATGGCTGGTTATTTAGGGTTTGGTTAGGGTTAGGGCTTCTAGTTATGGGCCATGGGCCAAGTCATGATCAAATAAATCATTAAGCCATAAGTCATTTCATGAAACCATAAACCATGACTTAAATTCACTAAACCTAATCCCCTCATTCTACAATTAGTTTCTAATGACTAAAAGTAGGTTAACCTAAGTTAGACTAGGGTCACCATGGCTAGGGTTAGCTTCTAGGCTAGTTCACTAGGTCTCAAGAAGTCAAGTCAACCTAGAATTCACCAATTAAATAAATCACCAAATAATTCAAGTAAGTCAAAATGACCAAAATACCCTAGACTAAAAATGATAATTAAATCATCCTAATGACATGGTTAGGCTCTAGGTCATGCAGCCTCTATGGTTTTACTAGCAGCACACCAAATCACAAGTCATGACTTAAACCAGTTTTTAAATAGTTTAAAAATAATAAAAAATTACCAAAAATCATAATGTAAAATAAATATCAATAAATAATAATTATAATTACAAAATTTCAAAAATACCCTCATCTGGAAAACTGGGTGTTACATCATCTATAAACGAATCCCAGAATCAAGTACATGTCTAAAAGTTATTACAATTCCAGCAAATAAAAAGTAAATGGATGTCTCTAATACAAGTCCAAAAGAAACTAAAAAGGTAGGAAGTAGGCTTCCTCAGCCTCTAAGTCCAGAGCAACTCCAGCTGGCTCTACTGCATCTATAGGTTCACGGCCATAGTAAGTGTCACACAAAGCCTCCATCTCACCTGCAACATATCCTAGTCAGGAGCGGAGCAAAGTACAGTTCTAGGTAATAAACAAGAACATCATAATAGGGAAACGAGTACATGAGAACAGGAAATATAAAATACTGGAAATAAACATGAAAGTACAGGAATGTAAGTACAGGAAATAAAGTACAAGAATGTAACTATGAACCTGAAGTACAAGATATGACAAGTGCACAATGTTTGAAATACAACTAGCCTATGTGACCAGCTGGGGTGAGTACAGGAATATGTACAGGAGTACATGAATATCAGTACGGCTTAGGACCCACGTGCACGATGCGAGGCCTAAGCTATCTATATGAATATAGTAACCGGGGTTTGGTCATATAGCTAGTATATTTCCCTACCCAACACAAGTAAGTACAAGAACAAAAAATACAGGAGTACAAGATATCGTGTCATGACATGTCACAAGAAGAGTACAAGATATGTAAATGCACAAGACCATAGAAAAGTACTTGCTTTGCTCCGAAAAAGTACGGGTAAACAATGGAACTGGATGTCCTCCTGTTTTAAAATGATTTTACAAGTTGGTTAATTTCTAAATAATATTTTTACTCTAATCTTCATTTCTAACTAATCCAGCTGACAAAATATTTAGAAGGGTACTAGTTGTCATCTTGTTAATCCCCCCATGGCTAAAAGTAAGAATTTCAGATTTCCTAATGCTCTACTAATTTTCTAGCTAATATCTATACAAATTAACCCCTTCTCATGAAATAATACCAGGTAATGACTTCAAAACAGACTAACTATTAACATGTCTAATATCAGTATTATTCCATGAACTTTGCATCAATACACATCTTTATAAGCTTGCAGTTTATCAGTTATGTCAAACTGAAGACTACAACTCTAGATATCCTATGATTTAGAAGAAGGGGTGAAGTTAACAACCATTCAGTTATAGTATTCAGAAATCAAAAGCCTACTGTAACATATCCAGGTAGAACATCTACAAACCAAATTAAAACAAAAGGCCAAACAGCTACTGCTCAACAGAGTACCTTTGAAACAGTCAACAGTTATCCCTCATCATGCAACTGAGAGTCCAAAAGAAAACAGAATTCTCAAACTTGGGTTACAGTTCTATACCCGACCATAAGCAATCCCAAGTCATAAATTGAAAGGCAACAATGTGAAGAAAAACTGTAAAGACAAAAGAACATTAATACCAATTGATCATTAAGATTGCTGTTACCAGCACCAATTGTCACAGGGATCCCATTAATCAAATAGAGTAATCTCTTTAGGAAAATAGAGCCCTTCTATTGTATCAGAGATTAGATTCAACTGGACTGAACAAATAATTCACCAACAGAATTTACAATCAGTACTCAGTCGAGGAGAACAAAATAAGAATTTAAACACATCATGCTAATCACTGCTGGTTCTAACTCCCTCTCAACAGCTATAACCCAACTTTGAAATCCCTATTCTTAAGAAGGGTGCCTAGCATCAGGAAATTTCTAGGATCGACACCACCATCGGACACGAACGCAAAGCACGATCATCCGGACACGAACGCGACGTTGTCTACAACGTACGCTACGAACACGGACACAAAATGCAACTGCAAGCCTACAACCCAACCATTCTTATTTCAAAACACACACACATGTGATTCTCAGCAAGAATTAGATCTCTAGAAAATAGTCATACCTGAAAGTAGATCCGAACGAACAAGTGCAACCCAAGAAATTGAATACAATCCTTGCACCCTCAGAATTTCAAAATAAACCTGAGTCAGGCATTAACACAAATGGAAAGCGATCAGTTATACAAGATCCTCACTCAAGTTTTCCTCGAATCAACATATAGAAAACTTTAGATCTCATGGATCTTGGTAGAAAATAAGGAAAATAGGATGAATCCAAACCAAACGAATTTAAGAGAATCGATCAACCGAACATCAATCAGACATAGGAGTCCAAAGAAATTTTTGAACAGAGGAGATTGCATGAACAAAATTAGAATGGATTATTCATAACTCACCTTGCGAGGGTTCGAAATCCGTTTGAACCAGTCACGAAGATCCACAGAAGTTCGTCGACGGTGAATTTCTACCGATCGGCATCGATCTGGTCAGCAAGTGTATCAATCAGTGGATCGAAATGAGAATGATCAATTACAACAAAACAACTCACCAATTTAGAGATCTGGAAACACTTGAGCAGATTCAAAACCGATGACAACTCTCCGATGTCTCGACCAAAGAAAGAGTGAAACAACTACAATTTAAGAAAGAACGGACATCAATCGATCGGAAGCTCGTGGAAATCTGTTCATACTCAAATTGAGATGATCGATCTATACTCAACAGTCGATGTTTGCTGCTGGTGGAGAATGACACTGGGCTGTTCGATCAAATCCGCAAGATTAGACGAAGGCTCGTCGATCTAGTTGCTGGAAGAAAAAGACTGATGAAGGTCCGCTGCTACTGCTGGTCGGAGGAAGGTACGGCACTCGGAGGATGACCATCAACCACCAGTCGTCGTCGGAGAATCCGCCTCTTCGCTGTAGACGCCCGCTCCAAAATTGGGATTAATTTCTGGAGGGCATAGGAATGAGAAGCTCTGCTCTCTCACTCCTACGTATATAGCTAAATGTGCACAATTTGCACTTTAAACCCCCCCCCCCTCCGCCCCCGCCGAAATAAGTTTCCAAAACAGTCCCCCTCTTCCAAAGTAAAACTTCAGAAACACCCTCTTCCTTTTCGTTATTACACTGAATACAGGAAATCAGTTAGAAAAGGGAGAATGAGTGGTAGGCCCCAAGTTTGTTTGTTACAACAAACTTTCAAATTCAAATTCCTGCTCCTAATTTCCTTCCCTCCAAATTATTCATATATATATATATATATATATATATATATATATATATATATATATATATATATATATATATATATATATATATATATATAACTGTAAATGAAACATTATGATTATTAAAAATTTAAAGAAATTCTCAAAAATGGAAAAGTAGAGTTACAGTAAACCCCCTTTTTTTTCTTTAGTCTTATTATGCTAGTATTCATAATTTTATAGATTATTAATTGAGTTTGGGATCCGAATACCTATATACATATAAGACTTAGCCTAAATTACCTTGTCACCAGTGCAGATGGATAAATAAATTACATAGGGTATAATATATTTATATATATAAACACATATACATATTTAGAGTATATATATTACTATTTAGAGTGTGGGGATATATATAAGAATATATACACCTAAATATATATTTCAGAAATATATATATATATATATATATATATATATATATATATATATATATATATATATATATATATATATATATATATATAAAAATATATATATATATATATATATATATATATATATATAATATTTAGAGTGTGTACATATAAGTATTTTTCTTCCTAGTGTATATATAAACATATATATATTTTGGGATTGTATATATATGCACATGTATACTTCTCAACCTAGGAGCCCATTTAAACCCCTCCCTTCCTAATATTCTTAAGCCCAGCCCAAGACCTCCCTCTCTAATTTTGTATGCACCGAACCCTAGCCGTTTGAAGGACTTCTCCTCATTCTCACAGATCTTCTTTTCTTTACCTCTCCCACTTCACTACTAAACTCCATCACCATTTTAAAACATCACCATCACCACCATGCCCTTCATCTCCTCCACCTCCCCTCGCTGTCAGAATTTCCAGCCAGGCGACCAGCGTGGCACGCCTCCCTAAGCACTGCCAATCGTAGGTGCGCACAACAACGGCCGCGGTAATGCTAGCTGCAGCAACAGCGGGTTGCCGCACTTGGGATGCCGCCACCCGCAACCACCACGAGGCATACGATGCCACCGCGACACCCTCAACCGACGAGCCCCGGCCAGCCACCTTGGCAGCAGGCTGTGCGGCCCTCGTGCGAAGACAACGACAGAAGTGTCATAGCAGCAACGGCTACGACATCGCGACCGACGATGACAACCGTCGTGCGATACCCCACAACCACGTACGACCTTAGGTGACACCCTCTGCATGGCAGCAACGACTCCAACGCGAGAAATAGGCGATCCGTGCGTTTCGTACGAGATCCTGTAGTGACGCACGCGAAACCAAATTCAGAATGTACGTCTCGGCATAACGACTTCGTACGCATTTTTTGGACAATTCGACAGTTGGATCGACGAACCCTTTGCTCTGTTGCGATCTTGGTATGTAGCTCTACCTCCAACTCAAGTTTCAGTCGTTAATTCGATTGTTTGATAGATCAAAATTGGCCGTAAAGTTGCCCGAATAATTGTGTTTAGTTTTGGACAGTTTTGTGGTGCCAACTTCGTCGACTCGTATCTCCGCCGTCGCAGCTCCATTTGACGGGCCACTAGTTCTTGTGCACAGATGGTATAACCATCTTTTTGTCCCTCAAGTTTTGTTTAATTGTGAGCTTGTTTGATTGGTTGAATTTGACGCTAAAGTTGGTCGTCTGAATTCGTAATTTCTAACTTGTAAAATTCTAATTTTGGACCCGAGACTCCGGATTCTAATTCCGACACCACCAATAGACTCGTAAATTTTGCTAGATTTGGAGGACGTGGACCCTCGTACGTATTTCGGTGCACAACGGGCACCACAGTCCGAGTCAACGGATCATTTTGAGATCGGCTCATCGGAATCCAATTCTGGATATACCGTTGATTTCGTATCATCATTCTGGATTTGTGGACATATATTTGTTAGGTTTAGTAGACTTATATCCTATCACATTTTTTGGTGCAAAGTGGGTCCAATGACGGACATCATTTTGATCCAAAATTACATTTTTGCCCTTGTGTCCAAATTAGACTTATAGGTAGGCTATCCTAGCTAATTTGACCATTATAGACACGTTGGTGACGTTTGTTTCATCGTCCGACAATGTCTATAGATATTTTCTTTATGTATCACTATAAATTATAATTAATTCTTATTATGTTCGTATTTCGGGATTCGTGCAATGCAACTGAGATCAGTCGATTCTAGTAATCTCACATTGCTGAAATTGACAAGATGACCATGTGGATCGCTATAATAAGATTGTTAATGCTATAATAAGATTTTTAACCTTATGGTTGATCATTTACCTCGATTTGCGTATCGTAGGTTTCGATGTACGAATAACGAGATGCAAACTTGATATTTTAATAGCCTGCTACTTGCAATTCATATTATCAGCTTTTACATATATATATATATATATATATATATATATATATATATATATATATATATATATATATATATATATATATATATATATATATGGTTTTGTAAAATTCTAAATGATTTTGGGTTTCTAGTATTACCTGATAATATTTTATGAATAAAATTATAGTTTCTAAATATTATAAATGATTTGTAGATAGATATGTATTTATATTAATTCTTTCCCTTAAATCGTAAGTCACGACTATTATAGTCGTTTCCTATTCCTCATCTCTATTATCGTGCCAAATCCTGATTCTAGACTGTTATATATCAAACTAGGCTATTTGGACTATTCTGGACTCAGTGGAACCGCCTGTGCCGTCGTTTGGGACCATCTTGTGGAGCTTAGCATCATAACTATTCTGTGTCGATACGTTCGTGTCGTGCACGTCGACTTCCAACTAAATTGAGGCGAGTACATTCTCTGATAGTTTTTATTGTCATGATATCTACTATATCCGATTAAGTTGTAGTGTATTACTTGATTCTCGACACGATGGTACATGGACTAGTATACGTCGGATCCTGTCACGTCCCGATTTCGTAGAATCGATAGTGGCCCCCAAGCGTGATGTCGTACGAACCTAAGTTGCGATCACACAAGGCATAGTCATAAGGTTATCCGAAACACAACAGCAAGAGAATACGCAGAGTAAATTGAACACATTATATAGAAGAAAACTTAAGCTTTATTGATAATGAACGTCATATTACAGACTCGATAAAAGGTGCCGCGCGGGCTACAAACTGACTCAATTACAAAATGAACGTCGATGAGATAGTCGTTCCATACATCGTACCCCTTTACAACCAAAGTATGCAGACACCTGGGATAGGGGAGAGTCGAAACATCTCAGCTTGGACAGTTGTGAAGTCTTCAAAAGAGATTGAGTCAAGGCTTCACACTTACGAATGAAGCTTCAAAACACACGAGTGTTGCCTTCAGCCACGCGGCATGCTCCTCCTGATTTATAGCACATGTGGAGAGCGAGGATCAGTACAATCAACGTGTACTGGCGAGTGGCTAATTATTTTCCATGATCTCATTTGGTTCAAGAATTTAGATAAAATATACAACTTGTTTTAGTGATCTTTCTAGCCATCCTAGTCAGTTTCATGCAAGTAGTTTGATGGAACGTAAATAAGAAAAATTTACGCTAGAACTTACCCACAACATAGCGTGCCGTGCAACATAAAGCTTACCATGTTCGTCCCTATCATATTGCATAACATAAGTTTAACTAGTACATAATTTCGGAGGTCATTGGTATGAAAATCATTCTGGATATAGCTTAGTTTAGACGGTATGCGTTCAATGAGGGTAGCGAGCCCCGTTGAAAGAGCACCGAATACCTGCGGTACAATCTAGCATAGCTATCGTGTTTCTTCCTAGGCCGGATCGGTCCCGTGGCCCCGGAATACCGTCCGAAGAAACAATCGCCCTTGTATACAAGTTGTGCATGACCGTGCTACGTTAACGAGTGATTTAAGACACGTTTTTATGGTATCATTGTGACAACTTTATAATTGATTCATTTCTTGATTTTGAGATATAGGGTCAAGGTGAAGGAGGTCAACCACTCACCTTAGTCATACTTGAGGCGAGGAACCGGTTGGTCGCGCTAGACGAAGCCTACGTGATTATCTGAAATCGCACAAGCAACTGATTAAAATACTATAATTCTTCAAGGAGTTCGATATGTAAATGTGAGTTCAAAACGCAAGCCATGAAAACATTCACGAAAACGTATTCTGAAAACAAAAGCCAAAACCAACGCAAGTGCGGCGTGAAACACAGAGCAACGGGAGGTCTCTCCCGACTCAGCGAAGAGTCTATCCTTGAGGCGCAACCCGCTGAATATGGGACTTGATTCCGAAGAAGCCTTTCCATAACGAGAAAATGATCTTAATTCAATCGTTCCCGTTCGACCGATTCGATCGATCCCGACCTATCGGTCCCGACCGAATCGATAGCGACATTGTTCCTTTCTCGCGTACCCCGTGGACGGAGAACGGGACACGATGTAGGTACGGGACACTACACCATAACCAACTAAGAAAAACTTTCGTCCTTGAAACTTAAGAAAAGAACCTACCGCTAGGAAAAAATAGAGAAGGGAACTTTTCCCTCATCTCCGACTCCAGTTCCCAGGTCGACTCTTCGACCGCATGGTTCTTCCAGAGCACGCGAACGAGAGGGATGGCACGATTTCGAAGCAGTTTATCCTTGCACTCCATGATTTGCATAGGCTCTTCAACATACAATAAGTTTGTCTGCAGATTCAGCTGACCAAAGTCTACCACATGGCTTGGATCGTGCACGTACTTCCATAACTTAGAGACGTAGAAGACATTGTGTACATCCGACAGTGCTGGCGGCAATACAATCTGGTAAGCTACTGGGCGACTCGCTTCAATGTCTCGAAAGGACCGATAAATCTTGGGCTCAACTTTTCTTTAGCTCCAAATCTCGTGACTCCTCGCATTTGTGTGACTTTCAGAAACACGTGACCGCCCTCCAGGAATTCAAAGGCCTGTCGGTGTGTCGACGTAGCTCTTCTGCCAACTTTGTGCTATCTTTAATCTCTCTCATATCAATTTAACTTTTTGTACGGTCTGCTCCACCAGTTCCGGGCCGAGTATCTGCCGTTTCTCGACTTCATCCCAGCAAATGGGCGATCTGCACCTTCGGCCGTACAAGGCTTCATACGGCGCCATTTGGATGCTAGACTGATAGCTATTGTTATATGCAAATTCGGCCAACGGTAGATGAACGTCCCAGCTTGACTTCAAGTCGATTGCACAGAGGCATAACATGTCTTCGAGAATCTGATTCACCTGCTCCGTTTGGCCATCGGTCTGAGGATGATATGCTGAGCTAAAGTTCAACTTAGTCTCCATTGCTGACTGAAGACTGCACCAAAAGCGTGACACCAATCGCCCATCCCGATCTAAGACAATTGATACTGGAATCCCGTACAGCCGAACTATTTCATCAAGATAGATCTGAGCAAGACGATCGACGCTCCAAGTAAATTTAATGGAAATGAAGTGTGCTGACTTAGTTAGTCAATCGACGATGACCCAGACGGCATCGTTCCCCCGCGGCGTCTTCGACAGGCCAATAACAAAGTCCATAGTGATGTGATCCCATTTCCATTCTGGAATGGCAAGGTTCTGCATCTGCCCGCTCGGTCGTTGGTGCTCTGCTTTCACCTGCTGACAGGCCATGCATTGTGACACGAAGAGCGCCACATCTCTCTTCATCCCGTTCCACTAGAAGGTCGTACGGAGGTCCTTATACATCTTGGTACTGCCTGGATGCAAGGTAAATTTCGTATAATGCGCCTCCGACAATATCTTCTTTCGTAGTTTTGAATCATCCGGAACACATAGTCGGCCATTCAATCTTAGCACGCCGGTCTCCTCTTCCGCAAAGTCGGTCGCACTACCTGTTGAAATTCGCTCATGCATTTTCTTCAGGTATGGATCATCCTTCTGAGCGGTCTTAATCTTTCCCAGCAAACTCGGCTCTGACTGTAGTTGCGTCAACCGTACCTCCCTGAATCGAACCCGGAGGTCGATACCTATTTCCTCTAGATCCTGTAGTAGTCTACGGTTGATGGATAGAGAGGCAAAATATTTTTGACCCGGAGCGTCCGCCACAACATCCCCCTTGCCCGGAGTGTAGTCGATTGTCAAGTCATAGTCTTTGATCAGTTCGAGCCAACGCCTCTGTCGTAAGTTCAGTTCCTTCTGGGTGAAGAGATACTTGAGGCTCTTATGGTCGGTGTAGATCGCGCACGCCACGCCATACAGATAGTGACGCCACAATTTTAACGCGAACACAATCGCCGCTAACTCCAAGTCGTGCGTAGGATAGTTCTTCTCGTGCGGCTTCAACTATCTGGAGGCGAAGGAGATCACCTTGTCTCGCTGCATGAGCACACATCCCAAGCCCTGGCCTGAAACATCATTGAATATTTGAAAACCCTCTAGCCCATCCGAAAGTACGAGTATAGGGGCCGAAATGAGTCACTGTTTCAGCTCCTGGAAGGAAGCTTCACAGCCGTCCGACCACTCATACACGACTCCTTTTTGTGTGAGGCGAGTCAATGGCGATATGCGATCTTCGCGAAGTCCTTCACGAAGTGTCGGTAGTATTCCGCCAAACTAAGAAAGTTTCGAATCTCACTAGCAGACGTAGGCCGCTTCCAATCAACAACAGCTTCCACTTTCTTCGGGTCGACTGCAATACCTTCTGACGAAATGATGTGACCAAGAAACGATACGCTGCCCAGCCAAAATTCTCACTTACTCTGCTTCGCATACAACTAATTCTTTCAAAGCGTCTGGAGCACGGTCCGTAGATGTTTTGCTTGTTTTGCCCTATTCCTCGAGTAGACGAGAATATCGTCAATAAAGACTACTACGAATTTATCAAGAAAGGGTCGAAATACCCGATTTATTAGATCCATAAAAGCAGCAGGGGCGTTTGTCAGGCCGAATGGCATCACCAGAAACTCGTAGTGGCCGTATTGAGTGCGAAAGGCTGACTTTTGTACGTCATCTGACTTGATCTTGAGTTGATGATAGCCCGAGCGGAGATCAATCTTCGAAAATATCGAGGCGCCTTGCAGCTGATCGAATAAGTCGTCTATGCGAGGTAGTGGATACTTGTTCCGGATGGCGGCTTTATTCAGCTCTCGGTAATCGACGCACAGACGCATTGACCCATCATTTTTCTTCACGAACAACACAGGTGCTCCCCATGATGAAACACTAGCCCGAATAAATCCCTTATCGAGCAACTCTTATAACTGGACTTTGAGTTCCTTCAGCTTGGCGGGGCCATTCTGTATGGGGCCTTAGAAATTGGTCGGGTATCGGAGAATGTATCGATGCTGAACTCGATTTTTCGGTCGACGGGCATGCCGGGTAGCTCGTCCGGAAACACATCGGAGAATTCTGCCACAACGTCGGTCTGACCCGCGTTTGCACCATCCTGTCGCATGTTCCGAACGGACGCCAAATAGCTTTCACACCCAGAATGCAGCATCCTCCGAGCAAAAATTGTCGAAATCACCATGCAGGATGGCGACGCCTCACCACACGAAAAGCAGATTTCAGGCACTCCAGGTATACGGAAGGTGACCTTCTTTCCAGCACACTCGATGGTTGCATTGCACGGCCCGAGCCAATCCATTCCCAGAATGATATCATAATCCCTAATGTCTAGAACTATCGTATCAAGACTGAACTTTTGACCACCTATATAGATGATTCCATCTCCGTAGGCTAAATTTGCAAGTAGTGGCGCGCCCGACGGTACGTTAACACTAAGATTGGGACCTAGCGTTGTCAACGAAAATTTGTGTTCGACGATGAAGTCCGCCGATATAAAACTGTGTGTGGCACCTGAATCGAACAGTACACGAGCAGGCTTATTATTGAAAAGCAATGTAGCTGTTACGACAGTATCAGAGGCAAATGCCTCATCTCGAGTCATAGCGTAGACGCGCCCTTGGACATTGGGGCGACGATCTTGGCCATTTTGTGGCGTGGTTTGTTGGGCTCGAGGCGTTGGTCCCTGGTTCCCTGGACGATGTTGCTGCTGCTGAGGCATCGTTGGGTTCAGTCTCTTGGCCGGGCAATTTAAACTGAAGTGTCCCCTTTTACCACAGTTCCAGCATCCTCCTTCAGGAACTTTGCAATCGACGGCTAGGTGTCCGAATCGGCGACATCTGTTACAGAAGGGTCCCGTGTTCCGCCCTTGGTATCCGCCTGGGTACCCATTGTTCGGACGCTTGGTCGCGTTATTTCCTCCTGCATGGTTAGGGCACTTATGATTATATATATGCATAGTACCAGCAGCAGCTGGAGGATATTGGCGCTCAAGGCGGAGAGCATGGTTCAGGGACTCGCCCATTGTCTTGTATTCCAGAACTGACACATGTGCAGAGATAGAGGGCCGCAGACCCACTTCAAATCGCCGAGTGCGACTCTCCGTTGTAGGCAAGAACGATCCAGCAAATTTGGCCAGTTTATTGAACTCTACTGCGTACTGCTACACCGTCATATTTCCTTGCTTTAACTGCATAAATTCATTCTCCTTTTCTTGTCGAACGGCTGCAGGTAGGTACTCGATCTCGAACGCCCGTCGGAAGGTGGCCTAAGAGATTGTCGCTGTCTCGTCGTCCCGTCGGATCGCTCGCTTTTGCACGGCCCACCAGTTGTGTGCGTTCAATCGGAGTAGAAGCTGAGCACATGCAACTTTCTTGGACTCATCCACGCCTAGAAGCTCAAACCGGTCATCCAACTCCTCCAACCAATCGATCGCCAAAGAAGGGTCTTCAGTACCGCAGAAGGACGTACGGCAATTTTTTATGGGTTTTGACACCTCAAAGCTGGAACTCCTTGGTGTTGCAGGTAGTCGCTCCGGTACCTCCGGCTCGATTTTGATCGCTTGGACCGCAGGCTCGGTTATGGCATGAGTCGTTGCAGAGTTGCCGTTGGCCACAATTGTCTGGACAATTTGCTGAAGAGTATCAAGCTACTTTTGCTGCAACTTGAATTGCGCATCGAATCGGGCCTCAAACTGAGTTTGTCGTGCCTCAGCTTGTCTCCGCTGGTCTTCAACGTGCTGTCGATGTTGTTCGTTCAGGCGCTGATTGGCCTCGACCTGATGTTGTTGCGCTTCCAGCATGCACATCATCCGTTCCATGGGTTCCATGGGGGCGTTTGAGGGTCCCTCTTCTGAGCTGCTCGAGCCGCTCAAAGCACTTACTTCGTTTCCGCCCACAGCTTTTCGGACTTCTGGGATAGAAGGAAACTCATATTAGTCTCAAGAAATATTACAGACTCACTGTATGGAACAACTCATCTCATCGACATGAGGTTAAAGGTTCGAGACTCAAACAGAAGGCCAAAGGATGTAAAGCCGTGCTCTGATACCATTATGTCACGCCCCGATTTTATAGAATCGATAGTCGTCCCTCGGGTGTGATGCCGTTCGAGCCTAAGTTGCGATCGTATAAGGCATAGTCATAAGCTTATCCGAAACACAATAACAAGAGAATGCGTAGAGTAAATTGAACACATTATATAGAAGAAAACTTAAGCTTTATTGATAATGAACATCATATTACAGACTCGATACAAGGTGTCGGATGGGCTACAAAATGACTCAATTACAAAATGAACGTCGATGAGATAGTCGTTCCATACATCGCACCCCTTTACAACCAAAGTATGTAGACACCTGAGATAGGGAAGAGTCGAAACATGTCAGCTTGGACAGTTGCGAAGTCTTCAAAAGAGATTGAGTCAAGGCTTCGCACGCACGGACGAAGCTTCAAAACACACGAGCGCTGCCTTCAGTCACGCGGCATGCTCCTCCTAATTTATAGCACATGTGGAGAGCGAGGATCAGTACAATCAATGTGTACTGGCGAGTGGCTAATTATTTTTCATGCTCTCATTTGGTTCAAGAATTTAGATATGTCAACTACTGAATATGAAAGAATATATACAATCCAGATCTCAAAGACAGAAATAAAGCCTAACTAAGCTAGTCCCAAGACAACATAAGTAAGATAAAGCCTAACTAAGCTAGTCTAGGCAGTAGGGGTAATGTCATCAGCTAGAGCTGGGTCCTCCTGAGAGTCCAGCTCACAAGTGTCGTCTAGGGCTGTCCCATAGAAAGTATCCACAAAGGCCTCCTCCTCGTCCTCTGTAATATTTTCAACAGGTCCAGTCAGGACAGAACGAGCACAATACATCTCAACAGTTCATAACAGGTTAGAAAATATAATCATGCAATAAAGTAAGATACAGGAACTGAAAGAAATACAGTATGTAAACAGAGAGAGAACTGTAATAGAAATATCTACTATAAATAGAGAACTAACAGTGGCTAGTGAGTCAGAGTACAATATAGACATGTAAATGGCATAGGATGATTCTGATGCTACACTATGGAATGATTCTGATGCTACACTACTTGGATATTATTCACATGTCCACTTCTACTCCCCCGTACCCACAATCAATACACAAGGATCCAGCCAGGTTATGTTATGATTCATGTAACGGCCCCCGAAGGGTGGTACATGATAGTCCCAAAAATAGGAATTCTAGGAAAGCCCATAAATGGGGGATTCAAGGAAGACTCTGTGATAATGAGAGTACATGTCACAAGTGATTCAATGAACCATGAAGCATAGTGATACACCATGTAAGTGAAACGCACAGAACATGTAGTATCCGATGCTCCCTGAGGGGATAACATCTCAAGAAGGGATCCATATAGTACTAATCCGTGTGACCAACGTGACAGTATCAAGTAAAGTAATTTAAAGCAGGAAAATAATTCTAAACAGGATATGAATTGATCAGAGAATGTACTCGCCTGGTATCTGAGTGTTTGAAGAATATCTACTGTCCGAGGAGTGGTGTCTGTCTCCTAAAGAACAGTACAAGTCACTATAAGTCTAAAATGATAATAAGATGCAATTCAATGCATTCTATATGAATCTAGGTCAATCTAGACCAAAGTCAACTCTTGGTCAACTCTAGTCAACTAGACTAGTCAAACTAGGTCAACTAGGTCAAACCTAAGCCAAACAAGTCTCACTAGGCCTAACCAGCCTATTCTAGCAAGCACACACCACATCTAGGCTATACAAGTCAACTACACAGCCACTAGGCATTCAAGCCATAAACACAGGTTATGAGCCATAGGCTAAACACCCATAGGCTGTGTGCCCTGTATATAGGCCATAGGCTATATCTCTATATCATACATAGACCATACCACACATTCACACATTTATTTAATTTAATATAGATAGCACACATTTACCTATATCTACATTGATATATATATATATATATATATATATATATATATATATATATATATATATATATATATGCCTAGAGTGATATGGAGAGGGACATGTGTGTGTCGAGTGTTTAAGGTGGCAGTGAGAGAAACATAGAGTGATATATGTGTTAACAGGAATTGAAGAGTGTCAAATAGGAATAGAAAAATAGTGCTTGTGTAAACCTGTGAGGGTGTGGACATGTAAGCATGGTGTGTGTTTAGAGAGTATGTGATGGCAGTAAAAATCAGTGTGTATGTGTCAATTAGGAAAAAGTTAGTGTAAATACATGTGAGGGTGTATCATGTGAGTGTCAATGTGAATTTAATAGAAAAATCAGTGAACTAATTCTCAGGTATATATGAAATAACAGCTTATTAGCTAACATAACTCACATGTGTGGTGTCCACAGGAATTTGAACTAATCTCAGGAAATTGGGAGATAAATGATAGTTAAAACAGCCAACTCACATTCCTCACTGAAATTCTAACTAATCATGAACCAACCTAGCAATGACTAGCACAATGTATATGGATTAACATGGAAAAATGAACTTTCAAAATCAGTTTAAGAAGAATGAAGGTTCAGAATCTAGTATCCAGGACTGTGTATCAGTCCAACCCTTGTTGCCTCAACCAATTCATGACCATCATTAAAATAAGCTAATACACACCTGTGATCGAATCTAAAATGGCATTTTAACATTGAATTCAATTTTGAATGTGTTAACTAAAAAAGTGTCAAGGGTCTCAGTTCTCAGGTTACTTAGGAAAAACAGTGATTGGGTTAACTAGGGAGCAGTCTCAGGGTTCAGGGAATGACAGTGTTGTATGTGTGTGAGGGTTATGTGTGACATAGGGGTGGGTCAAAATACTGAACTGTGTAGGCATGTGTGTGAGTGTGGAAATCTGAAAAACAGTGTGCAATCTCAGGTTTAAGTATTTAGGAAAATAAGACTACAAGACAGTTCATATTAGTTACAGTTCAGTGCAAACATAATGTGTCAATAGAACTAAATCAATGAGTGGTGTATGGTGTATCAAATGGCAGTGAATCTAATTCTAAGATTTGGTTCAAGATAATGAAAATCTAGATGACAGTTATAGCAATCCAATCCAATTTCGAAACCCCTTCTCAAACACCAAATCAATAGCTCATCTTGACAGCAACTTACACATATAAATATGATTCTAACATGGCAAATTAACATTCAATCAGTTTTAGAAAATGGGAATTAAAATCAGAAAATTGAGGACTGCACTGTGTATTCAGTCCAGTCCTAACCCACAATCAAAATCCCATTCGAATCTAAAAACCCTATACCAGTCAATAGCAAATCATTGTAGTAATGTAATCACACATGTGCAAGTGAATATTCATGGCATTTAAACAGGAAAATCAGTTTAAAAAGGAATTGAACTCAGAATATTAAAACTGGAACTTGTGTATCAGTCCAAATAGGGAATTTCGAATTCGAACTCAAATTAATCATTAAAATTACAAACAATAGGTTGGTAATAGGTTCCACATATGTGTACGTGTGTCTCGAGTCCTCTCGTGTCACCCAAAGTCGGATACGGCGTGTCCACACATCATATACCAATCTCGTGCACACACAGACACGCTGTCGCGTGCACGCATGCACTCGTGTCTAGGACACGGCACACAACACGACACAACACGTGGGTGTGCACCTAGGTTCGCCTAGGGTAGGGCCACCTCACAGACACCCTGTACTGTGTCCACGAGACTCCAGGATGCGACACGGAGCCCGTGTCAGCGCGTGGATTGCAGCTGCGCGCGCGCAACGCATGCCCAGTGCGGGCACGATTGCTCCACGTGTACCCAACCATCTGCTCCCAAATTTTGGGAGCATGATGTCAGACGTTGCCCCTCACTCCACACAAAAATTGGCGTGTCCACGTGTCCTGTGTCGGGAGTTCTCAGCCCCGTGATGCAGAACACTGTGTTCGCGCACGCGGCAGCGTGTTCGTGTCCCCGTGTGGACACGACACGATACTGAAATTAGGAAATAATTACAGAAATGCATAAACAATACCTAGATCTAGGTTTCCATTCAAATGGATTTGCAAAAATAGCAAATCGAGTCGGTTCGGACATTTCGTCGAACACCTAGCTTATAGATTCGATACGTGTCCGATACGGACACGTAAAGGACACGAAACCTAGCAAAACCTATACCAACAAAGAGAGGACACCTAGGGCTTCCTAACCATGCAAAGAAATCGAAATTTGGTGGTGAGAATAGGAATTTACCAAGGTGTGTTCTTCTTCAAAGAAAGCTCAACAATGGAGATTCCCTCTAGCTAGCTCAAAGCTCCAATGGATACCAAAACTGAAGTTAACCTCCACCAACAGTAGGAGAACAGAATTTGATTACAATGCAAGAAGTTTGAATGAAAATAGATGAGTATTGATCAAAATAGAAAAGTTTGAAAGAAAAACAAACCTTGCTCTTGAAAAAATGGAGGAATGAACAAAAGAGGCAATGTTTTTGGGAGGGATTTTATAGGCTGTTGTTCCCTAGGTAGCTGGCCATAAATGCTAGGGTTAGGGTTTTGGGGTTTGATCAATGGCTCTCAATCCATCTAGTTAAATCAATGGTCCACAAGCCTAGGTTTCACACTTGACTTAAAGGCAACCTAGTTAACTCTAACTAACATGACTTAACCAAGACTAATCAATACTAACGAACATTAACCATGGCTAGCTAAGTCTAGCTATGACTAATCTAGGTTAGGTCAAATCTAGTTTAGGGCTAAACACAATACAAGGCAATTAATCAATGATATTAAAATCACACCATCCCATTTATTATATTAAGTTCCAAATGAATATATAATAAATTCAATAAATTCAAAATAACCAAAAAACCCTCAAGCTAAAAATGATAAATGAAATACCCTAATCACATGGCTAGGCTCTATATCACTATCTCTAGGGTTACACTAGCAAAACACCAAATCACAAGTCATGATTTTTAAATAGTTTAAAAATGATTAAAAATCACCAAAAATCATAATATGAAATAAATATCAATAAATAATAATTATAATTACAAAATTTTAAAATTATCCTCATCTGGAAAACTGGGTGTTACAATCCTACCCAACTTATAAAAATTTTGTCCTCGAAATTAAGATGATCGCACCCCCTTCTAGGTCAAACATGGTCAAGGGTCAAACACTAGTCAATTTTCTCAACATCCTAGTACTTGGTCATCAGCTGGTCAACTTCTTAGGATTTTACCTATGCTAGCTACCTAAGTGTTGGCAACTAGAATTTAGCAAAAAGAGAAACTCTATAATAGGCTAGCTCTTAACTTTCCAATCCTATCAAGTCACCCATAACTAAGTACCTACAAGCTAAGCACACCAATCCCAAATACCACATATATATATGCTCAAGAACAACAACCCATCACATATATCCTAAGTATATCATCTATATATATATATGACTGATCAACCAAGGGTTAAAGTAGACTAAACTCATAAGGGACTAAAACAAAAGCTTAGAATTAGGCTAAGGAGGAATGGTCTGAAACATCAATATAGGCAAAAGGGAATGATGCTAAGGAGACTAAAATTATGAGCTAAAGGATAGGACATTTGGGTCCACTTGTATAGTCAATGTGAAAGGAAACCTACATGGTGACTGAAACATGCCTCTAGATCAACCTGGGCTCTCCTCTCTATCTGGCTGAACTAACTATATGCAAGACAGTGGTCTGAAGAAGTGAACCAGACTGGTGTACAGGGAATGCAATAGGCAGTATACTGCAAACGAGTGCAGGCTACGTACCAATCAAAATATATTATATATATATACAAATTATATATATTAACCCTCATCACCTCAACTCTACTCAGGGTCTAAAACACACACTCCCTACCACATGCCTAGCACTCCAATGAAGGGGTCAGATACTGTAAGCTGTACTGGGACAGAACAGTGAACTGTCCCAAGTGGTGAGTACAGGCCTCTAGTATGCATGAAACTAACTCTCCAGATATGCAGAATATGGTAAGGGGTTGATGATTATATTGGTGAGTCAATAATTGGGGTCTGAACTATGGTCCAGTGAAACCTATGATGCAACATGGCAGGTAATGCAAGTTAAGTGCAGTGAACAACCTGAAACAGTATGAACCAAGGGAAGAGGGTCTCTAATGAAGGGTCTACACACTTCCTATAAAGGTTGATCAAACATGACTGAACTCAACACAAAGAAAACTTACTAAAATAGGAAGTGGACCAATAGGCTAGCAACATGTCAATAATCCTATACAACAATGACCTATAGATACCAACCAAACCCATATCCCATATGCCAATACTATCTGCAATCTATATGTATATATAGACCTCTCAGTCTTAGGTGAACTACAACTATACTCAAGGACAGGCTCTGGTCATGGGTGCCTCACTGGAAAAAAGTAAGGAAAATAATAACAATCATCAAGACTGTAAGGCATACTAACATCCTATATGTAAACTGGTTGGTATTATAAATAACAGAGAAATCATCTACAATGGGTTACTATTCTAATACCACTACTAACTATCATCTCTAGGGTTACAGACACTCTACAAGTCGTCATATCATTACACTATGAAAGAACTACATATGAATAAGCTCTACAACTAATATCCCTACTCCTAAGTTATTTATAACAACAGAAGGGTATGATGTTTAAGACCTTCTCAAGATACAATCTGTTAATCATATGCGTCTGTCCAAAATCATGTTGTCCAGAGTCTTCATCATGCTAGTGAGCAAGGCTACGATAATCACAGAGTCCTTGACTAAGGTACGTACCTCTAGGTTCATGGTATTTAAAATTTTTGCATTGCCGCATGCGACGGCGAAAACCTTAAATTGCTATACCCGAGAAATACATCCAAAATATGACTACATATCCTCACTATGCCAACTAACACGACTATCGAAGATTCTAGATCCCATAACTGAGGTGACCTAGCCCATATAATTTTCTTAGAAGAAAAACAAACATAACAAAAAGAGCAACATGACAAAATTAATCAATCAACAAGGAACAGATGGAATCGGATTTCAAGGTAGTTATAAAAGACAATTGTGGGAATGGAATCGAGAAGAACGGAACTTACAGCAAGATCTCCAATGGTTTGTGCATCCTCGACTGTCCTGACGATAGCTCGCCCCTGCTGGTTTCCCCTGGTCTGCTGCTGATGCTGCATGAACCGCTGCTGCTGAGAGAAATCGGGAATGACGGAAAAAAGTCTCTGCACAGACAGAGGTGCACCTCCAATGTAGCAGAAACGCCAACCTGAGTCGGCACAACAGGAGCTGCGGTCTCGAGGCCCTGATGAACAAGACGAGAGGTGGCCAGCCTCTCGATAGTATTCTCCGGACCGGAGCGATGAGATCGTGTCTTCATAACCATCATGAAGACAAATCAAAACAATAAGTAATTTCTGAGAATGAAGCGAAAATTCAAAGGAGAACAGTTTATATTCAAGGGGAGTCAATAAGCAACAATTTAGATAAAGGAATCTGATTAAGAGTTTTCCTAGTGTGATTGAGTACCCTCAAAAATATCCTAATCCTACTGCAGGCTATAGTGATACTCTAGTTCGAATACCACTACATAAACTCGACCTGCATGGGCTACCACTAAAAACGTGTCACGACCCGCACCCTAGAGTAAGGGCACGAGACGTGGGTACGTCCAGCCTACGCCGCAGTGTCGGCGGTAGAACGCTGTCTTAGGTCACAACATCTAACAATATAATGCTAAGCAGTTTATACTCCCCGAATGGGGGTGACATAGCAGAATGTAAACTCAATCACAACTAAGGAAGAAGAAGCACGATATGATATAGAACTCAAAGAAATACAGATGATCAGAAGAGTCTAAGATAACATCTCAGCAACATCCAGAAATACAGGTCTCAACTACTGAATATGAAAGAATATATACATTCCAGATCTCAAAGACAGAAATAAAGCCTAACTAAGCTAGTCCCAAGATAACATAAATAAGATAAAGCGTAACTAAGCTAGTCTAGGCAGTAGGGGTAATGTCATCAGCTAGAGCTGGGTCCTCCTGAGAGTCCAGCTCACAAGTGTCGTCAAGGGCTGTCCCATAGAAAGTATCCACACAGGCCTCCTCCTCGTCCTCTGTAATATTTTCAACAGGTCCAGTCAGGACAGAGCGAGCACAATACATCTCAACAGTTCATAGCAGGTTAGAAAATATAATCATGCAGTAAAGTAAGATACAGGAACTGAAAGAAATACAGTATGTAAACAGAGAGAGAACTGTAATAGAAATATCTACTATAAATAGAGAACTAACAGTGGCTAGTGAGTCAGAGTACAATATAGACATGTAAATGGCATATGATGATTCTGATGCTACACTATGGAATGATTCTGATGCTACACTACTTGGATATTATTCACATGTCCACTTCTACTCCCCCGTACCCCCAATCAATACACAAGGATCCAGCCAGGTTATGTTATGATTCATGTAACGGCCCCGAAGGGTGGTAGATGATAGTCCCATAAATGGGGATTCTAGGAAAGCCCATAAATGGGGAATTCAATGAAGACTCTGTGATCATGAGAGTACATGTCATAAGTGATTCAATGAACCATGAAGCATAGTGATACACCATGTAAGTGAAACGCACAGAACATGTAGTATCCGATGCTCCCTGAGGGGATAACATCTCAAGAAGGGATCCATATAGTACTAATCAGTGTGACCAACGTGACAGTATCAAGTAAAGTAATTTAAAGCAGGAAAATAATTCTAAACAGGATATGAAATGATCAGAGAATGTACTCGCCTGGTATCTGAGTGTCTAAAGAATATCTACTGTCCGAAGAGTGGTGTCTGTCTCCTAAAGAACAGTATAAGTCATTATAAGTCTAAAATGATAATAAGATGCAATTCAATGCATTCTATATAAATCTAGGTCAATCTAGACCAAAGTTAACTCTTGGTCAACTCTAGTCAACTCTAGTCAACTAGACTAGTCAAACTAGGTAAAAGGTCAAACATAAGCCAAACAAGTCTCACTAGGCCTAACCAGCCTATTCTAGTAAGCACACACCACATCTAGGCTATACAAGTCAACTACACAGCCACTAGGCATTCAAGCCATAAACACAGGTTATGAGCCATAGGCTATGTGCCTTGTATATAGGCCATAGGCCATATCTCTATATCATACATTGACCACACCACACATTCACACATTTATTTAATTTAATATAGATAGCACACATTTACCTATAGCTACATTGATATATATATATATATATATATATATATATATATATATATATATATATATATATATATAGAGAGAGAGAGAGAGAGAGAGTGATATGGAGAGGGACGTGTGTGACGAGTGTTTAAGGTGGCAGTGAGTGAAACATAGAGTGATATATGTGTTAACAGGAATTGAAGAGTGTCAAATAGGAATAGAAAAACAGTGCTTGTGTAAACCTGTGAGGTGTGGACATGTAAGCATGATGTGTGTTTAGAGAGTATGTGATGGCAGTAAAAATTAGTGTGTATGTGTCAATTAGGAACAAGTTAGTGTAAATACATGTGAGGGTGTATCATGTGAGTGTCAATGTGAATTTAATGGAAAAATCAGTGAACTAATTCTCAGGTATATATGAAATGACAGCTTATTAGCTAACATAACTCACATGTGTGGTGTCCACAGGAATTAGAACTAATCTCAGAAAATTGGGAGATAAATGATAGTTAAAACAGCCAACTCACATTCCTCACTGAAATCCTAACTAATCATGAACCAACCTAGCAATGACTAGCACAATGTATATGGATTAACATGGAAAAATGAACTTTCAAAATCAGTTTAAGAAGAATGAAAGTTCAGAATCTAGTATCCAGGACTGTATATCAGTCCAACCCTTGTTGCCTCAACCAATTCATGAGCATCATTAAAATAAGCTAATACACACCTGTGATCGAATCTAATATGGCATTTTAACATTGAATTCAGTTTTGAATGTGTTAACTAAAAACGTGTCAAGGGTCTCAGTTCTCAGGTTACTTAGGAAAAACAATGAATAGGTTAACTAGGGAGCAGTCTCAGGGTTCAGGGAATGACAGTGTTGTATGTGTGTAAGGGTTATGTGTGACATAGGGGTGGGTCAAAATACTGAACTGTGTAGGCATGTGAGTGTGGAAATCTGAAAAACAGTGTGCAATCTCAGGTTTAAGTATTCAGGAAAATGAGACTAAAAGACAGTTCACATTAGTTACAGTTCAGTACAAACATAATGTGTCAATAGAACTAAATCAATGAGTGGTGTATGGTGTATCAAATGGCAGTGAATCTAATTCTCAGATTTGTTTCAGGACAATGAAAATCTAGATGACAGTTATAGCAGTCCGATCCAATTTTGAAACCCCTTCTCAAACACCAAATCAATAGCTCATCTTGACAGCAACTTACACACATAAATATGATTCTAACATGGCAAATTAACATTCAATCAGTTTTAGAAAATGGGAATTAAAATCAGAAAATTGAGGACTGCACTGTGTATTCAGTCCAGTCCTAACCCACAATCAAAATCCCATTCGAATCTAAAAACCCTATACCAGTCAATAGCAAATCATTGTAGTAATGTAATCACACATGTGCAGGTGAATATTCATGGCATTTAAACAGGAAAATCAGTTTAAAAAGGAATTGAACTCAGAATATTAAAACTGGAACTTGCATATCAGTCCAAATAGGAAATTTCGAATTCGAACTCAAATTAATCATTAAAATTACAAACAATAGGTTGGTAATAGGTGCCACATATGTGTACATGTGTCTCGAGTCCTCTCGTGTCACCCAGAGCCGGATACGGCGTGTCCACACATCATAAACCAATCTCGTGCATACACAGACACGCTGTCTCGTGCACGCGTGCACTCGTGTCTAGGACACAGCACACGACACAGCACGTGGGTGTGCACCTAGGTTCGTCTAGGGTAGGGCCACCTCACAGACACCCTGCACTGTGTCCACGAGACTCCAGGACGCGACACAGAGCTCGTGTCAGCGCGTGGATTGCAGCTGTGCGCGCGCAGCGCATGCCCAGTGCGGGTACGATTGCTCCATGTGTACCCAACCATCTGCTCCCAAATTTTGGGAGCTTGATGTCAGACGTTGCCCCTCACTCCACACAAAAATTGGCGTGTCCACGTGTCCAGTGTCAGGAGTTCTCAGCCCCGTGATGCAGGACACTGTGTTCGCGCGCACGGCAGCGTGTTCGTGTCCCCGTATGGACACGACACAATACTGAAATTAGAAAGTAATTACAGAAATGCATAAGCAATACCTAGATCTAGGTTTCCATTCAAATGGATTTGCAAAAATAGCAAATCGAGTCGATTCGGACATTTCGTCGAACACCTAGCTTATAGGTTTGATACGTGTCCGATACGGACATGTAAAAGACACAAAACCTAGCAAAACCTATACCAACAGAGAGAGGACACCTAGGGCTTCCAAACCATGCAAAGAAATCAAAATTTGGTGGTGAGAATAGGAATTTACCTAGGTGTGTTCTTCTTTAAAGAAAGCTCAACAATGGAGATTCCCTCTAGCTAGCTCAAGCTCCAATGGATACCAAAACTGAAGTTAACCTCCACCAACAGTAGGAGAACAGAATTTGATTATAATGCAAGAAGTTTGAATGAAAATAGATGAGTATTGATCAAAATAGAAAAGTTTGAAAGAAGAACAAACCTTACTCTTGAAAAAATTGAGGAATGAACAAAAGAGGCAATGTTTTTGGGAGGGATTTTATAGGGTGTTGTTCCCTAGGTGGCTGGCCATAAATGCTAGGGTTAGGGTTTTGGGATCTGATCAATGGCTCTCAATCCATCTAGTTAAATCAATGGTCCACAAGCCTAGGTTTCACACTTGACTTAAAAGCAACCTAGTTAACTCTAACTAACATGATTTAACCAAGACTAATCAATACTAACTAACACTAACCATGGCTAGCTAAGTCTAGCTATGACTAATCTAGGTTAGGTCAAATCTAGTTTAGGGCTAAACACAATACAAGACAATTAATCAATGATATTAAAATCTAACCATCCCATTTATTATATTAAATTCCAAATGAATATATAATAAATTCAATAAATTCAAAATAACCAAAATACCCTCAAGCTAAAAATGATAAATAAAATACCCTAATCACATGGCTAGGCTCTAGATCACTATCTCTAGGGTTACACTAGCAAAACACCAAATCACAAGTCATAATTTTTAAATAGTTTAAAAATGATTAAAAATCACCAAAAATCATAATATGAAATAAATATCAATAAATAATAATTATAATTACAAAATTTCAAAATTACCCTCATCTGAAAAATTGGGTGTTACAAGATAAAACATACAACTTATTTTAGTGATCTTTCTAGCCATCCTAGTCAGTTTCATGCAAGCAGTTTGATGGAACATAAATAAGGAGAATTTACGCTAGAACTTACCCACAGCATAGCGTGTCGTGCAACATAAAGCTTACCATGTTCTTCCCGGTCATATTGCATAACATAAGTTTAACTAGTACATAATTTCGGAGGTCATTGGCATGAAAACTATTCTGGATATAGCTTGGTTTAGACGGTGCGCGTTCAATGCGGGTACCGAGCCCTATTGAAGGAGCACCGAATACCCGCGGTACAATCCAGCATAGCTATCATGTTTCTTCCTAGACCAGATCGGTCCCGTGGTCCCGGAATACCGTCCGAAGAAACAATCACCCTTGTATACAAGTTGTCCATGACCATGCTACGTTAACAAGTGATTTAAGGCACGTTTTTATGGTATCATTGTGACAACTTTATAATTGATTCATTTCTTGATTTTCAGATATAGGGTCGAGGTGAAGGAGGTTAGCCACTCACCATAGTCATACTTGAAGCGAACAACCGGTTGGTCGCGCTAGACGTCGCCTACGCGATTACCTGAAATCGCACAAGCAACTGATTAGAATACTGTATTATTCAAGAAGTTCGATATGTAAATGCGAGTTTGAAACGAAAGCCATGAAAACATTTACGAAAATGCATTCAGAAAACCAAAGTCAAAACCAACGCAAGTGCGGCGTAAAAAACAGAACAACGGGAGGTCTCCTCCGACTTAACCGCAGAGTCTATCCTTGAGGCGCAACCCGCTGAATATGGGACTTGATTCTGAAGAAGCCTTTCCATAATAAAAAAATGATCTTAATTCAATTGTTCCCGTTCGACCGATTCGATCGATCCCAACCTATCCGTCCCGACCGAATCAATAGCGATAGTGTTCCTTTCTCGCATACCCCGTTGACGGAGAACGGAGCACGATGTAGGGACAGGGCACTACAGATCCTGTCATGAGATGTCATTCCTAGATTACCGTGGCATATTGGTACATTATTCGATCTTGTTTCCTGTACTTGTATAGACGTAGATTCCTAAGGGGATAACCCTCTTAGAGAATCCCGTATCATGACGTGTTATGTCCGGATCTATATACTATTCGAGGATGGAGAGTTATTAGAGGTTATGTGATCATATCCACCTTGTTCATTGTACATAGCTCCACCCTCACCGCATGAAGGATGTAGCCTGACCTGATACTACTTGTTCATAGCTTTCCATTGTGGCCGGCCTGATCCTGATTTCATATATTTCATGTTCATAGCCGGTCAAATAGAACAGCCTGATCCAGATCCAAGCCGATCACATAACGCTCTAATATCTCACGGCACTGTTTAGATTTACATTATACATCAGATATTCCTGTACTGCTTACATTCCAGTATTCTACAACCTGACATGATATCCAGTTTTACATATACTGCTTATTTCCAGTCATGATATTTTATCTTGTATTCCATTATGATTGTCTCTTATAGTATTTGTTAATTCATTGGAACTGTTGTTAGTTTATGTACTTGTTCCCATCCTGACTGGATACGTTGATAAATTTTAGAAAATTGTTATGCCCCACATTATTGGACTACAGGATGATGCTAGCTGAGGCGGATCTCGATATTCTTTCACCGTGAGTTGTCTTCCGGGAGTTCTAGGCCTAGTAGTTTGATTTAGTTTTTGTTATTGTTTTGCCTTTGTTACATTCTTGTCCCATATGTTCATTTTGTAGATCCTAGTTGTTCTAGTGATACAGTTATCTTTTCTTATTCATATCTTCTTAGATGTTTGTGATTGGAGTACATATTGTTGTTATAGATCGTCTAGATGTTGTAGATATTATTGGACACTTGACAGCGTTCTACCGTCGATATTGCGGCGTAGGCTAGGCGTGGCCCATGTACTCGTGTCCGAATATCCGGGTGCGGGTCGTGACACATTTTTATGGTGGCCCATGCAGGTCAGTCTTTGCAACTGATGCAAAGTCGTGGTAGTACTTAGGCTTAGCCGTACTAATGCGGGCATGCCCTAGGATTTGGATTGAATCATGGAATATTATAGGATTTTGGTACTTAATCACACATTAGGATATTTGATAGATTCCAGGGATGACCCCTGAGAATCTTACTTCGGAACTATATTGAGTCTATTTCCATTTCGCTCTTTCTTATCCTGATCTTCGAAACACATGTCCGTTGTCAAACCCTATTCTTGCACTAGGATGAGTCTTATGGACCAAGAGAGCCAGAAAGTAGAAGTTGAACTTATATACCATTTAGGTTGAGATTTGTTTTAGACTAAATTCATGGAATTTTGAATTTTGACCTAGATAATTGTTTGCCATGAAATATAAAAGAGCAGAACAATTATCGGAGAACTGGACTTTTACTTCACAATACAAACTCGCTTGTACAAAGAAAGCCTAGGGACAAAAACCTAGGTACAGCAATCTAAGTACAATTGTTTATTTTAGATTCTAGGGGGCGACGATAGAGGCTCGGAAAAGCGACGGCCGCTCTGCCTTACTCTTTGGACGATCGGGTGCAGCTTTGGCTCTGTAGAACTGCTTGGCGTTGGTGAAGAAATGCTCTCCTCTGTATATTCTCTCTCTAGCTCTCTGGCTCTCTGTGTCTCTCTTTTTTTTTTATCAGAGAATCTCCTCCTTCGCAAGGGAATGGCACCTTGCTATTTATAAGAGTGGGGGGCATCACTAGGTTTTGCAATGATTGCCCATTAAAAGTCGGCGGCTAAGGCTCAATGAATCGGGGCCGTTCAATTTGAATATGATAGATTTGAGCAATTAATGTGATTGCATCAAATCTTTTGTGGGTAATTAATGATGATTGACATAAATTCTCATGATTTGCCAATCTCGGATTTCCCGCCACGTGTCCTTGATTTGCTTGATTGCGAATGATCTGATTTGATCCCGATATTTCATTGGGATTTGCTGATGGATTTCGATCGATTTGATGCCACGTGTCCCACTATCATGACCCGTGTCTTAACCGTGAGCCACTGAGAAAATTTGAGCCGCATGAGGATTGCTCCTTATTGAGCCGCATAAGGCTGGCCACGTGTCAAAGCTGCTTGGGAGTGGCCCTGAACATTTGAACCGCATGGTGATGATCTGAGCCGCATGAGCGTAGGCGATCGCATAATGGGTGGCTTCTCAGTGAGCCGCATGAAGCTAATCCTCGTGAGCCGCATAAGGTAGCCTCTACTTGAGCCGCATAGGATAGCTTCGGTCTGAGCCGCATGAGACAGCTTCGGCCTGAACCGCATGGGGTGGTCTCTGTTCGAGCCGCATGCGACTGTCCACGTGTCAAAGCCGCATGACAGTTTCTGGATCTCGGGGGATCGTGTCAGAGATTTCCTTCGTTTCCCTAGGAGTCCGTCATTATGAGGGAGTCATAATGGCATCTTTGTGTCAGAACTGTCACTTCGTCAGAGCTGTCAGCCGTCAAGGCATTTAATGCAGTAAAGGACAAAAGGAGGAGCTGTTGCAGGCCACGTGGCTCCTCTCTGAGCCGCATGGAATTTATCGAGCCGCATAGACACTTGAGCCGCATGGATCCTTGAGTCGCATGAACTCTCTGAGCCGCATGGGGCTCCCTGGCCGCATGGATGTTTCGGCCGCATGGCTGTGCATAAACTCTCCTGGCCGCATATGATGTCCTAGCCGTATGGATGTCTCGGTTGCATGGATGTTTCGGCCGCATGGATGTCTCAGCCGCATGGATGTCTCGGCCGCATGGATGTCTCAGCCGTATTGAGTCAATCAGCCGCAGGGACTTTCGGGCCGCATAGCTCATTGCCACGTGTACGTGTCTATAATTGCCTCAAATTCGTTTTAGTGCCGCCTTTAGGGGAAATCCCAAGGGTCGGCTCATTAAATCTTTGGATTTTATGCCCTGGGTGAATCTCCTTTATGGGAGAGGGGACAAAATTCGAGGAGTCGGTTTCGTCTTTTCCGAGGCGGTTATTAGTCTACGTGTCCCGCCCTCTTGTCCTCCTATAAATAAGAGGAGTTTTAAGAGAGAGAACTTCTTTACTTTCTCTTTTACTTCGAACCTTCCCTACCCCGATCGTCCTTCTCTTCTTCGATCATTAATGGCTCCCAAGAAGACCGTTGCGGTGAAGGGTAAGAAGGCGGCGTCTTCGTCGACTGCGGCGGCGAAGGGCAAGAAGACTGCTTCTACCTCGACTGCGGCTGCTCCTCCACCGGCCGTCGTGTCCGCGGCTCACCCTGACATCCATCCCCCTATTGCTGGTAAGGGCATTATGTGAGTCTAAAGAACCCTAACTGCTATGGCTACATCGCATGCTTTATGTACGAGCCTTTGTGAGCCGCATGTTCGTCCTATGGTCGAGCTGCGAGCCGCATAAGAAATAGCCACTGTGACCGCATACGCGCTTCGCCAATGAAGCCGCATAAGCTACGCTGAGCCGCATAGATTCGCACAAACTTGTCTGTCACGTTTGTCTGTGTGAACCTATCCGAACCCTGAGGGCCCTATGAGAGCACTGAACGGGGCCGCATAAGTGTTCTTCTGAACTTGAGCCGCATGAGGCTTCATTAAGTTGGAGCCGCATAAGTGTTCTCCTGAGCCGCATGAGGCTTCGTTAAGTTGGAGCCGCATAAGCTCGAAAGCACCCATCAGTTCTTTTTGTCCATCTTTTTAACTTATCTTTTTCTGTCTTCTCCTCAGTGAATTTGTTGGTTAATGCTGCTGGAGAACTCCTGGTAGGTAGTGCCCAAGCTGCTCTGGGCTATAGGTATGACCATATAGTTCGACATATGGCGGACCAGTTTCCGAATGATGAGCCTCCGGCGAGATTGAATGCCCTCAAGAACCAGCCTTTCTATTTTCTTAACGCTATGATGAACTCGGGGAAATTAGAAGGGGAATACTTGAAGCCCGCGTTCTTCTTTGGAGACGCCTTGACTGTGAAGAACAGTCAGGTTCTGGAGGTGTCAGAGAACTGGAGTTTTGTTTCTAACGGGATGGCGATCCGCATCCCCCAAATGGAGCGTCACTTCCCGTTATCTTAGTTCAATATGCTCCCACTGGACCGGAAGATGGAGGAGTCTTTAACTCCTACCCGAAGTGGGATGTTTGTGGGAGACATCCATTATAATAACAGCCTGAAGTCAGTGTGTGCAGGCAAGGTGCTCACCAGCCGTTCTGTAATGGGATTGGCCCCGGGTACTTTCTTGAATGTGCCGGATCCCAATTTTACGTTTTTTACAGCCGACACTTTTATGAACCAACTTGCTCGGAAGGGCTCTTATCCCATTGGCCGGTTGATGCTCCCTAGTTGGATACATCCCATTCCCTCGTGGACCAATCTGCCTATGTAGATCTTGCAAAAGTATGAGGCCTTTCTGTGTGAGATCGGTCTTTACCATGCTATTCGGGGCACCAGCCACGGCTTGTCCATAAACAAGAGATTATTTATATCTCTGCTGGAGATGTATAACCGCCGTACGGGAACCTTCTATACACCCGTAGGGGAGATGGGGCTTGCGCTTCACGAAATACACGCGGTCTCCAAGCTTCCTTGGGGGGACAAAGCCTTTGAGGCGTATACTCCCACGAATGAGGAGTTCGAAGAGTTGGAAAGACGGTATCCAGGCTTCGTGGCTCTTTATTAAGAGATATTGTGCCACTATAGCACATGTCATCAGATAGTCAAAAAGGAAAGCAGCTCGGAAGGGAATGCTCCCCACACCAAGGACTGGGTGCGCTATCTCTTCACGACGGATGCCTCAGGTCAAGTTACTTCCCGACGTCCTCAATCCCGGGAGGCGGTTAAAGCCTTAGTGTCGTCGGCTAAGAGGGTGGCCACCACTAGTGACAGATTCGGGAGTAAAACCGACTCCTTTGGTTATTTTTATCAGGATACCCAAGAACTGTCAGAGAAGGCGCTCCTGGCGGGATTCTTGATGATATGGCTGTGAAATTGTGTAGTCTCGGGAGGAGCTGGTTCTATTGAGAGGATCAGTCATAACCTCATCCTTCCAGCCGTGAAATTAGTTTTGCGAGTCAGGCTAGCCCTCCTCCCGGCCATGGTGTGCAGCATACACCGTGGCCTTCGCACTTTCACCTCCAAGGTCATTGCTCGCGATGTGACGAAAGATTTTGAACGGACTGAGCTGTCCTATCATTATCTGATGGGGTGGCTGTTGATGCATTATCCGTCTTTGATGAGACCGGACTCTGAAGACGGCGTAACTGATGATGACACTTTTATCTTCCGCTATCGTAATGAGTCTTGGGAATTCGAGACCATGCGTGCCTGCCGTATGGCACTGGCGAGGGCAGATATGTACAATATTTTCGTATCTGTCCCTCGTTTTACTGATGAGGAAATAGCGGCTGTCCATCTCGACGGTATTGGGCCCCCTCAACTTCTGGACGGCCAGATGCTTTTGTGGCTGCATAACATCCGCCCCGCTCATCTAGTGTATCGCAACCGTAATACTGTCTTTCTGGAGCCTTATCTGCCTAGCAGGTTTGCCCGGCAGTTTGGATATAGTCAGCTTTTTCTAGACAGTCCCAGCTCTTGTCTGGGTTTCGAAGGTAGCCTTCTAGACGGCATCAGGACCTGGCACTACTATGATACATTCCATACCCGTACCGTTTTCTCAGTCCCTGCTATTAAGGCCTCAGTAGAGATCTTGTATATGGCGGCTCTGTATCATGTCATGGCGAACAAGCCCCATGTTGGTTTTAACCCGGGTGTCAGTTTCATTGTTGGTACCGGCCTGGATGAGGGTTCCCAGGGGCCAAGACAAGAAAGAGGAAGAACAGAGTCGAAGTGCCGAATTCGGACTCCGCTGCTGCAGATGATGAAGGCGACGAGCATGATGGAGATGACTCTTCCCTTCCAGTGGCAGCTGTAGGGGCGGATCAACCGCCTGTTTTGTTAGTTGAGATGGTGGTAGATCAGCCATCCGTTGTGCCCGGCCCTGCACGAAAGCGTAGCAGGCAAATTTCTCCTGTTGGCGGGATTCCTCGCTCCCGGAAACTGGCTGTGACCAGACACCGCGGGCTAACTATAAAGGAAAGAGGCGAGGAAGTTGACCCCGCATCAGAGGTAAATAAGTCACTATCGGTTCTTCCTTTCTTCTAGCTTTGATTTTAATCATCTTCCTTCCCTCTTGTAGGCGTCAAAAGAAGAGGACTCTCAAGTCGCCGAGTTCGTGACTCGAGATGACGGGGGCTCTGGTGAGCCTGCCCCAGAAATTGCTGAATTCCATCAAGATGATGTTGATCGAGTTGCCTCTCCCTCCGAGGTGGCTGGGACAGAGGAGCCGGCCGAATTTAACTTGGAGATCGCGGGTGAGGAGACAATGCCAGCTGTGAACGAGCTGCAGCCTCCATGCTCCTCTCTTGGTAAGATAAGCCGAATCTTAACTTGCGAGGAGGCTTATCTGCTCTATCATCACATCCTTCGGGTCACGTCGATTGATTATTGTCATGGACATGCAGGTCCTGTCTCTCCAGTGCCGAGGACGGACATTGTTGAGACAGACTCTGCCGAAGGGGCACTGGCGGAGAGGAGCGTACCCCTTTCCCTTCCGGCTCGTCTTGATGGGCCTCCTGTGAGCTCGAGTTTGGCAAGTCCGGTGATGGGGCAACCGGGGCAGGGGACGATGGTCCTTGTGTCTTCCTCTGCTCGGGCGGCCCCGAGAGTTGACCTCTCCGCCCTGCCAAGTGTCCAGGCTCTTCGGGTGGCAGAGGAAGAGTTAGCCGCTATTCGTGCATCGTTCTGCTCGGAAGTTGTCCCCCTGGTGGCAAGTTCTAGCACAACTCCTCCGATGTTGCCGGCCACGCTTCCTCTGACGCCGTCCTCTACAGAGGTCCTGGACGAAGCGTTACAGGACGTGGTCGACAGCTTTTATCGTCAATTGAAAAGGGGGATAGAAGCTGCTGTGGAGAGAGGGACCTCTTTCGTCTTGGCCCGGCAATGCGCCCAGGGTCAAATTGATATCCTTAAGGCCCTTCCCGGTGGGGCAGGGGTGGCTGCACTTCTGGAGGCGAAATTGCTGGAGACTGATCAGCTGGTGGCCCAGCTTCAGGTGTTGCACAGGCTGATCTGTCTGCTGCTATAGATCAGAAGCGCGGTTCCCTCACAACTGCTATAGAGAGGGCGAGGGCTGCTCAGGATAAAACTAGGCCGGCCATACTGAAGGATCTCCGCACTCTGTCTGATCGATATGACCAATTGAGCCATGAGAGTGAAGACGTTACGGCTCGGGAAGCGACTGCCTCCCGCGGGATCACTGACACGCGGGAGCAGATCCTTGAGCTCCAGAAGAAGTTAACTTTCTTTGAGTCTGAGCTTGAGGCTGCCCGTATCGACAGGGGGCTAATTATCCAGGAGGCTGACAAAGTCAATTAAGCTTCGGCTGACCTGGAAGTGGCTCTGAAGAAGTTGGACGACGACTGGCGGGCACTCATGGACCTGGATAATGGGGAGCGGTTGTTCCAGGAGGCTGAGCGCCGAGCTAGTCAGAGGCTTGATCGGGGTACTGCCTTGGTAAGGAACCGCCTCTTGGAGTTGTGTAATGTCGAACTATAGTCGGCCTTTCTTTCTTTTGTTTCTGTTCGCTTTTTTTCTTTTTGAGAGGGACGTGGTCCCGAAACATGTAATGCTTTTTCGACTTTCAAATAAAGAGTATTTTCCATTCTACCCTTCATTTGTATTGCTTGTTGTGCCTGTGGTATTGTGGTGGTGTTTGTCCCTCATGGGGGACTTGTCTGTGGACCTGTTACCTCTGGCATACCTTGGTTTTAGGTACGGGTAACAAGTTTGATTGGGGATACCTAGAAAGGTTCCACAATAATGGTATCGTGGACGTTCTGAGTATCGGGAGAAAGAATGCCATGGAGCAGCTGGGCTCCCGGGGCATAATGAGGAATGATGGGCCTTTGCTGAGAAATTCAGCAGAGGATATTTGTGGGCCTATTATCCTTGGCGTACCCTGGGTTAGGATACGAATAATAGGATGAAGTAGAACCAACATGCTTACTCAGAGGTAATGAGGACATGGCAAGCATGAGGGTTTTCTTACCGCAGAATCTTCCTACTCAGAGGTGATGAGGACATGGCAGGAGTGGACTCAACGGAGGATATTTGTGGACCTACTATCCTTGGCGTACTCCGGTTGTAGGTACAGATAATAAGTCGAAAGGGATCAACATACTTACTCAGAGATAATGAGGACATGGCAAGCATGAGGGTTTCTTCGACGGAGCCTTCCCACTCAGAGGTAATGAGGACATGGCAGGAGTGGGCTCAATGAAGGGGGGTACATAGGACGACTCAGAGGTAATGAGGATATAGAAGTTCTATGTAGAGGAGTGATTTGTTTTTGGCGGAATTAAGACGACTCAGAGGTAACATCGACATGGTCGTTTTGAAAATTTGTGGATTTGTTACTATTTTTGTGCACTGGGAGTGCGGGTAGTGGATCATGAGGAAGGAGCTCCTTCAGGAAGAAAGTTCAGAGGTATGGTCATACATAACTTTCCTCCGAAAGAGTGACCGGGATGTAAGTTCAGGGGTACCATCGGGTACATAACTCGACAATCCATGAATTTTAGAATCAAAGTGTAAGTTCAGAGGTACCAGCAGGTACATGACTCGATAATCTGGGATTTCTGTGGAAGGAGGACGTGAGTTCAGCAGTACGAGAGGGTACAAGACTCAGCAATCTAGGATTTCTGTGAATGTGAGTTCAGTAGCACCAGCGGGTACATGACTCGATGATCTGGAATATTGTGAAAGTGAGTTCAGCGGTACCAGCGGGTATATGACTCGATGATCTGGAATATTGTTCATGTGAGTTCAGTGGCACCAGCGGGTACATGACTCGATGATCTGGAATATTGTGAAAGTGAGTTCAGCGGTACCAGCGGGTACATGACTCGATGATCTGGAATATTGTTCATGTGAGTTCAGTGGCACCAGCGGGTACATGACTCGATGATCTGGAATATTGTGAAAGTGAGTTCAGTGGTACCAACGGGTACATGACTCAATGCTCTGGAATTTTGTGAATGTGAGTTCAGCGGCACCAGCGGGTACATGACTCGGTAATCTGGAATATTGTGAGAGTGAGTTCAGCGGTACCAGCGGGTACATGACTCGGTAATCTGAAATATTGTGAGAGTGTGAGTTCAGCGGTACCGACGGGTACATGACTCGATAATCTGGAAAATGTCGTTCAGACATAATATTTCTTCAGGAACTTGCCGTTGACAGGCAACATGAGCAAGTCTCCGTTTTGTTTTGCGAGGCGGTAAGCACCGTTAGAGAACACAGCATCAATGATGAACGGGCCTTCCCATTTTGGCTGAAATTTGCTAGCGGTTTTGTGAGTCATGACCGTCGGCCTTCGGACTGCCAAGACGAGATCGCCCACTTGGAATGTTCTGATCTTCACTTTCTTGTTGAAGGCTCCAGATATGCATGCTTGGTATAGCTCGATCCATTGCTGAGCCAAGAGGCGCTTCTCATCTAAGGCCTCCAACTCTTGTAGCCGGCGACAGTAGTTATCATCCGTCGTTAATTGGTAAGTAAGGGCGACGCGGAGAGAGGGTATTTGAGTCTCCAATGGGAGGACTGCCTCACTCCCGTATACCAGAAAAAATGGCGTGTTCCCAGTGGCTGTTCGGACTGTAGTACGGTATGCCCATAAGCATTCACCAAGCTTCTCGTTCCAGTCGCGTTTGTTGGACGATACGAACTTCTTGAGAAGTTTGATGATTGTTTTGTTGAATGCCTCTGCCAACCCATTTGCTGTCGGATTGTATGGTGTTGAGGCAATATTCTGGATGCGATGCTTGTCGCAGGACCGATAGAAGGCGTGGCTTGCAAACTGCGGACCATTATCGTGGATGATCCTTCGGGGCAGTCCAAAGCGATAGATGACGTGATGCTTGAGGAAGCTGATCACGTTTGAAGTCTTTACTTCTGCAAGCGGGACAGCTTCCGCCCATTTGGAGAAGTAATCCGTGATTGCGAGTATGAAGCGATGTCCTCGGAAAGAAGGTGGAGCGATAGGACCGATGATATCCATTCCCCATGCTTCGAATGGCCAGGATGCCACTGTCGGATGTAGAAATTTGGATGGTTGGTGGATGAAGTCCGCGTGGACTTGGCAGGCTTTGCACTTTCTTGCATAGTCTATCGCATCTGCTACCATCGTAGGCCAGTAGTAGCCCATCCGGCGAAGACGGTCTTGTAATTTAGGGCCAGGCTGATGGGCCCCGCAGACACCGTCATGAGCTTCGCGTACGACTTCTTTGGCTTCTGCGTTCGACAGACATCGAAGTAATAATCCATCGTAGGATCGACGATACAGCATTTTCGTCTCTGTATCGTAGAAGAATCTGAGAGAACGCCTTCTGACGGAGGTGGCTTCCTTTGGGTTCTTGGGCAGAATATCGTAGACTACGAAGTCTATGAATGGTTGTCTCCAGTCTGGCGCTTCATCGACCGTCTAAGCAGAATAACTCGCCACGAACTGAACGTTGTTCTTAGGACAGACCAGTTCGTGGCCTATCACATCCACCGATTGATGAGCATAGTTTGGAACCGCTAGGGAAGCGGCAAGGCCAGCTAAGGCATCGGCTTCGATATTCTGGAGTCTGGGAACGTGTTCGATGAAGAATCCCTCAAATGACGAAATAAAGTTGATCGCTATTTGGTGATAGGGGATCATGTCTTCATGGCAGACTTCGTACGAACCCCAGATCTGATTGACGATTAACTGCGAATCGCCGTATGCTTCAAGATATCCTACCCCCAGCTCTCTTGCAAGTTGGAGGCCAATGACCAAAGCGTTGTACTCGGCCACATTGTTAGAGCAGGGTTCCGTAAGGGAGTAAGCGCGATTGATTACCAACCCGGAAGGAGAAACCAGCATCACCCCGACTCCGACGACGATGTTGCGTTTAGGTCCAGTTCTCGAAGCACCGTCGAAGAACATTCGCCATATATCATCGTGGGAGGTCACATGTGAGTCGGCGACCTCATCTGGGATTCCTTCATATATTCTGGACGACTCTGAACCTGGGTAGGCTACTAAAAAGTCTGCCAGAGCTTGACCCTTAACAGCCTTTTGCGGGACGAAGATCATATGATAAGGAGATAGCAATATTCCCCATGTGGCGAGGCGGGAGCTGAGTGCTCCTGGTTTCGTCATGAGGATCCTGAGAGGATTGACTCGTGAGATCACATGTATGGTTTGTCCAGTGACATAGTGTCGCATCTTTTGAATGGCGAACACCAGGGCGAGGCATTCCTTCTCCACGGCGGTGTATCGGTGCTCTGGCCCAATCATCATTCGGCTGAGGTAATATATAGCTTGTTCATGGCCTGCATCATTGTTTTGTGCCAGCAGAACGCCGAGGGAATGCTCCATTGCTCGTACATAGAGCAGGAATGGTTTTCCAGCAACCGGGGCCACCAAGACTGGAGGATTCGAAAAATATTCTTTGATGCTGTCGAAGGCATGCTGACATTCCTCGTCCCATACGAATGAGACGCCCTTCTTCATGAGATGGGTGAATGGCTGACATCGCCCGGAGAAGTTAAAGATGAACCTCCTGATGTACGCCAGCCTCCCTTGAAGGCCTCTGAGTTCGTGTAGATTTCTCGGAGGACCCATCTCCATAATTACCTTCGTCTTCTCTGGGTCTACATGAATTACCTGTGCAGTAATAATAAAACCCAGGAATTTTCTGCTGGATACGCCCAAGAAGGATTATGTGGGATTTATCTTCAGGTTGTGTGCTCGCATCAGGTCAAACACTGTTCTCAGATCATGCAGGTGGTCTCCCTTATAGCGACTCTTGACGGCGATGTCATCAACATAGCACTCCACAGTCTTGCGCAAGTGATCTCTGAAGATGATGCTCATGGCTCTTTGATATGTGGCGCCAGCATTCTTTAAACCGAAAGTCATGACTGTGTAGCAGTATGTGCCAATCGGTGTTCGGAATGATGTATGCTTATCGTCGTCAGGAGACATCTTAATTTGGTTGTACCCCGAGAAACCATCCATGAATGACATGCGTTCGAAGCCGCATGTGTTGTCAATCATAATGTCTATGATAGGGAGGGAGAATTCATCTTTGGGACATGCCTCGTTCAGATTGCGGAAGTCGATGCAGATTCGAATCTTCCCATTCTTTTTGAGGACCGGTACTATATTGGCGACCCAGTCTGGGTGTTGTTCTTCACGAATGAAGCCGCTGGCTATCAGTTTGTTGACTTCGGCTTCGATCGCATCCATGATGCCCGGGCGGAAGCGTCGTTGCTTTTGTTTGACCGGCTTCGCATCTGGCCGAATGTTGAGCTTGTGAAGGGCAACTTCGGGGTTTAGTCCTGGCATGTCTTCATAGCTCCAGGCGAACACACCAATATATTCTTTGACAAGTTCCAGTAGCGATTCTCGCTCTTTGTCTGTTAGGCTTTTACTGACGAAGATTGGTTTTGGAGAAGATTCGCTGCCGAGGTCGACCTGTATCACCTCGTCTTCGGTGGGAGGCTCTCTCTGTTCGAACCGCTTTTCCCATTGTGCATCCAGCTGTTGGGCCCACGGCTCTAGCTCGAGGATTTCAGGAATATCTTCATCTTCTTCGTAAGCGTCGGCGAATGCCATGTTGACTGACAGGACTTGCCTGAGCATGTCTCCGATGCTGGTATCCGAATTAGAAGTGGGTGATCCGGTTGAATGTGAGTGCCAATCGCATTCCTCGTCTGAGCTTTCAGGGGTTGTCGCGGATGTGACATAACCTAGCCCACATCTAATTTTGTTGTAGTAATCTCGTGGTTTGCCAGCCAGGACTGGTGGTTTCAAAGGCAATCGTCGACCGGTGCCGTAGTTCAAGCCTGGCGTAGCCTCTAGATCATATTCCTGTTTTTGCATGAGGTATTTGGATTGGGGGCTATAAAGATACAGAGGCAGTCTCCCGGCATCTGATTCGAGATCGACCTTCACTTGGGTGAAGGACTGTGGGTCGTCCTTCCGGCCGAAGATGATTGGATGGTCCCCTCCCTCGATTATGAGGTAGGCGTCTTCCACTGGAATAAGCTGGTTTGCGGTGTAAACATTTGTCACCTGTGTGTGTAGGTGAGTGCCTATACCGTGTTCCATAGCATACATTGTACAAAGCTTATTAAGCTTGAGGTAGTTCAAAGATAGCCCTTTATTGATGAAGTAAGGTATCTTTTCTAGCGGGATTACATCATCTGCAGAGGGAACATCAGTGTGGGCAGCCACATACTTGGCCAGCTCCGGTTCTTCTTCGGTCACCCCCTGTATAAATGAAGACTGAGAGGATGACCTGGGCAGCTTGATCATCAGGGGTTCCGTTGGTGGAGCTGAACGTAGAGTTGCTGGCAAACTAGCGACCCCCAGTTTGGTACTCGATGCTGGACGGGGAGTAGTTGGTTCGCTAGCGACCCCCAGTTTGGTACTCGATGCTGGACGGGGAGTTGTTGGTTCGCTAGATGCCCCAGACTTTGCATTGGGGTGACGATTCTTCTTGGGAAGACGAATCGTCATTGGCTTGTCAGAGGGGTTGAACTTCTCTGCTTGTGGCTAGCCGACTCTCGGTAACCTGATTGTCAGTGGCTCCGTTGTGGGTCTCGGCGCTTGGCCGGGCCTTGGCAGCCAGATTATCATTTGCCCTTCTTGTGCCGAGAGGCTGATCGCATCCTTACGCAGAGCGGCCGTAAGGGGTGCAGATCGGCCATGTTTGCGAGCTTAAAGGTGGATCGTCAAAGGTTCTTCTGATCCTGAGGCCGTCTCTGTTCGAGCCTGTACATCTTCATCCACGTGCCTCTTCGACTTTTCGTATAAGCAGGAATCCGAGTAGTAGGACTCGACTCCTTTGAAGGGATCGATGTCGGCAAATTCTGTCCTCACAAAGCCGTGTTTGTCGACATATTTGAAGCACTGATACAACGTGGACGGCACGATCATGTAATCGTGTATCCAAGGGCGCCCCAAGAGGATGTTGTAAGAAGTGTCCGCATCTATGACGTAACAGGTCACTTCTGACTGGAGATCGCCGATTTGGCACTTCAAATGAATCTTTCCAATTGGGTAGCTCCTGCCCGAATTGAAACCGCTAATGGCGGTGCTTGTTGGCGTCAGGCGATGCATCGGAATGCGAAGATGATGTAGCAGACCCTTCGGAATGATGCTTATGGAAGACCCAGGATCAATGTGCATTCGGTCCACCTTTACGTCCCCGATGTATCCGGTGTAGTATAACGGACCATCATGCAGATTGGTTTTGATGAGCATGTCCTGTGGAGTGAAGACGATATTGGGCATCGCTCATGTGCAAGCGCTGTCTTGGAGATCTGCAGGCGGGCTTTCTCCCATGAGGTTGACCTGAGCCAGGTACGCGTCAGCATTTTGGAGTGCATCGCTCAAAGCTGCGCGAACATCCTTTGAGAGCCCCAGGAGTTCATATAATGATAATTTGGCCAGTGTATTGGCCAACTGCGCCAAGATGTCGAAGTTGTAGGGCCTTTCCAACCCTTGAGGTGTCTCTTTTCGGAGGGATTTGTCAAAGCGAGTCTCCTTCGGCCTAGGCTTGTCGGTCGTCGGAGGCTGAGAAGGTCCTGGAGCGTCAGCAGTAGCTGGCTGATGATCTTCAGTTGAGTTTTCAGCCACGAGTTGGGTCTGTGCCCCAGATCGGGTAACGACAGCCGGGACTTCTTTGACATCCGCCGAGATTGTGCGACAGGATCTGACTTTTCCACCCTTCTTCATGCGAGTGGGAGGTGGTGTGGACTGAGTCACTTCAAGTACCAGGTCCGGATGGACCCACATGATCTCCCCCCGTGACGTGGTGAGGGGCACCAGACCAGCAACCTGATCCCGAGGAGGTGGAAGATTAGCAATCTCCATTATCGCCAGAGGGATGGGTACCACCCCGTCTTGAGTCTCTGTTGGAGGGAAGCTGTCGAATTGTACGGACACCATGTTGGCCGCTACGGTTACCTCCTCGAAATCGATGGCCAGAGCGTTCGAATCGATGAGATGCTGGATGTATCGCTTCAGTTGGTAGCAGTCGTGCGTAGCATGGTGGACGTAGCGGTGATAATGACAGTATTTCGGGCTCTCCATTTCTGCCAGCCGAGGTTCACGTCTTGGTGGAGGGAGCTGAATTCTGTCTCCTTGTATGAGCATGTCCAAGATGGGCTTGACGTGGCCGTCCTCGAAGGAGTAGGTTATTTGCGGCCATTGTTTGTCTGCTGGTTTTGACTCAAGTTTCTGGGCTGTGTCGGCCACCATAGCCTGCTTACCCATGTTGTCCCGATTGTTGGAGAGGCTACCCCCATTGTCGTTGTTGGTATTAGGACGCTTGCCCTTGTTCTCTCCGTCCGAGATGTGCAACCCCAGTTGGCGAGCCTTCTTCAACCGTTCTTCGGCACTAGTGGCACTGATGATGAATGTCTTCCAGTCCTTAAATTGACTTTCGTCCATCCAGAGACTGATTGTTGGGAGCAATCTCTTTTGGCAAATTTCAATCAAGGAGGAATCTGGGTTACCAGACGGCAACTTCATTGCGGTTTGACGAAACCGCTCAATATAGTTCCCTGTCAGCTCTTTCTCCCCTTGGACGACGTCCATGAGGGTGGACATTGTGATGTCCTGCCCTACTTCGTAGAACCTCTCCAAGAACATGCGCTTGAAGCTGGCGAAGGAGTGGATGCAGTTGTCTGGCAGGTTGCGATACCAGTCGAAGGCGACTCCTTCCAATGTCCCAATGAATAATCGTGTGAGGATGGCATCGTCATGGGGCAGATGGTCGGTGGTGACCTCGAAGTAAGTGATGTACCAACTTGCGAAGGTCTTGCCATCATAAGGGTTGATGTTAAACGGCTTATATCTTGGCGGGAAGGGGACATCTCTCTATGCAGCGGGGTACGGTTGCCGTATTCTGAGGTCTTGAGAGTTTTTTCGAGCGTGAAACATGGCCCGGAGCTCCTGGACCTCTCTTCTCACTTCTCGGGCTTCATCCACAGCGGTGGGGGGCGTCATTTCAGGGGGATTATTGCCCGGATTCGGTGCCGCTGAGTTCGAGTCCGTATTGACCGCGGGACCCACGCTTGTTTGGCCAGGCATCCCTCCTTGCAGAGTTGGAAGGGACGCTTTGATCTCCTCTACAGACTTGACCAAGGCATGCAGTATGGCCTCCAGAGTGTCGATGCGTTGGCGATCACTGGAACTACCTTGGTTGCTGTCTGTCATGAACGCCGTCCTTACATGAGGAGAGACGGATGGGACGGTGGAGGACGTATCCTTCGAGTCGTACCCATGTACCGAGAAGTCATCGGGATATGTGGGAATGTTCTCCTCTGGTTCGGACTCAGAAGGAATAGTACCCCCAACTTCGGAGCTTGCTTCGTCTTGAGAGTCGTGGACGTCCTCGGGGACGTCGGTATTTGTTGTATCCTCAGGCTCGTCTCCTTGGAACATCGGATTATCGTAGATGTTCTGAGGAGTGCTACCCCATGTTTCAGTAACCCCCAGCGGTGCTGATGACGAATCTCCGGCTGTAGCAGATTTCGTCTTCGAACGGGTGCCTTGGAATACTCCGGTGGTGGACAGCCGTTTAGACGACAGTTTCTTAGCCGTAGTGGTTGAAATTTTCGGGCTGGAAACATTTATCTTCTTCCCTCTCCCATCAGCGGGGATCTTTTGAGTGGAGTTGCAAGAGACGACGGGAGGCGCTTCGTCCTCTGGGCTCGGTCGTTGCAGTCTTTGGAAACAGATTGCCGGTCCTCTCTTGCTGTTGCGTTGTTGCAGCAGCAGTTGACAATGATTTTGGTGCAGTGACGTCCATGGGAGGACTCTTTGCATGCCGGGGATTCTTCTCTTTCCTTGCGTTTGTGGAGGATAACCTCACGCAAGTCAGACGGGTCTAGAGCGACCAGGTTTGCTCCCTGGATTTTGGGAGACTTTTGGGAACCACTTCGTCCGTTTGCCGCCGGGGGCTGGACTCGAGTGGTTCTGTACAACTTTCCATTAGAGGCCCGCATAACAGTATGCAGAGCGCTCGGATGGTCAGAGGTTGGGACAGTCGACTGAGCTCGCCGAGCTCGCGCTGCCCTTGACTTCTTCACTTGAGCGCCCGAAGGCGTATAGTAGGAAGAGTCAGAGTGATGTTGCAGAGAGTCAGATATATTCTCTTGAGCACAAGAGAGATTGGGACCATAGGAGAGGCAATCGAAGACTGAGCCTGAGCTGCGAGGAGCAGGCAGTATGCGGCTGGAGTCAGCAGTCTTCATGCGGCTGGCAGTTGTAGCCGCATAGGCTTTCTTCATGCGGCTGGAAGTCTCGGTCGCATGAGTTTTTTCCATGCGGCTGGAGGATCTGGCCGCATAGACATTCTTCATGCGGCTGGCAGTTTCAGCCGCATGAGCATCATGCATGCGGCTGGCAGTCTTGGCCGCATGAGTGTTCGGCTTCTTCTTGGGGCGCATAGAATCACTTTTTGTCCCTGCAAGTCCAGCATCGTAGTGCTTTCCTCTGCCGGACTTGGGGACAGCAGAGTCCTCTATGGCTTGAAGTGGGGCCGTATGAGAATCGCCTTCGCCGTCTTGGGTAGCAGAGAGTACTCCGTCCAAAGCTTGGAGAGGAGCAAATGATTTTGGCCTCCACTCCCTGCAAGCCTTCTTTGTGCGGGTTTGCTTCTAGACTGGGCCAGCGCTCCCGTCGGAGAGCATTTCTTCAAACGCCTGTTGGTCGAAGCGGACGACCATCTTCTGTTGCGTGGAGCCAAGTTTGGCTGCATCCGATTGCGTCACCAACTCCTCAGCCGTGGAGAAGTTTGTCCCCAGCAGAGTCGCCATCGTGTTTGCCATGAAATATAAAAGAGCAGAACAATTATCGGAGGACTGGACTTTTACTTCACAATACAAACTCGCTTGTACAAAGAAAGCCTAGGGACGAAAACCTAGGTACAGCAATCTAAGTACAATTGTTTATTTTAGATTCTGGGGGGTGACGATAGAGGCTCGGGAAAGCGACGGCCGCTCTGCCTTACTCCTTGGACGATCAGGTGCAGCTTTGGCTCTGTAGAACTGCTTGGCGTTGGTGAAGAAATGCTCTCCTCTGTATATTCTCTCTCTAGCTCTCTGGCTCTCTGTGTCTCTCTTTTTTTTTATCAAAGAATCTCCTCCTTCGCAAGGGAATGACACCATGCTATTTATAAGAGTGGAGGGCATCACTAGGGTTTGCAATGATTGCCCATTAAAAGTCGGCGGCTAAGGCTCAATGAATCGGGGTCGTTCATCTTGAATATGATAGATTTGAGCAATTAATGTGATTGCATCAAATCTTTTGTGGGTAATTAATGATGATTGACATAAATCCTCATGATTTGCCAATCTCGGATTTCCTACCACGTGTCCTTGATTTGCTTGATTGCGAATGATCTGATTTGATCCCGATATTTCATTGGGATTTGCTGATGGATTTCGATCGATTTGATGCCACGTGTCCCACTATCATGCCCCGTGTCTTAACCGCGAGCCACTGAGGAAATTTGAGCCGCATGAGGATTGCTCCTCATTGAGCCGCATAAGGCTGGCCACGTGTTAAAGCTGCTTGGGAGTGGCCCTGAACATTTGAACCGCATGGTGATGATCTGAGCCGCATGAGCGTAGGCGACCGCATAATGGGTGGCTTCTCAGTGAGCCGCATGAAGCTAATCCTCGTGAGCCGCATAAGGTAGCCTCTACTTGAGCCGCATAGGATAGCTTCGGTCTGAGCCGCATGAGACAGCTTCGGCCTGAACCGCATGGGGTGGTCTCTGCTCGAGCCGCATGCGACTGTCCACGTGTCAAGGCCGTATGACAGTTTCTGGATCTCGGGGGATCGTGTCAGAGATTTCCTTCGTTTCCCTAGGAGTCCGTCATTATGAGGGAGTCATAATGGCATCTTTGTGTCAGAACTGTCACTTCGTCAGAGCTGTCAGCCGTCAAGGCATTTAATGCAGTAAAGGACAAAAGGAGGAGCTGTTGCAGGCCACGTGGCTCCTCTTTGAGCCGCATGGAATTTATCGAGCCGCATAGACACTTGAGCCGCATGGATCCTTGAGTCGCATGAACTCTCTGAGCCGCATAGGGCTCCCTGGCCGCATAGATCTTTCTTTATTCTTTTCCATGCTTCTACAATAATATCTTTGGGACAACCCTTGAGAATCTCTCTCTAAATCCTACTTCGGAATCTGTTCAACTTGTTTCCATTTACTTATCCTTGATTCGTTGTTGAATTTGGAATCTTGATGTTCGTTGTTGACTTTGATTTTATATCGAGATAAATTTCGTGGATTGAATTAAGGTATATCATGATAACATATTTGATGATGACGGTGAGGAAGGTAAATGTTTGCTTTATTTATGGAGTTTAGAATTTATTGCAGTCATACTAGCTAGCATGACAAGGACATAGAGCCTGATTTTGGATATACTTATCCGAGTTATGGAATTTATAATTTCTTGCAGCCATACCTGTTAGCGTGGTGAGGATTCTAGATAACATAATTTTAGGGTGTATATCTTAGTTATGGACTCTATCGTTTATTGCAGCTATGCTTACTAGCGTGGCAAAAATTCTGGCAACATGATTTCAGGAAGACGTGTATAGTTATCATATCGTATCTTAAATCGGTTCACTTTGTTATGACCAGATGAGCAAGAACAAATCCTTATCATCATTTTTCTCCGTCTTGATTAACTCTGTCCTATCTACATCCACAACTAAGATTATAGGTTCTCTAGAACTCTCCAACATGATTGCTCTCATATTATCTTTTCACGACAAAATTGCTTTTGTGTTTCATCTTTCCTATGGTTTGACTAAATTCTTTCCTGTTGATCTCTTGAGTAAATTCTTCTCGTCCTTCTCGGTAATTGTTGGAAGTGCCTTATGGATTGATTCAAGAAAAGTTTGAAAAGTATATTTATCCTTGTATTACGGAATCGAAAGTTTTTGCAGCCAGAGAAATACTGGCGAGGCAGGACTTTAGATGACGGCATCATGATTACATATGTTTCACAGATCTTACTTGAACCATACCCTGTGCATTTGATTAATATTTCATGGATTTAGCCAAGATAAGTTCAAGAACCAGTATTATCTGGTGTAGCAGCGTGTATTGCAGCCATCCGTCGTATTATGGAACAAGGAAGTTAATTGCAGCCAGATGCACACTGGTGCGATAGTAACTTCACATGATATAATCACGGAGGTATATGGTTCTCGAGTTTTACCTATATTACATCAAATGCATCTCGTTTGGCCTCATACTGTTCTTGGAGATATTTCGACAATCTTTTCTATCTTGCTTGACCTTTAACTTGTTTGAATACTGATATGGATTGCTCGACCCAGTCTTATGCCTTTGTTACCTTCTATTTAATAGACGACTGAAATAGCCAAACCTTGTTAACGGATTCTATAGTATAACTATAATATGATATTAGGTGATTGTGATGCGTACATTTTCCTGGGAATTTATTGGGTTAAGCTTATAGGGCAGGTTCGAGTGACTGACTATAGTAGACTTAGAAACCATTAAGAAAGATTCCATAGGGTAAAATGACATAGTTTATAATGAAAGAATCTTGTTGAACCTGAACCAAAATAATTGTAAAGAGAAAAGAAGAGATGATACCAAGGGTAGCAGATTGAGTATTGTGGCCGTAGCAGCTGCATGCTATAGCATGACCTATTAGATGATTTTAAATTTCAAGGACAAAATTCTGTAAGGTGGGTAGGATGTGAGCACCCTGAATTTTAGGGTTTATTTTAAATTTTCTAAATAAATTATTTTTAATAAATATTTTATTTTAATTAATTTTGATCATTAAATGTACTTTTCTGTGACTTTAGTTTTTGGAGCGTTGGGGAAGTCAATCTCTGGAAACTTTCTTTATGAGTTTGGTAGCAGACAAGATTACCTTCATTTTGGTATATGATGTCCCACTCAAACTTGTTCTCTTGTATTCTTTCTGTATCGCACAACATTCAGGTCAATTTAGGCCAATTGATCATCTACCGTAAGATGTGACCTAACTTCCAATTAAATTTCGGAGCTCGACATCGATCCAATCTAATCGACCCAATATAAGGTTTTGACCTATTTTGAATCTACTATGCGCATGCCACATGCGTACCACCCAATTGAGCTCCTGCATGCTCCTACTTCATCAATGATTATAAATGACTAAATTGTAGTCATGATCGCTTCAAGCCCAAACCTGACCCCAATCAAACACCTAACTCAAATTCATGTGGCCACCCTCGAGATACTCCCCCAAACACCCATGGCCACACATCAAATTCCTCATCTCCCCTTAACTGTAAATCCCTTTTTCTCTTTAGTCTTATTATGCGACTATTCACAATTTTACAGATTATTAATTGAGTTTGGGATCCGAATACCTATATACATATAAGACTTAGCCTAAATTGCCTTATCACCAGTGCAAATGGATAAATAAATTACATAGGGTATAATATATATTTTTTTTTACATAGGGTATAATATATATATATATATATATATATATATATATATATATATATATATCCCCACTCTAAATATATATATATATATATATATATATATATATATATATATATATATATATATATATATATATATATATATATCCCCACTCTAAATATATATATATATATATATATATATATATATATATATATATATATATATATATATATATATATATATATAAACACATATACATATTTAGAGTATATATATTACAATTTAGAGTGGGGATATATATATATATATATGTCACAAAAATATATATATATATATATATATATATATATATGTAACGACCCGCTCCCGAATAATCGGACACGAGTCGGACACGCCCAGCCTTCGTCGTTAGAAACGACGAAGTAAGCTGTACCAAGCTAGGGAAAACTAACCAGATAATCATGAAAATATAGAATCACAGCATCTAAAAACGTATCCCAGAATGATCACCATAATCCACAAATCTAGATATCATAATGTACGAGTCATCAAGAATGAAATGTACATGAATTCTAAAGACAATATCTAAGAGTAAGCTAACAGTCTAAACCTGAAACCTCAAGCTAAGCCTCATCCTGCTCAGCTAATCCTGGGCTCTGGCCCATAGAGTAGAACAATGTCCTGCAAACATACCTGCAACATATCCTATTCAGGAGCGGAGCAAAGCACAGTTCTAGGTAATGAACAATAACATCATGGTATGGAAATAAATGCTGAAAGAACAGGATAAGAACAAGGTATGTAAAGAACATGAAGAACATGAACTACTGCTATAAAGATACATGAAAGATCATGACTATGTAAAGATGCAGGAAAGATCACGACTATAGCTAAAATCAAGATCAGGATCATGGGAACTAATGTAAGAACAAAATCCTGAACATGTGTGTTAAAATTTTGAAATACTTCTATGATATGTGACCGGCTTGGGTAAGACCATGAAAGAGCATGAAAGATCCTGAAAGATCATGTAGGTACGGCTTAGGACCCGCGTGCACTGTGCGAGGCCTAAGCTAAAGATCATGAATAAGTATCCGGGTTTGGTCACATATCTAGAGTATTTCCCCACCCCAAGATGCAAGTAAGATCATGAAAGAACAAGTAAGATCATGAAAGAACAAGCCAGAAAAGATCATGAACGTGTCGCAGTGTGTCAGCAATAAAGAACAAGAAAAATGCACTGATCAAAACCATAGAATGTACTTGCCTTGCTCCAAGGAAGTACAAGTAATCAAAGAAACTGGGTGTCCTCCTGTCATGATAATGATGTGTACAAGTTGGTTAATACATAACTAAATCTAATTGGTTTTTATCAAGAGATTCTATTCACAATTTATTTCTAATTATAACCCTTAGTTACCATGGTACCAACATTAGTCACTATATCCTACTCTATCAAGAACTTAGAATAGAACAAAATACATGTTATGGATACATAGTTTTATTTGGCTAAACATAACTGTTAAGGGTTGATTCTTATGGGTCCTTTTAAACCTTCATCACTTGAACTTTGTATGAAACCCAAAAGCCATAACAAGATCCTGTTATAGACAGGAATTATCTTATAGCCTAGTTCCAAACAGAGTATGGGAAATTAGGGATCTAAGTTACTGAAATTTAGCATTAATTCTAGGTTCAAACTGAGGCCCCATTCTCAGGATGTACACTCCTGGTTACACAGGAATCTCCCTGAGTTCATCACAGGATGTAACATTCCTGGAACAAACAGGAAACTGCATTCCTGGAGCAACAGGAGAATGCATTCCTGGAACAACATGTTCTCAAGACACATGTTCACAATTCCTGGGAACACAAGTTCATCCCTCTAAACTGAGCTAAATTATTTGTTAACCAATCACTGCATTTTATACATAACTTATCTGTCACATGACCTAAGTAAATCAGCCCCTTGTCCTGTTCTCAGGTATTTAGGAAGTCAACTTACTTGCTCCTGAATTATTCTTTATCAAAACAGGGAAATAGTCTAGTTCAGTTACTAACTGACATTCAGGAATATCTTGCTAAGTACAGTTCACACAATAGTTTTAACTTATCCATGTAAACCAAGATCTCAAAGGTTAACATTCAATCATAGTCTCATATGGAATCATATATCAGTCCTTGACTTAAAGAATACGAGCTAACAGATCAGGACTTTAACAGCAGACTAAGATACTAAGCTCCCAGGTTATAACAGCAATAAAAGAATCCTAACTAAACAAAGGGAATGCCATTTCCAGTTTTAAAGTATAATGGACATACAGTCCTAAGCAGGACAACAGTAACTTGTTAAGCCAAAACCGAATTTAAGCCTTGGTGTCAACCTACCAGTCCCACAGGAAATCCAGTTGCAACAAGCCACATGGGAACCATTTCCCCACATATGTAGAGTAACCAAAACTTAGGGAATTTATAAAACAACCTCAGATTTCACTAGCTCGAAATCATCATAGGTTGTTTGAAGTTGACCCCAATAAATCCAAATTTGATGCTCAACCAGTCAAATACTCCCAAGGGAGGCTGAGACTGATTCCATAGTCACAGACACCCCCTCTACTATCCAGTGTAGTCCCAATGGCTGCTAGGTAGCCATTCGAGAAGATTTCCCAGGCACAGTATCCCGTTAGCACATGATTCCATCGAACCAAAATAGGAATGCCCAAAGAATAAATGACCCAGTCATAGCCTCAAGTCTACAATATTTCAGATAGTGAAAGCCTTGATGCATATGTCTACATTCGAGCAGGATATAACTGCTCTCATAATAATCCATCAATACATGGACATGCCCAATCCCAGATTAAATCAGTGATCCAAATGCTTCATAATTCAGGTCCATAAAGGGATCATGATGCTAGGAATATATTCTAGGTCCATCAAAGCATCATGATGCCTAAAATATATTCCAGTCCAACAATCAACCATGTTGCTGCAATACAAAACATTCGAACCAATCACCACACGAGCTACCACTAATTAGGGAACCAGTTAATTGCAAGGAAAACATAGCTACCTGATTGTTCTTGAAGGAGCTGTTGGTTCAGAGATAGAACACAACCTCAACGTCCCAAAATAATCGAATCAAACTGCTCAGACATAACAACAAACACATGGAACACAGTATTAAAATAGTGTGCTTAGAATGTCAAGGACTTGTCCAAAGAAAATGCAATGATCTCTAAATCACCTAGTTAATCCCAGATTTAGATTTCCAAGCTAATCCAAAACAATCGATCCGTTGATCTAGCACACAAGACTCTAGGAAAAGAAACCCACGGTTGAAATCAAAATTTATTCACAAATCGATATTCAAAATATTGGTGGAAACTCACCAACTGTTCTTATATCAAACAGGAAGAGTGTCGATGGATTGATTTCAAGAAATTCCTACAAGATTGATCATTCCAGGAAGAAGAATTAGAATTGGTTCGATTATAAGTATGGGGTTGATCGAATGGATAGGTTACTCACCGAGATGATCAATCGATGTTGCTCTAGGAAGCTGGAAATGCTGTCGACCTCATCCTCGTCGTCTTCTTCTCCAATAGCTGGTCATTCGCCATCTCGATAGAAATTCTTGCAGGAGGTTGAAGAAGAATGACAATGATTGGAAGGAAAAGGGAGTTTAAATAGGGAAGTTGGCGTGAGGATCAGGCTACTGATGGCGGGAAAGATTTCCTCGTTCCCCTCTCTGACAGGTTGTTAGAGAGAAGGCACGAGCACATGGCCACTGTGCAATGGCCGTTGCAAATTCGAAATTTAATGAAGAGCTCCCAATGCTTCTCCACAGGAATTAAAAAGAAATGGCTGAGAAGTTAATAGAGCTATGGGCTATTGAGGGGTCATGGGCTTTTCAGTTGTGGCCCAATCAACAGATTTGAAATAAATAACATGATTTAGTTATAACTAAACCAATCAAAATAAACAAATAAACAAATAATAAAATTTCAATATGTGGGAAAAATGGAGTTACAAATCTCTCCCCCTTGAAAAATTTCGTCCTCGAAATTGGAATACAAACACAGATAATCAAGAATAGTGAATCCAAAGAGTTGTTTATTGAATTCAAAAAAATGTATGAAATACAAAGCACTCAAGTGAACACTAGGATATCGCTCACGCATCTCATCCTCACGCTCCCATGTGGACTCTCCCGGAGAGTGGTGTCTCCACATGACGCGGACAAGAGGAATGGTCTGGTTTCGCAGATGCTTCTCCCTCCGGTCCAAGATCTCTACTGGCGGCTCCTCGTAAGTCAATCTCGGGCCCACCTCCAGCTCGGAATAGTCCACCACATGGCTCGGGTTTGGAACGTATCGTCGAAGCTGGGATACATGGAAAACATCGTGCACTCCCTCTAAGCTAGCTGGGAGTGCTAGTCGGTACGCCACCTCGCCAATCCGTGCCGTCACGTCGAATGGTCCGATGAATCTCGGACTGAGCTTTCCGCCTCTGTCGAACCGAATGACGTCTCTGGTCGGTGAGATCTTCAGGAACACCCTATCTCCAACCTCGAACTCAAATGGCCGTCTGCTGTTGTCCGCCCAGTGCTTCTGCCGATCCATGACGCTCTGAGCCTTGAGTCCAAGTACACATAAGAAGTTTGGGATATCATGCTTTGACAAGGATCGAGGATCAAATAGTCACGAAGTGGAAGGAATTTCAATTACAACTTAGAGGAGCAACATCATGAAGACACAAATATTAAGTATGATCAAAAAATCGATAGTTTAACACAGGTGGCTAGCACAAGATAGGAAAATCATGGTCAGACATGATTTAAGATCAAAATTTAGACAAGACACAAACGAAGTATGGAATCAAAATCTGGCAATGTATAATTTGAGAAAATCAATGATCTAATGATACAATACTAGAAGGTAATTAGCAAGGGTTGATTTGAGGAACGTACGAAATACTCAGGAGATACAGTATCAAATCAGGGTGAACATGCAAGGATTTGTGATTCTCGAAAACAATAATCATATGAAAAGGGATTATAGTCTCCAGAATATCCAAGAACATATTGGTATCTGCAATCACTTTGCTTAGAATCCCTACCCCGCCAGTATGTATCTGACTGCAGTGGACTTTCGGCTCCGTGACTCAAATAACAATATGTCTCCAAATACTCTATCAACCTTATCCATTTTCCAACAATCATTGACGAAACAACCCAAGAGATCAAGATATGAAGAATATGACAAGTCTCGACAATCCTCGAAAACCTATGGGTGTCTGAAATCACTTCAACTTAGAGTTCCTGCCTCGCCAGTACGCTACTGGCTGCAGTGAACCCTCAGTCTCCATAATCCAGCTAATGGCTGAAGCGCGCAACTGTCATGCCATAGTAGGTCATCGAATAGCCTCTCGACTTTATCCCTAGGAATTTCAAAAGAGTTTCAAGGAATTCAAAATGAATTTCAATAGTCCAAGTCAAGGAAATGGTGAAATTACCTGACTGTTAGAATACATGAGTTTATTAGGTACTAAAAATGACAAGGGATCCGATCAGTGAGTACAAAAGGCAGCCAGGGAGATTTAAAATTTCAGACAGGACGAAGTTTCAAATTATGACGGAATATCAACTGATCTCTGGAATGGTAACAAGGTTCCACATATGGAACGTTATCTTGAAAGGATAACAGAGTCTCAAAGGACGAACTGAGGCAAGGTATCAGATAGAAGGCAAGTTTTAAAATAAGAAATAAAATTCTGCACTGGAAACGAGTTTCAATAAAATCTCGAATAATAATGAAATCTCAATAAGTTACACAGTGGAAAATAGAAAATCTAGTATCAACAAAGTCGTGAATAAGGAACAAATTCTCGAATAGAAAATCTCAATGAGGAGACAAGATTTGGAATAGGGAACACAGTCTCAACGAGTTGCGAGTAGGAACTAAAATTCAAAGTCCGATAAATCTTGGATGGGAGGCAAAATCACGAATAAAACAAAGTCTCGAAATAGGAAACAGGATCTTAAATTCTCGAATGGAATCAAGTTATGAGTAGGAAAAAGAATCAATGGGTGAGTAAAACAATATCCATGAAACAAGCGATACCTCAAATAGGGAACAAGATCGAAGCAATGTTGTGAACGGAACAATTTCCAAGTAGAAACAAGCCATGTAGGAAACGAACTCACATAGGGAACAGGTCGAAACCGAAGTTTTCAAACGATGTCTTGAATGGTGAATAGAAACAAGTACTGAATAAAAATCAAATTCCAACTATCCCTAAATAGAAAACTGAACTTCGGAAAGAAAACAAAATTTACAAATTGTAACTAGTCCTGAATAGGAAACAAAATTCCTGAGTAGAATCTCGAAAAGAGCAAGGTTACGAAGAATGGATTGGAGGAGTACCAATCAACGAATAGGAAACAATATCTCGAGTTAAGTTTCGAATACCAACTAAGATTCCAAAATAGAAAACAAGAAGTTCCAAGAAATGGTCTAGATGCTAAAAGAAATTTAAGAAAAACTAGGCTGCTAATCAAGATACATGGTTTTTCCAACCATGCAAAAATCTTCAGTCTTTAGTCTGTCTTCAGTATTCCTCCGGAGTGGAAATCTCTCTAACCTTCTTCAATTGTCCTGACATAGGTTGATCCCTGCGGTAGTGCTTCATGTGATTGTTGCATCTGGAGAGGCGGGTCCCCTTGTTGTAGTCCTGGTGCTTCTCGCGTTCGTCCTTGGGCAGCGTGATCAGTGGCCTCCGGGCAGTTCTTGACTTGGTGGGCAGACGATCTGTAGTATAGGCATAACCTCCGTCTTTTGCGGCACTCTTCATAGTGGCATCCTGAGTGGTGGCAGAAATTGTAAATGATCGTCGGCTAGATCTGAATCTGGATCTCCCGCTGGGGCTGAAGTACAGGGCTCTGGCAGGAATATATGGCTGCTGGCGTGCTGGCTGCTGTGATCTGCTCCTGATGATGCGACTGGTGATGTGACCGAAGAAACGCTGACTGAGTGTTGTGATGCCTTGCGGGTCCAGGGTAGTTGTTGTCTTTGTCATAAATCTTCATGTCTTTCATGAGCTTCAGCTTTCGGTTTCGTTCCATTGTCTGCGCTACATTCTGAATCTCCAGGCTGGTGGCTCTAATCTTCAGAGAAGTCGGATCCTCACATGCTGAGATGATCTTCAGTGGCGGCTTCAGGTTCTCGATCGGCTCTCTGGTGCAAGATATGCGCTTGGTGTCGGAAAAGTCCAAGTGTCTGAGCGTTTGGAAATCAGAAGTCCTTCCTGGCTCGGAGAGTGTATCCACAAGTCTGACTTGGAAAGGGTGGCCTGTTTCCTCTGGTTGTCAAGGGACCCTTCAGACGTCTCCGTCAACTACGTACTACCCATGGAAATAGTAGAGTGATAGAAAGTAGTGGAAGCTCGAAAAACGTCAAGTGCAGGCGACTTGACAGTTCTGGTGTCGCATGCTTTTGAACTATCTGCAAAACAGAAAACTGTTAAAATAACCTAGATCTACATACAACAAGTGTTTATAGAATATCAAAATACCTGATATACCTGATATACCCTTTACACCTGATATACCTGATATACCCTTATTTCCCGATTTTCCTATGCTGTGATCAAGTTTTTCTAGTGTAAATCAAGTCCCCCAATAGTACGCTAAGTCCTAGGTACCATTAGGATGGACCTGCATGGGCCACCACTAAAAACATGTCACGACCCGCTCCCGAATAATCGGACACGAGTCGGACACGCCCAGCCTTCGTCGTTAGAAACGACGAAGTAAGCTGTACCAAGCTAGGGAAAACTAACCAGATAATCATGAAAATATAGAATCACAGCATCTAAAAACGTATCCCAGAATGATCACCATAATCCACAAATCTAGATATCATAATGTACGAGTCATCAAGAATGAAATGTACATGAATTCTAAAGACAATATCTAAGAGTAAGCTAACAGTCTAAACCTGAAACCTCAAGCTAAGCCTCATCCTGCTCAGCTAATCCTGGGCTCTGGCCCATAGAGTAGAACAATGTCTTGCAAACATACCTGCAACATATCCTATTCAGGAGCGGAGCAAAGCACAGTTCTAGGTAATGAACAATAACATCATGGTATGGAAATAAATGCTGAAAGAACAGGATAAGAACAAGGTATGTAAAGAACATGAAGAACATGAACTACTGCTATAAAGATACATGAAAGATCATGACTATGTAAAGATGCAGGAAAGATCACGACTATAGCTAAAATCAAGATCAGGATCATGGGAACTAATGTAAGAACAAAATCCTGAACATGTGTGTTAAAATTTTGAAATACTTCTATGATATGTGACCGGCTTGGGTAAGACCATGAAAGAGCATGAAAGATCCTGAAAGATCATGTAGGTACGGCTTAGGACCCGCGTGCACTGTGCGAGGCCTAAGCTAAAGATCATGAATAAGTATCCGGGTTTGGTCACATATCTAGAGTATTTCCCCACCCCAAGATGCAAGTAAGATCATGAAAGAACAAGTAAGATCATGAAAGAACAAGCTAGAAAAGATCATGAACGTGTCGCAGTGTGTCAGCAATAAAGAACAAGAAAAATGCACTGATCAAAACCATAGAATGTACTTGCCTTGCTCCAAGGAAGTACAAGTAATCAAAGAAACTGGGTGTCCTCCTGTCATGATAATGATGTGTACAAGTTGGTTAATACACAACTAAATCTAATTGGTTTTTATCAAGAGATTCTATTCACAATTTATTTCTAATTATAACCCTTAGTTACCATGGTACCAATATTAGTCACTATATCCTACTCTATCAAGAACTTAGAATAGAACAAAATACATGTTATGGATACATAGTTTTATTTGGCTAAACATAACTGTTAAGGGTTGATTCTTATGGGTCCTTTTAAACCTTCATCACTTGAACTTTGTATGAAACCCAAAAGCCATAACAAGATCCTGTTATAGACAGGAATTATCTTATAGCCTAGTTCCAAACAGAGTATGGGAAATTAGGGATCTAAGTTACTGAAATTTAGCATTAATTCTAGGTTCAAACTGAGGCCCCATTCTCAGGATGTACACTCCTGGTTACACAGGAATCTCCCTGAGTTCATCACAGGATGTAACATTCCTGGAACAAACAGGAAACTGCATTCCTGGAACAACAGGAGAATGCATTCCTGGAACAACATGTTCTCAAGACACATGTTCACAATTCCTGGGAACACAAGTTCATCCCTCTAAACTGAGCTAAATTATTTGTTAACCAATCACTGCATTTTATACATAACTTATCTGTCACATGACTTAAGTAAATCAGCCCCTTGTCCTGTTCTCAGGTATTTAGGAAGTCAACTTACTTGCTCCTGAATTATTCTTTATCAAAACAGGGAAATAGTCTAGTTCAGTTACTAACTGACATTCAGGAATATCTTGCTAAGTACAGTTCACACAATAGTTTTAACTTATCCATGTAAACCAAGATCTCAAAGGTTAACATTTAATCATAGTCTCATATGGAATCATATATCAGTCCTTGACTTAAAGAATACGAGCTAACAGATCAGGACTTTAACAGCAGACTAAGATACTAAGCTCCCAGGTTATAACAGCAATAAAAGAATCCTAACTAAACAAAGGGAATGCCATTTCCAGTTTTAAAGTATAATGGACATACAGTCCTAAGCAGGACAACAGTAACTTGTTAAGCCAAAACCGAATTTAAGCCTTGGTGTCAACCTACCAGTCCCACAGGAAATCCAGTTGCAACAAGCCACATGGGAACCATTTCCCCACATATGTAGAGTAACCAAAACTTAGGGAATTTATAAAACAACCTCAGATTTCACTAGCTCGAAATCATCATAGGTTGTTTGAAGTTGACCCCAATAAATCCAAATTTGATGCTCAACCAGTCAAATACTCCCAAGGGAGGCTGAGACTGATTCCATAGTCACAGACACCCCCTCTACTATCCAGTGTAGTCCCAATGGCTGCTAGGCGAGAAGATTTCCCAGGCACAGTATCTCGTTAGCACATGATTCCATCGAACCAAAATAGGAATGCCCAAAGAATAAATGACCCAGTCATAGCCTCAAGTCTACAATATTTCAGATAGTGAAAGCCTTGATGCATATGTCTACATTCGAGCAGGATATAACTGCTCTCATAATAATCCATCAATACATGGACATGCCCAATCCCAGATTAAATCAGTGATCCAAATGCTTCATAATTCAGGTCCATAAAGGGATCATGATGCTAGGAATATATTCTAGGTCCATCAAAGCATCATGATGCCTAAAATATACTCCAGTCCAACAATCAACCATGTTGCTGCAATACAAAACATTCGAACCAATCACCACACGAGCTACCACTAATTAGGGAACCAGTTAATTGCAAGGAAAACATAGCTACCTGATTGTTCTTGAAGGAGCTGTTGGTTCAGAGATAGAACACAACCTCAACGTCCCAAAATAATCAAATCAAACTGCTCAGACATAACAACAAACACATGGAACACAGTATTAAAATAGTGTGCTTAGAATGTCAAGGACTTGTCCAAAGAAAATACAATGATCTCTAAATCACCTAGTTAATCCCAGATTTAGATTTCCAAGCTAATCCAAAACAATCGATCCGTTGATCTAGCACACAAGACTCTAGGAAAAGAAAGCCACGGTTGAAATCAAAATTTATTCACAAATCGATATTCAAAATATTGGTGGAAACTCACCAACTGTTCTTATATCAAACAGGAAGAGTGTCGATGGATTGATTTCAAGAAATTCCTACAAGATTGATCATTCCAGGAAGAAGAATTAGAATTGGTTCGATTATAAGTATGGGGTTGATCGAATGGATAGGTTACTCACCGAGATGATCAATCGATGTTGCTCTAGGAAGCTGGAAATGCTGTCGACCTCATCCTCGTCGTCTTCTTCTCCAATAGCTGGTCATTCGCCATCTCGATAGAAATTCTTGCAGGAGGTTGAAGAAGAATGACAATGATTGGAAGGAAAAGGGAGTTTAAATAGGGAAGTTGGCGTGAGGATCAGGCTACTGATGGCGGGAAAGATTTCCTCGTTCCCCTCTCTGACAGGTTGTTAGAGGGAAGGCACGAGCACATGGCCACTGTGCAATGGCCGTTGCAAATTCGAAATTTAGTGAAGAGCTCCTAATACTTCTCCACAGGAATTAAAAAGAAATTGCTGAGAAGTTAACAGAGCTATGGGCTATTGAGGGGTCATGGGCTTTTCAGTTGTGGCCCAATCAACAGATTTGAAATAAATAACATGATTTAGTTATAACTAAACCAATCAAAATAAAAAATAAACAAATAATAAAATTTCAATATGTGGGAAAAATGGAGTTACAATATATATATATATATATATATATATATATATATATATATATATATATATATATATATATATATATATATATATATATAATTTAGAGTGTGTACATATAAGTATTTTCCTTCCTAGTGTATATATAAACATATATACATTTTGGGATTGTATATATATGCACATGTATACTTCTCAACCTAGTAGCCCATTTAAACTCCCTCCCTTCATAATATTCTTCAAGCCCAGCCCAAGATCTCCCTCTCTCATTATGTATGCACCGAACCCTAGCCGTTTGAATTACTTCTCCTCCTTCTCACAGATCTTCTTTTCTTCTCCTCTTCTTCTTTACTACTAAACTCCATCACCATTTTAAAACAACACCATCACCACCATGCCCTTCATCTCCTCCACCTCCCCTCGCTGTCGGAATTTTCGGCCAGACGACCAGCCTGGCGCGCCTCCCTGAGCGTTGCCAGTCGCGCGTGCGCACAGCCACGGCCAAGGCAATTCTAGCTGCAGCAACAGCGGGCTGCCGCACTTGGGACGCCGCCACCCACAACCACCACGAGGCACACGACGCCACCGTGAACCCCTCAACCAGCGAGCCCCAGCAAGCCACCCTGGCGGCTGGCTATGCGGCCCTCGCACGAAGACAACGACAGAAGTGTCGCAGCAGTAGAGGCTACGACGCCGCGACCGATGCCGACAACCGTCGTGCGACACCCCACAACCGTGCACAACCTCAGGTGGCTCCCCTCTACATGGCAGTAGCGACTCTGACGCGAGAAATAGGCAATTTGTGCGTTTCACACGAGATCCCATCATAATGCGCGCGAAACCAAATTTAGAATGTATGTCTCGGGACAACGACTTCGTGCGCATTTTTTGGACAATCCGACCGTTGGATCGACAAACTCTTTGCTCCGTTGCGATCCCGGTATATAGCTCTACCTCCACCTCAAGTTTCAGCCGTTAATTCGATCGTTTGACCGATCAAAATCGGCCGTAAATTTGCCCGAATAATTGTGTTTATTTTTGGACAGTTTTGTGAAGCCAACTTCGTCGACTCGTATCTCCGCCGTCCCATCTCCGTTTGACGTGCCAACAGTTCTTGTGCACATCTGGTATAACCATCTTATTGTCCCTCAAGTTTGGTTTCGTTGTGAGCTTGTTTGATTGGTTGAATTTGATGCCAAAGTTGGCCGTCCAAATTCGTAATTTCTAACTTGTAAAATTCTAATTTTGGACCCGGGACTCCAGATTCCAATTCCGACACCACCAATAGACTCGTAGCGTCTTTCTGGCACGAATTCATATAAAGTTTGCTAGATTTGGAGGACGTGGACCTTGGCATGCATTTCGGTGCACAACGGGCCCCACAGTCTGAGTCAAAGGACCATTTTGAGATCGGCTCATCGGAATCAAATTCTGAATATACCGTTGGGTTCATATTGTCATTATGGATTCGTAACATATAATTTGTTAGATTTAGTAGACTTGTATCTTGTCACATTTTTGGGTACAAAGTGGGTCCAATGACGGACATCATTTTCACCTAAAATTACATTTTTGCCCTTGTATCCAAGTTAGACTTATGGGTAGGCTATCCTAGCTAATTTGACCATTCTGGACACGTTGGTGACGTTTGTTTCATCATCTGACAACGTCTGTAGATATTTTCTTTATGTATCCCTATAAATTATAATTAATTTTTATTATGTTCATATTTCGGAATTCATGCAACGGAACTGAGATCAGTCGATTCCAGTGATCTCACATTGCTGAAATTGATAAGATGACCATGTGGATCGCTATAATAAGATTTTTAACCTTACGGTTGGTCGTCTTATCTCGATTTGCATGTCGTAGGTTTCGATGTACGAATAACGAGATGCAAACTTGATATTTTAATAGCCTGCTACTTGCAATTCATATTATTAGCTTATATATATATATATATATATATATATATATATATATATATATATATATATATATGGCTATGTAAAACTCTAAATGATTTTGGGTTTCTAAATTACCTAATAATATTTTATGAATAAAATTATAGTTTCTAAATATTATAAATGATTTGTAGATAGATATGTATTTATATTTATTCTTTCCCTTAAATCGTAAGTCACGACTATTATAGTCGTTTTCTATTCCTCATCTCTATTATCGTGCCAAATCCTGATACTAAACTGTTATATATCAAACTAGGCTATTTGGACTATTCTGGTCTCAGTGGAACCGCCTGTGCCGTCGTTTGGGACCATCTTGTGGAGCTTAGCATCATACATGTTCTGTGTCGACACGTTCGTGTCGTGCACGTCGACTTCCAACTAAATTGAGGCGAGTACATTCTCTGATAGTTTTCATTGTCTTGATATCTACTATATCCGATTCAGTTGTAGTATTTTACTTGATTCTCGACACGATGGTACACGGACTAGTATACGTCGGATCCTGTCATGAGATGTCATTCCTAGGTTACCGTAGCATATTGGTACATTGTTCGATCTTGTTTCTTGTACTTGTATAGACGCAGATTCCTAAGGGGATTTACAACCCTCTTAGAGAATTCCGTGTCATGACGTGTTATGTCCGGATCCATATATTATTCGAGGATGGAGAGTTATTAGAGGTTATGTGATCATATCCACCTTGTTCACTTGTACATAGCTGCACCCTCACCGCATGAAGGGTGTAGCTTGACCTGATACTACTTGTTCATAGCTTTCCATTGTGGTCTGCCTGATCCTGATTCCATATATTTTCTGTTCATAGCCGGTTAAATGGAATAGCCTGATCCAGACCCAAACCGATCACATAACGCTCTAATATCTCAAGGCACTATTTAGATTTATATTATACATCAGATATTCATGTACTACTTACATTCCAGTATTCCACACCCTGACATGATATCCAGTTTTACATATACTGCTTATTTCCAGTCTTGATATTTCATTTTGTATTCCATTATGATTGTCTCTTATAGTATTTATCAATTCATTAGAACTGCTGTTAGTTTATGTACTCGTTTCCATCCTGACTAGATACGTTGATAAATTTTAGAAAATTGTTATGCCCCACATTATTGTAATACAGGATGATGCTAGCTGAGGCGGATCTCGATATTATTTCACCGTGAGTTGTCTCCCGGGAGTTCTAGGCCTGGTAGTTTGATTTAGTTTTTGTTATTGTTTTGTCTCTGTTACATTCTTGTCTCATATGTTCATTTTGTAGAGCCTAGTTGTTCTAGTGATACGGTTATCTTTCCTTATTCATATCTTCTTAGATGTTTGTGATTGGAGTACATATTGTTGTTATAGATCGTCTAGATGTTGTAGATATTATTGGGTACTTGACAGCGTTCTACCGCCGATACTGCGGCGTAGGTTGGGCATGGCCCATGTACTCGTACCCAAATATCCGGGTGCGGGTCATGATAGCAGAGCAAGCTTCTAGAGACCAGGTTCTTAGCTATAGCAGGTACGTGCTTCACATTCTGAAGCAGCAGCGACTTCCCCGAAGTCGGTAGCAGTACCATCGTCCCGATCCCGAGTAGTTTAGCTTGTGTCTGGTTCGCCACCATAACCTTCTCAGAAACAGGTTGGTACGTGGTGAACCACTCCTTCTTTGAGCAAACATGACACGAGGCCTCAGTGTCTATCCACCAGTCCGTGTCAATTCCAGCTGAGTCAACCTGCGCAATCATAGCAACAAAGTTAGCCTCACCTTGCTCCTTTTGTTTTGGTTTTTCTTTGCAGTCCCTCTTCCAGTGGCCTTTCTTGCCACAATTGAAACAAGTCCCATGTTCTTTGGAATGGGGCTTGAACTGAGCCGACTTCACCTTCAGATGGTGAACGTCTTTCTTCTTTTGGTAGGGAGCCTTCTGCTTCCCTCTAGAATTTCCTCCTTGCACCATGTTAGCCTTAGCTATCTGCTTGGACAAGGCATCCACTTTGAGTTGAGCCCTTAACTCGTCTTCAACATGTATCCAATGCAAGAGGCTTTCCAGATCCACTTCCATCTTCTTGCGGTGCATGTCCGCGATGAAGTTGGTCCACCCAGGTGGGAGCTTGGCGATAATACCCCCAACGACAAAAGCATCGACCAAGGGCATACCGTCATCTGCCAGCTTCTGACGTAACTTGAGGAACTCCTTGACTTGAGGCAACATGGTTTTGTCATACTCAAACCGCATCCTCCAGACCTTTTCGGTCACGTAGATCTTGTTTTTGTTCTCATCTGCCTTGTAGAGATTCTCTACAGACTTCCAAACGTCATTTGCATTGACCGTCTTGCTGTATGACTCCGCTAGAGAGTCCTCCATTGAGTTCTGGATCAACAACTTACAGAGGTTTGTTATCCCGTCTCTACTTCGACTGCGAAGCCGTGGCTTCAGCAACCCTTCGAGCATTTTCACCCTCTGGAATCAAAGGCTCAAGATCTGTCAACACATAGTCGACGCTCATGAGTTGAAGATTAAGGTTGACATTTCTCTTCCATACGTTGAAATGCTCCCCATCAAACTTCTCAAGTTTAAAACTTGTATCGAGAAGTTGTGCACGGTTGTTCTCCATCAGATCTGAATCTTGCATTGAGATTGTTATTCCCAAAACATATCCTTAGATGGAAATCTCGATCTCTACGAGAACACAAGTTGATGAAAGCAACTTAGCAGGCGAAATAAATCACCGCAATTCTGTTGGATTGAAAGCAACTTAGCATGCGAAATAAATTACCACAATTCTGCTGGATTGATTAAGATCAGCATTGCTGCGGTGATAAAGATCACCGTTTCTCAAAGCAAGATTCGTCCTATTGCGATCTGCTCCCAGGAACCAGCAAGTTCGAAAGAACTTCTGGAACGCTCGATGTCACCCCCTTTCACGAACTCGAAGAACTCCAATGGACTCCAATGGCAGTGGCGGCACAACTGTCTTTGTCTCTTTATTTTAGTGTAAGTGCTTAATAAAGGCACGAATAGAGTATTTATAGAGAAGGGCCGAAACCCTAATCATAATCCTAATCCTGGCTGTAACTGATTGCGAAAAGATAGGAGCGAATAATGGAAAGATTTGAATGAATTAAATTCAAATCCCACAAAAGATGGATCTAATTAATTGACTCAATCTTTCCATAACCGCTCAAATCTTTCAATCAGCCATATCAAGAACCGCTTGTACCTCGTAGCCCACTCAGCCCGTCAACCCACATGTAGCTGCGATGCAGCACAACCGCGCAGTAGTATAGCAACGCGACAGCACCGCAAGTGCGCAGGCGCGCAGCGCATGTGACTCACGCAGAAGACAAGCGCACGAGCGCATCAACTGCGCACAAAGCGCCATGCGCCGATGCTAACGTGCTAAGTGCAAAGTGTGCCAACAAAGCGCCACTTTGCGCCCTTGAGCTCGAGTCCGAATGAAAATTATTCCATGAGCATGACAAAAGCATTAATGCTTCTTTGTTGGGTTAGCCTTCTCTCCACTAGAAAAATACCCCCATATGGCACCCATGTGCCACACCTCATGTGATCTCTCAACACAAGCAAAGCTTTATATAGAGATACAATCCATTTGGCCTAGGCAATGTGGGACTATCTTTCTAGTCTCTAAGGAAAAATACCAACAATTATATATAATTATCAGGCCATAAGTTGGTAATATTGTACCTGTACATGAATTTATGTCATACCTGCACTATTAAGTCGGGCCCTTCATTTGAAAGCCATGTCCTATAAGAAAGAACATTCTCACTAGACCTGTCAATTGGGCCGGGCCGGCCCACCCAACACGAGTCCGACCCGAAAAATTGCCTCATGTGACGGCTCGACCCATTTAATCGTGGGTCCAGCCCGGCCCCGTCCAGTATACTGGATCGGACTGGGTCATATATATTGGCCCATAAGATAGGCCCGGCCCGAAGCCCAGCCGCAAGCATACATATAGACATAGGCATAATATGGTATTTTTATCAGTAGTAATGATCAGTTCCAGATATTCAGTATTTGACTAAGATATTTTATTTTCATTATGTAAGTTATATATATTGCGCGACATAGGCAGGTAGAAATGAGGTCACAATGATATAGCGAAGAGGTATAAACTCTTGTTCCACATCTCAACTCGACTTTCATTTTGTAGTAGCTCTATATCAATCATCTCTTGTTCTTCACCTCGCAAAGTAAATTCAAACATATAATAATGTTAGTCTACCAGAGTCTCCAAAGAGCATTGTATCAAGTCACCATCAACATCGACAAATAAATATCTTTTAGGGGGCGGTTGGTATGCGGATAGATAGCCGAAAATTCTATATTTCCGGAAATCAAATTCCAAGTAATTAAATTTTCTGAAAAATTACATTTGTCATGTTTGGTGACTGGAAAAATATGATAAAAAAATAAAAAATGAAAAAAAAAAACCCAAAAAAGATAAAACGAAAAAGAATCAAAAAACGAAAAGAAAAAAAAAAACCGACCAAAATACAAAAAAAGAAGACAAAAAGACCAAAACGACAAAAATGAAAAAAAAAAAAAAAAAAAAAAAAGACAACCAAAATACAACAAAAAAGGATTAAAAAAGCGAGAAAAAAGACCAAAAATAACAAAAGCGACCAAAAAGCAACAAAAATGACATAAAACAACAAAAACGATAAAAAAGGACAAAAAATGACAAAAACAAAAAAATTGACAAAAAAGAAAGACAAACGACAAAAAAAGACGACAAAAAACAAAAAAAAAAACAAGAAGGACAAAAAATTACTAAAAACGATAAAAAACTACTAAAAAACGACAAAAAAGCCCAAAAAAAGAAAAACAACAAAAAACAACAAAAATAAACAACAAAAAATGAAGAAAAAGAGAAAAAAAAAAAAAGAAACAAAAACGAAAGAAATGACAAACGACAAAAACCGATTAAAAAAAAGGCAAAAAAGACACAAAAAGAGACGAAAAACGACAAAAAAAAAAACAAAAAAAAGACAAAAAGCAACAAAAACCGACAAAAAACTACTAAAAAACAAAAAAAGACAAAAAAAGACAAAAAAAAAGACAAAAAACGATAAAAGAGACGAAAAACGACAAAAACAACTAAAAAGATAAACAATGACAAAAAGCAACTAAAACGACAAAAAATACTAAAACGACAAAAAAGATACCAAACCGACAAAAAATATTAAAAAGGACAAAAACGACAAAAGACAACAAAAACGACAAAAATTTGTAAAAAACGACAAAAAAGTGACAAAAATAGACGAAAACGACAAAAACAACAAAAAACGAAAAAAATAACAAAAAACGACAAAAAACTACTAAAAACGACAAAAAAGAGACCAAACTGACAAACAATACTAAAAGACGACAAAAAAGACAAGACAACAAAAACCAACAAAAACAGATAAAAACGACAAAAAAAGAGAGACGAAAAACGACAAAAAAATAACAAAAACGACAAAAAATGACAAAATTGACAAAAAAAGACAAAAAACGACAAAAACCGGTAATAAGCGGTAAAAAGCGAAAAAAAGAGAGAAAACGACAAAAAACAACAAAAAAAAGGATAAAAAGACAAAAAAAGACAAGAACGACAAAAAATGACAAAAAAAAATAAAAAAAAGACAAAAAAAGGACAAAAACTACTAAAAACAACAAAAAACGGAAACAAGTGACAAAAAGAGGAAAATAAAGGACAAAAAAGGACATAAATAACAAAAAAAGATAAAAAATAGACAAAAAAAAGACTAAAAATGACAAAAAGCGACAAAAATAATAAAAAAGTATAAAAAACGACAAAAATGACCAAAAAGCGACAAAAAAAGACACAAAAAAATGAAAAAAAAAAACGAAAAAAGGGTAAAAAATGATCAAAAAAAGTTTAAACAATTTTTTTTTTTCCTGGACAAAAGAAAAATACTCACCTATTCGTAAGGGATATGATTCCCATGTTTTATGGGTAAACTATTTATCCGGATATTTATAATTCCCGGGAATAAAAAAATTTTAGCCCAAACAAGCATGGTAATAGATTCCCACCCTAAATTTGTCCGGGAATATAAAAATACCGCGTACCAAACGCCCCTTAATGACTCTGGTTGACTGATAACAGACTATAGTTCCATTTCTTCATTCTAGTAGTTCTATATGCACCCTTTCCTGGTAAAGAGGAGACCTGCAGTAACTCTTTGTCATGGTACTTCTGAATTGCTAAAAAAAATTATAACTTACATATGTTTGACCATTACTTTTTCACGTTTTCTCCATAAAAGAACAGATGGTTCCATTTCTTTTTCTGTGTGATGGCCCGGGGACGAAGCCCATCGTACCGTGGGTCATGTGCCTTGCTGAGCTCAGGTTTTCACCCTTAGGCCCGGCCCGGCCCGGCCCGCTATATTGTATGGGCCTGTGAGGCCAGGCCCACCCAAATTCGGGCCGGCCAGGCCCACTTGACAGCTCTAATTTTCACTAAGCCGGGCCATTCTTTTTAAAGTCATGACCTATAAGAAAGAACATTCTCACTGGAGTAAAACTTTTAGTTCTTTGGAGAAGAAACTATAGAATAAAGTACCAATCAACAATAGATTGCTTAAGCTAAGAACTTAATCTGATTGAACATTCAATAGGACATAATATAATTTGCAACAAAAAAGAGAGACTATATTTGTGTGTCAACTTTTGTTCATAATTAATAGGATTTGAAACTACAATGAAGACATTAAGTAATGAAGAATATGAACTATCCTCAAGCTTATCAAATAAATGTCCCAGTGACAGAATAAACAGAACCATAATTATATATCAAGACACAGAATAGACGGACTTCATATTATCCAATAGTAAGATTTGTCACCTCAAACAATACACTATTAAAAGATGATCATAAACAAAATGTCATCTAAACAGTGCTACAAGAATCAACAGGTTTTGGTGGTTTTCAGAATTACCACATATATAGTAGAAAACTAAATACGCTGTCGAAGCCACGGGCCAGTCGCAGAGCAAATTGTTGATAGTCATCAGTATAAACACACCAGATATGCCAATGACGCATTATCTGTGTATTTGCAATACATGTCATGAAATTTGAAAGGCAAAAGAATAATACATAAATCTAACAAAAGTTGTGGTCTAAGGCCATGTGAGGTCTGTCACAGATGAAAAATATGGCTACATGTATTCAAAGTTATCTCCAACTAAGTAGATAAAGCTCTCCACAACAAGATCTCTAACTATATTAATATCAATATTCAATTTGAACCTTCATATCATCAGCAGATGCTACATCTATTCAAAGCATTTATTTTCCACTTAGCTTGCATGTGCCATTGTTATCATGGAAAACTATGGTGGAAAATTATGGCAAGTTTTTGGTGAAGTACAGACATGCACCTTACCACTAGCTCTCCTTTTGAACCATGTCATTGGAATTTCTAGTATCCTCTCAAACAGCTGCATTTAGCATGAAAAACGAAGAGCAAAGCATATATTAGTATAAATCTTTTGGGTATTATGTAAAATAAATTTATAGTTTCATAAGTAAACTACGTAAGTATAGATCCCAACTTTCTACCTACCTGAGCAAACAGATTTGCAATCTTCAAATTAACGTGCCATTTTTCCTCAAGAATGTCACCAATATCATTCTCAATAATGCGACAATAAAGTCCTTATCCTGTAGTTATAGTTCCGTCCACGAAATAGGTAGATGAGCCCTTCACGAAATATAACCTTTCCTTCAGTTTTTTCCTGTCAAAAGATGAGAGAATGCACATTGGGTCATACAGGCAATAGGGCAAGCATGTCTAAGGTTTGCGATTAGTACTGATTATGTGAGTACCATAAAAAAAGATGATAGCATCCTTGCATATCCCCAAGCAAATGATTTCCTTACTGAGCTCAGGGGCATCAAAAGTTTTGATGAAACAAGTAAGATAACACTTATCATTTATCCAGGGGCACACACAATCTTATCACCCATGCTTTAGAAAGATGAAATAAATGACATTCACGCACAAACAATGAGAACCAAAAAAAGAAAAAGAATGCAACAAAAGAAGACTCAAAAGAAGACTTACACTAAGAAATAAAAACAATGTGAAAAAACAACTTAATAATGCTAGTAAGAAGCTAAAACAATACAAGGTTTTTAAGTAATGGACGAAGCCGAAACCTTTCGATTGGTTTTTTGAAATTATAACTCAAGGATCCTAAAGAGTCGAAACCATTGACAAAAATCAAAACCGGCCACTTCCAAACCATGATTACCAAAGTTCGCTACCTATGTAGTAAATTTGTTCTGCGTACGTCCACGTACTGTGTTCTCATCTGATATGCACTTTTGAAGTTTAACCAGTGCACTATGTTCCCATTTTAGTTCCGCATTCTTCCACATTTATGTTCAGGTAACCATGTTTCAAACCACTGAAACATCTTGAAGCTGCCGAAACTAATACTCCTAGGTTTTTGAACCTTGAATAATGCTGTAAAGACATGCATTATGTATGATATTATTTTATCATATTGTTCAATAGATGATTTACCTACCCCTCCCTTTTCACGAATCAACTCCTTACGCTCACATCTGATATTTGTTTTATGTCATTTCTAATGACCTTATTTATAAACATGAACGATAAATTCATGAACTAAAGAAAAGAATCACTAGTGAAATGATAAGGTGACTTTGTATTCACACTTGAAGAAAACCACAACTGATATCCTTGATATTCAGCCACGAATCCCGAGGTACGTGGGCGGATAATTGGAACGAGTGCTCGTTCTTGCTCGATCGAAAATCTCACAGAAACCAATGTATTCCGAAATCAGGTAGAATGCAAGGTTGCTTGACGAGTAACCCAAAGAATTCTTTGAAGCTGATCTGCATCTAGATACTGTCGGCCCTACTCTACTTGAAAATACTCTCTGTTCGGCCTGCTCCCTCACTATCTAGATGATTGTTGCTGAACTACGGCTCCTCTGCTCTTGATCTTTGCCCATGCTGATAACAACTTGACTCCTTCCCCTGAAATGACAAAATGGTGACTTCTATATGTTCGCCAGTTACTGATGCTTCTCCATGAATTCGTTTGATACTGATCTATTTCTCTCATCGATCGCATGCACTGCCAACTCCACCCATCGATCGCATGCACTGCTCCTTCCAGATGTGCCAAGTCTACGGACACTCAAAGAATAGGTGGCCCATAGATTCCGCGTCACCCGTACAGAGTACACACTTCGGGTCTGGAATCTACATCCCAAACCTAATAAGTCTGTCCCGCGTCATCAACCTGCCTAGAAGGAGTCTGATGAACAAAGCTGCATTTTGCGGGCAATCCCCTTCGTCCAGATAAAGTCATACTCCGCAATCCTGTCATGTGGAGTCCGAACCAGATTATAGCAACTTTTAAAACTGAATATCCCTGACCCTCCAACCGAACCAGGATCAACCCAACTCCAGGAGTCCGCAGTCTGGCTAGTATCGATAGTGATCCGGTGAATCGCCTCTCCAAACTGAGCCGTGAAAGGATACCCCTCAGGCCTCCAGCTCCCATCCCTGATGATCCGACTACATTTCACCCCCCTGCTCGCCTCTCTGCCCATCTGTGCACCCAAGATCTCCAGAAGGGAGCCATTTTCCATCCACGGGTCCAGCCAGAGATCAGTATTCGTCCCATCTTTCATAATCTTACATATAGCGGACTGTAGAACCGGTCTGCATCTAAGGATAGCCTTAAATGAGATCGAGAAATTGTTATCAATCCTGCAAGTCCAGAAATTCATCCGTCGCACATATCTGCTAGCCAGCCTCTCCGCCCAAAGAACCTCCCTTGATGAACCTCCACGTCATCCGCACCCCAGATGCCTCCCTAACCGTCCGAAGAGGTCGTAACCCCACTCCTCCTTCCTCCCGGGTCCAGCAGAGTTGTTCCCAAGCGATAGCATGCATACCTCCTCTCCAGATGAAATTAGCACAAATGGACTCTACCTTCCTTATGGTAGCTACCGGAATCTGAATCGACTGCAACCAGAACATAGCGATGCCAGAGATAACAGACCTCACTAGCTCAATACGGCCACCAAAGGACAGTCCAGCCGCCTGCCAGCCTTCTACTCTCCTTTAGACAAAATCTACCAGGCTGAGACAATCCTGGTCCCTGGCATAATTGACCGTCAACGGAACCCCCAGATACTTCACTGGTAACTCTCCTTTTCCACTCCCAGAGCAAGGGCCCGTTCCTCCTTGAGGGTGCACTGAGAGCTGAAATAGACCCTGCTCTTCTCCCTATTCAGCTGCAGACCGGACAACCTCCCAAACTCCTCCATAATATCTGAAAGCGTCCTCATCCCCCTCATAGATGGATGCAAGAATACCAAGAGGTCGTCAGCATATATCGAGTGAGACATCACCGGCTTGACCTGCCTGAAAAGAGGAACAATCTTCCTACTATGCACAGCCAGGTACATCATACAAGTGAAGTACTCCATCACCAGAGTGAACAGGTACAGAGAGAGAGGATCCCCCTGCCGCAATCCCTTGTTGCGCGAGAAGCATCCATATGGAGTACCCTGAATGAGGACCGAGAATGTGGGGGAGCATATGCACTCCCTCACCCGTGCCACCCATCTCTCATCAAATCCCATAGCAAGCATAAGGTGGCAGAGGAAGTCCCTGTTGACCGTGTCATAGGCTTTCCGCAAATCCAGCTTCACACATGCCTTCATTCCCCCCCCCCCCCGGCTTGTTGAAATCTTTCACTAGGGGTGTGCATCGGTCGGTGGTCGACCTATTTGGTCACAACCGAAGTCGAACCGAAGTTAGTCGGTTTGAAAATAATCAAAATCGAACCAAACCAACAAATTGGTCGATTCGGTTTTGAAACCGACCGACTTGGTTCGGTTTGGTTCGGTTCGACTTGGTCGGTTTTGATCACAGAAAAAATTGAACTGCCATTAATTTAGGTACTGTTGCTTATTGTGTTGTATGGAACTTCAGTCAATCACATGAAAAAAATAGACTTGATCTGATTTGGAAGTAACATTGTCAATCACAGAAAAACAAATGGACTACCATCAACTTTTGTGTGGTCTTGTATGGCTAATTTATTAACTACTGTGGAACTTCAATTGGAAAAAAAGCAACAACTTCTGCCAAACAACAACCCCTAGCATAAACCATTCAATTTCAACAGTCAGTACAATAAAGAAGATGCATATTATGGAATGAGAGTAACCTATGTCATAATCACCATACATGAAAATGTGCACAACAATTATACATAAGAATGAGAAGAAAAGTTTTCACTTTTCTTTTCATTCACTGCTGCTTAGTCCCAATTATTTAACACTAGCCTAGTAGTCTCGGTATCTCCCACCAACCGGTTCAACTCAACCCTAATAATCTAACGCTCACATAGGGTTTGGTTCGGTTCGGTTTTAATCGGTTTTGGAATAATGAAACCTTGAACCGAACCAAACCAGTCGGTTTTAAAAAATGTGTAGTCGAACCAAACCGATCGAACCATCAGTTTGGTTAAAAACCGATCGGTTCGGTTTGGTTCGGTTCGATTTGGTCGGTTTGACCTAAATGTGCACAGTCCTATCTTTCACCATCTCATGTGCAAGAAGACTGTGCTCAGCAATCGAACGCCCCTTGATGAAAGCCGCTTGATTCCGAGACACCAAGCCCTGCATAATCCCCTCCATACGACGACACATGAGGTGAGTAATTATCTTGTATAGATAATTATAACACGCAATAGGCCTGAAGTCAGCGAGAGAGGTCGCACCCTCCTTCTTCGGAACCAAGGTCAAGAATGTGTGATTCAGCTGAAGTACAGGTAGGCAACTCTAGAGGGGGGTGAATAGAGTTTATAGCAAAAAATTGATCAATTAAAAACTTAAACTCTCTTCACCAACTAAATAATCAGAGTAAAAGAAATACGAAAATAAAGAGTAGAGAGCAAGCACAACACAGCAAGATTTTTAACCTGGTTTCCCTCGTGGAGGACTAGTCCAGGCCTGAGAACTCTAGCTCAGGATTGAAATCCATTATTTGTGAAATAGGATTACAACCACGTGCCTTTTCACAGAAGAGCACGCCAAACTTCTTTCAATGATCGCTTTGACGAAACTTGGACTTTTCCAAATGACTTACAACTTCTTGCACTTCAAACTTCTAGCTAGATCGTACAGAGCAACATGGACGGTTGGGAAGTTTGAATGCTAAGTGGATGGGAAGGTAAGGCTCTTTAATATGTAGGCTATGTAAGAGAAGAAGAAGAGAAGATTGGATGGTTTCAAATGAGAGAAACCAAGGCCTATTTATAGGATTCGGGGTAGGCAAAATTCGGCCAGAATTCTGTATGTAGAATTCAAATTTCTGGCCGTTGGACAACTAGCAGTGTTCAAGACCTAAAAATCAGTATCCTGTAATTTAGGGGGCAGAGTTCGGCCCGAACTCTGTGTGGAGGCAGAGTTCGTCCCGAACTCTGTCTCTGTCTCCTATGGACAGAATGTTCTCAGTGGGCTTTTGGATGAATGGGTTGATTGGGATTTGGGCTAAGTAAACCTATAAAGCTACGTCTAGCCCAAAATTGTTCCGTATGACCCAACGTACATCATCATATACTCAAAAACAATAAAAAATACATACTCCAGTATACACAGAATAGTAAATCTTCAAGCAGCTGTGACCTTGAAACAATGAGCTAAGTAGATTTATTTCAAGCTCGATGTGTCAAATTGGACTATGACAAATATTGTTTTGTTAATTTTCAAGATTAGGTTGACTGTGATCCTGTTTGGGTCAACAATCTCCCCCATTTTGATAATTGACAAAACATGATATTTGTATGTCTCAATATTCATACCTGGACATATTATGGCTCCCCCGTACTTGAACAAACGTACTCTCCCGTAAACTGATATTTCCTGTGACAAGTACTCATCCAAATATACATATCCAAGTACACACAATTCATAGTGCTAATACAAGTAGCAATGGTTCACAATTTATAGTTGTTAAGACAAATATCAATGGTTCTCCCCCCTTTTGATAATCAGCAAAAAAAATGGAGACAAAAATAGAGAAGTAATAAAACTACCATCCACATAATGAAAGAGAACATGCAAGTAGTAGTACTAACTAAGAGCAAACTGAGCCATAGAGTTTAAAAACATAAAATCATAAGCAAAAAGAAACATAGTGCCAAAATAAAAATAGTCCGAATCATCAGTGGCAGTACAATAACCATATCCATCAAGGAGCATGTGAAGGCCCCGCAACATCAGAACAGGTACGACGGGGATCCACAAATGCAGAAGTCGGATCAAGATAGCGACGAACCCAAGAATCGTCAATACGATAACCGTCGCGAGACGGATCACGCATCATCGGAATCGGCATCGTCGGATGGGAGGCCATAGAGTACTGAATGTCGTGGATGGAGTTGCTGAGCGCACTCATCTGCAGAGTGGTGCGGTAGTCCATCTGCGTCCAGCGATCATCCATCTCAGCCCAGCGCGCGTCCTCCAAACGGAAGCGATCGTGAAGCATGGTCTGAATAGAGTCCAGTGTAGCAGTGGACTCGGGAGCAGGTGAATCGGGAGCAACAAAGGGTGCAGGAGAGTCAGGCTCCTCAGCAGCATCAGACTCAGAAGAGGCTACAGCAGCAATAGTTCTCCTTGCCTTAGTCAGAAAGGCAGGAGGGGGCAAGGACTGACACTGATCCAATGGGACATGAAAGGCACGAAAAATCAAAGGAAGCTACATGGTATAAACCAAAGATTTTTGGTTTAGGCCTAGCACGAATCATCCAATCCATCATCGTGCGAGGAAAGTTGAAGGGGACGCAAAAGTGGAGAAAGAAAAGAGCAGTAGTCTCAAAGTAAGTAACTTCATCTGTCGATCCAACTTTTGGCAAGACCGAAGAAAATATAATACGATGAAGTTCATAAAAATGATTATTGAGATGTTTAGCCATAAGTTTTCGAGGAGAAGGATTTGGAGAACAAAGATCACCCTTGAAACTTTCCAACGTGGTCTCACCGGGAAAAACAAAATCCCAGGCATCATCAAGCCGTTCCCAAGTGTTGGGGTCGGGCAAACCAAGAAGGTCGGCCAACTCAAAATCATCAAAAGATATGTCTATACCGGCGACACGTGAGTAGATGCGGTCGCGGTCATAAGTCATGTTGCAATAAAACATTTGAATGGCATTCACATAGATAGGTTCACGAGTTGCAACAAGTTCATCGAGACATAAGTCACGAAAATTTGGAAGGAAGTCGGAGAACACCGTAAACTTAATAGGGTGTCCGGCAAAGACACTACGATGACGAAAGTCAGCGAACCATGCGTTAGACGCATCTAAGGATACAAAAATACGGTCATCGTATGCGTCGGGATTGATGGGTGGAGGTGGGTTAAAAAGAGGGTGGATCATGTTAGGAGGAGGATGAGGAATAGGTTGTGGTGGAGGATTAGGTTGTGGGTTTGGGTTAGGATTAGTAGAGGATTCACCAATACTTCTCCTTTGTCTCTTACCCCTACCAAGCAACCTAGGTGCCATGAAAAATAATTGAGATTGAAGAGAAAGAAGGAGATATACCTTAACAAAAGAGACCTAAGATGGAGGAGAAAAACTCCAAGAGTGACTTCCTTGAGTTTGGAGAGAGATTTTCCAAGGATTGGAGACTTCTAGGGTTAGGGTTTTGAAAGAAATATGTGTGGAGATGTATGAAGAAGACAATGGAGGGAAGAGAGAGAGACAATCCCGAATATATGTCCCTTTGGTCGGCTGGTCAGGTGAAACAGGAGCCATTGGATGAAGATTAGATCAACGGCTGAGAGTGTCCAGAGGTTCTGGAACAAGGACCGAACTCGGCCCGAACTCTGTGGGGAGGGCAGAGTTCGGCCCGAGTTCTGGTCCCTTGGGCCAGAACTTCAAGCAGAAAATAAAAACAAGATAGGAAGAATATTATGAATAAATGGTCAAAAAGAATTTAAGAAATGTAGAAATTTCAAATGGGACAGGCTATAAATAAAAATTAACCATATAATAACTAAGGAGTTATGACATAAATCAATATGGTGAAGCTGCTATGGGGTAGCTGCAGGGGCCGGATCCCAGCTAGCGGTAGTCCGAAGACTAGTGCACCGTGTCGCTTAGGCTTTTACGCCTTGTTATCAAAAGGACCCTTTCGGCTTGTACGCATAGCAAAGTCAGCATAGAAAATCGTGACATAATCGATAATTACGCAGGCCAATTTAATGAATAACCGTTTCATCTAAAATTCCTAATTCACGACAAAGAAAATTGAATCGCTCCTCGGATAATGATTTTGTAAAGAAATCGGCTAACTGATGATCAGTGTCAATAAATTCTAAATTAATAGTGCCATTCTGTTGGTGATCACGCAAAAAGTGGTGACGAATTTCAATGTGTTTCGTGCGTGAGTGACATATGGGGTTCTTAGTGAGATTGATAGCACTAGTGTTGTCACAAAATATAGGAATGTGCATAAAAGATAAGTTATAATCTTCAAGGGTTTGCTTCATCCACAGAATTTGTGCACAACAACGACCAGCTGCGATATATTCAGCTTCTGTTGTGGATAGTGCGACAGAATTCTGCTTCTTGCTAAACCAAGAGACTAGAGCCTTTCCTAATAAATGACACGTGCAACTAGTACTTTTACGGTCGACCTTGCATCCGACGAAATCAGCATCAGAATAACCAATGAGGTCAAATGATGTTGATTTGGGATACCATAGGCCCACTGTAACGGTACCCTTAAGGTATCGAAAGATACGTTTAACGACGGACATGTGTGATTCCTTAGGATTTGCTTGATATCGAGCACATAGGCAAACGTTAAACATAATATCAGGGCGACTAGCAGTTAAATAAAGTAGACTGCCTATCATACCTCTATACTTACGTTGATCAACAGGTTTGCCGCTTTCATCTAGTTCTAGTTTGGTTGTAGTAGCCATTGGAGTGCCGATTGGTTTGACGTTGTCAAGGTCAAATTTCTTCAGCATGTCCTTTGTATACTTTGACTGACAGATAAAAGTTCCATGTAATGTTTGTTTGACTTGCAGTCCAAGAAAGTAATTGAGCTCCTCCATCATGTTCATCTCGAACTCGGTCTGCATACACTTAGCAAAATCTTGACAGAGAGTTTCATCAGTAGAACCGAATATAATATCATCAACGTAAATTTGCACTAAAAGAATAGTGTCTTTGAAAGATTTTATAAAGAGTGTAGTGTCAATTTTCCCTTTTGAAAAATCTTTATCAAGCAAGAAATTGCTTAGACGTTCATACCAAGCTCTAGGGGCTTGTTTGAGGCCATATAGCGCTTTCTTGAGTTTGAAAACGTGGTCGAGAAATTTGTGATTTTCAAAACCAGGGAGTTGTTTTACAAAAACTTCCTCCTTAATAAATTCATTCAAGAAAGCACTTTTAACATCCATTTGAAACAGTTTAAAGTTTTGAAAGTTAGCAAATGCACAAAGCATCCGAATGGATTCAAGTCTTGCAACAGGAGCATACGTCTCATCGTAGTCGATACCTTCCTCTTGGTTGTATCCTTGAGCTACTAGACGAGCTTTGTTGCGTGTAACTGAACCATCTTCATTTACTTTGTTGCGAAAAACCCATTTCGTACCAATAATCGAATGATTAGCTGGCCTAGGAACAAGTTCCCAAACTTGGCTCCTCTCGAATTGGTTGAGTTCTTCTTGCATGGCAAAAATCCAAAACTCATCATTAAAAGCTTCTAAAACATTTTTAGGCTCAATTTGTAAAATGAAGGCAGTGCTAGCAATGGAGTCTCTCAATGATGATCGAGTACTTACTCCGCGTGAAACCTCACCTATGACCAAGTTTTCTGGATGTGACGGCTTGAAAGAGAATTTCTTTGGCAAGCCCTCCAGAGAATTGGTTTCAGTGGTGGTATTCATCGGCGTAGAAGTCGATGGCTCAATATCATCGTCAGGAGTGGCTGCTGCACTATTATCTTCGTCAAAAGTCACATTTATAGACTCTTCCACAATTAATGAGCGTTTGTTGAACACTCTATATCCCTTGCTCTTGGCAGCATAGCCAAAAAATATACCATCGTCAGCTTTGGCATCAAATTTGTCCAAGTTGTCTTTGGTGTTAAGGATAAAACATCGACAACCAAAAACTCTAAAATAAGAAACATTTGGAGTTCTTCCAAACCAAAGCTCATAGGGTATTTTCTTCGTAATGGGTCGAATGAGCACCATATTTAAAATGTGGCATGCTGTACTGACAGCTTTAGCCCAAAAATATTTCGGAAGTGAAAATTTATTCAGCATGACTCTAGCCATATCGCCAATAGTTCTATTCTTCCGCTCCACAACACCATTTTGTTGAGGAGTTCTAGGACAAGAAAACTCATGATCAAAACCATTTAAATCACAAAACTTTTCAAAATCATTATTTTCGAATTCGCCTCCATGATCACTTCGGATTCGAATAATCATGTAGCCTTTTTCGTTTTGAACCTTTTTAGTAAAGATTTTGAAAACATAAATGGTATCACTTTTGTTTGTAAGAAAGAAAACCCAAGTGAATAAAGAAAAGTCATCTACTATAACAAAGGCGTAGAGTTTTCCACCAAGACTGGCTACTCTACTAGGACCAAATAAGTCCATGTGAAGTAATTGCAAGGGTCTAGTAGTACTTACAGTGTTTATGGAATGAAATGAGGACTTGGTTGCTTTATTTAACTCACATTCAGCACATACCGTGTCCTTTTTGAATGTGATGTCGGACAAGCCTCTTACTAGCTTCTTAGTCGATAGCCTGGATATAGTATCCATGTTGGCATGACCAAGACGTTGGTGCCACAGTAGTCTCTCATCCTTGTTGACGTAGAGGCATCTCCCTGCACTGTTAGTAACGCTAGAAAGATAGAAAATGTAAATGTTATCCTCTCTTATCCCTTCAAAAGCGATGTCTCCCGTTGACCTATCATAAATGTAGCATTTATTTTATCCAAAGTTAATATCATATCCGTGATCAGCAAGGTGACTTATGCTGAGCAGGTTATGCTTTAACTCGGTCACTAGGCAGACATCCTTAATTACAGGAGAAGGAGGATGACCAATAGAACCATTACCTATGATGTATCATTTTAAGTTGTTGCCGAAGGATACATACCCTTCCCTCATCATCGATAGTGATACGAAAAGATTTGCGTCTCCCGTCATATGTCGCGAGCATCCACTATCGAGAATCCACTTACTTTTAGTTGAGGGAATGTCCACCTACATCAAGAGTAGATGTGACCTTTGGTACCCAAGTTCTTAAGGGTCCTGAAATGTTAGTTTTCGGCACCCATGCATATACATTTATATCTACTAATCTCCTAATTCTACATTGTGGTGAGATGTGTCCATGTAATCCACAATAGGTGCAAGTGGCATGCCTATTTGTATTTGGTGCATGTCTATATGTAGCATGGTGAGAATTGTATGGAATAGCAGGATAGTGATTATATGTGGCAGCAGGATGATGGTAATGACTATATGTAGCATGGTGGTGATTTTGTCTATGTGTAATATAGTGATGATTAAACCTATATGCAGCATGGTGATTGTGTGTTGCAGTAGAATGATAGTTATGAGAATGATTTCTATGTGCATGTGGTTTGTGTGCTGTATGGAAGTGCGTGTATATGTAAGCATGTTTGCGTGCTGCAGGTGGATGACGTGTTTGACTAATTTGGATGGTCTTGTGCTTTGTGTGTCTTATGTGATTGGGTTTGAGGTTGAGCAACCTGTTTTTCCAATCTAATCTCTAATTTCTTAGAGACAGCATGCAGTTCACTACACTTAGCATTCAAACTATCAATTTTAGCAATAGAGATCTTGTGTCTATTCTTTTCTTCAGCAAGCTCGGTGTTGAGTGCTGTGATCTCACGTGTTTGCTTTTCAATACGTGCTTCGGCATCATGTAGGCTTAGCTTAAGCTTCGACACCTCATTAGTGACTTCTGTGGGTGAAGTGTCTCTAATATTATCAAGCAAAGAAAAGAGTTTTTGAATCTCGACTTCATAGCTTTTGATCTTCTCCTTGGCATGTTTATATTTACTAATGACTTTCTTGTGGTCATTGAGTAAATCATTGAATGCATCGCCAAGTTCATCAAAAGTGAAATCATCGAGAGTTTCGCGAGTTACCTTATCGGATGTTGTCAGTAGGCATACATTGGCGGTGTCTTGAGGAGAGTCCTATTCTTCCTCGGAGTCACTAGCTTCGCTTTCATGCCAAATGCTTGTGTTGGCATATTTTCTTAAGGAAGCCTTCTTGTATGGTTTCTCATATCGGTTGCTCTTCTTTACGAATGGGCAGTCTTTTCGGACGTGTCCAGTCTTTCTTACAGTCGTAGCATGTTGGCTCTTCTTCGTCATCCTCTTGTTGTTCCTTCTTTCTTCGATTGAAGCGGAGGAACTTCTTGAAGTTGCGGACGAGGAGAGCTTGATCATCATCTTCCGAATTGTCGTCATCAGTCTCTTCAGGATCAGTCCTTCGACGATGAGCTTTAAGGGCAATTTCTTTTGCCTTTGGAGCAGGCTCTTCGAAGTCTTTGAGGTCAAGTTCGTGAGTCATCAACTTTCCCATCAAAGTCTCCATGGACATTGTAGTGAGATCATTTCCTTCTATAATGGCTGTCACCTTAGGGTTCCAAATCTTTGGTAGCCCCCTAAGTAGCTTGCGGATCTTCTCGTGATTTGTATATTGTTTGCCGAGAAAGGACAAGGGGTTGATGATGTCGAGGAATCTTGTAAACATATGTGTGATCGTCTTATTTGGCTTCATCTTGAATGCATCATATTCTTGAGTGAGACGACTTATTTTCGACTCCTTGACTTGGGTGGTTCCTTCATGCGTCACTTCTAGAAGTCTCCATACTTTGTGAGAGGTGGTACATGTTGAGACCCTGTTAAACTAATTCATGTCTATTGCACAAAATAAAGCATTAATAGCTCTCGCGTCTAGACTCGCCTGTTTCTTCGCCTCGTCAGAATATTTGTCGTGGGGTTTCTCAACGAGATCACCATTGACAACTATCCTGGCAGGCTTTATGTAACCATCGGTAACAATGGTCCACAGGTCGAAGTCTAGCGACTTGAGATAAAAAATCATCCTTGTTTTCCAATAGGTGTAGTTTGTTCCATCAAATAGGGAAGGCCTATGAGTGGACTGCCCTTCACCGTGATTGGAAAACATGGGTTGAGTGGTTGCCATGGATCAGCTCTAGGATGTTAGTCCTTGATAAGAGAACAGAGCTCTGATACCAATTGAAGTACAGGTAGGCAACTCTAGAGGGGGTGAATAGAGTTTATAGCAAAAAATTGATCAATTAAAAACTTAAACCCTCTTCACCAACTAAATAATCAGAGTAAAAGAAATGCGGAAATAAAGAGTAGAGAGCAAGCACAACACAGCAAGATTTTTAACCTGGTTTCCCTCGTGGAGGACTAGTTCAGGTCTGAGAACTCTAGCTCAGGATTGAAATCCACTATTTGTAAAATAGGGTTACAACCACGTGCCTTTTCACAGAAGAGCACGCCAAACTTCTTTCAATGATCGCTTTGGCGAAACTTGGACTTTTCCAAGTGACTTACAACTTCTTGCACTTCAAACTTCTAGTTGGATCGTACCGAGCAACTTGGACGGTTGGAAAGTTTGAATGCTAAGTGGATGGGAATGTAAGGCTCTTTAATATGTAGGCTATGTAAGAGAAGAAGAAGAGAAGATTGGATGGTTTCAAATGAGAGAAATCAAAGCCTATTTATAGGGTTCGGGGTAGCCAGAATTCGGCCAGAATTATGTATGTAGAATTCAAATTTTTGGTCGTTGGACAACTAGCAGTGATCAAGACCTAAAAATCAGCATCCTGTAATTTAGGGGGCAGAGTTCGGCCCGAACTCTGTGTGGAGGCAGAGTTCGGCCCGAACTCTGTCTCCTATGGACAGAATGTTCTCAGTGGGCTTTTGGATGAATGGGTTGATTGGGATTTGGGCTAAGTAAACCTATAAAGCTACGTCTAGCCCAAAGTTGCTCCGTATGACCCAACGTACATCATCCTATACTCAAAAACAATAAAAAATACAGACTCCAGTATACACATAATAGTAAATCTTCAAGCAGCTGTGACCTTGAACCAATGAGCTGAGTAGATTGATTTCAAGCTCGATGTGTCAAATTGGACTATGACAAATATTGTTTTGTTAATTTTCAAGATTAGGTTGACTGTGATCCTGTTTGGGTCAACATTAGCTCCTTCAACAACTTCCCTTCCAAGAAAAACTCCTGCACCGCCTCCAGAACTGAGAACTTTAGCTCACCCCAATGGCGTCTAAAGAACCCACAAGAGAAGCCGTTAGGCCCCGGAGCCTTATTTGGATCTGCCTTCATCACAATATCCTCCACCTCCTCCAATCTCACAGGGGCCAACAGCAAGCTATTCCCATGGTGCGTCACCAGCCTCTTCGTGACTAGGCCTGGAAACGTGATGGGATAATCAGTTTGCTGATATAAGTCAGAATAGAACATGACTGCCTCCTCCTGAATCTCCACTGGGTCGCCAACAAGCCTGCCCTCACCGTTAAGCAGCCTGGGGATGTTGTTCTGGTGCTGTCTGGCACAGATCACATCATAGAAGAACTTGGTACACCGATCTCCATCCTTGAACCATGAACACTTGGCCCTCTGGGCCGCACTAATCTCCTGTTGAAGCCTCATGATGTTGACCTCCGCAATCAGGTCCCGCTCCCTAGCCGCCAACTTTCCGCTCAGCATGTCAGACTGCAAAGCTTCCTGAACCTCACGAAGCTCGGCCTCCTTATCCTCCAGGAAAGACCACGACATCTTTTTCACCCAATCCCGAATAGCTCTCTTGACCTGTTTGAGTTTGTGAGTCATGCGAAACTGAGTCGTGCCCTCCCGAGTATACTGCAGCCCTCCCAAAACAACCTCCTCATATCCAGCAGAAAGGTACCAGCCATTGTTGTACCGGAATGGCCGAGTCTTCCAAGTGGGCCTCTCAGAGAGACCAACCCGGATAGGGGAGTGACCGCTGGTCCCTGCCGCTAGCCCTTTCGCCAAGGAATTCGGAAAGTAGCGAAACCATTCGCTATTTTCCAAAGTCCGATCCAGCTGACAGGCAATCCTGTTGTGAACCGCCTTATTGTGCCAGGTCCAGATGTGTCCAACTCTCTCCAATCCCCTCAGCCCAGACAAGAGGAAACACCTCTGGACGTCGTATAAGATCGGATTCGGCAGTGGACGACCTCCAACCTTCTCTTGTCGATGCAGTATAGCATTGAAATCTCCCATAAGCAGCAGAGGGAGATGCAGGTGCTCCGCCATACGACCTACTCGCACAATGTCCTCCCACAAGGTCTCCCGAAGCCGCCTATCATTACGCCCATAAACTGCTCCAAGAATGAAGTGGAATCCTCCCTTGTTTACAAAGGAAATGCCAATAAGCTGCTCTGTCATCAGAACCTGTTCCCCCTCCCAACTATCTCTGTTCCACCGAACCCAGATCCTAGCCATATCACAAAGATCCAGGTTGTGGATATGCGCCCAGTTTGCAGGCGTCCTGCGAGATAGCATAGTCTCCCATCTAATTTTCGTCTCAAGAAGAATAGAAATGTCACACTTCTCCCTCTTCAGAACTCCACTAATCTCCCTCTATCTCCCAATGGAACACCCACCACGAATGTTCCAGGCAAGGACCGACATTAATTAATTAATGTGGGGTCCCCCTGAACTCCATCTGGACTGACACCCAGGGGAAGTGTCTCGTCCGTCAGATCTATATCCTCCCCCATCCCCGTCCCCGAGGAAGGTGCAAGATGGGCCTGAATCCTGGAGAGAGTCAAGGTCCAATCTGGGTTGGCCACGTCTGATCATCGAGCCCCCCTGGCTGGAGCTCCTCTTCCCGTGGGGACGGGGCATGTCTTTTCCTGCTATAGACATTTTCCACCATAGAAGTCTCCATCCCATCCTGTCTGCTTTCCAGGGAACTCATACCCCTGGTCACCATACTCCTCTAGGGCCTGAACGGGACTACCGCGCCCTGAGAACCCTCCTGTCTCTGCGGGGTGTCAGTCACGGACTTCATGGCCCCCTTCATCAGGGAGACCTCCTCCATCGGCCTGACTGTCGCCGCCACTCCTGCGATGGGACTGGGTGCCACCTCTGGCTCAACTACCTCCATCTGCGCTACCGAGGACCTAGCTGTCTCCGTCCCTCTAGTCCGGCAAGTACTAGATGAGTGACCAAAGCACTCACAGAAGGAACATATTGGGAGGACCCAATTATATTCCACAGCCTGAGTCAAAACCTCCCTGGATGCCACCTGATATTCGAGAATACTCGGAAGCTCCGTCCCCGCCTTTATCTCCACAAATACTCTGGCGTACATCAGTCTGGTACGAAAAGCCGTAGTCTCATCCGCCTTGATCGGCTTACCGACCAAGCTAGCTAATCTCATAAGCAGAGGGATGCTCCAGTATTTACCGGGAACTCAGGAAAGCGAATCCAGACGGGAATCGCGTTCAGCACCTCCTTCTCACATCTCAACTCCGGTGTCCACTCCTTCATGATAATAAGCCGCCCGTCAAAAGACCAGGGCCCTCCTTGAATAATCATGGACACATCCTTCTCCAAGCCGAATTTCACATAGTAAAACCCATTCCCACGTGAGAAGAACTTCATACTCCCCTTGGGCCGCCATACCCTCTCTGCATAACTCCGTATATGCCCATAGAACGGTTACTTCCCAACACATACATCACCAGCGTGTTTTTTCAGAAGTCTGTGACCTCCGCTATCTCTTCCGCCGGAAAATATGCTCGAAGGCCCCCTCCTATATGCATCGGTGGCACATACTCCATCGATACCGGACTCTTGTTTCCACCGGGCATACACACATCCTTCCAGGATTTGGGACGAGGTCCGTCTGTTCCCGTCCGGGGAGTGGCAGACGGAGGCCTCTGACTCCCGACATCTCCAGCAATACTCTTCCTTTTCTCCGCCGCCGTCGCCTTTGGCCGCCATCCAGTCGCAGTGCGCCCCGGACCTCCTTCCTGTCGTCGTGTGCTACCAAGGCTGATGATAGACCTACTCCCGCTCCTTCCAGGGCCCGTCCGACTCATACCTTGATTTTGAGCCCCTCTTCCCCCTCTCGGACGTCGTCTCACCACCGTCGTCCAACCATCATCATTAATCCGGCCATCTCCAGCCCCGGATCCAAATCCGAATTCGAAAATAGGTACATCCGACCCGGAGCCCGCCACCGCCGGAGTACCCGCAGGTCCCCGGGCCGCCCTGCCCGCCGCCACCACCTGGGAGGGGTCGGCCCCCCCCCCCCCCGGCCGTCATCGAACCCTCCCGAGGCTCCGCCTGCATGTAAGGGGGTCCGCCTGACCCCCTGTTTCCGCCGCCAGCCCCCCCCCCCCCCCCCCCCCGCCTGGGGGGCCGTCGCCTCCTGCCGGGGGGGCCGCCGGCCCCCTCTCTTCCTCCTCGGCCTCCTCCTCCCCTCCGCGAGTGGGTCCGGCGGACGGGGAGGAGGCGTTAGGGGAACCCTAGAAATCGCACGAGTCGTCAGTACGCCAGACATTCTTTTATATATATATATATATATATATATATATATATATATATGTGCTCCTGGAAGCATGGTGTCCTCAAAAAATAAGGACACAGGATACCAACAACGGATGAGGAAGGATCGAAGATAATAAGTTAACAGTTCAAGGGAACCGGGGAGTAGATGAATGCAAGAGGGAGTTCAAAGGAGATAAACTTTTGGATTGAGATTTCTAAACTCAGTGAATCCCCACAAATTTGAAAAACAGACTTACATGGACCACCACTAAAACCTTGTTATGCTCCAGAACAAGAATATCAGAGAGCGGGGGCGAATGTAGGCCAGCTACGCCATACGAAGTAGTCCAGTACCACGTAAAACGGTCACGATTGTCTAGAGACGAGGGGGAAACATTTTATCAAGCTATAGACGTCATCCTAGGGTCTAACGAATCCTATATCTCAACCCATACTATAAATGAATAACAAGAATAATCACATATGAAAAGTTGTAAGGCATCCCAAAGCTTAAACATACATGATCAAGAAGCTAGTATAAGGAAACATAGTACTAACATAGTGTCTAATACAGTACATGGCCATATAAATAGCGGCCGTTTAGAATATATAGTCACACTATCAAACAACAATGGAAACAACCTCCTGAATACAGGGGCTAAATACTTTTCCTGGACTAAACGCCATAAATGAAGTACATAATATACAAGTAGAAGATAAGAGAGTAATCCAGCCGCGGTCCGGTGCCATCCGTAGAAGGATCGATAGAACCTCTGACGCTACTAATAGACCTGATCATACAATACCAGTAGGTCAAATCCAATAGCAAGCACCGAGAGGAAGGCTCAAAGAGGGAGACAGTAAACCAGTGAAACAATAAAAGGATAACATGAAATCCCAATCAATAAAACATTATATATAGGCCAGAATCGTAGTCTAAGACTCATAATCTATTGTCGAGGCAGTAGCCCACCCCTACACCAAACAAGAAAAAGGGGTGAACTAGTACATCGAGATAGTGTACGTCCCAGACTATTGGCAGACATAATAGTATACAAACAATGGTCTAGTAGAGCGGCAATTCAATTCCTACGACTTTCTATATAAATATCTGGGTTATCCTACTTAAAGATGCAATAAAAATTCGTCAATCGTGTACTACCTAAGCAGGACTTGCCAAACCAAAATAATAATAGTTGGTAACGATTCTCGGTACCCCTCACAAGACAGTCACCGGGTCGATGCTATGGGTATAATATTTCTATTGCTCCTATTGGAAAACTACTGGCTCTGTACTATGAATATATAAGAGATACTGCACCCCGAAAATATAATGATATGCCACAATATCTGGAGGCTGGCCAATAGGAAAATCACAAAATTGGCATCATTTTTGTCTCCAAGATCTGTGTTTTAAGCTAGTTATTTAATCCTACCATTTGTTTGTAGAACCCGTATCGTGGACACATGGTCATCCGTCCTAGATGCCATACTACAGTACGATTACGATGGGTACGGTTCCACGTTGATTCCTGAGAGTTCCAATCTAAAATTTTATGAGCATAAATGCAACAAACCACACACAATCATATCCTTAATCCATGCTATGATGCTGACTTACTACAGGAGTATCAACACAAGTAACGATATATATATATATATATATATATATATATATATATATATATATATATAAACAGGGATTAGTGCTACAAGTAAACAGGGACCTCAGTGCTATAAACAGAGCTTATTATTATAAAAATCGGCCTAGGCGTCTGGTGTCCGCCGGATGTCCGCCTAGGCATCCATCTAGGCCCCTCGACCCCCAACCCCTAATTATGCAAGTTATTGGAATTTTTGGGATTTTTTTTACAATTTTCAGCAAATCTTTTTGGGGGTTTTAATTTATTTTTGAACTACGGCCTCCTAGGCGGGCTAGGCGCTAAACGTCTGGTGCCCGCCCGACTAAGGTCTAGCGCCTTTTACAACCTTGACAGAGCCAGAACACAATAAGGTATACTGGTATGGAATAGTGCGGATACAATGTAGTCGGGTCAGGACATGAAACAGTCAGATAAAATCATGTTTATAAACATACTCAAGTATTCACCTCGACACATCCATCCTCAAGTAGCCACCTCAGCTAAACTATATTGCTAGTATTAAGATCTAGGAGTATGACTTAATCCGACAAATACGTGACGCCTAGGCGCACCTAGGTGACCTAGGTGTGAAGGTTGAAGAGTAGTCACCTCGACCTGGAAAAATATTCCTGGGTGTGGCAATGGTCGCCTAGGCGCGCCCAGACGACTGCCTAGGGTCGCCCATGGAAAATATAGGCGGCATTTAGGCGAGGTTTTCTATTTTTAACTTTTTTTTCTTAAAATATCCTTGGTGTTGCTTCTTTTATTGTTGCTTTCTTCTTCATTTGTTGTTGCTTTTTCGATTTTTTCTTCTTATTCTTCTATTTCTTCTTCTACTATTGCGGCTTCTTTGATTTTGGGGGAAGATTCTGGACGAATGCACGAATAATGGGCGAGCGCCTAGACGAGGCGGGTGGCATGTCGCCTCAACTTGCCTAACGTCCAGTACAATATAAGCTAGAAAATATAATCAACCATGTATCGGTGAGTCAAAGAGTCTAATTCAAAATTCTCAAAATTCATTCTTGATTACCTCAAACTATAACTAACTAGGAAAATCAATAATCACACAAAGTCTAGGGCCTAATAGGACTAGTCGAGTACCTAGGTATTGTAATATCAATTCTAGGTTATAGGAAAATCAGGTCCAAATCTTATAAAATCCTCATATAATTTCAAAAGTTTAGTAAAAAGAAACCTCTAATGGAATATAGCTATCAAAGGTTAGTTTGAACTAAATCAATCTAGTATATCAAGTAGTTTTGGTTTTGACCCCTATAAACAGACCTATTCCTAAAACGGAGTTACTACCTCAATTCTACGACAATGGTTATACTATAGGCCATACACAGGTATGAACTACGTAACATTACCTACTAAGAATTCATACAATATACGAGAAGAAATAGCAAAGAAATTCATTTATAAATGCATGACAATAAAGCTTAAAAGTCAAAAAAGAAGTATTACAAAAATCTATGGAAAAACCTAACTCAAATAGATCACAAAATCCATAAATTTTGGGTTAAAATACAGCCCACATGGTATACTGACGGTATTCTGCCCTGGTAACAGCAATCCGAAATCCAAAATTTTCCAAATCTTGTTTCGGCTATAAAATCCTAATTTTAACTCAGAATTCTTCGACTTTTCAAAGCTCAAAACCGCATGAAATTTAATTTCCCACAAGATGGAACTGTTTTTTTTTTACAAATTCCGAGTTTTAATTGGTTTGATGATATGGGAAAGGTAGGCTATACATAACCGAGATGTACATGTCTTTTCTAATTAAGATGATGAATAATTCTTCTCTTTGTTTCTCTCTTCCTAGCCCTTAGATTTGAATATAAAGTAAAAAACTATTACTACTAATAACGGTAAAGGCACTACTAAAATATGACTTATAAACCCTGAGTGCAATACATAACAAAGTATCAGTTTATCATATGGTACTATATTCACATATATACAGTCGATGAATCAGTAGATATTCCGTCCAAAATAGCCAGATGACAGGTATCTATTTTCTAGTTATCATATTAACAAACCATAAATGATATAAAGGAAGTCATTGATCCAAACAAGCTCTATATCAATCCTAATAAAGTAATTAAACATATTCGTATTAAAGATTAAGTCATGAAAATGTTGACATATTAGTAAAGTGTCATGGTGGATATGACATCAAAATTTAGCAGAATAACAACAAAGTTAAGGTGCCACAGAAGAAATGGAGGATCCAGGATTATGGCACGAAATAGTAAGAATTCTGAACTTCCTAGTTCCTAAGACCAACAAACCAGAAATTATAATATGAAAGAAACTAAAAATTTGAGTAAATAGGAAATAGCAACCAGCAAATAAAATTGGGAATATTCAAATGCAACAAAATTATAGCATATCAGAAACAAAATTCTTACTGGAAAGAGGACCTACCTTACTGAATAATTATCTTAGAATTGGCTGCGAATAAGGTCGCGTTCTTTCAGATTGAATGAATCCTTGTCTGCCTAGAAGAGCATAGGGAGCACAAGATTTGTCAATGTAAATTCTCAGGTAAGGTTGTGTGCCTCCTTGAAAATGATTATCTGCATTATCTTGGTTTCTCTTAAAACCAGTCGCTATCATAGTTTTTTCCTCTGTAAACATGAATCTAGTTCATTGTCGTCATCATCCAAACCTTTTCCCATCGGATGAGTGGTCACCTATGTCATAAAAACATAGGCCTTGGTCATGGCGTGTTATATATGCTTAGCAGAAATACACAAGGTAGATGAGTATGTTGAAAGTTTCAGGATTTCAAAGTTAACATTTGTCAGCTTTATTAAGTTCATGAGAGGAAAATGTAGATACAAAAGAATTAATGGATTTTAACAGGAGAAGCAACATACTTCTGCATTAAGAAGCCATCTCCCCTCAAAGTGAGAGAAGAGGTTGCTAAATTTTAAATCCACAGTAGGAACCAGCACCAACAAACTGACCTTTTGTATAAAGTATTCCAGACTATACCCGAATAATTCCAAGTGCCGATGTTTAAAGATTTGCTTTATATTTAGATTCAATCTGCTGATTTTCTAATGAAAAATCATACGAAGTAAGTTTCAAAGCGCGTAAAAGATGGCTCTCCATGTATTATACTTGATTCAGTAACTAATGTTTTCCAAGCTTTTGAAGATTTGCTTGGTATTCTGATCGAACATGCTCCTTAACTAATAGAGAATCATATATGGCACTTTTATTTGACGTGCAATACTAAAATAATCTTCATATAGATTATTTCTCTTCAGGAAGCTGGCCCTCATAGAGAAGAGATTACTTGGTAAGACAAATAGATATTGTAGGAACAATAATGAAATCTCCCAATAAAGAGTGTAACTGAATGTTCACCATCATTATTCTCTATAAATTCAAATTTCAACAAACAATCTCTTCCATCATTTAACACATCAAATATCATACAGCTAATAATCATCACCATCATCATCCAAGCCTTCTCCCATAAGTATGGAGTAGTCTATGGAGCATAAGACAGCACCATAAAGATTTATATGACTGGCTGTTGACCTGCGTCGATCCTCTATACCAATGCCAAATACCTAGCCAAGGTAGCTACATTCATGATAGGATTGTGTCATAAAACCTAGATAGCCAGTTGGCAGGTAGGTAGACACATTTTTTGGATATGTAATCTAAACTCGTGCAAACCAAGGAGAACCCTAAAGTTCCCCATACAACAAAGAGTGGACTAAGAGGTAAAGTGGCATAATTTTCTATACATCACTATGACACATTAAGCCAAAGAGTGAAAGGAATGGCAATCCCATATCAACCATTTTCTAAAAGACTATATATTACCGGTGTAACAACCAACAAACATAGGGGAGGGTAAATATTAGAGCTAAACTTTCACATATGTTCCATGTGATATTGAATATATAAAACCTTAAATTAGCCACATGCAAATCCTCCAAAACCTAGGTGCAGAACATAACAGGCACGGTGACACACACTACACAATATGGCATCTCAGTGTGTAGTTTGGAGTATCTATGTCATCGCAATATGTCTGACACGATGCATCATGGACATGACACCAAACTTTGGAGTGTTTGTTCTTCCCTTGTGCCTGAAACTAGTTAAGATCACTTATGCAATCAATATTCTTCATCCTTGGAAGCACAGTCTCTCCAAAGTTGGTTTTGTGCATAGGACATAAAGAACACTTTAAAATATACTAAGAAACAAATTAAGTCATGTCATAAAATTGTCATGTCTACATCATACCGTACCATATGCGTGTCCATGCAGCAGAGCCTTCATTCCTAAGTGTGCTTCCTTTGGTGGTTGAGCCTTCATTCCTAAGTGTGCTTCCTTTGGTGGTTATAAATGGTTGCACTTGAGAATTCCTTCTCTTTTTTCCACAAGTCGATAATGCGGAATGTACATAATTATATGGTACAACAACTTAAGCTTCACCAACTTTAGAGTCGCATAAGTTGGTAAAGGACCTCAAAATTTTGCAATGACTACGTGGACTACTTTTAAATGTTCTGAAGTCTATGGCTGTAGAGTGTTGATTAACTCCAAAACCTGATTAAAATTGGGTTCTAGACAAGGTTTGCATTATCACTAACAGAGTCAGTTCCGAACTCTTCTTTTGAGTATCAGTATCAACATTTTGGATTGGAGTTTCAAAGAAATTTGTTTCAGAAAACAAAATTAACTAATTATTTAAAAAATACAAAAGAATGGTAAATTTAAGCATAATAATATGTATTATTTGTTGTTTTCCGTTGGTTTGAATAGAAATATTGTCCAGTAGATAATGTTGTTTATTTACTTGCTTTTAGGTGAAGTACCCTCACAATAGGTACTTATGAAAGAAACAAAATTAAGATTGGCCAATGTTGTGAATTTATAGATTCTTTTTCTTGTGCCAGGGCTCAAACACAGGACCTCCCTTATAACCCATTTCAGCCCCAACTGCTGGACCACCCCTGTTGACTTATACAAAATCGACAAAGGGTAAATCTTACATTGTTGTAGATAGAGGAATCTTATCATCACAAGGTAGCATGTTGATCTTCAACAGTGTCAAATTGTATTGGCATTGCTTTTTTCCATAGACCTCTCTTTTTCTTTCAACTTTTCTTTGCTGGATAGACCTAGAAAGAGAGAATTTTGGTACCGATCAGTACGACTGGGGGTAGGTATCGGATTGGAACATGCCAAAACAATACGATACCACATTTACGTGTCAGTATCGGCCAATACTGCGAACATTGGTCCCAAGCCACTGATTCGGGACATGACCAAACATGCCCAAACAATAACAAGGTCGTGGCAGTCAGTGTACAGAATATAGTTTGGGTACTTCAGAACTTCTATTTTCAGAAAGTTTCTTTTCTTTAGGATTCATTTCGTGTTTTGGTTTCCAAACAAGATGGAAGATTGAGTGTGTTTCTTGGTAGTCAAGACATAATTCTTGGTGTCTAAGAAAGAGTGAAGGTGTTATAATTTGTTTGAGGTTTAGAGTTTGGGCTATGAATACGAGTGCATGATATGAGAACAAATAACACAACTAGATAAAAAGAGAAAGGATTTCTTAGATTTCTTGAGAGTTGTATAAGAGTATAAGGCTCTGTTTGGGAAAGAATACTCCACCTAACCATTGGCCTATTAATATCAAATGACTCAACTTTGGAGCGTTTAGAAAGATTTTGGAGTTGGAGAAAACTCCAATTCTACCTTCAAAACTATACTTATCTAATGGTTATGGCACATTTGGATCTTAGAGGACAAATTGCAGTTCTCAAGGAAGAAAGAAGGATATGGGAGCAGAAACATAGAACAGATTTTGGAAAAGAAAACTGGAATTTGTTCGAGTTAGGCCTCCAAACTCCAAGTAACTTAAATGTGGAACATATGGGTGGAATTTTAGAGTTCCATAAAGCTTCACTTCTAACTCCGAATTGGAGGAAACTTCAACCTGATTGGATTTTTACGAAATGGTATTCCTTCTATATGTTACAAAAATCTGCTAGTACGTCCAAACTCCCCATCAATATGTACCCTAACTTGAATATAACTCCAATTTTCTAAATGGAGATTTATCTTTCCAAACTCCAGTTTCGAAACTCCAAAAACCAAAACAAACCTAACCCCATTCAGCAAATCTTGTTCTCAAACTAGTTTAAAGGAGTGTTTTAAAAACCGGACCGGAAATTGACCCGGCCAAAGCACTCGGTCGTAGGGGTGAGCATTATTCGGTTTTGGACCGAAAATCGAACCGAACCGAATAAGAGAATCGGTTCGGTTTTAAAAAAATCGGTTTGATTTCAGTTTTGAAAATACTAAATTTTCTTATTTGGTTTCGGTTTAGTTACTATATATATATATTTACAAAAAAAGCGCAAATAAACCGAAAAATCAAATAAACCGAAAATCGAACCGATTTAATTCAGTTCGGTTTGATTCGGTTATAACCCATTTCGGTTTTGCTTATTCGGTTTTCGTTTATTCGTTTCAGTTTGAACCGAATTAACCTAATGCTCATCCCTACTTGGTCGGGTCAGACCGATTCAACCAGTGGTAACCACCCGGTTAACCTAAGTGGCTCAAGTTTAGCCACTTAGGTTAACCACAAGGTTAACCTAAGTGGCTCAAGTTTAATCTCTTTATGGACACTCTGATATTTACAAAAATACTGGACCGGACTGGAAAAACTAACGGTTCACGGGTAAACCGATTGAACCGGCCGATCCGATCCAGTCCGGTTTTTAAAACACTAACTTAGAGCTAAGGAGGCCTTATTATTTATTGAGGTTTTCTTTACAAACCGTGTTCCTGGCCCAGGCAAGATAATGATAATCTAGAGAACTTCTAGTCCTCCACCTTGATTTGTGAATTTTGATTGTTTCTCTTCGTATTCATATTTGTTTCTAGTCCTACAAAAATGTACAAACACCTTTCTTCTGGTATCAATTCCAGATTGCGGCAAATAGAGGATGGATATTTCATTACTATGACCAACATTAGGAACAATGCTAACCATTCTGAGAAGATGAATACTAGAAAAAGAACAAACACTACAAAATGTTTTTTTGATAAGGTGAGTACAAAATGTAAAATGTAAAATGTTTTTTGATCCATTTTGAATTCTATACATTCCAATTTCCAACCTTGAAGGAGAATACGGGAGGAGAAAAAAAAAATGCAAAAAGGAAGGATGGTCACCATTTTTTAGGTTGCTCCACAAAAAATAACACTTACAGGATTTCACCTCCGCGGAGAAGAAATGAGGTTTGCTTCTGTTGATTTTTTTTTTCCTGGGATTATGGTCAGGAAGATCGTCGCGGGGAAGATGACCCGGCCCAAGATACATCAACCCATGATACATCAGCACTATGTATGATTTTGCCATGAAACTAATGGGGAAGGGTTCTTTGCAAAATAAAGATGGATGCAAACAAAATATCTTTATTTTAACTATGCATGTTGCGATTAGGGCTGCAAATGAGCCAAGCCGTTCGCGAGCTGCTCGAAGCTCGGCTCGATAAAAGCTCGTTTGAGCTCGGTTCGTTTAGTAAACAAGCTGAGCTCAAGCTTTATTTTTTAGCTCGTTTAATAAACGAGCCAAGCTCAAGCTTAGAAGTACTCGGCTCAATTGAGCTCGCGAACTGGCTCGTTTATGAGCTTGTGAGCTGATTCGTTTAGAAGCTCGTTAGGAACTTGTTTAGAAGCTCATTTATATATATATATATATATATATATATATATATATATATATATATATATATATATATATATGTGTGTGTGTGGGTGCGTGTATTATATATTTATGTCCTTAATAAGTGATATTAAGGAACCTTTTTAATTATTTTTTTATAAATAAATTGTTAATATTTCAGATACTTGAATTCATACTTAATTAGCTTGAAATCAAGCTCGTTAAGCTTGAAATCAAGCTTAATGAGCTTGAATTAAAGTTGAGTGACAAGCTTGATTTCAAGCTTATCGAGCTTGTTTATCAAGCTTGAATCAAGCTTCTTTATCAAGCCAAGCTCGAGCTCAAACCAAGCCAAGCTCAAGCTTAATGTAAACAAGCTCAAGCCAAGCTCAAGCTTCAAAATAAAAAAACTTATCAAGCTCGAGCTCGAGCTCGAGCTTGAGCTCGAATAATTCTAGTCAAGCCAAGCTCAAGCTTACAAAAGCTTGGCTCGGCTCGGCTCGGCTCGTTTGCAGCCCTAGTTGTGATGTTTAGGAGATGTTTGCAAGACAGCAACTAGGCTACAAGTGGAAAGTTTTGATACAAGTGCAGCTAACTTTTCACCTCGAACGTTTGGATAAGTGTAAGTGTACGAAAAGAACATTTGGATAAATGTAAGTGTACGAAAAGTGTATGTAAAGTGTCACTTTCAATGCATCGACATTTGCATTAAACAGTTTCAATGTTTGGTTAGGTAATGAAAGTACATTGAAAGTGGAGAATTTTAATACAAGTGGAGAGATTTTGAGTTACATTAGAAAATGAGCCGAACTCGTTAAAATTGGAGAGCTTTATCGCTATTTTAATTCTTTATTAATTCTTTAGTTTTTGTTCAAGTTAATTTTTGTTAATTATTGATAACTAAATATTATTATTATTTGATGTTAACATTAATTACTGTTAATTAAATATTCACTGTTAATTAACAATTTTTAATGTTAATTACTATTAATTAAATTTTAGTTGATTTTTCTTAATCAAATTGTCATTAATTAAATTTTGTTAATTATGTATTATTAATTCCAACTTTTGTTATTTTTTTAATTATTGTTAACTTTAACATTATTTTTTTCTTATTTATTTATTTACTAATTACGTTGTCTTAATTAAATTTTACTTAATTAGCTTTTCTTAATTAACTATTTGGTAATTATGTTTTCTTAATTAAATTTCTATTAAGTAATTATTTTAATTATTTTTTGATACTTTTCTTAATTAAGTGTATGTTAATTAGTTTTGTTAATTAACTTTTGGTTAATTGACTTTTGTTAAGTATATTTTGTTATTAATTATTTGGTTAATTGGTTTTTGTTAATTGGTTTTTGTTAATTTATTTTTGGTTAATTTATTTTTGTTAATTAATTTTTGGCTAATTGATTCTGTTAATTAAAATTTTGTTAGCTTTTTGTCAATTAAATTTGTTGGACGCGTGCGTAAGCGTTTGCCAACCCACCTGATCAAACCAACCTCCGTCTAACAGACACCAAGCACGGATAAAGACAAGTATATTGCGGTGATTACGTCACCTAGACAAATTCTAACCTTTATAACTTAGATAAAAATTACAAGATTGACAAAAAGCTAATGTTGAACCATTTTCCCCAACAGGTTCAACCCCCTCACCACTCTTAAGAAGAAAAACAGAACATTACAATTGAGATCACTCACCAACCCGTAGCAATCTCCATAATAACTGATGTAATGCCCGTGGTTCGTATTACGTATTTTGTATACGTGTACGGAATTCCGACCTGTAGTTAGACTTGTCATACTTGTCTTGATCCTGGTTTAGCTTATTTTGGGCTCATCCTGGTGTGGCTTGGCTTGGCTTGGTTTGTTTGGTTGGGTTCGGTTGGGTTTGGGTTAGCATGAACCCCACCTACCACCATCCATCATTTAAGCCACCAACCCCCTTTCTATCTCCTCATTCACTTCTTCTTCTTCCTCCATTAATTCTCTCCACCAACCAGGAGAGCTTAGGCAAGTGCAGCTTGCTTCATGGAGGAACTCAAGTTTTATTGTTCCATTCTCTTCTTCACAGCATTCTAAAACACTTTAATACTTAGCATTTTCAATTTTCGTGGCTCATTGCTTGTAGATCTAAGTTTATTTCATTTTCGGATTTCTTGGGTTTTGATCTATTTAATCTTGTTATTATCAAGTTCTGATGGTTCCATGTTGTAGAGAATTCCATTCTGCCCTATTTTAACCTATGGAAGTTCGGATTCGGACTCTCGATGAAGGATCTATGGAGCTTGAGAGCCATAGCTTGCATGGTTCTTCTTCTCGAAATAATGGAAAAGAAGAACAGTTCTCGACCGCATGTTCCTTGCTGCATGAACTTAGTCGCATGATCTTTTATGCGACAAGTTCCCTTCCTGGCCGCATAAGCCTTGCTGCATGACTTGGCCGCATGGCCTATGCCGCTGAAACTTACTCCCAGCCGCATGAAGCTTTGATCTATTGGCCGCATGAGACTTAACCCTGGCCGCATGAACCATGAACTGTACTTCCCGGCCGCATAAGGTCCATTTTCTAGCCGCATAAGGACCCGAGTCCTTCCAGCCGCATGGGACCCAATTCTCCCCTGGCCGTATATGCCAGTGATTCTCCTGCCGCATGAAACCCAGCCGCATATGCCCCATCCATTCCCAGCCGCATAGGCCTGAACTCCCTTGCCGCATAAGGCCCATTCCCTGGCCGCATGGGACCCAGCCTCAGCCGCATGAGGCCCTTCCCTTCCCTGAGCCTCATGCGCTCCCCTTTTTTGGCCGCATGGGACCCTGTGATCCTGAGCCGCATATGCCGCATGCGCCCTGGACTCCCTTCCAGCCGCATGAGCCATGTGCCCTGTGCCGCATTGAACCCGAGTCCTCTGGCCGCATAACTCATTTTCCTGAGCCGCTTGACTCCTCCCCTTGCCTTGCCCTTGTTATTTTAATTATTTTTATTATACTCATGTCTGGTAACTCTCAGTATAACTTGGGTCTCTTGATAGAATGCTTGTACTATGTAATTGGCACATGTTCCCTGAACACGACAGTGACCCGTAGTGGTGCACTCTTGACAAGTAACATGACATGATAGTGGCCCGTCGTGGCGCACTCCTGACATGATAAACCTGACATGATATATCTCGATATGCTGTTGCGACGGCTAGCTTGACATGACAAGAGTGAATGACCTGGACACCGTGGATGATTGTGCTTGTACAAATGAACCCGTCTTGTCTTGCATCATGTCTAAGACAGGGACCCCTGAGTACCACGGTCAGGGGTACCTACTGAATCGACTAAGGCTAATTACTAGAATAATTCAGTAGTCATAAAGAGATTTCCCCAGCTACAGACAATTCCGTTATCTGGGCGCCCTACTTGGGATCTGTAGCCTGCCGTCGAGTAGGGCACATTTCTAGCACACTGTCATGTGTTGCACCCTCCAAGCTATTTAAGGGTACATACGTTTCCTGGACGATGTACCCACTTGATTTCAACCCCTAATTGCGTCCGGATAGCCTGGATGGTCTGCAGGGCTTGTGGCTGTGGAACAATCTCATTGCATCTTGTTAGTAAATAGGCTTATGATAACCCTAGTTAGTTAAAGTATCAAGCCGTACTTATTGCTTGGCCGTGAATGATTGGATGGAGTCTAATCCTGTCTAGTCTTGTCTTGATCCTGTGCAAGATTGTTACATGACCTAATTTTCTTATATTATCTTGTCGATAAATGGTGGGAAACCAAGTTCCGTTCAGATGAAGGATTACAATCCCGGTCCTTGTTTGGTTTACGGGTTGTAACCTGGTTATCTGAATAGTTCCATGGTTATCTCGTCGTATATCATCCTGATTTTTTTTATATATCCAGTTCTTACTACTTAATTATATTCTTGTGCTAATTGCTGGTTTTAGTTCCTAAGTGAAGCTTCCTTTGTGGCACTTGCTCTTTCTGGGGTCTGACCCAGCTGGTTTTGTATGGCCAGATTTTGGAGCAGCTCCAGAGGATCTACCGACTTTCCAGCCAGATGGTGACCACTAGACGAAATTCTGGCAACGAGTGGGTTTATTTTGGCTCTCCCACTCTATTGTAAAAATATTCTTTTGAGGCGTTTAGCCGGCGAGCACCTGTTAGCTCGTATTGCATACCTTATTACTGTCTGCCTACGGGCTGTAACATGATTGACAAATCCTAGGGTTGATCATGTATGACTAAACTCTTGCTAGTCATCACATTTTTGTAACGACTAGCTTCATGATCAGCTGAATATGTAATGTTTGGGACGCCTTACTATTGTATATTTAGTGATCTTACATCTTGTAACTCTACTTGCTTGCTTGAGATTGAGACACTAGGCTTGTTCATGACCATAAGAGACTGTTGGCTTGTAGTTAAACCCTCATATATCTAGACAGCCGTGACCGTATAGTGAGGTGGATTCTATTTCATTATACGTAGCTGGCTATGTTCGCCCCCGCTCTCCAGTATTCTAGTTTTGGGGCGTTACAACTGAAGTTTACGACTCATCGATTAGATCTTCTTCTTCCTTCTGTCTTGGATGACAAAGTCCTAAGAGCAAAATACAAACTTTTTCTTAGATTTTTTTGTGGACGAGCACCCCGAATCTCCACTTTATGCCTCCACCCTCTCCCCATATATATAGGATGAGAAAATCATATTCTAGTCATAATAGGATTTCCTAAATATGAATAAAACATGAATCCTATTATGCCTAAAATATTCCATGAACATCATATTTTAGATCATAATAGGTTTTCCTAAAATAAGAATCATATTATATCTAAAATAACACAACACCAATTATGGACATCCAATTCTAATTAAATCAAATATTTAACTAGATTGGGATTCCACAAATATGTTGTTACCAAATCCAGATTGGACTCCAACAATCTCTCCATTCAGTCTGATGAGAGGGTATTGACCTCATAGGTCCTCAACTGGACTCCATACCTATCGTCCCATGACAGAATACCTACTCCCCCATGCCACTGATCTCTGATCCTCCGAGTTGTTTTGTATCTTCCTTTGTCTCCAGCTCCTCGAACGTCACGTCGACGCTAGCTGCCATGTGTAGCACCTCCTGTACCACTGGAATCCTATCAATATCAATAACATAACCAAGACCGAAGTCCCAGATGACCAGCCTCACCGTAAGTCTCGGCTGCCTGTCCTCGACTTTTCCCTTCCACCAAAAAGTGTTAACATTCTGATGAGCTTCTTCACCCTTGGCTGGCCCAACCAAGCGAACGGTACGATTCTCCCGAGATTCGCACTCCTGAACATGCCCACCTTCGTGTCCAAACTTGAAGCTCCCCCATACACATGCGTCCTCGAGCAGAACTGTCACGACCCGGTCCCAAATTATTGGGTCGAATCGGATCATGTCCAGCCTGCACCGTTGTGAGACGGCGGCAGTAAGCTGTATCCACTTGCAGGTAATCTCAACAACAAAATGTATATATTTGTCACAACTTCTAAAATTACGAATATTAAAAACTTTGTCCAACAAAAAGATTCATCTGATACATCTGATAAAATAAAACTGTCATGCCCCAGATCTAGAATACTGGAGAGCGGAGGCAGACACAGCCAGCTACGTATATAGAAGTGTATTCCACCTCCATATATGGTCACGGCTGTCTAGATGTATGAGGGTTTTTCTACAAGCCATCAGTCTCTTATGGTCATGAACAAGCCTAGTGTCTCAATCTCAAGCAAGTAATAATAGTTACAAGATGTTAGACCATCAGATATTCAATAGTAAGGCATCTCATACATTTCATATACAGATGATCATGAAGCTAGTCGTACAAAATGTGAGGACTAGCAAGAGTTTCAGTCATACATGATCAACCCTAGGATTTGTTAATCATGTTACAGCTCGTAGGCAGACAAAAAATATAAGTATTCAACACGAGCTAACACTTGCTCGGCGGCTAAATGCCTCAAAAGAATAATTTTACAATAGAGCGGAAGAGCAAAATAAAACCCACTCGTTGCCAGGGTTTCTTCTAGTGGTCACCATCTGGCTGGAATGCAGGTAGAACCTCGGGTGCTGCTCCAAAATTTGGCCATACAAAACCAGCTGGGTCAGACCCCAGAAAGAGCAAGTGCCACAAGGGAGGCTTCACTTGGGAACTAAAACCAGCATATTAGCACATAAGGACATAATTGAAATAACAAAAGACATAAGTTAGAGAAAATAGGGTGATAAACGATAAGATGACTAAAGGATCATTCCGGTAACCAAGTTACAACCCGTAAACCAAACAAGGACCGGGGTTGTAACCCTTCACCTGAACAGAACTTAGTCTCTAACCAATTATCGATAAAGTAAAGCATAAGCAATCATGTCCTGAGATAGCCATGTACTGGATCTAAGCAAGACTAGACAAGATAGGACACCATCCAACATCCACGGCCAAGCAAAGAGTACGGCTTGATACTTTAACTAACTAGGATTATCACAAGCCTAGTTACTAGCAAGATGCAATAAGATTTCCAAGTCCAGTTACTCGCCTGCTGCTACCTGAGTGACCCCAGCAAAAGAAAAACTAGTATAACAGACACACTGCAGTAAGATACATGTGTCCTAAGGAGGTGCCCCACTCGACGGTGAGCTGGAAGTGCGCTCATCTCGACGGATAGCTATAAATCTCAAGTATATATAAGGCCGGGATCAAAGGGGCAACAGAAAACTGGAAAAGTCTCTTCATGAACTACTTGGTCAATCTAGTCATTAATCCTAGCCAGATTCAGTATGAATTACTGATCGTAGGAAATCAGGAATTCATGTCCTAGACATGATGTAAGATGAGACATGTAGCTTACATAAGCACAAACACCCACAGTGTCAAGACGACATATTATTCAGCATGCCAAGATAGCCGTCGCAACAGCTTCGAGATTACATGTTAGACTTACTTATCAAGATTATTTATCATGTCAAGAGTGCGTCACGACGGACCACCATCAAGAATTATCATGTCAAGTTACTTGTCAAGAGTGCACCACGACGGGTCACTATCAAGAGTTATCATGTTAATGTTGCTTGTCAAGCGTGTGCCACGACGGGCCACTATCATGTCATGTTACTTGTTACTTGTTAAGAGTGCGCCTTAACAGGCCATTATCGTGTTCTATCCTTACATTATCATGAAAGAGAGAAACTTGCATAAAATAGCTAGTAATATATTCTTGAAGCCAAGAAAAAGATCTACAACTTTTATAATGGGAGTTGGGGAAAATTCTGGCCACAAATCATGCAAATAAGACATAAAATAGCCAAAACAGGCACTATGCGGCCTATTCTACGACATGCGGCCTATGCGGCCCATTCGCGACATCCATGCGGCTCAACTGCGACATGCGGCTCATGCGGCCCATTCGCGACATCTATGCGGCTCAACTGCGACATGAGACTCATGCGGCCCATTCGTATTTGCGACATCTATGCGGTTCAACTACGACATGAGGCTCATGCGGCCCATTCGCGACATCTATGCAGCTCAACTGCGACATGAGGCTCATGCGGCCCATTCGCAACATTTATGCGGCTCAACTGCGACATGAGGCTCATGCGGCCCATTCGCGACATCTATGCGGCTCAACTGCGACATGTGGCTCATGCGACCCATTCGCGACATCTATGTGGCAATTGACGCTCAGACTGTCGTATGTACAGGGCTACGCCCTTCGCCGAGAAGAACCCATCCTCTTTAATCTTTAATATCCTTGCCTCAGTAGAGGTCAACCGGTCACCGAACAGAAAGGCAGGCTTCAAAAAAATCACGTTCTCGAATTCAGCTGATTTTAGTCTGCCACTCTCCATAATATTCTGGAGAAAAACGGGCGACTGATCCCAAATTTGTAACATCCTCTCGGGAGGCTGGTCCTGCATGATAGCAGCCCTCGCTGGATTAACAATCTCCTCATTGAAGTCAATCCCCATTTGGCAGAGGGAAGCATCCAAAAGGACTTCGTTCAGCAAAGGGATTGTCATTGACACTGACACAAAACAAAAGTCAGGCAACAAGAAGAGAAAGAGGCTTAAGAGAAGGACGAAACATTTGGGGCGCGTTCAAAGCTTCTGCGCCTCATTAGGGCCCAAAAAGGCCCATATGCATTGAGGCCTCGGTGCATAATCAGGACAGAAGTCCATGCGCGTCAGCAGGATAGCCTCGGCGCATAATCAAGATAGAAGTCCATGCGTGTCAGCGGGATAGCCTCGGCGCATAATCAGGACAGAAGTCCATGCGCGTCAGCAGTAAAGCCTCGATGCATAATCAGGACAGAAGACCATGCGCGTCAGCGGGATAGCATCGGCGCATAATCAGGACATAAGTCCATGCGCGTCAGCAGTAAAGCCTCGGCGCATAATCAGGACAGAAGTCCATGCGCGTCAGCGGGATAGCCTCGACGCATAATCTGGACAAAAGTCCATGCGCGTCGACAACAAAGAGTTAGGGCACAGCAACAGGGTGCAACTCAGACGTGTGTGCACCGAACTCGTCTAAAAATGTCAAGGAGCACTCACCCATCACTACTGGCCGAACGTCGGCAGGAGCCGCAGCAACGACAGAAGAATCCTCCTCATCGAACTCCACGGGCTCTTTCCCTTTGCTTCGCCCTCGGCCAGCACCACCGCGAGGACGCAAAACACACGTCGTTCAGGATGCCGAAAGGAGTTTTCTGCTACACAGTGATGCCCTTCGGCTTGAAGAACGCTGGTGCTACATACCAACGAGCTATGAGTACCATCTTCTGTCAACATCTTCGTAAAACAGTCGAATGCTATGTTGATGATATCGCTGTCAAGAGCCGTCTCAAAGGTGATCACCTACAAGACCTAAAGACAGTCTTCGATCTCATGCGAGCGCATCAACTCAAGATGAACCCCGCTAAATCCTTCCTCGGGGTTTCTAGCAGAAAGTTCCTGGGCTTCATTATCACGACGAAAGACATTCATGTCTATCCCGAGAAGATCATGGCCATTCTTGACATGGACCCTCCGAAGAATCTCCGAGAACTTCGAGGCCTGCAAGGACGTCTTGCATATATCCGAAGGTTTATAGCAAACCTTTCCGAAAAATGTCAACCCTTCACCCAGCTCATGAAGAAGGGAGTCGCTTACGTCTGGACAGAGGAATGCCATAAAGCTTTCGATGATATCAAGGCTTACTTGACGAGCCCGCCAGTCCTGGTGGCACCCGTCGCAGGCAAACCATTTCTCCTCTACGTCCGTGCCATGGATCATTTCTTCGGTGCTCTGCTGGCTCAGAACAGCGATGCGGGCTATGAACAAGCTATCTACTACCTCAGTAAGACACTGATCGGGGCCGAACACCGGTACAACCCCGTAGAAAAGGAGTGTCTGGCTTTGGTGTTCGCCATCCAGAAGACTCGCCATTATGTCTCGGGCCAGACAATTCATGTCATCTCCCGAGTCAATCCGCTCAGGGTTCTCATGACAAAGACATGATCATTGAACTCCCGGCTAGCTACACGGGCGATCCTATTGACGTCGTACAACATGGTGTTCGTCCCACAAAAAGCCGTCAAGGGTCAAGCTCTGGCCGACTTTTTAGCTGCACACCCCATCCCAGAGTCCTCCAGACTCTATAAAGATATCCCAGATGAGGTCCAAGAATCAAATGTCACCGAAAAAAGCTCCGTCTAGCGGATATTTTTCGATGGCGCTTCAAGAACAAGCCCCAAAGGCCAAATCATCGCAGGAGTGGGGGTAGTCTTAGTCTCCCCCGACCAGCTGGTCATCCAGCGTGCTTACTCCCTTTCGAAGCCATGCTCCAACAATGTTGCCGAGTACAACGCTCTCATCATGGGACTCCAGCTGGCACAACAGCTGGGGGTGGATCATCTAGAAGCCTACGGCGACTCAAAACTCGTCGTTAACCAGATTAGAGGGCAATACGAAGTTTGTCATGAAAATCTGGTTCCTTACCATGAAGTGGCATTGAACATTATTTCAACCTTCACCAAGTTCTTCATAGAACACGTATCCCAGTTACAAAACCTAGAGGCTGACGCTCTGGCTGGCCTCGTAGCCTCGTTGGCAGCACCCCTCGGGACTCAGCACTACGTCACGGTAGTTGGTCGAGACTGGGTCTGTCCTAAAAACAACCTGTCATCACAAATGGCCCATACCATGTCAATAAGTGCTGGTATTAATGTCTGAGACTGGAGGTTCCCGTTCATCGACTTCGCTGTCTATAAAATTCTTCCAGAAGATCCGAAAGAAGCCGTCTCAGTCAGGAGGCGTTCCCTTCGATTCTATTACGATACAGCTACTAAAATATTGTACCGACGCTCCTATGATGGACTTCTCCTTCGATACCTGTCCAACAAAGAAGCAGCCGAAGCCCTTCGAGAAGCTCATGATGGAACTTGTGGGGCTCATCAACCTGGGCCTAAGTTGCAGGATCAACTGTGACGCATGGGTTACTACTGGCCGACCATGGCAGCCGACGCTGTCGACTATGCTAAGAAGTGCCATGCTTGTCAGCTTCATGCCGAATTCATCCATACACCATCGGAACCACTACATCCTACGGTCGCCTTTTGGCCCTTTGAAGCTTAGGACATGGACATTGTAGGACCTATCACCCCTCCTTTATCGAGGGGACACCGCTTCATCCTAGCCATCACCGACTACATCTCCAAATAGGCAGAAGCAGTTCTGCTGACGGAAGTGAAGAGCTCTAGGGTGATCAGCTTCATTAAGCACCATGTCATCTACCGTTTTGGGGTACCCTGAAGGATTATCCACGATTCCACAGTTCATCAGCCATGTTTTCAGCAGATTCTGTGACAAGAATCGCATTCAGAACGTGGCATCGACCGCCTACAATTCGGCAGCAAACGGATTGGCCGAGGTATTTAACAAGACTATCGTCAAGCTACTCAAAAAGGTCGTATCATCCAACAAACGCGACTGGGACAAAAAGCTCGGCAAATGCCTTTGGGCCTATCGCACAACGGTACGGACCCCGACGGGCAACACACCATTCTCTATGGTCTACAGGAGCGAAGCGGTACTACCTCTCGAGATCCAGATACCCTCACTCCATGTAGCGATCACAAATCAACTCACAGAAGAAGATAATCAACGTCGCCGTCTGCGAGAATTGGAAGCACTTGACGAAAAACGTCTCCTAGCTCAATAGCGCATCGAACTCTATCAAGCCCGTATATCACAGGCTTTCAACAAGAAGGTCAAGCAGAGGACTTTCCAAGTAGGCAACCTGGTTCTGGCAGTCAGGAGGCCGATGGTGTTGACTCACAAGACACCAGGAAAGTTCGAGCCCAAGTGGGAGGGACCTTTCATCATAGAGACGGTATACTCAAACGGTGTTTACCGCCTCGCCAAACCCAATGGGAACTTGTTCATGATGCCTATCAACGACAAGTTCCTAAAGAAGTACTACTATTGACATCCTTCAGACATGCACTTCTACCCAACAAGGGAGTCTGCGGACCCAATCATCAGGGCTCACGTACACCTCCCTTCCACAAAATCTTATACTTCCGGAATCCAGTTGTTCCGTGGTGCTCTATCCTCAGTAGAAGAACAACCACGTCTACATTACCTCTGAGTTGCCCTTCTATGCCCTGCCAAAGCATAATCTGACACCATGAAGGATTATGTTGTTTATCATGTTTACCATGTCCACATCACCTATGAGTAAACATTCTATACAGACAACCCCTGCGTTGCCGTACATTGATCGCAGAACTTCCATGTCCATATTACCTCTGAGTAGTTCCGCGTATCTCTCCAGAGTCACACCTACCACGTCCATAACACCTCTGAGTAGGAAGATTCCGACATTTGAACCCCATATTTACCACATCCACATTACCTCTGAGCAAATATGTTGGTTCTCCCAAACTTATTATCTCTACCTAAAAACTAAGGTGCACAAAAGATAATAGGTCTATACAAATTATCAAGTTCATGACAGCAAGAATGAACACACCACAAAACTCTTTATTCTTTATTTAAAAGTAAAAGATTACATCTCCAGCAGGAGTTGCAAATTACACAAAATAACAAAAAAAGGAAGATGCTACAACCCTAAGCATCACCGGGATCGGCTGAAAGCTCTTCGATCCGACGCTTCAAGTCTAACGCCCGAGTCTCTGCAGTCGCCAGAACTCGATGTTCGGCTTCTTGACGCATCATTTCTATGGACTCAGGGGAAGTATCATCCTCATACTTCTCGTCCAGTTGTTGCCGCTACTGGGCCAAGGAAAGAGCTTGGCGGATGAAAGCTGCTTCCTCCTCCTTAGATGCTACATGTTCAGCCTGGACTCGCTCAGCATCTAACAAGAGTTGGGCCCGCTGGTCTTCAAGGAGGCGAATGTTGGCATTTACTTCCGCTATACTAGCATGCAACGCAGCTCGCAACTCCACCTTCTCCTGCATTGACTGAGATAGCCTCTCCACCGCAGCCTCAACTTCGGCCACCTCGCATTCCCAGACAGCCACGGTGGCCTGATAAGATGACTCAGTTTCAGCGATCGATTTCTCCTTTTCTGCTGCTATCAGGGCGGAGAGATCATTTCGCTGGATACACTACAAGAAAAATGATCATTTACGGCGCACAATTTACGGCACGCATTGCCTGTGCGCCGTAAATGATACTCTTTTACAGCATGCAATTCTGCGTGCCATAAAAGAGTCAATTTTTGTGTTTTTACGGCGTGTTTTACCTGCACGCCGTAATTGCAAACGCATTTACGGCACGTATTTTCCTGCACCGTGAATGGTAACTTAATTACGGCATTCGTTTTTGCATGCCTTAAATGTTAAGTTATTTACGGCATGCATTCTTGTGCGCCGTGAATGAGATCTCAATTACGGCGTTCCTCAGCACGCCGTGAATGGTGTCTTATTTACAGCATGCGTTTACGCGCCGTAATTGACAGCTTTTTTACCCAACACGATGTTAAGATTAAGAATAACTTATTTACGACATTTTTTTTCCATTTTGGCATGATGTTAAGATTAAGAATAACTTATTTAATCTATATATTTATGTTAATTTTTAATATTAATGTTAAGATTATAATTAAAATTAAAACTAAATTAAAATTTATCAATCCATATTTTAAAAATAAAAAAATGATTAGATATGTATTATTTTTAATATAGCGATAAGTTTATTTTTCTAAAATTAATGTGAGATTTAAATTTTGAAACAAAAATAAAATGGTAATTAAGCGAAACAAAAAATAGAATTGTCCATATAACTACTTTAATTTAAATTTAATTTCAAATATAAATTTTAATAATAATATTAATGTTGACCAGACCCAAATGAAACCTGAATGTTTTCAATAGGGGTAAAGGACAACCAAAATTCGCTCCGGCTAAGGCAACCACTACAAGAAATATCCCATATAGCAACAAATTTTTGAGCAATGCACAAATTTTCATTGCTATAAGTAATATTTTGCAACAAATTTCAATTTTGTTGCTATATATGTCCTTCTGCAACAAAAAAATTGGCATTGCCAAGTCTATGTTGCCTAAACCTCGAGACTAATAAGCAACGATAAATTCGTTGCAAAATAATATTTTTAACAACGCCAAAATACTTGGTTGCCAAATACTTTTTTCATCTACACTCTTAGCTTAGTGCACTAACATTAGCAACAAGAAGCAATGTTGCTAAATATTTTTAGCCCTCTAGCAACGCAAATCCTGTCTGTTGTCAAATATTATCCATCAAAATTTTAGTTCCCTCCTTTGTTTCACAAAAAAGTACCATCTAAAATATGTAAAGCATGTTATTTCCCTCCTCTATTTCAGTTTCCCTCCTATCCTCTAAAAACAGAAAAGCTTTGGATCGTCTTCCACCTCGTAGTCGTAGGAATCAAAGTTGAGCCAGAGGCGGAGGAGGTTACGGTGGAAGTCGTTGCTTCTAATTCGGGTCTCAAGTTCGAAAGCGAACGATTAAGATCCGAGATCTCCTCTCTAGGTCAGTATTCTCATCTAAACCCCTCTCTCGAAAATCTTCATAAACCCTAGATTTGGGTCTCCATATTTTGAACCTGTTCCTCCGAAAATCTACCAAAGATCTACAAAATATAAGTATATATTATATGATTTGAATAGTGAATATATATAGATCATTAAACCCTCTTTCCTCCCATCTGATCACTACACCAAAATAGCCAATTTGTAACACAATTTTTCTACTATTCGTAACGGTTATTACCGTGACACTTTTGTAACGGCTATTACTGTTACACTAACTAAAAAACCATTACTAAAAATTTAATCTTGTATTTATATTATTTTTATATTTGTTGTGATGCTAAAAACTGTTATGAGTTATAAAAAGTTAAAAAAACTTGCGAATGAAAAAAATGCTTCCCGCACTCAATTTTCATCCTTCCCTCTCTCTCCAAAACTTTCCCTCTGTTTACTCGAGCTTCCCCTCTCTCGTAACCAGATCAGACACGCAAATAGAGAAGGCCGACGACCACGAGCCGTCGGTGCTCCGGCTGGCCGTCCTCTCTCGGCTCCTTGTCGTTGCCCTAATCTTCCTCTGGAGGTCCCTCCACCGTTCTCGACCACTCCCCCATCCGACAGTGGTCGGGGATCGTCGTAGCGATCGAGTGGAGCATCGTGTGGGACTCCGTCTACTTCATGCGCACGTCACAGTGCGGCTACGAGTACGAAATGCCCTATCCCCCTCCTCCCCGTAACCAGCGACGAAGTGGTATCGACGATTCCAAGTAGGGTTTTCAATTCCTTTACGAATCTTTATTTTTTTGATTAATTTGTGCATTTTTTTGGTTGTTATTCTGCGATCGGGTTCAGTGTGGAGATCGTGCAGTACAACAACATCAAGTTCGAAGTTTGGGATCTCGGTATGCTCCATATTTTGATTTCTTCAACTTGCCCTAATTTTTACTTTTTTATTTATGGTTTAGTTGAACCAGGAATTGCACCAATTTAGAATGACTTCTAAAATTCTTGCATAGAGATTTGGTGAATTGATGATATGCTTTTGTTATTGGCTACGCGTGTGTTAGTATCAAGCACCAACATTTCAGTAGTTGGTTCTGTGTTAATAAGTTTTTTTTCCATAAAAGTGATGGTTCATATTTTACCAAAGATTTATTACATTCTGTTGTCCTGCGAGGGGATTAACATCTCGCATATGCAGGAAGGATTGGGAAGACAAACATTTGGCGAACCCATACAAGCTTGAATCTCAGGTGAGTCTAGTCTCTCTCCTATTTCTTAGAAATGATTCTCGGCTTATATAAAGGAAGTTGATAGCATTTATAACAGGTAGCTTGAAAGACTCGGTAAATAACATTAGAAGATTTCTTTTTACTGTTCTTGTATGTGCAGGTTGTTCTTATTTTTTGTTTGAACATGGGTTATTATCGATGGTTCTTGTTGGCCATGATGATTGAGACCTTGCTCTGAAGGTGCAGATAAATTATGTGCCTCTTCGTAGCCTGCTCTAGTAAGTATTTTAATATTATAACTTACAAGACTACAGAGTGTGGTATGGCTAGTAAACTGCACGACTAAACGAACATTTATTTAATTTTTCATGTGGAACTTTGCTGAATTTTTAATGTGGAACTTTGCTGAATTTTTCATTTGGAACGACATCCATGATGACCTTAATGTATTTGTGGCCTTTGGAAGTGGTAGTATGCCTCCACCGTGTTGGTTGTAGTAGAGAGACCTTTCTAATTTTAAGATGATATTTATGATGGGATTGAATAAGACACAAGTTTCTTGTTCTTATATTAAGATGATTAGGGACATATATTATGGCATTAGTTATAACCTACCCTTTAATCTCTATTTAAAAACGAGGTACCGTCATTAGTGTTAATGATATTGTGTTGGTTTATGTGACTAGAGAAGGATTAATTTCAAGGATGGACATATAAGGAGAAACTATGGAATCTGAAGGATTTAGGCTGGTTTAGCATGGCTTATTTTGCCTGCTTTTGCTTATAATTTTTTTTAATGATAAGCAACAACAATAGATGTTTGGTAACAGCTGCTTCTGCCTAAATGTTTGATGATTGGAAAATGCTAAGTCTACAATCGATGTTTAGTCTTACTATTTTGCATCAGAACACTATGTAGTATCTTACTGTTTATTTCAAGTAAGATTTTTAACAACCACGAAGTATTATGTTTTGATTTGTTTGAATTATATTCATCAAGTCCTCAATAACAAACAGAAAATATTGGACCTACGTTGAACCGACACATAATTGTTGTAACTTGATTCTGTTTCTCATTGAGCACTGGAATTTAAATCTTAAAAAATCACTCTTGCAGGTTTTTTCTCATTTGCTTGACCTCGACCTTCGATTTCATTTGAGGTATCATTTGGGAAATTTCAAGATATTGGTTTCTATAGATAGTTTATTATTTTCATTTCTTTTAATGAATAACTAGGCCTCTCATTGGCTTAAATACTGTTAGATCATTTATGAATGCATTCTACTTAACCTATGTACAATATTCCAATCCTGTCCTTTCCTTTTATGTTACTGTTACAAATTATTGGCAGCCAAGGCTCAACAATAGAAAGAAGCTTGAAACCATAATACGCAAATAGGTGACTGAAAAGTTGCAAATATTTTGAATGACCACACCATTCTTTGATATGTTGACTTGCAGCGTCTCCATATCAATGATGCACTTATTTTCTTCTTTTGTTGATGAAATGGCATCAGCAGCAGATCAAAGTTAATAATTTCATTAAAACTGGGCACTAGTCAAAACATATTTTCCTGCAATGCTCTCTCTTTAGGCTTCTTAATTATTGCGTTGCAATATCTAAACTAGCATCTGCTATGTGTCAATTGCCTTCAACTGAACAAACACACACATTTGGAATGCATACAATGAAAATTGGAATTGTCAAATGTAAAGAATTTTGAAAGTGATAGAAAGTATCAGGAGATGCAGAGAAGCTACTTTGTAAAGAGTACTTTAGCCCAGCAGAAAGGGATACACTTCTGAGCTTGGGCTCTCCAATAACCTTAACTTGTAAATATCCTTGTTCAATGACTCGAGCAATAATCAGCAAAAGACGATGTACGTGAAAGAATATATCTACAATAAGATGCATTTTCCTGGGAAATAACAGAGAGCAAGCTATTTTACTTCGTTTCCCGTCACCATCTGTGAAGGTTTTTGTCTTCCACCTTTCCACAGAAGGTAGATTATCTATTTAGACCTCTATTTAGAACACTACAAGCACCTAGCAAAATGCCATATGTGTTTGTTTATGAAGTGCATGTATCGGCTACTTTAAGTATATGCAGAAATTCATACAAATGTGTTTATCAAGTGTACCTGAGATTTATGATGGTAAGAGAAGGAATATTTTTCAGTATCTTTGATCAGTTGCCTTGCAGATACCTGAGTTAAATTTTGTATCATTCTGAAGGCTGATGATAAGAAAGTGCTCAATATTGCTGGAATTAGTGCTCACAGGATCAGGAGAATGTAAGAAAATAAAAGTTGGGCATCATACTCGTGGGCATCCTTTCATACTATTATGCTAGGTTGTGACTCCGTATACTGTGAAAATCTTTTGTAAACCCCGGATTGGAAGTGCTCATGATAGATAGCCTGTGTATATTGTTGCCTTTGCTATAGGTTATATTTGTGGTTTCGGACATGTTCAGTGTGATGATAGGTTTATAGGACAAAAAACCATTTTTCAGAATAAAGTTAAATCTGCGGTCTGGAATAGCAATAGCACTTGTGACTTGTTAATCTGTAAATTTTGGAAAGGATTAAACCACACTTTGTACTTTGTAGTATCAGCAGATAACGATCCGATACGGCCGATACCAATATGGTTTGACATGTCATGATCCGATACCAGCCAAAACTGATATTGACCGATATCGACATTGGGGGTCCATTGAGCAAAAATCAATTTCTTTGCTATTTCCATTCCTTTCTCTCTTTCTTTTCATTGGTAATGGCAGCAGCTGGTGGCCTCTTCCAGCTGTTGGGTTCTGGCTTTTGGGCCTTGTTCTTCCTTGCTAGCTTGGGCAGGGTGTTTGGCCAGAGCCATGACAATGGGAGGCCTGTTGGGTTCGCGATGTGATTGATAACATTGTTTTGTATAGACCAACATCTGAGTTCGGTAAACTTGCTTGTGCTGAACAAAGTACGATTGCATGGCCTATCAAATACATCAAATTGGATTAGGCTTCTTTATTTGAGGTAAAACTGCATTTTTCTCAAGTTTTTCTAAAAGTGTGATTTTTAAGAATTTCTTAAACTATGTGATTCTTTTTCTTCTACAGGTTTAAAAACAAAATCTGGACTGCACAATGAAATGTGGACATTTACTTTATGAGGTTAGTCTTGAAAGCTTGAATAAAAATATATACTAAGTATAGTTGGAATTTTCTGTTCTGCTTGAATAAAAAGCTTGAATGAAATGTCCTTTATGTGGACAAAATCTGGACTGCACAATGTTTTTTCTTAGCAGGAGTAAGTTGGACAAAATTTGGACTGCACAAAATCTGGACAAAATCTGGAATTTTATGTTCTGTTAAAAATATATACTAAGTATAGACTTGCCATTGCACCCACAGCTCTGCTGGTCCCTATATTTCCTTTGAGGTATCTGATGCCACAGGAAGGCCTTGTATATTTCATTATTTCCATATTTTCAAAAGGCAAACTGACATCTTCATTGTTTTTCATAGTCTTCTCATGTGCTACCTTCTGAAGCATCTCACTGATTTCAATTTCATTGCCATTAGGATCATTCTTACTTATCTCTTATATTGCATCTAATCTTCAAGACCTCCCATTAACATGCAAGCTTTATATTCTTGGCACTTGTGACTATTGGTCCCTTCCTTTTCTCATATGCAGGCAAAGCTATGTTCTGTCCTCGTCAACTCACTTGATGAATTGAAGATTGTTGTCCAACTTGTTTATTATCTGAATTTTCTTTATACTGCACAATGAGGAATTGATTTGTCATTACTGGATTATGAGGATTCAAACAATTCTTGTGGTCTCTTTAGTCCTTTAACTTTGCCTCTTGGGGTCTTGCAAGTTAGCAATTATTAGAGCAAATGATTTGTCATTACTGTATATTTTTTCATTGTTGTGTTTATATATGCATCAAATTGGATATAATGAACTAAAACACATTTTATGTTTGTGCAGGTTATCAATCAATGAAAATATTTGGGTTTTGTGTTTGAAGCTTTACCTCTGCAACCATTTGAGCCGAAATTTGTCATAGAAGACAATTTATATTTTTTTTCCCCAAAGTAGGACAAATTATGAAACAAGCTCAATTTGTATTGAAATAATGTATTGTTCTTATAATTTAGTACTAAAATACTTTTGTAATTCATGAAACAATATGGCATGATACTTTGGCATGGCCTTTTGTTTGCTATTAATGTATTTTGGCTATTGAATCCGATTATTTTTATGATATCACGTGTCTGGGTTCTTTGGAATTACATTTCACTTTTGTAGTTTGATTGAGATTATATGTCAGTGATCAACTATTTCTTTAACTTATGTTTGTTATGTTATATACTTTGTTTACCATTGATATCCTTGCTTAAATAAATAGGCCGGATTGGTATGGAAATAATAATAATAATAATAATAATAATAATAATAATAATAATAATAATAACAATAATTATTATTATTATTTGATAAAAAAATTTATAAAATATTATTTACAGCACGCTACATATGTCATAAATGGTAAATATCAAAAATATCTTTTACGGCATCAAAATGTATGCTATATTTGATCATGTGCGAATAACTATTACGGTGTGCATCTATATGCCGTATTTGACCCAGCGCGAATATCTATTACGACGCACATATATATGCCGTGAAAGAGCAATTACGGCACACGAAATAGGCCGTAAATGGTTGTTGAAATTCAGTGAAAAATATCTATTACGGCGCGCACATGTATGCCATGAAAGAGCAATTACGGCACACAAAATATGCCGTAAATGGTCGTCGAGATTCTGTAAAAAAGACATTTACGGCATTCAGAATGCGCCGTAAATAATAGGCTCATTTACGGCATGAGCTTTTACTGCACCAAAATGTATGCCGTAAAAGCTTATATTTACTACGTCCATAACACCTCTGAGTAGGAAGATTCCGACATTTGAACCCCATATTTACCACATCCACATTACCTCTGAGCAAATATGTTGGTTCTCCCAAACTTATTATCTCTACCTAAAAACTAAGGTGCATAAAAGATAATAGGTCTATACAAATTATCAAGTTCATGACAGCAAGAATGAACACACCACAAAACTCTTTATTCTTTATTTAAAAGTAAAAGATTACATCTCCAGCAGGAGTTGCAAATTACACAAAATAACAAAAAAAAGGAAGATGCTACAACCCTAAGCATCACCGGGATCGGCTGAAAGCTCTTCGATCCGACGCTTCAAGTCTAACGCCCGAGTCTCTGCAGTCGCCAGAACTCGACGTTCGGCTTCTTGACGCATCATTTCTATGGACTCAGGGGAAGTATCATCCTCATACTTCTCGTCCAGTTGTTGCCGCTACTGGGCCAAGGAAAGAGCTTGGCGGATGAAAGCTGCTTCCTCCTCCTTAGATGCTACATGTTCAGCCTGGACTCGCTCAGCATCTAACAAGAGTTGGGCCCGCTGGTCTTCAAGGAGGCAAATGTTGGCATTTACTTCCGCTATACTAGCATGCAACGCAGCTCGTAACTCCACCTTCTCCTGCATTGACTGAGATAGCCTCTCCACCGCAGCCTCAACTTCGGCCACCTCGCGTTCCCAGACAGCCACGGTGGCCTGATAAGATGACTCAGTTTCAGCGATCGATTTCTCCTTTTCTGCTTCTGTCAGGGCGGAGAGATCATTTCGCTGGATACTCTGAAACTCGAAAAGTAGCTGGTCGAGCTCGGCCATCGATGCCTCCAGAATCTCGGCCATATGATCATGGCCCTGGTGGGAACGTAGCAGACCAATGTGAGGGAGCTCCATGGTTTTTGCTATCGCAAAACTCCCATTGGCATTCATCACTGCCGATATGCCCCTCTGCAGCATCTTGTACACCACCTCAATGATAAACTTCACGTACTCATCCGCATCCGCCAGCACTTGCGACATCATAGCAGGAGTTGGAGGAGCTGCTCTAGACGGCGGACCTGCAGAAGGCCCGCCGACCTCAATCTGCGAGGCCGAACCTGCAGAAGACCCGCTACCTCAATCAGCAGTAAAGCCTCGGCGCATAATCAGGACATAAGTCCATACGCGTCAGCGGGATAGCCTCGGCGCATAATCAGGACAAAATTCCATGTACGTCGGCAACAAAGAGTTAGGGCACAACAACAGGGTGCAACTCAGACGTGTGTGCACCGAACTCATCTAAAAATGTCAAGAAGCACTCACCCGTCACCACTGGCCGGACGTCGACGGGAGCCGCAACAATGACGGAAGAATCCTCCTCATCGAACTCCACGGGCTCTTTTTCTTTGCTTCACCCTCAGCCAGCACCACCGCGAGGAGTTTTGGGAGCCATTTCGAGAAAAGGAGATTAGGGTTTTTTTGGAAGAAAAAACTCTAAAGAAAAAGACAACAAAGAGAGGAAGAACTCCCTCTCTCTCTCTATCAGACGCCTATTTTTAGGCTTGGGTGACGTCAACCGCCATTTAGGGTTCTGTGAAGTGATAACCGTGGATAGTCCTAAAGATCATCATTAAATCTTTTTCATTTATTCCGAAGCGTTATCATTTGGGCATTTAAAACTGGAAGCATGCGCCCCAGAACAGTTATGTGCCCTGGACAGTCATACGCCCCAGAGAAGACACCACCATGCTTCTTATTCAAAGTATTCCAAAACTTGACGAATAGTTTTGAAAACTTTGAAGGGGGTCTTGTAGAAGCATGTAATTTCAGGAACGAAAATCCTATGCGCCTAAGATTACATGCGCCAGGGAGCTCAAATGAAGTACTTGGCGCAAGCAAACGGCAAAAGCATAGACATTAAAAGAAGATTTTTATTTCATATAAAAGTCTATTATATGTCTAAAAAAAGGGCTTTACAAAGAAGAATTTCTACAAAGAAAAGACCCTAAGTCTACAGCTAGGCGCAGCAACTGCCATGCGCTCTCAGTCAGGCGCATCTCTTCAGCTTCTCAGTCAGGCGCGTCTCTTCAGCGTCTTAGTCATGTACATCTCTTCAGCAGCTCAGTTATGTGCATCCCTTCCGCATCTCAGTCAAGCGCATCATGAAGTCTCAGCATATGTGCTCCACTTCGACCCGATCGGGTGCTTCGACTAATGAAGCATTTATTGAGCAAGGATGGACGATCAACCCCACCCTAGCGGGAGGAAGAGCTTTCCAAAGGAATAGGAGAGCACCGCAATCGATCCGCGGGAAAAAGAGGCTTTCAACACAACCAGAATGGGCAACACCCACTCTAGCAGGAGGAGGAGCTCTCCCAAAGCCCAAGGAAGATGATCGGAGCACCATAATTCCGATCTGTGTCTCTTTCAGCATGACAAAGATGAGGCTCGAGCATCCCGATCTTCAGATGCAACAGGCACCTTCCGCCTGCCTCAGAAGCCCTCGACTCCGACTTTCGGATGTAACAGTCACCTTCAAGCGCATGAACGAAGACAAGTCGTCGCATCTTCACCCTCGGGAACATCTCGTCAACAGAATGTGCTCGAGCAAACATGTTCACTTCGGAAGGACGTGAGGGAACGAGAAGCAAACTCTCTCCTTGCCACTATTTATAGGCCGGACAAGTCAAACCCATGCGCTAAGTGGCGGGCTCTCCGAATCCCGTGCAATGAATTTGCATTTATGGTGATGAACCTGACGCTTCGAATTCGGCTAAGTCAAAAATGACTATTTAAAGCACTCGAAGAATGCAACAGTCGGACCAATAAAGGCACGTCATGCAAACGGATGCGCCGGCCAGACACCGTACATCGTGCAGACGCGCCCGTTCCAAAGTGCCCCATAAGGATGCGCCAAACAAAGCACAAATCCATGCGTCCTAATCAATATGGACCCATGCGCCCATTTCAGCTCGTCACCCATCAAGCAATTAATGCTCAAGTGTCAGAGTTGGCAGCACGTCCCCCGAGGACTGAATACTTTGCAGCTTTATCAGAAGACGAAGCGTCGCTGACGTCAACATCATCATTTACTTTCCTCCGGCGGTTACAAGCCACGTGGCCGCCCAACCATTTTGTATGTGCCTCCGTAGCCGTGCGTCCAAATCTCTGCATGCACCTCAAAAGCCATGCGCCTCAGACTTTTCTCTGATCCCTAAAGACAGAGGTCAAGTCACTACTGAAGCTCCGCATGTGCCCTAAAAGCCATGCGTCCAGACTGGTTCGTGACTCCTAAAGGTTACACGCCAAAGTCTACTCATGCGCCCAATCCTAGGCGCATCCTGTCAGATTACTCTCCACCAAATCCGAGATCTTTAAGCTACAGATATGCGCCACGTATCTTTTGACTCAGTTCAGCCGATGAAGGGGTGCTAATCACCCAAGATCTCAGCAACCGAAAGATCTTCTCCATTGCTACGTGTCAGCTCTGTCGTAGCCCACAAATGCAACAAGAAGAGTTCAACTCCTCAATCTGAGTGCGCTGCCCATGCGCCTCCATCAGCAATTACCACGTGGCATCCCCACAAACAGGTGCATCCTACATATGCGTGTATGAGCAGCCAACCTGCTGCTTATAAATAGAAGGATCATTCCCTCACACACACATACAGAGATACACAGAGACTGTCAGAGATCAAGACACAAAGTCAACCAAAGCATCAGAGTTTACTCCCAGAGATCGGAAGAGACACTCAACGTCTTCTTCCTCTCCGTAAGCTCTAGCACCCAGAGCAACTCAGACCTTCAGAGAACCGAGAACCGTCGTCAGATCGTCAACGGAGTCAACATATTACCACTCGCTCCATCGGCACAAAGGACCCAGATAAACAAAAGTGTACTCCTAGGACTACATCTGAGTCATACATTGTAACACCGTTCTATTTGTATTGAAATTGCATCAAAAGATTTTAATGGAAAACAGACATGAGTTAGAGAAAATAGGGTGATAAACGATAAGATGACTAAAGGATCATTACTGTAACCAAGTTACAAACCATAAACCAAACAAGGATCGGGGTTGTAACCCTTCACCTGAACAGAACTTAGTCTCTAACCAATTATCGATAAAGTAAAGCATAAGCAAGCATGTCCTGAGATAGCCATGTACTGGATCTAAGCAAGACTAGACAAGATAGGACACCATCCAACATCCACGGCCAAGCAAAGAGTACGGCTTAATACTTTAACTAACTAGGGTTATCACAAGCCTAGTTACTAGCAAGATGCAATAAGATTTCCAAGTCCAGTTACCCACCTACTGCTACCTGAGTGACCCCAGCAAACGAAAAACTAGTATAGCAGACACACTGTAGTAAGATACATATGTCCTAAGGAGGTGCCCCACTCGACAGTGAGCTGGAAGTGCGCTCATCTCGACGGATAGCTACAAATCTCAAGTATATATATATAAGGCCGGGATCAAAGGGGCAACATGTAACTGGGAAAGTCTCTTCATGAACTACTTGGTCAATCTAGTCATTAATCCTAGCCAGATTCAGTATGAATTACTGATCGTGGGAAATCAGGAATTTATGTCCTAGACATGATGCAAGATGAGACATGTAGCTTACACAAGCACAAACACCCACGGTGTCAAGACGACTTATTATTCAGCATGTCAAGATAGCCGTCGCAACAGCTTTCGAGATTACATGTTAGACTTACTTATCAAGATTACTTATCATGTCAAGAGTGCGTCACGACGGACCACCATCAAGAATTATCATATCAAGTTACTTGTCAAGAGTGCACCACGACGGGTCACTATCAAGAGTTATCATGTCAATGTTGCTTGTCAAGAGTGCGCCACGACGGGCCACTATCATGTCATGTTACTTGTTACTTGTTAAGAGTGCGCCTTAACAGGCCATTATCGTGTTCTATCCTTACATTATCATGAAAGAGAGAAACTTGCATAAAATAGCTAGTAACATATTCTTGAAGCCAAGGAAAAGATCTACAACTTTTATAATGGAGGTTGGGGGAAATTCTGGCCACAAATCATGCAAATAAGACAAAATAGCCAAAACAGGCACCATGCGGTCTATTCTGCGACATGCGGCCTATGCGGCCCATTCGCGACATCCATGCAGCTCAACTGCGATATGCGGCTCATGCGGCCCATTCGCGACATCTATACGGCTCAACTGCGACATAAGGCTCATGCGGCCCATTCGCGACATCTATGCGGCTCAACTGCGACATGAGGCTTATGCGGCCCATTCGCGACATCTATGCGGCTCAACTGCAACATGAGGCTCATGCGGCGCATTCACGACATCTATGCGGCTCAACTGCGACATGAGGCCAGATGGACATAGAAGATGACCAAATAATCATTTGGCCATAACTTCCTCAAAACAAGTCAAAATCTAACTTTTCAAAGATCCATTTTGGATAAAATTGAATTCTCTACAACATAAAACAATCAAAACTTGAAAATAATGAAGTTTGGTAGATCAAAACCCAAAAAATCCAAAAATGACATAAACTTAGATCTACAAGAAATAAACCATCAAAATAAAAAATGCCAAGCACTAAAGTGTCTTAGAATCTCATGAGGATGACAATGGAACAACAAAAATGGAGTTCCTCCATGAAGTAAGTTGTACTTGCCTAAGCTCTTGGTAGGTGGAGAGAGTTATGAGGAAGAAGAAGGAGTAAATAAAAAGTAAGAAAGTAATGAAGAGAGAGAAAGTGTTGGTAGGTTTATAAAGAAGGGGAGGGGGTTAGCATGTTGGGCCAAGGAAAATAAACCAAGCCGACCAAAAAAAACCAAGTCAAACCAAGACTTGCCATGATGAACCTAAACAAGATTAAACCAAAACTAGCTAGCAAGGCAGGAGAAATAAAAATACGTGTCATGATCCCGTATACGTATACTGGAAATACGTATAGCGGAAAACAGAGGTGACAAAAATTGTCTTAAATTCAAACATAAAAACTAGCAAGGAACTGTCATCATCTAGAAAGTTGGCTCATCAGCCCCGAGATCAACATCGTCCGATTGGGACTCTAGCAGCACAGCTGGGTAAAGTTCAGGATCGTAATAGCTATTTATCAATAGCTCAGCTTCATCAATGGAACCTACTAGGGATGGGGAATCCAGTCAGGAAAGGAGCAAAGTATAATTATAAAAATCTAACAATTCAACTAATAATTAGAAATTTCTAATTTTAAACAGTTTGAAATACTTGAACAATATTTTCCATAATTGAGAACAATGTGATTTGAGTATGTAATGCTTATGACCGGCTTGGATTGTACAATAGTATCCTAGTGATACGATACGGCTTATCCCCGTGTGAAAATGAGTAAGCTCGCATAATTATGCAATATGAAGGTATTGGTCATAAAACACTACACTACTCCCCCAATCCCACAATCAATAACAATCAATACTCTAGAAGAGCGTTCCGTATAGCAATATGGTTTAATCTTGCAATATTACAATTACTAATTAAATCGAAAAACAAACATAACCGTACTTGCCTTGATTTATGACTGGATTTGAAATCGGTACCGGGGAAAAATCAGACTCGTCCTCAAAATCCTACAATTGAGAATCCCTTCTTAGAAACATATTTGAACCATGTCTAGGTGTACTAGTTACAATCTCTAAAATTTGATCCTAGTCAAGTTTTATATTATTCTATCATAACACGCGTATCGATGCGATTTAATGAAATAAAAGTCAAGTTAACATTTATTGAGAAAATTTACATTTTTCGATTATTTGGCAAAATTTTGTATTTTGTTTATATCTAAAACTAGGTTTTTCTTTAAATGAGAAAAACGTGAATTTGTTTAAATAAAACAAACTTATATTTTGTTATTAACTAAATGTGGGAAAATATTTAATTTTCTATATAAAATAAATATTCAATTTATTATTCTACGCGTTTATCGATAACTAACGAAACCAGAAAAACAAACCAAAAGAAAACAAAACTATATTATGTAATTATAAAACCACAGAGAAAGGAATAAGACTGGGCTTCTGCCCTTACAACACTTTACATAAATTAAGTGAATTTAAAGTAATTGAATTGCTGGTGAGCTCTGAACGCCGGGAAGCGGTCCATTCAGCAGGCCGAGGCCCTGCACTCAAAATACTATTGGCCAGTAATACATTCTAAAATAATAATTTAATTTAAAAATATAAAAATATGGTAAGTCTCAGACTTGGTCCAAAATATCATGTTGCATTCTAGCTTATGTTGCATTCTAGCTTATGCCTCAACGTCCGGAAATTCCGGTTTCGTTTGCATTTCGCTAGGGTCTACAGACCGATACGGTCTTTGCCCGAAAATGATACAAAAACTATATTTAAAACCAACAATTCAAGTTGTAATTCGTTTTACAAAGGCCGGGATTTGGAAATAGTTTTATTCAAACTTTAATATATTTTCTAAAAATTTGGGCAGCACCTCCTCTATAATTGGGACAACCCAATCCTGGAAAAATGTCAATCAACACAAATACATATCCCAAACCAGAGATAGCTATATTATAAACCATAAAATATAACCAAAAACTACAGAACGTTTTCGAAATAAAATTCGAAAAACTTGAAATGAAATTTCGGAAAACCGAAAACCACAGAACCAATCTAATAAGAAAATGGTCACAGAACCATATACGAGATAATTTGGTCAAATCCGAACTTAACTCGAAAATTCTGAGAAACCACAGAAATCACAAAACAAAGTCAAAGTTACAGAATCATTCGAAAAAATCCGAAACCACGAATCGATCCGATTCCCATAGCGGGATCAGGGACCATGTCATCATTGACTCTACGGGAGGGACGAACTACTCTGATTAACAAAAATTACCCAATATCTGTTGGTCAGGGAGCCGCGAGATAATCTCGGGAACGGAAACGGAAAGCGCTGGACAGCGGGATCGGCCACAGAAAACCGAAACAACAGCTTCGGAACAGCAAGCCGGACACGGGGAGGTGCTCGACCGGGCACGGACGGCCGGATTGGGCTTGGGGTCAAACGGCGAGCGGCGTACGCAAGGGGTCGGCCGAGATGGGCTGGCCGGGGTGCTGCGGACGGGGCCGACGGCAGAGGGGGTCGCCGGGGCGGGCGACTCTAGAAGCGGGCGAAGCAGGGTCGGCCGAAAGGGGTCGCACGGAAGGTTCGACGGCGGGAGGCGCCGCGTCGGCGGGGCTACGGGAACAACATCAGCGGGGTCGGCGCTCGGCCTGGACGGGGTCGCTGGTGGGGCGCTGGCCTGGGCGGCTAGGGCTTGGGGAGTGGGTTTTGGGGAGAGGGCTGAGTAATGGAGAGGGATGAGTGATGGAGAGGGTTTTATAGGGAATGGCTCGGGGGTTACGGGAAGGGGAAAATGAAGGGGTGGCGGCGATTTCGGGAAGCCGAGGAGGCCATGGCAGTTTCGACCACGGGAAAGAGAAAATGATCGGCCATATTTCTTTGCTTGCAGAGAGGAAACGGAACGGAAAGGAAATATTTCCTTTCTCAAGGAAAGTTTTCCTTAGAAAAAATATTAATACCACTACAAAAAAGTGATTTTCTGGGACCCCAAAAATCCGTCTTAAAAAGACCCAAATCAGTCCTAAATTGTGATTTGGGACGAATTTTAGGACGATAAGTGACAGTGCTATTAGGGTGGCGTGGCAAAAAGTTTTAGGACCAAAAATGCCGTCCTAATTTGGTTTTAGGGTCGAAAAATGTAACCGTACCAAAAGAGTTTGAATTCTTACATCTTTACGACGGTTTACAAAACCGTCCCAAAATAAAAGAGTTTGTGACGAGTAACACCCGTCCTAAACAAATTTGCCAGCGTTACAAAAGAATGTCGTTTTTATCTAGGACAATTACATAACTGTCCCAAAAGTAACACTTATGAAATTAATGTCTGTATTTTTCAGCTATAAAACATACAATTTAAATACACATAAATTCATATAATCATGGACGTTGTCAAGCTTGTCCTCAGATGTATCTCCAGGCATCAAAGCTCCAATACCAAAAAACTTAACAACATCAAGCATTCTTTACCATTAAGTAGAAGACAACAAAATTCATATATAACTATATATGTTCAATTGATAAACAACCATTTCCAAAATACATCCAAAACATTAAGCATCCTTAACCACCATTTCCAAAATACATCCAAAATACTACATCACCCACAGCAGCAGTTACAAAATGAACCCATTGTCTCCACCATTACATACAAAATGCTGAACCCATTAAGCATCCTTAACCACCTTTTCCAAAATAAATCCAAAACACTAAAAATCACCCACAATTCAGTTACAAAATGAACCCATTGTCTCCACCATTACACCATATTTTTAGTATTATCCAACATGAACCCAAAAATTAACCCAAACTTTTTATCATCACAAGATCGTCGCCCATCATTTTAGCATATCCAGAATGCTTTTGAAGGTCCTGCAAATGAAGATATGCCAATATATTAATTAGCAACCTGCTAACTATACATGAACAACCAGAAAAGAAAGACAAGTTCTTCCAAATTGTACAGACTAGACCACATTAGTTTGTGAAGGTTTAAACAAATTGTACAAACCTACTAACCGTTCTTCCAAACTGTTCGTACCTGCGTACAAAAAAGTTGGAAAAAAACAATGTACAGAAAAAGCTTCAAGTGACAAAGGAAGCTTCAAGTGAAAAAGGAAGTTTAAGTGAAGACGGAAAAAATTGGGAAACATTTTAAATGGGAAGTACAATTATTCTAGCAAGAATTACAGTAACAAGCTGGAAAAAACCAATATAAAAGTTAAAATCAATAGACTGACACCACAAGGTGGTTTCGAGAGCAAGCCATTAAGGATGTCTCTTCCTCAAAAGGATAAATGACTTCCCAACCAGGGTTTTGCCTTAGGACGACATCTCTCAGTACTACCCATGGCCTTCACTGATTGGCCAATTACAACTAGGGGTAGCTGTAATCAAGTGCATGTAATATATGTATAAGGGTAGGGTCGGATACCATGTTCAGTCGCGCTTCAATAATTTAATAAGATACTGACTGTTGATGTATTCGAAAAAATGGTAAAATGAAAACATCACCTACTTGGTATCAATATGAATCTTAATATGAGGTTGGCTCGAACAACACAAGTTCTAATGCCTAAGAGTGGTTGTCAGGTGTTTCGAAAGCTTAATTGCTTTCGTTCAGTTATCTGATCAAACGGATAACTCAGTGTATCCAATACAACGATCTAGAACAGGGTTGATCCTATTATATCAAGAATTTCGAGAATATACCAACTATGACCGAGTTCATAAGGTACCTTGAGGAAGATACATATCAGTATTAACCTGACGTGTGCCGAGCAGAGTCTGATCCAACATCAGGATAATGAAGGGTCCGATTTGATTTCCTAATGTCCACCCAATACTCGGTTATCAGTAAAACCAATTACCGTACCGAGTATCCTCTGATACTTGTCGAATATCATGTGACGTCAATCCTCTGATACTTGTCGAATATCAGTAAAACCAATTACCGTACCATTACCCTTAAATAAAGTTACAGCAGCACCTAAATTACTGTATCATAGTGTGATTGAACCCAGGAAATGCAGTGAACCTACATGAATTTGCAGTGGACGGGATCAAGGTGGACAGATGCAAGCTAACCTGGGGTTAGGATACCAAGACATCCCACACACAGGTTCAATGTTCTGAACTTGAAGTTCATTCTCCAAAATAAAGTTCAATGACTGAACTTGAAGTTTCAATTGTCTGAAATGAAGGTACAGATCGGAATATCAAAACAGGGAACTGAACTCCTTAGTTCAGAAGGACTGTTTATAATGACCTGAACAAAATAATGGACTGATATATGTAGGTGATATGGACATTTAGAGACTGAATATAACTGTATAGTGTAAATCTGAGACTGAACATTTAGTCCAATAATTTGAACTTAAAACAAAACAATGGATACCCATCTAACATACTCTAAAATTCAGTGTAAAAAATAACTTGGCAATATGTAAAAAATATCACTGGTTTCGGAGTTTCCAGGGAAAAGGACACAGTGAAAACAGAAGCTAAAATTCAGTTCCGATACTGATACCGAGATTATGCAAAATTCAGACTATGCAAAATTCAGTCGAAAAGATCAGTCCAGAAAAGAAACCAATGTAATAAATACAAATTTTAACTTGAAAGAAAGGAAATGGAGAACCAAACATAAATTGCAGCCACGAAAGAAAACCAAACATAAGAATCACAGAAAAAAACCAATGTAATAAGTTGATAGTTGGCAAATTACCTGGACGATGTACTGGATTGTTGAGAAAGTAGTTGAGCATTCAGGAACATGGCCACAACTTCATCTTTGAGCTCAGTCCTAAGCTCACTCTTGACCGCCTCAAGCTCTTTCTTGTGCCGGGCCTCTTGCTCCTCACGCTCTTTCCTTAAAGCGTCAGTCTCTTCTCTCAACTTCTCCGTATATTCTCGTAACTTTTCACCATCTTCTCGTAGTTGTACAATCTCAGCATTTGTTGCTTGTTGAATCTCAGCCTGATGAGCTGCTAAGGATGTTGATCCTTTACCGCTTACAACTACTCCTCGGCCTAAAACTCAGCCATGCCCATCTTGTCCGATCACTTCCCTGTAAACATTATTCAATTGCTCCTCGTTATCTCGTTCTTCAGCTGGTAGCTCTTCAATTCTCCTTTCCAACATTTTCTATAGCATGCAAGGAGGTTTGTGTTAAATTTCTCTAATTTGCAATAGACATTTTGTTAAAAAAAACTCATTACAAATATGAATTTTATATACCTCTGTTCCAGCAGCCCCGTCTTCTTCATTATAACTGCCATCTTTTCCTCTAGTGGCTCTCCACATGTTGACAAGGTCAACAGGCTTGTTTTCTAACCGCCTCTGATGTGTATGCATGTTCCAAAGTAAAAAAAAACTTATACATTATAAACTGAAAATATATGACAATTATCTTACCAAAAAACACAATACTAACCTTTCTCTTTATTTCTGGAAAGGATCTTCTACCAGTTCTAGGGAGAGCACAAAGTTTTCTGCGATTAACTTGGTTCTTCTCCGAAACTTTCTAAAAAACATTTGGACATTATTTAGTAAATTGAAATAAAGGGTTTGCCACTAGCATGAATATGGATGTAAGTTATTTGTTAGTCGATTTATACCTGTGTGTTACCCAAGCCCCAATATGCCACTAGAGTTGGCCATTGACTGGGCTCCACCCGGGGCGGCACATTTGCTAGGCGCTCTTCATCGGTCTCAAACTTTGTATAGAAGTCTTTTTTCACTCGATGCTTGAAGGCCTTCCAGGAAATTCCCATTTTCTTAAAGCAAATAGCTTTAAAAGCATCGGGTGCATTTGTGTTTTCCTTAAAAAAATATGATATCTAAGTTATCAATATAAGTAGCCATTATCGATAGCAAAAATATGTGAACAACAGGTGATGGTAAAGCATTCAAACATGATATCCGAGGTTATACTTCCAAACAACCACAAGAACAGCAAGATATAAATTAGTTGAATCATCCCAAACCAAAAACAAGTAACCACTTCAACATCTTCATTCCAACATTAATAGAATATAAACAAAATATTGCACTTGAAATAACATTTTCAATCAACACTTCTAGGCCACAGCTGCTTCAATCGATTTGTTTTTACTCTTGATGGTGAATTATAGTGCTATGATCTATAGCTTACAATACAGACCTTGAGTGTTACTGACTACAAAGTCAATGCCAATGTGTCTATAGGTTTAGCAAGACAGACAATAGGGGGTTCACTATCAAGTAGGATAATACTAAAAATAAAGATAGTAATCCATGAAAATACAGATAAAGAGACGGGGAAAGTTACCTTAACCGACGCCCAGACCATTTCTAGTTTATCCTTATCAGCCTTACGCCAAGATAACATTGTTAACGGAAACAATTCGCCATTTCGGGAAAGGTTACCAAGATGAGACATCAAATGGTGCCCATGTTCTCCAACTGGTTGGCAATCTTCATCCCACTCTATGATTTTTTTTACTCCATTATCCCATTTTTTCCATGGCTTAGCAGCTCCTCTATGTTGCCTAGTGGAAGGTCCACTCTCCATCGTACCTTATCAGAAACAAAAGGGAAAGACTCATAAATATACTACTTAAAAATCAGAACCATTAATAGCTCACAATTTACATTATAAATTTCAATACAAAACTTATCCTTCGGAATTTTCTCAGAATTCTCTACTGGCTCATTATCTAAAGGCTCATCATCGCTCTCCTGAAAAATTTGATGTCTTGATATAGGAATGCGCAAGACATCCTCCATAAAAGAGGGTTCTAATCGTAGCTCTAATGTCCTCTCACCCATTGCTATGACATGTTCCATATTCTTTGCAATACGCGATGACCTACGTGTAGGACTGTTGTATGCAGCCTGGAAATACATAATCAATGTAGCAGTATATAGGTAGGTGCTGTTAAGATAGTCCAACACGGTGCCATAGGGAAGTTCAAACCATAGTACGTAGTAAGCTATGCAAAAAAAACACACTAATAAGACATAGAAGTTAGTTCAAACCATAGTAAAAATCTATGCAAGGAAGCTCAAACCATAGTAAAATACTCTTCCTCTACAATTTGATCCCAGTTGAAGCTAGACATCAGATCGAAGCTCACCGTGGGTCTGCAAGAGCTCAATAACATCCACGATGCGGCTCAACCAGCTCTACCAATGAAGAACCAAACCACCATAGCAGGATACCCGAGTATCAGAAGAAGTATCAATTGCACAGTGGCGTATCAGAAGAAATTTAAGTGCACACTGGTGTATTAGAGCGTATCACAGCTCATTAGACATTGGCAGTGCAAGCATTGGTAGAGGGTCAAGACCAGAACCAATAGGGATTAAGACTCGAGGACCCCGGATGTTACTTTTCTCATCATAGAGATGCATGTGTTGTATTAGATATAAGAAAATTAGATTCAATATGTATATAAAGAAAAGGAAAAATGGTCATCCTCGACAAAATTTGAGGATCAAATATCCAGAATTGTCAAGATACTCCAACACACTAAAAAGACAAAGAAGGAAGTTCAAATAAGAATAAAAATCTATGCAAGGAAAAGCTTAAACCATAGTAAAATACTCTTCCTCTACAATTTGATCCCAGTTGAAGCTAGGCATCAGATCGAAGCTCACCGTGGGTCTGCATGAGCTGAATAACATCCATGATGCAGCTCAACCAGCTTTACCAATGAAGAACCAAACCACCATAGCAGGATACCCGAGTATCAGAAGAAGTATTATTTGCTACATGTGTTGTATTAGATATAAGAAAATTAGATTCAATATGTATATAAAGAAAAGAAAAAATGGTCATCCTCGACAAAATTTGAGGATCAAATATCCAGAATTGTCAAGATAGTCCAATACAGTAAAAAGACATAGAAGGAAGTTCAAATAAGAATAAAAATCTATGCAAGGAAAAGCTCAAACCATAGTAAAATATTCTTCCTCTATAATTTGATCCCAGTTGAAGCTAGGCATCAGATCGAAGCTGACCGTGGGTCTGCATGAGCTCAATAACATCCATGATACGGCTCAACCAGCTCTACCAATGAAGAACCAAACCACCATAGCAGGATACCCGAGTATCAGAAGAAGTATCATTTGCACAGTGGCGTATCAAAAGAAATTTAAGTGCACACTGGTGTATTAGAGCGTATCACAGCTCATTAGACATTGGTAGTGCAAGCATTGGTAGAGGGTCACGACTAGCACCAATAGGGATCAAGACTCGAGGACCCCGGATGTTGCTTTTCTCATCATTTGCTACATGTGTTGTATTAGATCAAGATAGTCCAATACACTAAAAAGACATAGAAGGAAGTTCAAATCAGAATAAAAATCTATGCAAGGAAGCTCAAACCATAGTAAAATAATCTTCCTCTACAATTTGATCCCAGTTGAAGCTAGGCATCAGATCGAAGCTCACCGTGGGTCTGCAATAGCTCAATAACATCCACGATGCGGCTCAACCAGCTCTACCAATGAAGAACCAAACCACCATAGCAGGATACCCGAGTATCAGAAGAAGTATCAATTGCACAGTGGTATATCAGAAGAAATTTAAGTGCACACTGGTGTATTAGAGCGTATCACAACTCATTAGACATTGGCAGTGCAAGCATTGGTAGAGGGTCAAGACCAGCACTAATAGGGATCAAGACTCGAGGACCCCGGATGTTGCTTTTCTCATCATTTGCAACCATAGTAGTAAGCTGTACACTAGAACAGTAAAAAAATCGCTTGTGATCAAATTTTTAACCTTTTTCATTTTAGGGACAGAAGAGTCATCATTGTTTGCAACCTGAAACATAAGAAAAATAGTGAGATATTCCAATGAATGAAGACAGAAAACACAAGACTTGATATCCAATTTATTACCTTCTTCATTGTAGGGTCGGAAGATTCTTCATTATGGTTGCTATCTTCCTCGCTAAGCAAGTCATCACCGACGGGGATATACTCATCATCTCTTTCACTTGCGCTTCTTTTTCCCATCTTACTCGAACTTGTTCGAGTAACCATCTTCGAATTCATTATAAGCTTTGAAGCTTGTTGCAAATTCAAAGCATCCATTTTCATTTTATTTCTAGTAATATTTTCCAATCTTTGCCTCTCATATCCCGACATGAACCCAGGCTTGATAAACTTCTTCTTTTGTGGGGACATTTTTCCTAATAGAAGTTAAAAATTGCAATATACAGGGTTATCCCGTGATTGGTCATTACAAACCTACACTATCAACTCAAATACAAATTGCAGTCTCGTATAAGTAGCATGATGAATTAAAGGGATACAGAAGCCAGATTAATGATATTTTACTGCAACGCGACCAGATTTAATAATGATATATGTTTATCACAGAACATGTAGAAGCCACTAAATAATATATGTTTATCACAGAACATGTAGAAGCCACTAAATATATAGTAGAGCCACTAAATAATATATGTTTATCACAGAACATGTTTATCATACAACATGTAGAAGCAAGTATATGACAAGATGAATGAAGTATAGTATAGCTAAGAGGAATGAATGAAGTAAAGAAAATAAGCTAAGTATATGACAAGATGAATGAATGAAGTAAAGAAAATAAGCAAAATTAATCAACATTCACTAAAATAAGCAAAATTCATCAACGTTCAATCACAGTAGATAAAACAACCAACAACTTGAAAGGATATAAAATAGCTAAGAGGAACAAGTTTGTAATTTGATATGCATCACAAATAGTTGCAAATCAAGCTACAAACTTGCTACTCATGACCACTGTCATCATGGTCATCATCACCATCACAAATATTTGTGTCAACCACCAAGCCCTCTACTCCTTGCCTAACCCAAGATCCATTATGAGCTTCATCCAGATGTTGCATGCTATAAGGTTCCACTCTATTAGCTTCTAAATCTTCTACTATTGTTGAGTACTTGTCAAATGCGTCTCGCGGCGACATCTGAACAACAACATGCCAATCTGACTCTAGAGGGTCTTGAACATACCAAACTTGTTCTGCTTGGGATGCTAAGATATAAGGTTCATCAATCACCCTATTCTCTTTGTATAACAAATGATTGAAGTTCACCAGAGTAAAATTAAACTCATCCACTTTCTGGCCCACTCGTGGATTAACCCAGTTGCACTTAAATAAAACATACTTCATGCCGTTCAAATATTTTATCTCAATAATGTCTATCAGTTGTCCGTAGAATATAACATCCCCTGTAAGAGGATTTCTATCTTTCCGACTAGAATAACTCATTTGTTCTGCTTTTAGGAGGACTCCACTATTCTGAGTTTTTCTACGAAGATCAATTTTTTTGGTTCGAAATCTAAAACCATTAACAATGTAAGAATTAAATTTCAAAGCATCCTTAAGAGGGCCTAAAGCTAGGCATCTGATCTCCTCTGATATTTGTTGCTCTGGTAAACCTTTCACCTATATTAAAAAACATTAAACAAGGTTAATAATGATATTTTACTGCAAGCTGTCAAAAATATTAAATGTTCATTAAAAGATACATCTACTTACATGCTCCTTAAACCAAGTGACAAAGTGTTCATTATGAAGGCGACTAATAAGGTGTCGTTGTGAAGCTTATGGATATTTTGACCCAAGTTCAGCAAGGTATTTCCTGTATCAAGATGTAGAAATTTATTTCAATTACATAACTAAACGAGAGGATATAAATCATGGTATTAGTCAAGACAAACTTACTCAATGAATGGTGCTACTGCCTCCGTGTTGGCAAGCACATATCGATGAGCTTGTATTTGCATAATTGGATCAAGTCGAAAGTTCACTGCTTTACCTACAACGCGACCAGATTTCTTTCCTCCATCATCATTTCTTCTTGGCCGCTTCATTTTGGTTTCCGTACTATTGTCCAAATACCTTGAGCAGAAAGTCATACATTCTTCTAACAATACTGATTTAGCAATAGAAGCCTCTGGATGAGCACGATTCCGCACATAAAGTTTTAAGGTGTGCAAATATCTTTCCATGGGATACATCCAACGATACAATACTGCTCCAGCAATTTGTAACTCATCCACTAAATGCATAGGCAAGTGTTCCATTATATCGAAAAACCCAGGTGGAAAAATCTTCTCAAGACTACAAAGCGTAAGTGCCATACGATCTTGAAAATTTTCCAAGTCTGTAATACTATTTACACTTGAACACAACACCACAAAGCAGTTGCTTAATTCAATTAAGGATTTAACAACATGCTTTGGTAAGACCCTTCGAATAGCTATAGGAAGTAACTGTTGCATTAAAATGTGATTGTCATGACTCTTAAGACCCCACATACTTCGCTCTTCTGTATGCACGCATCGAGATATATTAGATGAATAACCATCAGGGACTTTTACATCTCGCAACACTTTCAAGAAAATGTCCTTTTCTTTGTTGCTCATTGTGAACTCAGCTGGAGGCAAGTACTCTAGAGTTCTTCCCCGTGGTTGAGGATGTAGCTCTGATCGAATTTTCATATCTCTGAGATCTTTTCGAGCCTTTATATTATCTTTTGTTTTGCCTTTAATACCTAGCAAAGTAAAAATGACATTATCACATACATTTTTTTCAATATGCATAACATCTAGATTGTGGCGAATCAAATTGTGTTCCCAATATTGTAGTTCAAAAAAGATGCTCTTCTTCTTCCAACCTAATCTTGTTTTTGGCAGACTGTGTGTTTTTGCTCTCTCTTTTTCTTCTTCTTCCCTCTTCCTCTTTGTAAAGAGGTCCTCCTTCTTATATTCAGTTAAAACATTGAGATCATTCAACTGCTTTAACACTTCTGTTCCAGATAATGTCAAAGGTGGTGGCCTCATTTCTAATTTGCCATTAAAAGTTACCCTCTCCCTTCGAAACTTATGGCGCCCTGGTAGGAATCTACGATAACCCCAGTAACAATACTTGCCACCATTTGTCAATCGGGTAGCTTGATGATCCCTATTACAACAAGGGCAAGCAAATTCACCTTTTGTGCTCCATCCTGACAATATAGCATATGCAGGAAAGTCGCTAATTGTCCACAACAGTGCTACATTTAGTTGAAATAACTGTTTGGTTGATGCATCATAAGTAGAAACACCAACCTCCCAAAGTTCTTTCAACTCCTCTACTAAGGGTTGCAGATAAACGTCAATCTTATCACCTGGACCTTTTGGTCCATCAATAAGAATAGACAAAATTAAGTTAGGTTGCTTCATGCACAACCACGGGGGTAAGTTGTAAGGGACGACTACAACAGGCCAGGTACTGTGAGCAACACTCATATTACCAAACGGATTAAATCCATCGGTAATTAACCCAAGTCTAACATTACGACTGTCTCTGGCAAAGGATGGATTATTATCATCAAAAGCCTTCCAAGCACGAGAATCTGCTGGATGCCTCATTACACCATCCTCTACTCGCTTCTCAGCATGCCATTTCATAAGCGAAGCTGTATGCGATGACCAAAATAATCGTTGCAGTCTTGGTATTAAAGGAAAATATCGAACCTTTTTTTGAGAAACTTTAGTACCCTGGTCAACCGGAGGAAGATTACCCTCGTTGGCATGATCAACTTTATATCTAGAAGCCCCACAAATCTCACATTTGTCGAGATTCTCAGTTTCATTTCGAAACAACATACAACTATTAGGACAGGCATCCCATGTTTTGTAAGTGAACCCCAAGTCAGTAGTTAGCTTACTGGCTTGATAGTATGATTTGGGAATCTTGGCACACGGAAACACCTTTTTTAAGAAGACCAACAGCATTGTGAAAGAATGATTTGTCCATCCATTAAGTTGCTTCAGGTGTAAAAGTTGGACAACAAATGATAGCTCAGTGACACCCTTAGGACAACTCTCGTACAAATCGCTTTCTGCTTCATTTAGAAGTTTGAAGTATTTCGGCATGCATTCATCGGACCGTAAGTTTTCTTCTGCCATGGGCTCTTCCTCGCAACCCATATTTTCTATCATGAATGAGAATCCCATTCCCTCTCGTACCATTGTTGTCATATCAGCACATTCATTTAATCCAGCATCACTTTCATCAACTGACATATCATCTCCTATATTATCGGTGTTATTACCCGTGTTATTACCCAAACCACCCAATAACTCCCCATGATATATCCAATCCATATAACTCCTTTCAAATCCATACATCTCTATATGAACCTCCACAGTCGGTCGATTATGATAAACACGATTTACACATCTACTACATGGGCAATAAATATGGACCGTATCAGCATTCTTAGTTCTATATGCAAATTTAAGAAATGCTTCGACCCCATCCTTGTATGCCTTTGAATTCCAATCATGTGATCCAATCCAACGCTTATCCATATCAATTTCCAAAAGACAATTATCACCTAGCACCATCCAAAATATATATCATGCAAAGAATATACTTTCTAACAAATTAGAGTTAAAATTCTTATGCAATATATCAAGTAAAGACAAATTTAATAATAGAGCAAACACTTATTGGTAGCCATGTACTAATGTGCCCAAGAAGAAGAAATAATAAGCATATAGATAACCAATTGATTATGACAATTACTAGCTAGAAAAAGGAAATTAATATACTACCAAGGTTGATTATGACTTACTGACATGGAACTAACACATGGCACAAATAACCAATTTCAACTGAAAAGCTCAAGCATGATTCACAAATGTTGATTTTCAACAAACTAAAATCTACAAAGAATATAGCCAGGTTCAAATTCATCTCCATTTATAACATGTTTAACATCAATCCAGAATGGGCATGCAAATGTGTCCCAATTTTTTAAAAAAAACCCATTTTTTACAAATAATCACAGTAATTCCTACATGAACGCATAATCACAATAATTTGACAAATTAAAATCTACAAACAACATAGCCAGGTTCAAACTCATGTTCCTATCCATGTAAATGTGTCCCAATTTTTCACAAGAAAACCCAATTTTTCATAAATCATCACAATAATTCCTACATGAACGCATAAACGCAATAATTTGACAAATTAAAATCTATAAAGAACATAGCCAGGTTCAAACTCATGTTCCTGTCCATGCAAATGTGTCTAGACCTGTCAAGTCAGCCGGGCCGGCCCGACACTGAATTTGGGTGGGCCGGGCTCGGGCCTCTTCAACCCATGAACTATAGCGGGCCGGGCCGGGCCGGGCCGGGCCGGGCCGGGCCAAGAGTGAAAAATCTCAGCCCAGTCCGGCACGTGACCCACGACATGAGGACTGGCTGACATGTACCCACAAAAAAAGCCAAACTAAGCATGTACCCACAAACAACACAGTCACCGTTCACCGCCCGTCATGAAGACTGGCTGGCATGTACCCACAAAAGAAGCCAAACTAAGCACAGCAAAGCAAAAAGCAAAGCCAAGCAAACCCAAGCCAAGCAAAGCACAAATTGCTTGGCCAAAGCCAAGCACAGCACAAATTGCTTGTGCTAAAGCCAAGCATAACACACATTGACAAACAAATGATAAGCAGTGTTTGGGGTTCGGGCCGGGCCGGGCTGGGATGGGCCGGCCCAATTGACAGGTCTAAATGTGGCCCAATTTTTCACCAAAAAATCTATTTTTTCACAAATATTCACAAATTAACGACAATGTGCACATATTGTGGTGTTCTAACATATTTTTGCCACCAAATAATTTTCTCAATAAACTGATATACTTCATAAACCGAAATCTTCCCAAAAGAAAAATAATCACCTAAATAACTGATGCTTAAAACTAAGACAAAAACATGCAGCCGGGAATAGTGTCACATGTAAATAATTATGAAAAATTGGTACATAATCCTAAAAAAAATCTTGGTAAATAATCCTGTATAAACAGTGTCACATGTAATTAAATTCGAGCAAAAAATTGGTAAATAACTCTTATTAGAAATGTTAGTACGTTTGATGTATATGAAAAGACCACAAGGATACTAAGCACCATTAATTAGAGATGGTCGCAACCACTGCCAGTTAGTTTAACAAAAGTTATTTGCTACAGACACACACACACATATACGCACATATACACACATATCCAAGAGAATAACCTGTAAGGCACAAATATATATATATACACACATGTTTTACACATTGAAATCTGCAGAAGTCAGGGAAAAAGTATGAGTTGCATAGGATAATGAAAAAAGAAGAAGTGATGGGTGCCTCAAAATTGTCAATCTTGATGATATGTGCAAACCATTCTCCACTGCCAGAGAACAAAGTAGCAATGATGAACAGTATCACTAGAGTATGACTGAACATTAATTGTCATTGATAAATAGTGATGACAGAAGTCAATTCATGTATATGGACAAGTAATCAATTTCAAGCAAATGTTGATAAAAAAATTGGTAAATAATCTAGGACAAAATAACATGCAGCCATGTAAACTGTGTACAACACTCATATTTCTAGCAAAAATTTGAGTCAAGTGTAAAACACTCAAATCTCAAGCAAATAATCTAGGACAAAATTACATGCAGCCGTGTAAACAGTGTGAAACACTCAAATTTTAAGCAAAATTTCAGTAAACAGTGTAAAACCCTCAAATTTTAAGCAAATAATCTACGACAAAATTACATGCAGCCGTGTAAACAGTGTGAAACACTCAAATTTTAAGCAAAATTTCAGTAAACAGTGTACAACCCTCAAATTTTAAGCAAATAATCTATGACAAAATTACATGCAGCCGTGTAATCAGTGTGAAACACTCAAATTTTAAGCAAAGTTTCAGTAAACAGTGTAAAACCCTAAAATTTTAAGCAAATAATCTACGACAAAATTACATGCAGCCGTGTAAACAATGTGAAACACTCAAATTTTAAGCAAAATTTCAGTAAATAGTGTACAACCCTCTAATTTTAAGCAAATAATCTACGTCAAAATTACATGCAGCCGTGTAAACAGTGTGAAACACTCAAATTTTAAGCAAAATTTCAGTAAACAGTATACAACCCTCTAATTTTAAGCAAATAATCTACGTCAAAATTACATGCAGCCGTGTAAACAGTGTAAAACACTCAAATTTTAACCAAAATTTCAGTAAACAGTGTACAACCCTCAAATTTTAAGCAAACAATCTACGACAAAATTATATGCAGCCGTGTAAATAGTGTAAAACACTCAAATATCAAGGAAAAATTGAGTAAACGGTGTAAATAGTGCAAACAATCTAGGATAAAATAACATGCATCCAAATATTAGGGAAAGACTAAAATATTTTGGTAAAAAATTCTAAAGATTGGGGGAAGTATACCAAGCAGCAGCAATGGAGCACCTAGGGTTGGAAGATCGGACGGAGAGAGAGCAATGGTCGGGAAGAGAGAGAGAGCAGCAACACTGGAGCACCAGGTCGGAACAATGGTCGGAGAGAAAAAAGAGCAGCAAGGATCACCTAGGTCGGAGGGAGAGAGAGCAGTTCTCTCGCCATTTTTGATCGGAAAGAGAGAGGAAGAGAAAAGTTTTTGATCCGAAAGAGAGAGAAGTCCTATCGACTATAGGAAATAGGTTTTGGGATGGACGGTCTGGATTAATCCAGACGATCGGATGGTTACTATGGAAACACGTGGGGGTAAACTTTCCCCCCAAATAGTTTGGCAATTAGCCGCCACACGTGTGGTATTCCCGCCAATATAATTGGGACGAAAATATGTATTATTTGGAACAGAAATTTTCATCAGTCCCAAATAGTGATCCATTTTCACAATCTATCCCAAAAAAAAGCAACATTTTGTAACTAAAAATATAGCCGTCCCTAGAATTATACTTTTAGGACTTTTTAGACTAGTGTTCCTTATAGTGTCGTCCCAAAAAGACACTTTTTTTGTAGTGTACAATTTATTTTAACGAAAATAATCTGAATATGGGTTCGGACTCGGGAATGGGTTCGGAGTCGGATTCGGATGCGGGATCGAGACAGGGCCACAATCAAAAATCTAAATAATTTATTTTTAAAAATCATAATAATTTTTTCGGACTAAATATAATAAATAATAATAAGCATTAAATTAGTAATCTAATAATCCAAAATTTTACGGGTTTCACAACCTTTTTTCCTTAGAAAATTTTGTCCTCGAAATTAAAGGATAAGATTAGGAGTTACCTCAGGTCTCAAATAGATACGGATACTGCTCCCGCATCTCATCTTCTCACTCCCAGGTAGACTCGCCTGGGGAATTGTGTCGCCACATAACTCTGACTATGGGCGTCACAGAGTTCCTGGTTTTCTTCTCACCTCTGTCTAAAATCGCCAATGGCTTCTCTGGTACTGTGAGGCTGGGTCCAATCTTCAGCTCTAAATGGTCCAAGATGTGGCTCAGATCCAAGATGTAGCGTCTGAGCTGTGAAACGTGGAAGACGTTGTGCATGACTTCAAGATTAGCTGGTAGAGCTAATCGGTACGCTACTTCTCCGACTCGGCTCAAAACTTCGAATGGGCCGATGTACCTGGGGCTTAGCTTTCCTACTCTACCGAACCTGATAGTTTCTCTGGTAGGGTAAATCTTGATGAAGACATTATCTCCTGCTTCGAACTCCAGTGGTCGGCGACTGGTATCAGCCCAATGCTTCTGTCTGTCCTGAGCAATCCTGAGCTTGTCTCTAATCACCTTTACTTTCTCTGCTACATCGGTCACCATCTCAGGTCCAAGTAATACTCTCTCTCCTACGTCGTCCCAAGCAAGTGGAGTACGACAACGACGTCCATAAAGTACCTCGAACGGAGTCATACCGATGCTAGCTTGGTTGCTGTTGTTGTAGAAAAACTCTACCAAGTGCAAGTGGTCTTCCCAAGACCCTCCAAATTCTAAGACGCAAGATCTCAGCATGTCTTCTAGCGTCTGGATGGTTCTTTCCGATTGTCCGTCAGTCTGGGGATGGTTAGGCGGTGCTGAACTTCAATTGTATTCCCAAACTGTCGTACAAGCTCTTCCAAAAATGAGAGGTGAATCTGGTATCTTTGTCAGATACAATACTTACCGAAACTTTATGAATCCGGTAGATATGCTGCATGTACAGTGCTGCTAACTTCTCGGTGGATAGACCAACCTTGAAGGGGATAAAGTGAGCTGACTTCGTTTGTCGGTCCACAATAACCCAAATGACGTCCTTCCCTCCTTAGGGTCGAGGCAGTCCTGACACAAAGTCCATCATTATGTGTTCCCATTTCCACTCCGGGATGTCTAGCGGCTGCAATAGTCCTGCTGGTCTCTGTCTGCTAGCTTTCACTTGTTGACAAATCAAGCATCTAGCCATAAATCTGGATACGTCCTTCTTTATTCCGTACCACCACACTACAGTACGCATATCCCGATATATTTTATTAGCTCCTGGATGTATGGAATACTGTGACTGGTGCGCTTCTTGCATCAGCTCATTCCTCAGTTCGCCTGTTGGTACGCAAAGCCTCGTACCATACCTCAGTGCTCCGTCAATAGCGATTGAGAATCCTTCAAGTGTTCCTGCCAGCACTTGATCTCTGAGTTTGCAAAGTGTAAAACCCCTAAATTTCTACTATTTTTTATATAAATTTGGTACTAATTTTTTATTTTGTATTGTACGTCGCGTAGTTGTATTGTACGTCGCGCGCAAAATTTTATTTTTTTTGTAATTGCTCGACGAGTGCGAATATGTGCGAGCGTACATATTTTAAGAAAAATATTTTTTCCATTTTATAGTTTCAAAATAATATGTAGTAATTACTTTTATTTACTTAAGGTTGTGAAAAGTATCGCATCAAGATTCCAAAAATATTATTTAATTTTATTATTATAAAAAGGCGAGTTTATGTTTCATAAAAATACCTTCTTCTCATGCAAATACGTAAGATATAATTTATGTATATTTTGATTTTCAAAATTATCTATTAATTTTCTTAAATTATTTAAAAGGTATTTTGAAGTAGTTCCTATTAATATTTAAATTGATTTTTAAAATTTATTAATATTAATATTTTATTATTCAAAAAGATATTTAAAAATATTTATTATTTTCGAGATTATTATTATTAGTATTTTGGAAAATATATTTTGAATTTATTGTAACAATTTAATTTTTGATTTGATTTCATGGATTGATTTAATTATTATCTATATTGAAATTTGAATTTTTTTATTTGATTTTAAACTAAAAGATGGAATTTAATTAGATTTAAATTGGATTTGGATTTGGATTTGATTGGTTTTAAATTAATTAGTAGCAAATTATCTATTAAGGATTTAAATTTTTTCTACATTCTTATCAAACTGGGAATTCCCACATCCTATAAATAGGTAGGTACTCCTCCATAAATTTCTCACATCCATCCAAATTTCTACCCCATCGTGCATCGTGTCCGTATAGTGTTCCCTTCCCGTCTTATTCCATGGTTACAAATACATTTTTTCCTCCGTGTCGACAACCCCGATACAATCAACCGACTCCATCAAATCCCTAATCTAACCCTATCCTAATCTCCGTCGACGTCGACCTGGCCTCACCGCTATTGCCTCCACCACCTGCAATCTGTCCCCGACCATCTTCCGCATATCCCCCACAACCATTACTGTCATCACCACCAATGCTCCCCTGTCCCAGACGACCTCCTCCTCTCTGTCGCGCCTGGCCCATCACCACCATTAACAAACCCATCATCCTCTTCATCCCCATCCGCCGACACCAGTTCCCGGCCATCCGCCGGTGACAACCTCACCGACATACCCTCACCAAAGCCAGCCAACTACGCCACCCCGACCACCAGACTTCACCACCAAACCCAAATCGAAACACCACCTCGACCATCGCCAAACCAAACTCCGACCGCTACCGCGGACAACAACCACCACCGGCGTCACCTTCGTCCGCCTCAACGAACCCAAAGGTAGGGGAACGAACCTTATACCTATCCTCATTAGATAGGCCCGATCCAGCGCCGGCGAGGTCGAGTCCACCGTCGCACAGGACCGCTCGATCTCCTCCGCCCCGATCTGCCGCCAGGATCACCGTCCCCGTCAGCCCTAGTAGCCCCGCCGTCGTGTCCTCCGTCGTCTGATGCGCGCGGCCGACGAGCACCGCCACCGTGACAGCCGCGTGCGCCAAGCCCCAAACACCATTGTCCCGAGCTCTCCTCCTTCCCTCTTCTTCTCCGCTCCCCTCGCCGAGTCCACGCCAGCCCGCGTCGTCCTCTTGCGATCGCACGTCGGAGGCGAGCTTCCTCCGCCGAGTTCCGAGCGCCGATCCCCCGCTCCCAATTTCCCCAAACCATCCGCCATAGCCCCGCCGGCAAACGCCGAGTCGCTTTCCTTCCCCTCCGTTCCTTCTCTCCGCCTCCCTCAGCGCCGAACGGCCACGACGCCACCCCGTGACTCCGCCCCTCTCCGGCCTCCCGCATCCACCGCACCGAGTAGCTTCATCGGCCGCACGAAAAACCCCTTCCCGAGCTCCCTCCGCTGGCGCCGCCTCTTGCCACCGGCGACTCCATACCGCCTCCGCAAACCCGACTCCCCTCTTTCCTTCTCTCTCGATCCCTTTTTTTCTCTCTCGATCCCTCTTTCCTCACTCTCTCTCTCTCCTCCTCTATAAGGAGAACAACAGCAGTACTGTTGTTATTTTATTTTATATTTTTTTAAATATATTTTATTTGTTTTGATTATTATTATTATTATTATTATTATTATTATTATTATTATTAGTATTTTATCACCGATTATTTGTATCATATTATATTATTCTGTTTTAGTAAGTAGCTTTATATTTTTGTTGTTTTATTATTATTGTTATTGTTATTATTTTAAATACAATATACATGCTTGTAAGTATACATTAGATATTTTTATGATTAATATTATCATATAAATATGTAAGTTATTCTAAATTGTTTTGTAACATAAATATAGATTGGGCTTGGCCCAACAGTATTAAAAGGATTTTGATTATTAATTTTGAATTTTAAAATATTTTGGATTCTAGTTCTTTTGGATTTTATCTTAAATTTTTTACTAGTATATATTGGTGGTACCTTAAAAAAAAATGAGCCTTTGACCAAAAATCTATTTATATTATTTTATGACTGTAATATTTTCTATCTAAGTATAGTATAGTTTTGATATAAAAATGATTTTTTTTCGTGACTTTAAATATTTATCTAAAACTGTTTTTACTAATAAAATATAGTTTTCAAATACAATAAATATTTTTCCAAAATAGTTATTTATTTACTTTTCTTTGATTTCCAAATCTTGACCCTTGCTAGTCATATTTCTACCTTTGTACAAATCTCAAACTTCTTTATATCATTCCTAGCCAATTTGACTATTCCGGACTTAATGACATGGTCCGTACCATCATCTGAAATTATTTTGCATAGTTTTGACGTCTATGACTATTTCGGTGCCGATATGATCATATCACGCCAGTCAACTTTAAATCAAACTGAGAGGTCGTCTTGTGTAGTTGTAATATCAAGATTATATTTTGTGCCACATTGATCATCGCAGCACACCAGGCGTCGCTACCAGGCAAGTATACCTTGCTAATTAACTGTCAATTATTTATTTTCTGTATTATTTATTTTGTTTCATATTGTTAGTTTTCTTTGTTATAAACTGCACGTCCAAGCCATACTTGGGTGCAAGCGACTTATTTAGTCATTTTACTTTACTATATGCATGTTAACTTAGTTTTAGCAGACTACCTTCTTGTTGGGGGATATCTTTATATCTCCCTTGGCCATGACACACACACTACACGGTTGGAGACATGTTACTAGGGGCACGACTTATGGACTGACTCTCTCTAAAGTCGTGTGACGGATAGATGATCGTAACTGCTATGACTAGGGTTTTAGAGACTCAAGCAGTTACAAAATTGGACGAGCCAGGGACATGACTTGAACAGTATGGGAAATATTAGGGGAGGATAGGCTAGTGCTTATGGAAATCCAAACAGGTAAACCACAGTCTCCGGATGGAACTGTGGCGATTTATTTGCAGATGCCCTCTGACGTTTTGGACGTTACGGATGGATACAGATGACTGGATGCCAGTTACGTACACATAGCCTAAAATCCCATCTATGCGCATGAAAGTTGTCCTCTAAATTGTACATTAGGTGGTTAGAATCTCTTTTGCATATTTATGTCTAGTTAATATATTATTTTATTATTCTGACAGTTCATATTAGCTTGTTCTTTCTGTATCTTGCTACGTCCGTCTGAGGAACTGGTTATTCCCCAAGTGTGTGCTTTCATGATTCACTGCAGGTGTTCTAGCCAAGGCCGTGATTCTCTCCATTTCTTCGAAGACGATTGCGCTTGGTTCGTCTTGCCATTTTATGGATTGATTCTTGTACATTTCTTTCATTGAGATAGTTGGTAGTGGACTTTGTCTCCGCCCAACGATTGTATCAGAAATATTCAAGTTGATTTTTCTATTATTATTCTTTTCATTGTGGATAAGATTTAGTTTGTCTTGGATTACTGCATTTTACAGCTTATGTATACATACAAGGCCCCTGTACTTTGTATGTATACAGCTGGTGTCACTACCACATTTCTAGCTTGAGGGTATTTTGGTCATTTTTAAAATTTTGAAATTATTTTGGGATTATTAGTATTAATTATAATTATTAGAATTTTTAAGTGATTTTTAGTATAATTTATTTGGTGCTAGCTTTGACTTTGACTAATGTTGACTTAGAAGACTGTCCTAGAGGCTAACCTAGGTCATGACTATTGGGTTAGGTTATGGAACCCTAGCTTGACCTAAGTTAGTGTTTTCAAACTCATTAGAATTTATTTGGGAAAATTAGGATTTGATTTGAATAGAAATGGCTTGTGATTTCACAAGTCATGATTAGTGATTTTGGCCCATGGAATCCCATAGATCACTATTGGAACCCTAACCCAAGCCCAATCCAGCCTATGGCTGGCCACTAAGGTCTCCTCCCTCTATTTAATGCTCCTAGAAATTAGGGCTAGCCTCCTTAGAAATATTTGCAAAGTTTTAGAAAGAGGTTAGTCTCCATCTTCTTTAATTCATAGAAATTCCTATTTAATTCCTTTTCCACCCAAACTTTCACTCCCCAATCCTGGAATACGTATTTTAATACGTAAACCGATAAATTGTATTTACCTTGTATTTATACGATATTTATTATGCAGTATTTCTTCATGCATTTCCCAAAAATATTTGACAAAATATTATTTCCTAATTTATTTTCTGTATTTGGGCCTACAGTTTTGGCTCATTTGGGTAACCTATTCTTGGTTCACCAATGGTTCATCATGAACCCATGGATCCAAGATATATATATATATAACTCATCTCATTCTCTCTCCTCTCATTTACTTCCTCTTATTTATTTCCTCCACCAACCAAGGCAAGTACCAACTTGCTCAAGAGATGGATCCATAATTTTGTCAATGATTTCTTACAAAACTATTTGCCAAAACATGTTCTTCTCCTCAATCTATACTAGTTTAGAACTTGGAAATTTCTATTTTGAAGCTTTGGTTTTTGTAGATCTAAGTTTTAATCATTTTCGGATTTCCTTGGTTTGATCTATTTTCGTTGGGGTTTTGTGGGTTTTGATGCTTCCATATGGAAGAGAATTCCATTTCATCCAAGATGGAACTTTGGAAATCCGGATTTGGAGTTCGGATGGCCAAGTTGTGATGTTTTGAAGCTTTGGGTTCATCCATGGTGTTCTTGCTGTTTGGAGAAGACAGTGAGCAGTGTGCAGAGCTTCTTAGCTCACGCCACTGAGCTGTGCGCGCTCCTTAGCGCTGCGTACGCAGGCTTGGGTACGCTTCCTGTTGGAAGCGTGTCTCTTGTATGCGTGACTTTTTACGTACGCTGCCTTGAGTGAGCCTGCGTGACTTTTTCACGTACGCTGCCTTGAGTGAGCCTGCGTGACTTTTCACGTACGCTGCCTTGAGTGAGCCGGCATGACTTTCCACGCACGCAGCTCCCCCGAGCATGATATGAGCACTAATGTGACCCCGGAGAACAAAGTGTTCCTACCTGATACATGTACCTGAATGTCCCAGTTCTTGTTCATGCTCGACAAATGACTCGTAACTCCACGTGGCGTATTTACAATAATGCATTACACTAAGGAGGGTAGAACATATTGACATACTGATTGACATGGATCCTCCTTGGGGTACTCGTACTAAAGTACGACTTTAGGAGGATAATTATGCAGGCCACAACATGTGAGTCCAAGATTTCACCTAGGGTTAAATTAAGCAACTAAATGTACTAGATGCATGGGGAGGGCAAAATCCCGAGATCGTGTTACACCAGTCGCCTTGAGATATTGTCTTGACGCGCCGGCTGGTCTCCACGGATACTGTGTCATCTGCAACGAGTGGATGACTGTATCCGATTAATTCCTGCTATATATTATATGTTTTGGCAAGGTGGCCTTACGAGGGACCGGTGCTCAATCATACCTGTCTACGCGAACCCCTGGATTGGCAAGCCTTGCTGGAAAGATACGATCTGAGGATTTCTAAATAACATGATGCGAGGATAACCTCGTCCCACTAGAAACTCATATACTTGATTGGCCATGAAAATGACTTACTTGTATCCTATTACCTTCCGTGAATAACTGAGAGAAGCGGACTGTCATGGTACGTGATACAACCCATGTTCTTGTTTGATTGTTGGATTGGTTATCGTACTATGATAGGCTGTGGACCGAAGTTATGAACGGAAGACTTATTCTGATTATGAAGTGCTACTTCTGTGAATGACTGAGGAACATGGTCTATCATGGTACATGATCCAACCCATATTCTTGTTTAATTGTTGGGTTGGTTATTGTGCTACGATAGGCTATCGACCAAAGTCATGATCAGGAGATTTTCTTGTTTATACCGTTTAACTTATGTGAAAGTTATAGAGTACGACACGTTCCGACTCCATGCGGCACCTTTTGTCCTTGTTTGGTTGTAAGGGTGCCATATGGGTTCGAAGATGTTGCGCTACTCTATAATAGTAGCATAAGTATTACTATTATCAATCATTTTATTAACTGGGCTTTTAATCTTAACTCTTGTGCCCCTTTGGCAGTACTTGCTATTCGGGGCTGACCCCGCTGGTTTTGTTTGGCCAGATCTCGTAGCAGAGCCTGAGGACACGATCTTCCTCCCTGACATCCATGGTGCATACTAGGAGCATGGCGGTTCGGGGACTCGAGTGGGTTTCTTCTCCACCACTCCTGCTTATACTTTTGTGGCGTTTAGCCACCGGCACCTGTTAGCCGGATTACTTGATATTTTGTGTCAGTACAGAATTATAAATAAACAGACTGCAGATGTGTATAATTTTGTACTCCTGACTCTCTGAGATAGCTAAATTATAAAGCTAGTCTCTCATGACCATTTTGATGAAGCGTCGGGGACGCCTTACTGCTTTATCTTTAATATTTATTTAATTGCTGATGTGATTTGATTGATTGAGACATAGAACTCTGTGGGACCATAGGAGACTTGATTGTAGCATGTACCCCCTAGTCTCTCGACAGCCACGTTCGCCGTATGACGTTACGTACCTCATATGGAGTAGCTGGCCTAGTCTGTCTCCGTATTTCGGTACTAGGGCGTGACACAAACCAATTGCATTAGGTTCTAATTCTTCTGTTCTTGCTGTTTATGTAAGAATATTTCAGAGTTTGGACAATTTGGAGAAGTTTGGCTATCAAGAGGAACACCCCTCTTTGGAGTTTTATTAAAGATTTGACACCTATAGGTAACTCCTTCAAAATCTATTGTAATTGCTGTTATTATTACATTCTAACCTAGATCTAGGTGTCCCCTAGCTAACCCAAGATTTCTGTAGGATTTCGTGTCCTATTCGTGTCCCATTTGGACACGTATCAGTCCCTTATGTAAGTGTTTGATGAAATGCCCAAAAGGGCATTTCGATTTGTTTTTAGGAAATTATTTGAATAGAAATTTAGGTTTTGTGTTTGCTTGTGGGTTTTCAATGGACTGAGCACATTTTGGTCTCGTGTCGTGTCGCCACGGACACGGGAATACGCGGGTGCACCTCACGCGCGCGCACAGTTTCCCTCCCCTGCTGCTCGGGGCTGTTTGCGAGCTGCACACGCCACTTTGACACGTGTAACTTGACACACGTGTTGGGACACTGACTGACACGAGGTTCCTAGAGTTTCACGAACTATCGTATCGTGTCAGACACGTACGTAGCCGTGTACTGGATTTATACTGGATCGGCTACAGCCAATTTTTGACACTGATACGCGTGTCGTGACGCACATACGCGTGTCATAGACACGTATCAGGGTGTCCCTGACCTAGCCCTAGTCCCCCTCGACATGGGATACGATCACGAGATCTGTGTCGTGTCGTGTCGTGTGCACGAGCACTGGAACCACGTGCACGAGGATTGGTCCAGTTTTGTATTGTTTTGGGTTCGGGGCTGTTTGGACACGTTTGTGTCCACTTGGGTGGACACAAACACATTGCTGGACACGTACACTATTAGTGTTTACATTACCAACCTTTAGTTTTGTGTCTTAAGTTGTTTTCAATACTCATTTCACATTTACCCAATTATTTCTGATACTTTAATATCAGTCCTATTTCTGTGTGTTCCAGATTTTAAATATGAACTTTGGCAACTGTTTTAATCGAAATTGATACTGTTAGTTACATGTTTTAGATTCTAATATTGTTCACCTATATGTAATCTACATGTATGTCGAATTTAGGCTGTTTTGATGGTCTATTGGGTTTGATAATTGGGTTTGGAAAGTTGGACTGAAAAACTGAGTTTTGTGTTTCCTTAATGAACTGAGTTAAATGATTCTTCAATGCTAAAATCTGAGTTGAATGGTTTCCATAACCTGAGATTCATTGTTTTCCTAACGAGTTTTGATTGAACTGATTTCCCTTTTGATGAGTTGAATTGATTCCCACTGTTTCTCTTTTAACATCTCACTGATTTTCTTCCTATTTGTAACTGTCATTATTCCCAGATTTCTTGATGATAGTTAGCTCACTGATTTCATGAAACACTATACTGTCAATGTTTTCCAGGCTTGCACTTATCACTGCACACATGATTCACTAGACACTTTTATTTCCTCTCTCCCTATAAACACAATGTGCACAGGTTATATACAAACACACAGGTTGCCATTCCCTTTTGTATTTACTGTTTTGTACTTCACTGATTCCAGGATTGGTTAGTTAGCACACCCTCATGTCTCACACTCTCTTAACACTTCACACACACACATGTACACCACATCCCTTTCCTATTTCTCCTTGTATATATATATTTGTGTAATGTGTATATATAGATAATATATGTATATATGTTTAGGTGTACTTCTATATTAGATTGTATATATATATGTGAGATGTAATATGTGTATTTCTATATTAGAGTGTATTATATATTAGATATATATTGACAGGTGTAGATGTGTTATAGGTTGGCTTATAGGCATGATATAGCCTATGGACTATGTGTGTGTCTGCTTGACTAGTGAGCCTAGATTGGACTTGTATAGCCTTGTTAGACCTAGAATATACTTGCTAGACTAGTATAGACTTGTTTGACTTAGGTTTGACCTAGTTGACCTAGTTTGACTTCTAGGGTTGACCAGAGTTGACCAACAGTTGATTTTGGTCTAGATTGACCTAGATTCATGTAGAATGCATTGTAGTGCATCTTATTACCATTCTGGACTTGTTGTGACTTGTGCTGTTCTAATAGGAGCCAGACACCACTCCTCGGATAGTACTTTCATCTTGGACATTCAGATAGCAGGCGAGTACATTCTCTGATCTTTTCATACCTGTTTGGACTATATTCTTGCTCTAGATTACTCTACTTGATGCTGACACGTATCTTCACGGATTAGTACTATATGGATCCTTTCCTGAGATGTTATCCCTCTACGGGTGCATCGGGTATTTCATGTTCATGTACTTTATCATGTGCATCAGGTACTCCTTGTACTCGTACTAGTTTATGTATTTACATGTTCTCATATGCTTTCATGTACTATCATGTGCCTCATGTACTACTCATTACATGAGTTCACGTATCTTAGCTGTATTCATGTGCCTATAACGTAACTTGAATGGATCCTTGTGTATTGATTGGGACGGGGTGAGTAGAATTGGTTATGTGAACACTATCCCCAGTAGGTATTCATGTGCTTCTTAGTTGTATTCATATGCTCCTAAGCCGTTTACATAACCATATTGTACTCTAAATCACGTAGCCACTTACAGTCTTTACTATCATGTATTTACTTTCAGTTACAAATATCTCCTGTTTACTCGTACTTCCTTTTCAGCACTTCCTGTATTTTACCCTATTGCATGATTTATACTCCTAACCTGCTATGAACTGTTTTGAGAGATATGTGCTCGTTCCCGTCCTGATTGGACATGTTGCAAATTTTACAGAGGACGAGGAGGAGGCCTGCTTAGATACTTTCTATGGGACAGCCTTAGAGGACACTTACGATCCGGACTTCCAGTCAGATCCCTTAGCAGTAGAGACTGTTGCTCCATAGATGTCTTTATCTTATTTTATAGCATTGGAGATGGAGTTGTATATATTTGGATCTGTATTATGTCTGGATGTTAGTGGAGTTTATCTAGACACTTAGCTCTCTCTCTTTTTGTATTTCTTGTGGATTTGGATTCTTGCATCTTTTATATCATTCTATCTTATCGTATTCTACCTTAGCTGTGATTGAGATATATTCTATTATGTTACCCCCATTCGGGGAGTATAACTGTTATTACCTTAAACTGTTAGATGTTGTGACCTAGGACAGCGTTCTACCGTCGACACTGCGGCGTAGGCTGGACGTACCCATGTCTCGTGCCCTTACTCTAGGGTGCGGGCCGTGATACGTTTTTAGTGGTGGCCCATACAGGTCTAGATTTGAAGTGTAGTGGTATTCGAACTAGAAGATCGCTACAGCCTGCAGTAGGAATTAGTAAATATTTTTTTAAAGGTACTCAATCACACTAGGAAAACTCCTTATCAGATTCCGTATATCTATTTTGCTGCTTATTGTCTTCCTTAGAAATTTTAAACTGTCTTCCTTTGATATTTCGACTCATTCTCAGTAATTGTTTCTTGTTTGATCTTGTGTCTCCAGGATGGTTGAGACGAGATCGTATCGCCCTGGACTGGGAGACGCTGGAGAGGGGTCTAGCACCTCTCGACCTCAGCAATAGCCAGCTCCCAGTGCCACAGGGCCAGTGCAGCCCTCAGGAGTCGGTGTTTCTGCCACTTTTGGAGGAGCACCTCCACCAGTCAGGAGGCCGAGCATTGTGATTCCTGAGATCCTTCCACCGCAGCAGCCTCCGTCTACGGGGATGGTAGATGCTGCACATCTCTTCTCCTTTGTGGAAAGGATTCTGGAGTCCCACCAGCAGCAGCAGACGAGGCAGACTACCGATTTCCGTCAGGGGATCGATGAGGCACACCAGCTAGTTCGCACTACAGTCGAGATGATTACTGCTCAGGGGGCCCAGCAGCAGCCCTATCGGAGGGAGAAGGACATACAAGACTTCCAAAAGATGCATCACAGAGAGTTCTTCGGCACAGAGGGCATCCACATTGCAGACGACTGGATAGAGCATATCGAGGAGATCTTTCGACTGGCAAAGATACCAGATCGACTCCAGATCGAGGCGGCGGGCAGTCAGATGCAGGACTTAGCCCGTGCGTAGTATCAGACAGATCCCAGGATGGAAGTTGAGGGCCAGACTTGGGCCCAGTTCAAGGAGCTGTTTAAGAAGCAGTTCTTTCCTGATGTGGCCTTGGGAGGTATCGAGGCACAGTTTGAGGGTCTGGTTCAGGGGAACCAGACGGTAGTTGAGTATGCTGGAGAGTTTCGTAGACTGGCCCATTTTATAGATGACTTGACTGAGATGACGAAGGCGAGAAAGTTTCGCCGAGGCTTGATTAGAGAGGTTCGGTCGCTGACTAAAAGCGACCAGAATGCTACATTTGCTGAGATATTTTCTGGGGCTATGGCGGCGGAAGACGACCTAGGGCTGAAGCAGAAGAGGGGTCGTAACTTCCAGGGTGGTAGCAGCAGTCAGGGACAGGCCAAGAGGCCTCACTTCCAGCAGCACTTTCAGCAGCAGAGGCCAGTTCAGCAGTATCAGCAGCAGGGTCATGCACCTTTTCAGCAGGTGCAGCAGCAGCAGAGGCATCAGCAGCAGGCACCTCGTCAGCATCAGGTAGTCGTTTGTGCCTTCTACAAGAAGCCGGGGCACATGATCCATGAATGTAGGAAGAAGCTAGGCAAGTGCCTACTTTGTGGTGCGGAAGATCACCAGTTGAGGGATTGCCCTGGGGCTTTTGGGCGAGGAGCTCAGGGAGGTGGAGCCAAGGCTCCAGCAGGCCATCAGAGGGGACCAGCCCTGCAGACCCAGCAGCAGAGGTTCTATCAGCACCAGCAGCAGGCACGAGGTGGACAGCATGGGCGAGCTTTCGCCATGGCGGCTGAGGATGCAGAGGCCATCGAAGAGCTGATAGCAGGTTCGGTTCTTCTCGACTCCCTTCCAGCATTTGCACTCTTTGATTCCGGGGCTTCCTACAGCTTTGTGTCAGTATCGTATGCTATTAGACACAGTCTGGTTTCTGAACCATTGCCTAGGACCTGCAAGATCACGATCGGGGGTGGGGTCATCCTCGTGAGTGATGTTTGCAGAAGGCGGAGCGTCATATTGGGAGGCCGAGAGTTGGGAGTGAGTCTACTCGTCATGCCACTACCGAACTACGATATTGTATTAGGTATGGACTGGCTGAGTAGACACCACGTCCGCATTGATTGCCGAGGGAGTTGAGTTTTATTTGGGGTGCCAGGAGAGCCAGAGTTTGAGTATACCCGGCGGCAGGCAGAGCAGGACAGCGGCGTATTCTATGGAGCTTCAGTTGAGGAGCAGGTGGCTCCGCATCCCTTGATCGCAGAGTTTATGGACGTATTTGTAGGTCCTAAAAGATCAAGTTGCATCAATCAACAAAGTCAAAGAAATCAAGATATACATCATTTTGGTGAATTGCGCAGACAACAGATTGCGCAGCAATCCAATTGCGCGCACTGTTTTGCGCACACTCCCAACTGCGCATGCTGATGTGGCAAGAGTCATCATTACCTAAATCAAATCAAATATTTCTGACAACTGATAGCACGGAGAACGAGGAGACTGTTCGTTTATTGTGCCGTACAGTGCTCGAGGGCGGCTGACAGCTGGCAGCGCAATCCATTCCTGCGCAGTCTGAGTCTGCGCAAACCAAGGCTGCACAATTCCGTCTGCGCATTCTATCAACATAACTGATAAAGTACACGTGGCATTCATGCCATCAATTGCTCATTACGTGGCAACTGTCTATGCATGATCATGCGGATTTCAATCAAATGATGCCATGTATCCATGATAGTTGGCCCACGATCCAGTAACTGCCTGCGCAGTCCAATGCTGCGCAAATCAATTGCTGCACAAATCATCCTGTGCAGTCCAGAATAACTGAAAGTTAGTTATTTTCAGAACTCTATAAATAGAGTTTCAAGTCTTCATTCAAGGGGATCAGATATCAAGTATTCAGAAATCAGAGATCAGAGAGTCCAGGAGTTCTTGCCCAAGTGCTGCTGTATTCTTCCGAGGCTTTTGCCTTCAACTTCCGAGGCTTTTGCCTTCAGTTTCCAGAGTTGTCTTCAACTTCAAAGGCTCCGTCTTCAAAGTTCACATCGTCCAAGGGATAAAGCAATCGTCATCTAGATTGGATTCCTATAGTTGTAATTTCCCCAGAATTCTTGTAATCTTTATTACACAGTTTGTATCAATAAAGTTTCATACTTTTGTTTTTGCAAACAAAATGGCGACTCTGCTAGGGACAACTTTCTCCTCCGACGAGGAAGTAGCAACTCAATGTGACGTAGCGTCTATCGGGAAGACGCAGAAGACACTGGTTGTTAAAGTCAACCAGACAGCCTACGAGGCGATGCTCAACTCCAAGACCACTTCCCGTACTGCAACCACTTCTGCCAAGAGCAAAGTGCGCTCAGTATGGGTCTCCAAGACTGCTGCACAATCTGGCAGTTTTGCCACCAAGGATGCTGCACACTCTGTTACACAATCTGCTAGCCAGACTGCTACAAAATCTGCTAGCCAGACTGCTGCACAATCTGCTGTGCCAACTGTTGCACAATCTGTTGTGCCAACTCTTACATAGTCTGTCTCAGCAACTGCTGCACAAACTGTTTCAGACACTGCTGCGCAATCTGTTGCAACAGTTGCACAGGCTACTTCATATGCTGCCTTGTCAAAATTCAAGACTCCTATGACCCTGGCGCAGTTGGCAGTAGCTTTGCCTGCGTAAACCAACACTTCAACAACCAAAGTGCATCTCAAGCACTCCAAAGCAAGGACTCCTGATGCGCAAACCACAGCTTCTGTGGTCAGAACCAGTACACTTTCTGCCAAAACTTCTAATGCACAAGTGGCCAGTGCGCCATCCACCCATACGCAAACCAAGCATGCGCAATCCAAGAGTAACAGCCCTTTGGCTAAACTCTTCTCTTCTCATAACAAAGGGAAAACCTCTGTTCCTCCCCTTAAACACTCTGCTGTTCCAGTACAATCTACTGGGGGTAGTCCTTTGGCTATTTCTTTTCCTCCTCAAAATAAAGGAAAAGGCCCATTGGTCTTTTCTCAGACTTCCTTGTCTCATGACTTGGAAAACAACAGAGGGAAACGCTCTTTAGCTAACCCTTCTTCTCAAAATAAAGGAAAAGGCCCTTTGGTCTTTTCTCAGTCTTCCTCGGTCTTTACCGAAGAAGATCAAATTGAACGTGTTTCGGCACCTATCAGTACAAGAACTCCTACAAACAAGGATTCTTCTTTCCTTCATGACAAGGGAACTTGTACTGATCAAAGAGGTATTCTGCCTACCCCAGTAGCAGAATTTCAAGACCTTCCGACATTCAAGATATCCCGTTCCAAACAGGGAAAACTTTTGGTGTCTCAAACAGAAACCCATGGGGGTGAATTTGCAGACCTAAGAACATATCTTAACAGGCCAACTTCGGCAAAACGTAAGCAACCTATGCCGAAGGTCAAGCCTCAAAGACAAACCTCCAGGAACAAAAATTCTGATACCTATGCCAATGAGGTGAGCATTTCCTTGTACACACAGGGGACAAAACATTTGAAGAATCGGAACCATGTTCCGAATGTTGTTAAAGAACACATTCCTCGAACCTTTCCTCGTCCTGGCATGGTTTCTGATCTCCAAGAACATCTCAGGCAAAAATGGGATAATGCCTCAACTCCTTCAGTTCAATCATCTGATCATTATTGCAATCATAAAGTCATCATCCAATGTTGCTGTCAAACAACAAATGATCTGTCTTTGATCGTTTGACTTTTGCTAAAACAAAACCGATGTCAGAAGATGAAGAAGTCCTATATGCTTCTGTTAACATGACTTCTCGAGACACTGGGGTAGAAGGTGCTCTAAGCACAGCAAACCTCGCAAACTAAGTCAACGGTATCTGGATCTACTTCAAGAATCTTCTGAGGGAGTATTCCAACATACCCGTTCCCGAAGTCGAGATATAATCGGTCAAAGGAATCTTCCTCAAGATCCTTCTGGTCATTTCCCTCTTTCTCAGTCAGGAGATGACTCTTTCTCCGACTATGATGCATACAGCGAAAGTTCTGAACAGACAGTATCTTCCACTGTACCAAGAGAAGTGACAGCTTATGTTGTCACTAATAATCAAGATGCTTCAACGTCTGCAAATCAAGAACAGCGAATCGCTGCACTTGAAGACAAGCTAAAGACCATGGCTGAAATGGTCGCTAGTATGCATTCTATCATTGTGGCCCAACATGCCACACCACCAACTATACCTACCGCAAGTCCGGAGATCATAGCATCTTCAGTACCTGTCAATGCTGGGTTGGGAGTAATGCCTTCTCAAATGCCTCCTGTACAAGTACAAGTTCAAACTATACCTAGTCAGTCAGCTGGGGGTAGTGCTTACAATGCTGTTCCTCCTCCTACTACTCTGACTCTGCCGGCTCCTTCTTCATCATCTGAAGACACCAATGAAGCTGTCAAACTCTTGCGAACTCAGTTCGAAGCCTTCAAAGAGAAGGACAATTTGCAAAGGTTGGGAATTAAGCAGCCATACCTAGTTGAATGGAAGGAAGTTCCATTTCCTCCCAAATACAAGATTCCAACAATCTCTCTTTTCGACGGCAGTATCTCACCAAGCCAGTTTATCAATCACTTCGAGGTAATGACTGTTCAACTCCAACCAAATGACGCTCTTCTTACCAGGGTGTTCGTCGGTTGTTTAGCCGGCGTAGCATACGACTGGTACAGAAGTCTGCCCGATGGTTGTATTACTTCTTTCTCAGGACTTAAGCAGATTTTTCTAGAAAGATTCTATGAGGGATTCAATGAATTGACTATGTCTACCCTCAACAAAATCAAACAGAAACATAATGAAACTGCTGAGAGTTTCATCGAACGGTTCCGTCAAGAAGCCTTGAAGATGCCTCCAGGGACTCCTGCTGCTGTTACCATAGACACTTACAAGGCAAATCTTTTGCCTATCATCAGTATGTGGACAGGCTCAACTCAGTTCCAAGACTGGCCATCCTTTATCGTCAACGCCAAAGCAGCTGAAGTGAGTGCTGAGAAATTCAAACAGCTGGGGGTACAGATGTCTAACCCAGATCGGGACAAACATCAATCATCAGGTGGCGGTAATCGTCAGAACAACCGCAAGAACAAGGAAACTCTGAACATTAACCTGAAAAGCAAAGAGTCCTTGGCTGTCAATGTAGCTCCGCCTACATCTACTTCTACTCCTGCTGCACCTCAACCGAGGGAACCTCGCCCTAAGGTAGAGTATTCGTTTGATAAAAAATAACACAGCAAGCATCTTTGATTATTTACTCAAAAGCAATAAGATCCAGCTTCCAGACCCAAAGAAACCTGATGAAGTCGGTAAGACCGATCATCCTAAGTATTGTGTCTACCACCGATTCATTGGACATCCTACTCGAGCATGTTATGTGCTCAAGGGTAAGATTCAAGAGCTTGTCAATGCTGGAGTTGTTACTCTGCAGCAAGATAAGAAGACTGTCACTGCCAATATGGTTTCAGTCCAGTTCGGTAACTTTCCCCCGCAGATGATACAGCATGGTGTCATTCCTATTCCGAAGGCTACTCTCGAGATTGAAAATCTTCCTTCTCTACCAAATAAAGGTCTCGTTCCTTTGTCTCTTGACAATGGCGAGGTTATGTGGATCCATCCCGACCTTACTTCAGAGTTCGAGGATTCTTCTTCTTCCAAGAAGAAAGGTCGCTCCAAAAATAAGACAAAGATCTGCAACATGGTGTCTTTTGACCCCATAGTTGATGAAGAAATTCTGTTGGGCACCAGATCAGGGAAAACTTATCTGAAAGATTACTCTGAATCTCAAGAGAATCTTGCCTCTTCTTCTGAACCTGTTGTAGGCCTTAAAAATGAAAGTCACGCTCAGTTGACCAGAACAATTCCAAAAGTCACGCTCAGTTGATCAGAACAAAAGTCACGCTCAGTTGATCAGAACAAAAGTCACGCTGAGTTGATCAGGACAATATTTAAAAGTCACGCTGGGAGACAGCTCATCATTTTGTCAGAGTGTCATTATGACTGACAGCACGACAGTCGAAGAATGTCTTCTCGTATGCCACGTATGCACGGAACTCGAGAGATCACAGCCGACTATTGCGTGACTTTTGAAATCTTCTTCAGCAAGACTCTGCCTTCACCAAGTTGGCGTACCAAAAGAGCTTCTTGTCAGTTAATACGACTGACAAAAGCAATCACTGTCAGAGATTTTGTGTCAGTCGAGGCACGTCGAATCAAGACAGCTGGCAGTCCTGCCTCAATCTTGCGTATATTTTGAGCCTTCTGGCTCAAGTCTGCGTGTATTTTTGAACTTATATGTTCCTTCCTCACGTCTGCGTGTATTTTGAGCTTTCTGTCTCAAGTTTGCGTAGATTCTGAAGTTTCTTGTCTCACATCTGCGTGGATTTTGAAGCTTTCTGCCCCAAGTCTGTGTGGATTTTGAAGCTTTTTTGCCCCAAGTCTGCATGGATTCTGAAGCTTCTTGCCCTAAGTTTGCATAGATTTTGAAGCTTTCTGCCCCGAGTCTGCGTGGATTTCGTCTTCAACAAGTCTGCGTGGATTTTATCAAATTGGAGTACGTGGCAGCCATGCCACTGATCTCTCACCCGCGTGTCCTGTAACTTGCACATGACTCATGCATGATTGCCATGTGTCCAACAGTTACAAGCCACGTCCAGTAACTGCTCACAACCTTGCGTATGTTAGATCATGCGTGATTTTTAACTAGGCATAGGTTGTGAAGACAGTTATCCTTTCAGTTATTTTTGACTCTATAAATAGAGTTCTTTTTCTCATTCATTGTATAGATACATAGTTATCTACTGTCAAAATTTTGAGAGCTTTTCTTCTTCGCATAGTCCAAGGGATAAAGCGATCGTCTTCTAGATCGGATTCCTACAGTTGTAATGTTCCCAGAAATACAATAAATAAAGTGAATTTATTTATGGAAAACACCTGTCCCAGCACAACCTGCTGCTATTGAAGAAATTCCTTCTACATCTTCACCAGTTGTGGTTCCTATTCCTCCGAAACCAGTGGCTGCTGATAAAGGCAAACAACAAGTCTGCTTTGATAAACCCTTGAAGAAATCATCCCCTACAGGGCTTGAGAAGCCTTACAACTTTGATATATTGGCTCAACTAGCTAATACCCCAGCAAGGCTATCTATCTTTGAGCTCTTGCGTCTTTCTAGAAAGACGCGAGAAACTTTAAGTGAAGCTCTTATGCAAGCTGAGACTTGTTTAGCCTTTCTCAAGAAGCCGGAAGCAGAACCAGTCTCTTATCTACATTGTCATAGTGTTATGGAGTTGATTCCGAACATTACTTTCACACAAGATGACATGCTGATGGAGGACAATAGGCATGATCGTCCTCTCTACTATACAGGATATGTTGATTCGATGAAAGTTGATCGTATCCTGATAGATCCAGGATCTGCTCTCAGTATCATGCCGAAAATAATGCTCGATGCTCTGAAAATTCCTGTACATAGTCTCTCCACCACAATCACCACCATCCTTGGATTCAATCAGGGAAGGAGTGAACCTTTGGGCAAGATTCATTTAAAACTCCAAATAGGCAATCTTCGCACAAAAGTTACCTTCTATATCATTGACAATCATGGTTGTTCTTATAATGCTCTATTGGGGAGACCATTCTTACATGAGCATAATATTGTTCCATCAACCCTTCATCAATGTTTCAAATATGTTGATGATAAGGAAGAGGTCCATAAGGAAGTTGCGGATCTTTATCCTTTCAAAGGCGTTGAAGCATACTGCAACGATGCTCAGATGTACAAGGATGAATTCATGAAGATTGTGTTAGCCTTAGACATTGAAGAAGAACAAGAAGCAATGCCCAAAGACACTCTTATCATACCTGTCAAAGGGCGAGTTTCACATCCTCAGTCTTCTAAACCACTGGCTATTCACTTGCCAATTCAAAAGAAATCAGTTGATGCTGATCAAGATCAAAGGGAGCTCACCTCTTCTGAGCCACTTGTTATCGACCTACGTCGTAACAAGGACAAAAAGCAGCTCACTCCTTCTGCGCCACTTGTTGCTGATCTCACTCGCAACAAGGAAAAAAGGGAGCTCACCTCCTCTGAGCCACTTGTTATCGACCTCCGTCGTAACAAGCCTCCTCCACGTTCTTCTTCTCCCCCTCTTGTAATTAATCTGACCAAGCCTGCTAAGGCTAAAGGTCCTGTTGTAAATACTGATGTACAAATCAATGAAAAAGCACCTACTTTCCAGTATACTGATGTTATTTATTATACTAAATGCTATTTGGATATGTTAGATAGCTTCCAATCAATTACAATGGGAGTTGTACAATCTCTTCAGACAGAAGTCTCACTTGAAGATCCAGATGATTCTTACCGTATTCATCCTTCTCGAAAGAAAGGTGAAAGTCTAATACTTTTTAGTAAAGGACCAGAAAAACAATTCAGCTATACGGATGATAGCAAACTTAACGATACAGAACGTCTCCAGTTCCATCGTTATAGTCAACAATCAAAAGACATCATCCGGAAAATGGGCTATGACTTCAAAAGTGGCCTCAATTACGGTAAAGGTAGACAAACTCCTATCCGCACGACTGTTCCGGAAGGAAAGTCAGAAATGTACTACAGCAGGACTAAGAAAGGTCTCGGATATACTTCTCCTCCACTGTTATCCCCAGCAGTCTCTGACTCAGACAATGAAGAACGCTCTAATTCATCTGATTCTAGATCTTGGGATTCTGATACTAGCATTGGTGAAGTTCACAGGCTGATCGTATCATCTAACATGGTCTCCGCTGAACTACCAGAAGGCTATAATGAAGACGTTGAAGAAAATCCTGAAACAGATCCTTGGGCTCAATATATGGATAACCAATGGGTACTTCGCTTTGAACAACGTGAACCTCCTACTGAAGATCAATTAGTTCAAGTTGATGTAGGGGAAAGCGAATCGCCTCGTCCAATCTTCATCAGCAAGAATCTTCCAGAAGCAGACAAACAAGAATTGATTCTTCTTATTAAAGAATACATCGACGTCTTTGCCTGGAGTTATGAAGACATGCCAGGTTTAGATCCCAAGATTGCTACACACAAACTGAATATTTTGCCTAATGTAAAACCAGTTAAGCAGCAACAACGGCATTTTAAACCAGAAATGATGGATGCAATCGATGATGAAGTCAAGAAGCTCATTGCTTGTGGTTTTATTCGAGAAGAGCAACATCCTGACTGGGTGGCCAACGTCGTTCCAGTTCTAAAGAAAACCGGCAAAGTTCGAGTCTGCATCGACTTTCGGAATCTTAATGAAGCATGTCCAAAAGATGAATTTTCTCTCCCTATCACGGATGTCATGATTGACAATACCTGTGGGTTCGAGCGAATATCTTTTATGGATGGATTCTCTGGGTATAATCAGATCAAGATGAATCCTGAAGATGAAAAGCATACCTCTTTCCGCACTCCTCGTGGTGTCTATTGCTATACAGTGATGCCATTTGGTCTCAAGAACGCTGGTGCAACCTACCAACGGGCTATGAGTACCATCTTTAGAGAACATCTTCGCAATACTGTGGAATGCTATGTTGACGATATTGCTGTCAAAAGTCGTCTAAAAGAAGATCACATCCAAGATTTGAGAACAATATTCAATCTCATGCGCCAACATCAACTCAAGATGAATCCCACCAAGTCATTCTTGGGTGTCTCTAGTGGCAAGTTTCTCGGCTTCGTCATTACCTCTAAGGGTATACACGTGGATCCCGAGAAGATCAAAGCCATTCAAGAGATACGTCCTCCACGCAACCTAAAAGAGCTACGAGGATTTCAAGGCCGACTTGCGTACATCAGGCGATTCATTTCAAACTTGTCTGGACGCTGCAGACCATTCACTCAACTAATGAAGAAGGGTGTATCTCTTGTTTGGACTGAAGAGTGTCAACAAGCATTCGACGATATCAAACGATATCTTATAAATCCACCAGTCTTGGTGCCACCTATCTCTGGCATTCCATTCTTGATGTATGTCCGTGCTATGGACCATTCATTGGGTGCTTTACTTGCCCAAAAGAACAAAGAAGGCCGTGCACAAGCTATCTATTATCTTAGCCGAACTATGATTGGTGCTGAACACCATTATAGTCCGGTCGAAAAGGAATACCTGGCTCTCATATTTGCTGTGCAGAAAATAAGACATTACATCATTGGCTAAACTATTCATGTCATATCCCGAGTTAATCCTCTTCGGGTACTCATGAAGAAGCCCAGCACACTCAATTCTCGGCTGGCTATGTGGGCAATCCTGCTAGCTCAGTATGACATGGTGTATGTTCCACAAAAGTCTATCAAAGGTCAAGCACTGGCAGATTTCTTAGCAGCTCATCCTATGCCAGAAACATCTAAGCTCTATGACGAAATTCCAGATAAGACATTGGAAGTCAACATGATCTCTGAAGAATTTTTAACCTGGCGTCTATTCTTTGACGGTGCATCAAGGATCGGACCAAATGGTGCTATTGTAGCAGGAGTTGGAGTGGTCCTCGTTTCTCCAGACGGATCAACTATCCAAAGAGCCTACTCTTAAGATGAACCTTGCTCCAATAATGTAGCGGAGTACAATGCTCTACTCATCGGCCTTCAGTTAGCCAAACAACTGAACGTTGAATATCTCGAAGTCTACGGTGATTCTAAGCTGGTTGTTAATCAGGTTAGAGGAACCTATGAAGTTCGTCATCAAGATCTGGTGCCTTATCTTGAAGTAGTAATCAATATAGCTATATCATTCAAAGCTTTCTTCATCGACTATGTTCGAAGAGCTTGCAATACCGAAGCAGATGCTTTGGCCAATCTTGCAGCTGTCTTAGCTATCCCTATCAAAAGACAGCAGGTGGTAGTTATCTCCAACCGAGAACTGTTCTGCATCGAAAACAATCGTAATATTGAATTCAGCAACTTTGCTGAAGTCAATGTTATCGATGAAGACTGGAGAACTCCTTTTATCGACTTCGTAGTTCATGACATACTCCCTGAAGATCCTAAGGAGGCTACGAGTGTTCGTCGACGATCTCTCCGATTCTATTACAATCAAACTACTAAGACCCTCTATCGATGAACTTATGACGGTCTTCTCCTGCGCTGTCTCGCTGGTGATGAAGCTGAACAAGTTTTACGTGAAGATCACGATGGTGTCTATGGAGCACATCAACTTGGTCCTAAACTACAGGATCGCATTAGACGCATGGGTTACTACTGGCCCTCTATGGTATCAGATGCCATTGAATATGCAAGGAAATGTCGTGCTTGTCAAATCCATGCAGACTTCATTCATCAACCATTGGAATTCCTTCATCCGACTGCTTCTTCCTGGCCTTTCGAAGCATGGGGCATGGATGTCATAGGTCCCATCAATCCTCCTTCTTCTAGAGGACATCGGTTCATATTGGCAATAACGGACTACTTCTCCAAGTGGGCTGAAGCTATACCTCTGGCTGAAGTCAAGACCAGTAGCGTCATCAACTTCGTTAAACACCACGTCATCTATAGATTTGGTGTACCTCGAAGAATCATCCATGACAATGGACCTCAATTCATCAGCCAGAAGTTCACCAGATTCTGTGATGATCACCGGATTGACAATGTCGCCTCGACAGCATACAATCCTGCCGCTAATGGTTTAGCTGAAGCTTTTAACAAAACCATCATCAAGCTCCTTAAAAAGTTTGTATCCACTAACAAACGAAACTGGAGTGAGAAACTCGGCGAATGTCTTTGGGCCTACCGAACTACGGTCCATAATCCTACAGGCTTTATACCTTTCTCTTTGGTGGATGGCTGTGAAACAGTTCTTCCTTTGGAGCTGCAAATTCCTTCTTTAAGGATTGCTATTGCTAATGAGCTTACTACAGAGAATAACGATCTTCTTCGACTTCAAGAATTAGAAGCACTTGATGAGAAGCGATTAATGGCTCAACAGCATATTGAGTTATACCAAGCCCGCATCTCGAAGACTTTCAACCGCAAAGTTAAAGTCAGAATATTTCAGCAAGGAGAACTTGTTCTAACAGTCAGACGTCCTATGACTATGACTCATATGAGCAAAGAGAAATTCGATGCAAAATGGGAAGGTCCCTATGTCGTAAACAAAGTCTTCTCAAATGAAGCTTATCAACTCTCAGAGCTTGATGGTCGAGTTGCTATGATGCCTATCAATGGCAAGTTCCTTAAGAAGTATTATGTATAAATGTAAATGCTTGTAAATCATCAGACAGAATCAAGTTCATAAATAAAATTCAAATTTTGTTTCATTATATGATAGTACATGATATTAAAGATCACTATCATCTTCCTCTACATTGGGACGCGGGCCACTGCCGTCCTTCTCGAAAACTCGATCAGCAAAAGAGCCGAGAACCTCTTTGCTGGAACCCACGAGGAACTTGCAAGCTGCCATCCTCATGGCTTCTTCTTCTTCAGTCCTTCCTGGTTCGAGCAGGAAGTCCAAAATGTCTCGTGGCGGCTGAGGTGCAGATGAACCTTCACCTATTTCTGCTGTCTTCGGTTGAACTGGATCAGCAGGGCGTTCTTCAGTGCCCTTCTGAGCCTTCGGGACGATTTCAGCCTTCTTGGATGCTTCTCCAGACGACATTTTTATGTTGAAGAGTAGAAGTGTTAGTTCCTGTCAGATTTCTGCTATATTTATAGGCAGAAGTTCCTCAACTAACGAAGCAACACATTCATTCGACGGTTCATCCGTTCATTAAATGTCTGACGGTTCATCCGTTCATTTATTATATTCATTCGACGGTTCATCTGTTCATTTATTACATTCATCCGACGGTTCATCCGTTCATCCATTTATCACTTGACGGTTCACCCGTTCATTCACCATCACTTGACGGTTCATCCGTTCATTCATCATCACTTGACGGTTCACCCGTTCATTCACCATCACTTGACGGTTCATCCGTTCATTCATCATCACTTGACGGTCTTCTCGTTCATTCATCTCACATACATTGACGATTCATCATCGTTCATTATCCACATCAGCAACTTTTCGTTTTTGACTAAGTTGTCAAATCGAAATAATAGTATTCAATATATTCTGCCACGTCCATATTACCTCTGAGCAGATATAATGAATATAATTATTTTCTACCAAATTATCAAGAAATATATCATGTCTTGCACCTCTGAATATATTTTCTATCTCTATTATTTATATATAAATAAGATATGCAATAAATAATGGAGCCACAACAAAATGTCTTTTATTTTTTATATGAGGCATTACAGAAATGCATTTACTGCAATAAACACAAAAATACAAAAAGTTCTATTAAGAAGGAGGGATAATCAGATTGTCAATTTGCTGCTTCAGTATCTGTAGCTCTTCTTCGTGAGTTGATGTTACCCTTCTTCTTACTTCTTCCATCCCGCTTTTTTCATCAAAAACGGGCATGTTTATTGTCCGGCGGGTAATTTCTGCGCCATGAGTTTCTTTATACTCACTCCTCTCCTGAATTAAGGCATTGAATTGTTCAATCACAAGTCGGTGATTAACAGTTTCCTCTTCAAATTCTTGCTGGAGGCGAGTAGTCTCTGCTTTCAGCTCAGCAAGTCTCTGTCCTTTGCTTTCAGCCATTAAAGTAACTGATTCTATCTTAGAGTTGTATTCAGCTGATTTTGCAGAATGAGCCTCTAAAAGATTTTGAAGGTTTACCCTTTCTAGATCAGCAGCTTGAGCCAGTCGCTCGATTTCAGCCTGCACTAAAGTGTCTATCTCCTTCTTCTTGAGCTCCTTATATTTCTTTATGGAAACTTCTAATTCGTTCAATATGTGTTCAAGGAGAGTGGCCTGAGCCTCGTCTCATTGCTCTCTTATGGCTCTTATTAAGAAAGAAGTTGGCTTCCTAACCATAATGAAATCAGCTCCTTCTTTCTCTATTATTTTATGAACAAGAGATCTCAGCGACTCGAAGAAGCATCTGGTAAATGACTGGACGACTTGTTGATTAATGGCCAGAGTTCCAGGAGTCGATGCTACTCCTGTTGATGATGATGTAGCAGGTAGCTCAATCCTTTGTGGTTGAATAACAGGCTCTTTAAACAAAGGAGCAAGAGTGGAGCTAGTCGCCCCTCTTGTTTGTTCCTCTGCAAAAGTAAAATTGTTATTTTACTAATTGTTTGCCAATGAACAAGAAGATCAAATAAAAACAGTCTTACCTTGGTTTGATCTAGCAACAAGTGCATCCCCTGCTGGAATGGATTCCCGTTGAACGGAAGTAGCTTCAACTGCGACAGCCTGACTGCTGCCCGCTTCAGAACCGCAGGATAAATGATGACTACTACTAACAACCATCGTTGGTATGGGCACCATAGCCAGGTCCATCGGAGGTGTTGGCAGAGTCTCAAGATCTGCAAGAATTGCAAATTAAGATATTAGCTATCATTCTATTTTAAAAGAGAAAAATGCTAAATATCGTTTTATACCTTGAGGGCCGGTGGCAGGAGTTTCTTTCAGAACATCTTCTTCGGCTGCTTCTTCAGGAGATATTTCTATCTCAACATATTCATCAGGGTTTAAAGTATCAGCAACTTGTTCTGCAGGCGCCTCCGCTTCAATATCCTTTTTTGGATCTGAAGTATCATCGGCATCATCAGGAGATATATGTTCTTCATTATCCTTTTCGGGATCTTGTATATATTCATCAACATTTTCAGATGAAGAGCTCTCCTCGTCTTCTTCTTCTTCTTCTTCTTCTGCATTCCTGCTGTCAGTTGCAGTCTGATCCTCCTGCAGGCTATAACTGCAATCTTCTAAAGCTGCGATCACTTCACGGTCTTCTTCTTCACGAAGAGTCCTAGGAGTAGGAGGAAGAGGAGTTGCCTCCGCAACAGGCGAAAGAGGTCGTACAACATTTTGTTCTTCCTCTGTGATGTTTTCTCTGGGCTTTTCTGCCTCAGTTCTTGGGTCAAGATTTCTCCTCTGTTCAGTCTCTTCAAGAGTTTTGCTCCCAGATTCAGAAACAGGTGTGGGAGATGACATTATAATTCCTGCTGCAGCATCTACTGAAGTCAGGATTTGCTTGGAAGAAGATTCTGCTAAATTTCTTCTGGTGACCACTCTCTTCTTTCTGTGCAGAGGTCTGACAGGACTCTCTATATTTATTGGTTCTGCTTGTTTCTGCACGGAAGTTGGTATAGTGGCAGCTTCTTGATTTGTCTCAGCCAACTGCCGAGATTGGGACCTCGTAGTGATCTTTTCAGAAGAATGATCTAAAATCAATTTCTTCTTTGCTGCTGGAGCAGGAGGCTCCTCTCTTCTCCTCTTCTTTGCCGGAGATCTACCCAATTTCAGAGAGATATGCATTGCTGCGTTTACTTATTGAGGAAACATAATCTCCCTCGAAGTTTCTAAAGGTGCATCCGCCGGCTCGTGCACCTCATCATTTGCAGGGAGTGACAAAGCAACTCTTCCTTTTCTCAATCTTGTTGCAGAAGCGAAACTATCTGCGAGATTAAAATTCTCGGCAAAAGTATTCGCGGATGTATAAAATACTGAATATGTGAAGAGCATCCGAGGACCCAGGGGAGTACTCTTTGCTGGCATTGAAAAGGTGGCTTTCGTATCACGGGCATTGTTATAAGCCCAAGCTCTGGCCCCGTCTATCAAATAACCTTTGCCTTGGAGGCAGGTAATTGCATTCCCTACATGGAACTGATCATACCCAAACTGCCGAGCAAATCGGCTGGGAAGATATGGTTCTAAATAGCATTCTTCTTCGAATCGGTAAACCAGATGAGATAGTCGAATCGTCTTCAACCATTCAAAGGCTGCACGGGTCAGAGGCTGCATCTTCGAGTCCACCATATTTGTGGGCATCTGATCGTACCCAGTAGGGAGAGGAGCACAACAGAAGTTCCATCCTCTATTCAGATTCAAAATATATCTACACTCGCTTAAAGAAGTGTATTTCCATTGTCCTTGAGAATACCTTCGGAGAAAACTGCCATCCACCTGTCCCATGTCGGGGTCCATTAAGGTTGGATAGTGGAGAAATAACCATCCAAATAAATATGTATATGGCAATTCCAAATGAGGAAACTCTTTCTCTCCTTTCGCCTTCAGTATCAAGTCGACGTATAAACGAAGACTGGCATTTAGTTTGTAGGTCATTGCTGATAACAAGTCCATCTTATAGCCGAAGACTAACTTGACCGCAGCAAACAGAACACCGCGGTGAAAATGATCCACAGTACTGGATCCGGGAACCACAAATCGCCGAAGCCAGTATGTCAGGAACCCTGCCAGTTATGCTTCTTCTGACATGGGTCTATAGCCCATTCTTAAGTAACTTTCCAAAGTGTCCCCTGTCTTCAAAGGAGGATACTCATGATCATCTTTTACTTTTTTATCAAAGTTACCACTCTGTTCCATCAACTTTATAACTTCTGCACTGCTCAAAGGTTTGAAGAAGTTAGGGTAGCATTTGTCATTCTCCTTGGTCTTCTTCTCTTCTATGTGGTTGAGAAACAGATATGGTAACCACTTCGAAGAGTAACAAGTGTTGGCGGTAGCACTCTTATAAAACAGAGAGCAGATCTTGTAATGGCATAGTAGTTCCTCGAACACTGCCACCATTGTTGTATTCTCTTTTCTAAGCTTGTCCAGCTCATCATTTGTCAGTACAAACTCCTCATACGGAGCATCTGCCATGGGCAGGTACGAGATATACTTTATCTCGTGTAGTGCAAATCCTATCTCTCCACCCGGGGTCATGAAGGTCCCCGTCCTATAGTTGTACCTCTCAGCCAAGGCTAAAAACATATGTGGGTTGGGAGTAAAGCCGTATACAGTGGCGTGCACTGCTTGATACAGATTGATCTGTTGGAGTCTGTCTTGGAATGTTGTCAGAATCCAATTCGCAATGTAGTTCCATCGCTTGTAATCTGGATTCACCAATCCAGTCAGTCTGATATCTTGTTCGGGGTATTTTCCTTCAGCCTTCGCAAATTCATTTGCGAATATCGGTGTCCTGACAGGCATCAGCATAGAGGAGTTCTCTGGTGGAATGCAGCCGGATCTCAAGCCTCTCAACAAGACGCTATATCTATCAGAGGAGCTATAAAACATATCATTCTTGTTTGGCCCTTTCTTTACGAAGATTTTTCCTGCACGGGCATCCTGAAAAAGAGTGATGTTCTACTCCATCTTCCTTGGGTAGCTCGCATGAGCATACCGCGACAAAGGGAGGCAGCGAGCAATGTCTGGTATGAAGAATGATCTATTTTCCTGGTGAACTATTCTCTCCTCCATCCTTGGCCTAGGCTGAGAGACTTTCTCAAAGGCGTCACCGAACAGGAATAAGGGTTTCTTATGAATAACAGCATCCGCTGACTCTAGGGGCTGTCCATTCATCAAACACATTAAAGTCTCATTTTCCTGGGAGATCAGTATAGCCTGACGGGAGACTGGAAGATCGTACTGAGGATAGTGAACATGAGACAGATTTTCTTTATACTCAGACTCTGAGAGGGTTCCCACAAAATGTTCATAATCTGGATCTTCATTGACCTCAACTACATCAACAAACAGATAAAAATTAGTACAAGTCAAAGTCTCTATTTTTAAACACAAAACATTAGAGTGCGCAACTCCTCAGATTACGCTGACATGACTTGTGCGATATCAGATTGTGCATCACAATAGGATGCGCAAAGCAATAGTTTGCGCTGACATCCTGCGCAAATCAATCGATTGCGCTGACTTTCTGTCAGCACAATTCAACAGATTGTACAGGAATGCAGCCTTCATAAAAATGAGGACTGATAGTTGATGCAACCAAAACCCTAAAAAGGGTGGCGCAATATGAACTCATCTCTAAAAAGTGATGAGTTTCGAAGATCAAAGGAAGTCGAATCACCCTAAAAAAGGGTTTTCGATCGGTTCAACAACCTCTCAGAGCGGGGTGCGCGAATTCGTGTCGAGATGCTCGTCGTGCAACTCTGTCAGATGACTCGGCCGGAACTTTTCCCTTCGCGGCGGCGGCAGCATTGGAGGATCGTCGGGCTGCCATGAAAGTCGTCGTCGGAGGAGGACAGCAAGGGTTCGGGGGGATTTTTCTCAAGAGCTCGAAAGATTGCAAAGTAAAGAAATGAAAATAAAGAGATAGCTATTTATAGCTTTCAAAATATGAAACGGCTGCCTTGGATTGCGCCTAAAATTGGGGGCTCTTCGCTTTGCGCAGACAGCTCATCATCATGCGCAACTTGATTCAAAATTCAAAAATTCAAAGTATTTCGAAACTTTGAATAAAATCAACTTTCGAAAACTTTGAAGGGGATCTTGTAGGTCCTAAAAGATCAAGTTGCATCAATCAACAAAGTCAAAAAAATCAAGATATACATCATTTTGGTGAATTGCGCAGACAACAGATTGTGCAGCAATCCAATTGCGTACACTGTTTTGCGCACACTCCCAACTGCGCATGCTGGCGTGGCAAGAGTCATCATTACCTAAATCAAATCAAATCTTTCTGACAACTGACAGCACGGAGAACGAGGAGACTGTTCGTTTATTGCGCCGTACAGTGTTCGAGGACGGCTGACAGCTGGCAGCGCAATCCATTCCTGCACAGTCTGAGTCTGCGCAAACCAAGGCTGCACAATTCCGTCTGCACATTCTATCAACATAACTGATAAAGTACACGTGGCATTCATGCCATCAATTGCTCATTACGTGGAAACTGTCTATGCATGATCATGCGCATTTCAATCAAATGATGCCATGTGTCCATAATAGTTGGCCCACGATCCAGCAACTGCCTGCGCAGTCCAATGCTGTGCAAACTAATTGCTGTACTAATCATCCTACGCAGTCCAGAATAACAGAAAGTTAGTTATTTTCAGAACTCTATAAATAGAGTTTCAAGTCTTCATTCAAGGGGATCAGATATCAAGTATTCAGAAATCAGAGATCAGAGAGTCCAGGAGTTCTTGCCCAAGTGCTGCTGTATTCTTCCGAGGCTTTTGCTTTCAACTTCCGAGGCTTTTGCCTTCAGTTTCCAGAGTTGTCTTCAACTTCAAAGGCTCCGTCTTCAAAGTTCACATCGTCCAAGGGATAAAGCAATCGTCATTTAGATTGGATTCCTATAGTTGTAATTTTCCCAGAATTCTTGTAATCTTTATTACACAGTTTGTATCAATAAAGTTTCATACTTTTATTTTTGTAAACAGTATTTCCAGAGGAGTTGCCAGGGCTTCCACCGGACAGGGATGTAGAGTTCTCGATAGACTTGGTTCCCGGTACGAAACCAATTTCTCAGCATGTCTATCGAGTGAACAACAGTAAATTGGTGGAACTGAAGAAGCAGGTGGATGAGTTGCAGGACAAGGGCTTCATCCGATCGAGTTCTTTATCTTGGGGTGCACCGGTACTCTTCGTACCCAAGAAGGATGGGTCGGTACGGATGTGTATCGACTACAGGGCACTTAACAACCTGACGATTAAGAACAGATACCCACTGCCGCGGATCGATGATCTCTTTGATCAGTTGAACGGAGCTCGGGTGTTCTCCAAGATTGATTTGAGGTCAGGTTATCACCAGGTGAAGGTGAAGGGGGAGGATATTCCCAAGACCGCTTTCAGGACGCGGTACGGGCAGTTTGAGTTTTTGGTTATGCCGTTTGGGCTGACCAATGCACCAGCAGTCCACAACGTATTCCACGTATCACAGTTGAGACGGTACGTGGCTGACCCTAGCCAAGTGCTCGATCATTCGGAGATTGAGGTTGGACCTACTCTCAGTTATCCAGAGCAGCCTGTGAGGATTTTAGATCGCCGGAAGAAGGTACTGAGGAACCAGGTGATACCCTTGGTACGCGTCGCATGGAGGCATCATTCTCCAGGAGAGTCTACCTGGGAGCGGGAGGATGAGATGCGCGAGCGGTCCCTATCTTTTTGGACCTTGAGGTATACTTTTCTATCCTACTCAGCAGTTTAGTTTCGCCTTTAATTTCGAGGACGAAATTATTTTAAGGAGGGTAGATTTGTCACTATCACATTTCTAGCTTGAGGGTATTTTGGTCATTTTTAAAATTTTGGAATTATTTTGGGATTATTAGTATTAATTATAATTATTAGAATTTTTAAGGGATTTTTAGTATAATTTATTTGGTGCTAGTTTTGACTTTGACTAATGTTGACTTAGGAGACTGTCCTAGAGGCTAACCTAGGTCATGACTATTGGGTTAGGTTATGGAACCCTAGCTTGACCTAAGTTAGTGTTTTCAAACTCATTAGAATTTATTTGGGAAAATTAGGATTTGATTTGAATAGAAATGGCTTGTGATTTCACAAGTCATGATTAGTAATTTTGGCCCATGGAAGCCCATAGATCACTATTGGAACCCTAACCCTAGCCCAATCCAGCCCATGGCCGGCCACTAAGGTCTTTCCCCCTCTATTTAATGCTCCTAGAAATTAGGGCTAGCCTCCTTAGAAATATTTGCAAAGTTTTAGAAAGAGGTTAGTCTCCATCTTCTTTAATTCATAGAAATTCCTATTTAATTTCTTTTCCACCCAAACCAATTGCATTAGGTTCTAATTCTTCTGTTCTTGCTGTTTATGTAAGAATATTTTAGAGTTTGGACAATTTGGAGAAGTTTGGCTATCAAAAGGAATACCCCTCTTTGGAGTTTTATTGAGGATTTGACACCTATAGGTAACTCCTTCAAAACCTATTGTAATTGTTGTTATTATTGCATTCTAACCTAGATCTAGGTGTCCCTTAGCTAACCCTAGATTTTTGTAGGATTTCGTATCCTATTCGTGTCCCATTTGGACACGTATCAGTCCCTTATGTAAGTGTTTGATGAAATGCCCAAAAGGGCATTTCGATTTGTTTTTAGGAAATTATTCGAATAGAAATTTAGGTTTTGTGTTTGCTTATGGGTTTTCAATGGACTGAGCACATTTTGGTCTCGTGTCGTGTCGCCACGGACACGGGAACACGCGGGTGCACCTCACGCGCGCGCACAATTTCCCTTCCCTGCTGCTCGGGGCTGTTTGCGAGCTGCACACGCCACTTCGACACGTGTAACTTGACACACGTGTTGGGACACTGACTGACACGAGGTTCCTAGAGTTTCACGAACTATCATGTCGGACACGTACGAAGCCGTGCACTGGATTTATACTACATCGGCTACAGCCGATTTTTGACACTGATACGTGTGTCGTGACGCACACACTCGTGTCATGTATCATGGACACGTATCAAGGTGTCCCCGACCTAGCCCTAGTCCCCCTCGATACTGGGACACGATCCCGAGATCTGTGTCGTGTCGTGTCGTGTGCACGAGCACTGGAACCACGTGCACGAGGATTGGTCCAGTTTTGTATTATTTTGGGTTCGGGGCTGTTTGGACACGTTTATGTCCACTTGGGTGGACACAAACACATTGTTGGACACGTACACTATCAGTGTTTACATTACCAACCTTTAGTTTTGTGTCTTAACTTGTTTTCAATACTCATTTCATATTTACCCAATTATTTCTGATACCTTAATATCAGTCATATTTCTGTGTGTTCCAGATTTTAAATATGAACTTTGGCAACTGTTTTAATCTAAATTGATATTGTTAGTTACATGTTTTAGATTCTAATATTGTTCACCTATATGTAATCTACATGTATGTCGAATTTAGGATGTTTTGATGGTCTATTGGGTTTGATAATTGGGTTTGGAAAGTTGGACTGAAAAACTGAGTTTTGTGTTTCCTTAATGAACTGAGTTAAATGATTCTTCAATGCTAAAATCTGAGTTGAATGGTTTCCATAACCTGAGATTCATTGTTTTCCTAACGAGTTGTGATTGAACTGATTTCCCTTTTGATGAGTTGAATTGATTCCCACTGTTTCTCTTTTAACATCTCACTGATTTTCTTTCCATTTGTAATAGTCATTATTCCCAGATTTCTTGATGATAGTTAGCTCACTGATTTCATGAAACACTACAATGTCAATGTTTTTTAGGCTTGCACTTATCACTGCACACATGATTCACTAGACACTTTTATTTCCTGTCTCCCTATAAACACAATGTGCACAGGTTATATACAAACACACAGGTTGCCATTCCCTTTTGTATTCACTGTTTTGTACTTCACTGATTCCAGGATTGCTTAGTTAGCACACCCTCATGTCTCACACTCTCTTAACACTTCACACACACACATGTACACCACATCCCTTTCCTATTTCTCCATGTATATGTATTTGTGTAATGTGTATATATAGATAATATTTGTATATATGTTTAGGTGTACTTCTATATTAGATTGTATATATATATATATGTGAGATGTAATATGTGTATTTCTATATTAGAGTGTATTATATATTAGATATATATTGACAGGTGTAGATGTGTTATAGGTTGGCTTATAGGCATGATATAGCCTATGGCCTATGTGTGTGTCTGCTTGACTAGTGAGCCTAGATTGGACTTGTATAGCCTTGTTAGACCTAGAATAGACTTGTTAGACTAGTATAGACTTGTTTGACTTAGGTTTGACCTAGTTGACCTAGTTTGACTTCTAGGGTTGACCAGAGTTGACCAAGAGTTGACTTTGGTCGAGATTGACCTAGATTCATGTAGAATGCATTGTAGTGCATCTTATTACCATTCTGGACTTGTTGTGACTTGTGCTGTTCTAATAGGAGCCAAATACCACTCCTCGGACAGTACTTTCATTTTGGACATTCAGATAGCAGGCGAGTACATTCTCTGATCTTTTTATACCTGTCTGGACTATATTCTTGCTCTAGATTACTCTACTTGATGCTGACACGTATCTTCACGGATTAGTACTATATGGATCCTTTCCTGAGATGTTATCCCTCTACGGGTGCATCGGGTATTTCATGTTCATGTACTTTATCATGTGTATCAGGTACTCCTTGTACTCGTACTAGTTCATGTATTTACATGTTCTCATGTGCTTTCATGTACTATCATGTGCCTCATGTACTACTCATTATATGAGTTCACGTATCTTAGCTGTATTCATGTGCCTATAACGTAACTTGAATGGATCCTTGTGTATTGATTGGGGCGGGGTGAGTAGAATTGGTTATGTGGACACTATTCCCAGTAGGTATTCATGTGCTTCTTAGTTGTATTCATGTGCTCCTAAGCCGTTTATATAACCATATTGTACTCTAAATCACGTCACTTACTGTCTTTACTATCATGTATTTACTTTCAGTTACAAATATCTCCTGTTTACTCGTACTTCATTTTCAACACTTCCTGTTTTTTACTCTATTGCATGATTTATACGTCTAACCTGTTATGAACTGTTTTGAGAGATATGTGCTCATTCCCGTCCTGATTGGACCTGTTGCAAATTTTACAGAGGACGAGGAGGAGGCCTGCTTAGATACTTTCTATGGGACAGCCTTAGAGGACACTTGCGATCCGGACTTCCAGTCGGATCCCTTAGCAGTAGAGACTGTTGCTCCATAGATATCTTTATCTTATTTTATAGCATTGGAGATGGAGTTGTATATATTTGGATCTGTATTATGTCTGGATGTTAGTGGAGTTTATCTAGACACTTAGCTCTCTCTCTTTTTGTATTTCCTGTGGATTTGGATTCTTGCATCTTTTATATCATTCTATCTTATCGTATTCTACCTTAGCTGTGATTGAGATATATTCTGTTATGTCACCCCCATTCGGGGAGTATAACTGTTATTACCTTAAACTGTTAGATGTTGTGACCAAGGACAGCGTTCTACCGTCGACACTGCGGCGTAGGCTGGACGTACCCACGTCTCGTGTCCTTACTCTAGGGTATGGGTCGTGACAGCTGGCATGTCTACGTTCCTAGTCCTATGTATATTGGGACTGGGGCGTTACACAAAGCGTCTCGTCTTAAAATTGTGTCTCCTTGACTTTATCCATCAGACTTGAACGCACTTGCAACTGCATCATTGATGATTCAGCTCATGGTACAATTGCTTCCCTTTCCAGTTTCTTCATTTCCTTCTCAGGCAGTACAATCTCTAGTCTAAGCTTCTCTATGTCTTCCAGTAAATATAGCTCCTTGGTCAAAAATATTGCCATCGGGTATCGACTAAGTGCATCTGCAACAACATTAGCCCTACCCGGATGGTACTGTAGGTCGATGTCGAAATCTTTCATCAGCTCCAGCCATCGCCTCTGTCGTATGTTCTGCTCCTTCTGAGTGAAAATATATTTAAGACTTTTGTGGTCTGTAAATATTTCCACTCTCTCTCTATAGAGGTAATGCTTCCACAGCTTCAGTGCAAAAATAACTGCTGTAAGCTCCAAATTATGTGTGGGATAGTTCTTCTCATGAGTCCGTAATTGCCTAGATGCGTAAGCAATTACTTTCTCGTGTTGTTGAAGAACACAACCCAATCCTTTACCAGAAGAATTACTGTAAATTGAGAAACTGCCGGTACCTGCGGGTAGCGCAAGTATCGGTGCCGTTGTAAGTCTCTTCTTCAGTTTCTCAAATGCTAACTGGTAAGCTTCAGTCCACACAAATTCTTTATTCTTTCTTGTGAGCTTCGTCATCGGCTCAGCAATCCTGGCGAAGACCTTCACAAATTTCCGGTAGTAGCCAGCTAAGCCCAAGAAACTTCTGATTTCAGCAACTGAACTTGGTGTACTCTACTTCTCAATAGCAGCTATCTTCTTTGGATCCACTGAAATTCCTTCTCCTGTGACAACATGGCCCAGAAAATTTGCCTTGTCTAAGAAGAATTCACATTTTGATAGCTTACCATAGAGCTTCTCCTTCTTTAAGGTTTCCAGAACTTTCCTCAGGTGCTCTTCATGCTCTTCTTCGGTCTTTGAGTAGATCAGAATGTCATCGATGAAGACAACAACAAACTGATTCAAATATTCATGGAAGACCTTGTTCATAAGGTTCATGAATACCGCAGGGGCATTCGTCAATCCAAACGACATGACCAAAAATTCATACTGACCATATTTGGTGTTGAACGCCGTCTTTGGGATATCCTCCTTCCTGACCTTAATTTGATGGTAGCCAGATCGAAGGTCTATCTTCGAGAATACCTTAGCTCCACTTAGTTGATCGAACAGGTCATCGATCCGGGACAGAGGGTACTTGTTCTTGATGGTGAAGTTGTTCAGCGCCCGGTAGTCAATGCACATCCGCACAGTCCCATCCTTCTTGGGCACGAACAAGACAGGTGCTCCCCAGGGTGAGGCTCCATATCTGATAAATCCAAGGGCCTTCAGCTCATTGATCTGGTCCTTCATCTCCTTGGCCTCCTTAGGGTTGACTCTGTAGCATCCCCGAAAAATAGGGGCAGATCCGGGAACTAGGTCGATGGTGAATTCTACATCTCGATCCGAGGGTTGACTCTGTAGCATCCCCTAAAATTTTTGATTTTGTGTGGCTGTGATTTCGAATGGTGCTCATGGACATATTCTTTTAGCTAATTCTTCATTTTACTGTTTCTTCTAAAGAACACGTGGCAGTCGTTACACGGTTTTAGTTGCCCATTTTTAGTTCTTTCCCAAAATAGGATCCTAGAACGACGCACCCATCTCATCTTTAACCTCTTTAAAAAGGACATCCAGAAATGAAAGAACTATTCATACTCTCTCAAAATAAATGTCTTCCCATAAGGTTTCACTTGCGCCACTTCATCCTGATGTTATTTGCCTGCATGCTGTGTCTTCAGAAATTGGTAAGTCTCGACGAAGAATTAATGGTATGAATATTCTTTTTTCGTACCACTTTTGGAGACAAGTATCGATCTGCATGGTGTAGACACTTATTGATATGTGCTAACTATTTTTGAGAATAGGCGCACACTGTGGTCCAGTATTTAGCTTCGATCAAAGACACGTATTGCTGACATACACTTGTTTGATCAGTGCTTAGTGCTGATATGTGCCTGTTTGTAGGCGTAGTGTTGATGTGCGCCTGTTCGTAGGCACAATACTGATGTGCGCCTGTTTGTAGGTGCAATGCTGATGTGCGTCTGTACGTAGGCGCAATGCTGATGTGCGCCTGTTTGTAGACGCATACTGTTGATCAATTCTGCTAACTTTTCCTGTTTTATTGATATTTGCAGGGACTTGGTTAGCGAGCTTCTTCAGAACTGGCATTGGTGATTTGGATGTTGTAGAGAGCATTTTTTTGACACTCACATCAGACAGCTCATGTGGTTCTGACACTCAAATCAGACAGCTCAGGACTCTTCATGTTAAGAAGGGTCTTCCTCAGATGGCAGAAAGAGCCAATACACATGAGAGTTGGATGGTGAAGACGCAGAACTAGGAATTGTATCACAAGGGTGATCTCGTTCCTAGTTCCCCTGGCGGGCTGTCTTCTCTCCACCAGTTGTATCGACAGTGGCTCATCTTTGGGCTGCTGCACTCTGGGGTTCTCCTCTCATTTTTCTCAGAGAGAAGACCAGAGTTAATTCCATTGTCTGGCTCGTTGCTTCAGGTCGAGACGACAAAGAATTGCCACCAACGAATAAGAAGATCCAAAGATGTAATAGACCTTCATTATCGATGAGAAGATCCAAAGATGTACTAGACCTTCATTTAGAATGAAAATCCAAGATGTAAAAGATTTTCATCAAGATGTATCTATGCTTTTAAAGAAGGAATAAAGAAATAATTGTCTCATTATTCTCTTCTTTTTTTTACAGTTTGATTTTGCTATGCTGTCATAGATTACAGAATCCAGAAAGGATTACAAATTTGGCAAGTTATTTTGATGTGAATATTTGGAATTCAAGTTCGTAAAAGACATAACCTCTCACTATGATGAATGAATGGATGATCATTCACTTCAATTTCCGAGGAAGAAATATTGAATGAATGAATGGTCGTTTAAATTTTCGAAGAAGAAAGTGAATAAATCAAGCACATCGGTTTCGAAGAAACGAAGATGAAGAGTCGGTTATGAATGAACCGTTAGAAATGAACAAACAGTTGTGCCTCTTTCTAAGAATCGCATCAGTTCTCAAGGCTGATTACTTAGTTGTTCTGCCTATAAAATGTCAATCTCTTTTCTTCCTGTGAAAGAAAAAATGTCTTCCAAAGATTTGATTGCTCCGAAGACTGAAGAAGAAACCAAGACTTTTCATGCTGAGCCTTCAGTGCCTTCTCAAAAAGAAAGGGGCGAAGGCTCAACTGTTCCTCCTGCGCCAGGACAGGATTTGATCTCCAAGTTAGTGGAGCCTGGAAAAACTGTCGAAGAAGAGGCATTGAGGATGGTTGTTTGTGAGTTCCTGGTGCGTTCAGACAATGAGATGTTTGAATGGTTGGCAAACTTTGTATTTAATCAGGAAGGGTCAGGGCCTCCTCCCCGCCCTTAATATTATGTAATTCCATTCTGGTTTTGAATAAAAAATAAACTTTTATTTACATCATGTCTCTGAAAATAAAGTATATTTTGTCTTTATACATAATATTTCTTGAGAAATTTGCCATTGATGGACATCATAGCAACTCTGCCATCTATATCTGTTAATTGATAGGCTCCATTGGAGAAGACTTTATTTATTACATAAGGTCCTTCCATTTTGCCTCGAACTTGCCTTTGCTCATATGTGTCATAGTCATAGGACGTCTAACTGTTAGAACCAACTCGCCTTCTTGAAATGTTCGCACTCTGACTTTGCGATTGAAAGCTTTTGAAATTTGGGCCTGATAAAGTTCGATATGTTGTTGAGCTAATAACCTTTTCTCGTCGAGTGCCTCCAATTCCTGAAGCCGAAGACAATTATTATTGTCTGTAGTAAGCTCATTAGCAATGGCGATTCTCAATAATAGAATTTGAATTTCCAAAGGTAGCACAGCTTCACATCCATATACCAGAGAAAAAGGTGTGCAACCTGTGGGGTTACGGACGGTAGTGCGATATGCCCATAGACACTCTCTGAGTTTATCAATCCAATTACGTTTGTTAATAGAGACAAACTTTTTAAGGAGTTTAATAATGGTCTTGTTGAATGCTTCAGCCAACCCGTTAGCCGTAGGATTATAGGCTGTAGAGGCAACATTATTGATTCTGTTATCATCACAGAACCTATTAAACTTCTTGCTGATAAATTATGGCCCATTATTATGGATAATTCGGCGAGGGACACCAAATCTGTATATCACATGATGTTTAATGAAGTTAATGACACTACTAGTTTTTACTTCAGCCAAACGTATAGCTTCTGCCCACTTGGAGAAATAATCGGTTATAGTCAAGATGAACCGATGTCCTTTAGAGGAAGGAGGATTGATAGGGCCAATTATATCCATGCCCCAAGCTTCAAAAGGCCGTGAGGCTGCAGTTGGATGAAGAAATTCTGACGGTTGGTGAATGAAATCTGCATGAATTTGACATGCACGACATTTTTTTGCATAATCAATAGCATCTGATACCATAGAGGGCCAGTAGTAGCCCAAATGTCGGATACGATCCAGTAGTTCAGGACCAGTTGATGTGCTCCACAAATACCATCATGAGCCTCACGTAATATTTGTTTTGCTTCATCACCAGCGAGACACCTCAAGAGTAATCCATCAAAAGTTCTTCGATATAGTGTTTTAGTAGTATGATTATAATAGAATCGAAGTGATCGACGACGGATACTTGTAGCTTCTTTAGGATCTTCTGGCAAAATGTCATGTACTGCAAAATCAATGAAAGGTACTCTCCAATCCTCGCTAAGGACATTGACTTCAGTTAGGTTACTGAATTTAATGTTGTGGTTGTTTTCAACACAGAATAATTCTCTATTAGAGATAACAACCATCTGTTGCCTTTTAACTGGAACTTCCAACACTGCAGCTAGGTTAGCTAAGGCATCAGCTTCTGTATTGTATGCCCGACGTACATGTTCGATGAAGAATCCTTTAAATGAAGAAGCTATCTTGGTCGCTGCTTCATGGTATGGTACTAGATCATGATGTCGGACTTCATATATGCCTCTAACCTGATTAACAATCAGCTTAGAGTCACCATATACTTCGAGATATTCAATACTCAATTGTTTGGCTAATTGAAGTCCGATGAGCAAAGCATTGTATTCTTCCACATTGTTGGAGCATGATTCGTCTAAAGAATAGGCCCTTTGAATAGTTAATCCATCGGGTGAAACAAGAACAATTCCTACTCCAGCAACAAGAGTACCTCCAGGTCCAATTCTAGAAGCTCTATTAAAGAACAACCTCCAGGTAGGAAATTCTTCTGAGATCATATTTGATTCTAATATTTCGTCCAGAATCTCATCATAGAGTTTAGATGTCTCAGGGACAGGATGAGCTGCTAAGAAGTCAGCAAGTGCTTGGCCTTTCACAGACTTTTGAGGAACATAAACCATATCATATTGTGCTAGTAATATGGCCCATGTGGCAAGCCTAGAATTGAGTGTACTTGGCTTCTTCATTAGAACTCGAAGAGGATTGACTCGGAATATGACATGAATAGTTTGGCCTATGATGTAATGTCTTGTCTTCTGAACAACAAACATTAAGGCCAAACATTCCTTTTCTACCGGACTATAACGATGTTCAGCTCCAATCATCGTTCGGCTAAGATAGTAGATGGCTTGTTCATGACCTTTCTTGTTCTTTTGAGCCAGCAAAGCTCCCAATGAATGATCCATTGCTCGGACATACATTAAGAAGGGTATTCTTGAGATCGACGGTACAAGAACTGGTGGACTCATTAAATACTGCTTTATGTCATCAAATGCTCGTTGACATTCTTCCGTCCAAACGAAAGATACACCTTTCTTCATTAATTAAGTAAATGGTCTGCAACGTCCAGATAAATTCAAAATGAACTGCCTGATGTACGCAAGCCGACCTTGGAATCCTCGTAGCTCTTTTAGGTTACGTGGAGGACACATCTCTTGAATGACTTTGATCTTCTCGGGATCAACGTGTATACCCTTAGAGGTAATGACGAAGCCGAGTAACTTACCACTAGAGACACCCAAGAAAGACTTGGTGGGGTTCATTTTGAGTTGATGCTGGCGCATTAGATTGAAGATAGTTCTTAAATCTTGAATGTGATCTTCTTTGAGACGACTTTTGACAGCAATATCGTCAACATACCATTCAATAGTCTTTCGCAGATGATCGCAAAAAATAGTACTCATAGCCCGCTGGTAAGTTGCACCTGCGTTCTTAAGACCAAACGGCATGACCGTATAACAGTACACACCTCGAGGAGTACGAAATGAAGTATGTTTCTCATCTTCAGGATTCATCCGGATTTGATTATATCTAGAAAACCTATCCATAAAAGAAATTCGTTCGAATCCACATGTATTATCGATCATAACATCAGTAATTGGGAGAGAGAATTCGTCTTTAGGGGAAGCATCATTGAGATCCCGGAAGTCTATGCAAACTCGAACCTTTCCAGTCTTCTTCAGGACTGGGATGACATTGGCCACCCAGTCAGGATGTTGTTCTTCTCTGATAAAACCGTAAGCTATAAGCTTTTTGATTTCATCATCAATTGCATCCATCATTTCAGGCTTGAATCCCCGTTGTTATTGTTTGACCGGTTTGGCATTCGGTAAAATGTTAAGCTTATGAGTTGCAATTTAAAGATCTAATCCTGGCATATCTTTGTAACTCCAGGCGAAGATATCAATGTATTCACGAATAAGGTGAATTAATTCTTGTTTATCATCCTCTGGAAGATTCTTGCTAATGAAGATTGGTCGTGATACGCCTTTCTCTCCAATATCAATTTGGATCAGTTGATCCTCAGTAGGTGGTTCTCGTTGTTCAAAATGAAGTTCCCACTGATTATCCATCCTTTGTACCCAAGGGTCCATTTTAATAGTTTCTTCAATGTCACTTTCGTCATCTTCTGAGAATTCGACAGACACCATGTTAGAAGATACCATCACCCTATGAACAGGACCAATACTGGTATCAGAATCCCATGAGATAGAATCAAAAGAGTTTGATCATTCTTCTTCATCAGATTCAGAAGGTTCTGGAGTTGGAAGTGGTGAGGCATAACCTAATCCTTGTTTCGTTTTACTATGGTATTATTGTGATTTTCCTTTTGGAACAGCAATACGAAGAGGGGTTCGCCTTCCTTTACAGTTGTTGAGGCCTGTTCTGAAGTCATAGCCCATTTTACGGATGATGGCTTTGGATTGTGGACTATAGCATCGTAATTGTAGCCTTCTTGTATCATCTCTATTATTATTATAGAGCATGATTTTTGGTTCTTCTCTTTTGTTGAAGAATATAGGCTTTTCATCTTTCTTTCGAGATGGTACTAAGAAGTACGACTCTTGTATTGAATCCAATGATACCACGTTTCATCGAGATGATACAACTTCTATTGTAAGTGGTTTAAAGCTATCTTGCATATCCAAATAACACTAAGTATAGTAAAAGACATCGGAATACTGCAAAGGAGATGCTTTATTGATTTTTACACCATCATTTACAACAGGGACTTTAGCCTTAGCAGGCTTAATCAGATTGATGACAAGAGGGGGAGAAGAAGAACGAGAAGGCGAAGGGAGCTTCTTGTGACGAAGATCGATTACAAGCGGCTCAGAAGAGGTGAGCTCCCTTTGTTCTTGACTATCACCTTTAGGTTGCTTCTCATGTGAAGGAAGATAGATAGTCAGAGGTTTAGAAGATTGAGGACAGGAGGTACATCCTTTGATCGAAATTACCAGAGTATCATTAGGTATACTCTTCTGTTCTTCATCTGTGTCTATTGCTAGTACCACCTTCATGAATTTCTCTTTGTACATACGAGAATCGTTGCAGTATGCTTCAACTCCTTTGAAAGGATTCAGATCTGCAACCTCTTTTTGGACTTCTCCATTACCATCCACATATTTGAAACATTGGTGGAGCGTAGAGGGTACAATATTGTGTTCATGGAGGAATGGCCTTTCCAACAAAGCATTGTATGAGCCATGATTGTTAATAACATAGAAAGTTACCTTTGTACGAAGATTGCCAATTTGAAGTTTTAGGCGTATTTTTTCCAAAGGTTCACTTCTTCCTTGATTGAATCCCAGGATGGGAGTGATAGTTGTAGAAAGATTGTGTACTAGAATTTTCAAAGCATCCAGTAAGGACTTCGGCATGATGCTAAGTGCAGACCCGGGATCAATCAGAATGCTGTCGACTTTCATGGTGTCCACATACCCCATAAAATAGAGAGGACGATCATGACGATTGTCTTCTAACAATATGTCATCTTGTGTAAAAGTGATATTGGGCATTCATTCAAATACACTATGACAATGTGCACAGCTGACTGGCTCCTTTTCGGGCTTCTTGAGAAGAGTCAAACAAGCGTCAGCCTGCATCAAGGCTTCACTTAACGTCTCACGAGTTTGTTTTGAGAGACATAAAAGTTCAAAGATTGACAATCTTGCCAGAGTATTGGCCAATTGAGCCAATATGTAAAAATTGTAAGGCTTTTCAAGTCCAAGAGGTGATGACTTCTTCAATACTTTATCAAAGCGAACATGTTGCTTTCCCTTGTTTGTTGATGTTGGTTTAGGAGGAGATGGCTCGACCACTGGCAAGGATGTAGATGGTGTATCTTCAGCAGAAGAAGATGATGGAAGAAGAGCATCCGGGGATGTAGCAGGGTTCTCTTGATTTTCGGAATACTCCCGAAGATAGGGTTTCCCAGATCTAGTGCCCATTAGAATTTCTTCTTCTGTTATTGGTTCAAAGGATACCATGTTGCAGTTCTTGGATTTATACTTGGAATGCTTCTTTTGCTTAGAAGAGGAAGGCGTTTCAAATTCTGCCACTAGATCTGGATGAATCCACATAACCTCTCCTCTGTCAGTTGACAGCGGAACAAGACCTTTATTTTGAGGAGGTGGGATATTCACAATTTCCAGAGTAGTCCTTGGAATAGGGACAGCACCATCTTGTACGAGTTGTGGTAGAAAATCACCGAATTGGAGAGAAACCACATTAGCAGTCACCATTTTCTCGTCTTGCTGTAAAGTAATTGCTCCAGAGTTGACCAACTCGTAGATTTTGCCCTTGAGCACATAACATGCTCTGATTGGATGCCCTATGAATCTGTGATAAACACAGTATTTAGGATGATCAGTTTTACCAACTTTTTCTGGTCGCTTTGCCTCTGGAAGCTAAAACTTATTGCTTTTGATCAAGCAATCAAAGATGCTTAAAGTATCATCTTCATCGAAAGAATACTCTTCTTTTGGACGAGTTGACTTTTGCAGCGGTGTTGATGGGGTGGATGCCGTCTGAGTAACATTGACAGCCAAAGACTCTTTGCCTTTGAGATTAATGGCCAGCGTTTCCTTATTCTTGCGGTTATTCTGGCGATTACTACCCCCGGGTGTAGAATGTTCATCTTGGTTAGGATGAGTCATCTGGACTCCTAACTGCTTGAACTTTTTGGTACTAACTTCTGCCGCCTTTGTATTAACAATGAAAAAAGGCCAATCCTGGAATTGTGTAGATCCCGTCCACATACTGATAATAGGCAACAAGTTTGATTTGCAAGTGTCTATTGTTACAGCAGATGGAGTACCTAAAGGTATTTTGAGTGCCTCTCGACGAAATCTTTCAATGAAACTTTCTGTGGATTCATTGTGCCTCTGTTTAATTTTAATGAGGGTAGACATCGTCATGTCATTGACTCCCTCATAAAATCGTTCCAAGAATATTTGCTTGAAACCAACAAAAGAAGTGATACAGCCATTAGGTAGGCTACGATACCAGTCATATGCTGTATCGGCTAAACAACCGATGAACATTCTGGTAAGGAGAGCATCATTTGGCTGTAATTGGTCAGTCATCACCTCAAAATGATTGATGTACTAACTTAGAGAAGTGCTGCCATCAAACAGCATAATGGTTGGAAGCTTATATTTAGGAGAAAATGGAACTTCCTTCCACTCTGTAGGATACGGTTGCTTTATGCCCAGTCTTTGTAGGCCATCCTTCTTCTTAAAGGCCTCAAACTGAGTGCGTAAGAGTTTTATAGCTTCATTAGCATCCCCTGATGTTTGGGAATTGGTAGACTGGTTAAAAGTATTAGAAGGAAGAACAGCGTGATAATTACCACCCCCAGCACCAGACTGACTTGGATCAGCTTGAATTGGCACAGAAGCAACCTGAGGGGCTGGTCCCCCCAGACTAACAGGTACAGAATATGCTATAAGCTCAGGATTTATAACAGGGTTTACAATATGAGGCACTGTATGTTGACCCACCATTATGTTGTGCACACTTGTAACCATTTCCGCCATAGTTTTTAATTTGTCTTCTAATGCAACAATTCGTTGCTCTTGGCTGGTTGACGTAGAAGCATCTTGATCTTCCGTAATGGTATATGCTGTCATTTCTCTTACTGCTGTTGATGAGATAGTTTGTTCAGAACTTTTACTATCTGCATCAAACTCCGAAAGAGAGTCCTCTCCCACATGGGTGATAGGAAGATATTCTTGATTAAAGACACCTTGGTTCAAATGTCAATTTTTCGATCTAGTGTATTGAAAGATACCTTCACTGGATGCATGGATCTGATCTAAGTATTGTTGACTGGGATTACGGGATGCATTACGTCTTGGACGTTTCCCACCCTTAGTGCCTTGAGAAGTCATGTTAACAGAAGCATATAATAGCTCATCTTCGTCTTCTATTATATGTTCAGGAGTTGAAGCATAGTTCAGACGATCGAAGACAGATCGTCGAGCCGATTGGCAACAACAGTTCATGACAACTTCATGTAGGCAGTGGCGATTTGAAGCGCGATTTGGAGGTGAGGAAAACATTCCCGTAGTCTCCCGCATTTGTGTAAGACGTTGCCAGAGATCAGTTACAACCACAGGATGAGAAGAAGTCGGAGGAACATATTCCTTAATGATGTTAGGAACATGTCTCCTATTCTTCAGGTGTTTTGGTTCCTTGAGTGTACAAAGATGTACTCAACTCATTAGCATAGGTAGATGGGTCTTTCTTTTTAAACTTTGGCTTTTGGTGCAGATTGACCATTGGTATAGGGTTCTTGCATTTTGCCAAAGTTGATATTGGTTGACGCCTATTGAGATAAGCACGTAAATCTAAAAATTCTGCTCCCGGTGTCTCTGTTTGTGATACTTTCAATTTTCCTTGCTTGGATCTTAAAATTTGTAAGGTAGGAAAATTTTGACCAGACCCCATAGGGGTAGTTAAGATACCTCTCTGATCAGCATTCTTTCCGGTATCAGAGATCCGAGGACCTCTGTTTACAGGAATAGAATCTGATACATCTTCCTCTGAGTTATAGACCAGGGAAGTTTTAGGAAAGACCAAAAGGTGCTTTCCTTTATTTTGAATAGGTTTAGCTAAGAAGCGTTTTTCTTTATTCTGTGGTGTGACTATTTTAGACATAGATTGTGCCAATTGAGAAAATGTCATAGGAATTTTCCCTTTGTTTTGTCTAGTGTTGGCACTAGGACATGAATTCTCCAAGTTCAGAACTTGAGAATTGGAAGTGGGAATAGCCAAAAGACTAGTTCCCTTGAGTTGCGCCAGAGTATCAGATTGCACCTGGGTTGGCGATTGCTTGGGTTGCGCCATAGTCCTACGGACTACTGGTGGTACCTTGGCAGCAACATTGGTAGACTGTGCCTCGACAGTAGCTTGAACTGACTGCGCCTTGGCAGCAAAGATAGTAGTAGACTGCGCATGGACATCAGAGCGAGCAGATTGTGCCCTAGTAACAGAAACAGGCTGTGCTGAAGCCACTGAGGCGGATTGCGCCTTGGTCATTGAGCACTCAAGTTGCGCCTGGGCAACAGCGACTGTGGGAGATTTAGAAGTCCACACAGTCATGTTCTTGGCGATAGCCACCGTGCGCTTGTTGCTCTTGGTGTTGATCATATTCTCGTAGGCTGTTTGTTGACTTGAACAACCAGAGTCTTCTGCATCTTGCCGATCGACGCAATGTCACATTAAGTTGTCACTTTCTCGTCGAAGGAGAAAGTCGTCCCCAGCAGAGTCGCCATTTTGTTTGCAAAAACAAAATTTGTTTTATTCCAAACTTGTAAAAGAGTACAAAGTACAATAAATTCTGGAAAAGTACAACTTTAGGAATCTGATCAGAAAACGATCACTTTAAAACTTGGACTATGTGAACTTGAAGACTATAGCCTCTGGAGAATTTAGCAGCAATTTTACAAGAGTTTTTGATCTCTGTCTGTGTCTCTCTGATTTCTGTGCCTATGTATTTGACAATTTCATAATGATTGGAAACTCTATTTATAGAGTTCAAGAAATAACTATTTTAACAGTTATTCTGATGTGCGCGAGGTTGGGTTGTGCCACATTGGGTTGTGCCAACCTCCAGTTGTGCCAACTTTTATTCAGTTGTCAATCGTGTACTAACTGTATTTCGACGCGTGGCATCATGTGATTGAGATGCACGTGGTCGTGTACAGGATAGTAGACACGTCTTGAGAGATTAGTGGCATGTGAGCCACGTCATCCTGCTTTAGAATGTCAGTTGTCTCAACTTCATCAGATTGTGCGAGCTTCGGCCAACTGCGCCTAACTGAGCCACGCCTAGACACGCGACAGCTTTTGAGCAGAAGTCATTCAGATTGCACCTAGGCACAACTAAAGATTTTGTCTAGATTGCGCTTGGGCGCAACTCACGAAGCATACAGGACAACTGTCTACCAACTCTCCTTGAGCGGCACAATTCACGGGATTCGAAGAGATTTTTCTCGTTCACTGTTGTGTTAGTCATCAGTATTGTCAGGTAATGATGACCATTAAATGTCAGACGCCACGTATATTTTGGTACAAAAAAGACTGGGTGCAGTCTGATATCAGGCGTAACCTGATCAATTGTGCAGCTTATTCTCTGGGCTTCATATTAGTGGCGCAACCTGATCTTTTGTGCGCAACCTGATCACTGATTAGTATATTCATGGCGTAACTTGATTTTTAGGCTCTACAATCTCATACGGCCTTGACACTTACTTTACCATGTATTGTGAGTCATATATAGAACACGTACTCGCGTAGTTGGCCGGCCACCGATACGTATGAGGCGTACGATGGTTAGGAGTAACTGCTAATAGAATTGCATGCTAGTGGACTTGGCAGTTACTAGAGGGTCATATGAGTCATGGATGTGACTCCACTAGGCATAGGGTGGGAAGAACAGTTCCTTGATGTATGGGCCACATATTAATTGCTATTGTACCTGAAGCTCCACTGGAGACGCAGGTTCACCTTACTACTACTGATTCCCTCTGACGTTCGCCGAACGTTATGGACGGAGACGACTGGTTCCCGAATGAAGGGACGATACCACTGCTATATAGCCTGAGTGCCCATATGTGAAGGATTGTTCTTTATTGCATATTCACTATAGTACGGTTAGGTACCCTATTGCATTCATCCCTTATTTTCTATTATATATCACAGTTTATATGGCATAGTCTTCTTGTATCTTGTTACTTCCCTCTAAGGACCTGGTTATCTCTCCAGGATTAGACGATTTCCTACAGAAGTACGGAGCGACATTGGATCCATCATTTGTGGGTGACGAGGCATTTCCCTTTGACATTTAGCTCTATTATTATCTTCGAGGATTATTGAGACTATATAGGGGACATCTTATGTTCTTTCATTTACTTTCTATTTTGTGGAGGTTGGACTCCGATCTTGTGAGACTATTTTTATAGCTGTTTGGAGTGAGCATGTTCACCCAGCTATCTTTTGATACACTTAATTATTTATTTGGACTCTATTATCTTCTGTGTTGAGCTGTGATGAGGTTATATTATTTTGTCCTGTGATTATTTTATTTACAACTTATGTGCATGTATGAGGATTCCATATATTGGAGTATTCTTCGTACATGTGCAGCTGGCATGTTCACGTACTTGGTCCTATGTATTTTGGGACTGGGACGTTACAATAGAATTCTGACGAATTGAACCGAGCTTAGAGGGTGAGATAGATGATATTGGAAGAGGAATTGGGCACTTCTTGTCTTCTGGTGCTTTAGTTCTTTCTTGACTTTTTTTTTTAAATATGGCATTTGTAAGTTCTGTGAAAGTCCCATTGTTGGCCGGCATGTGAACCTCTTTATAGCACATGTAGGGGAAAGACCCAAGGATGGTGTAGGATTGCGTGTTGATCCTATGACCGCCATAGAGACAACTAGTTGTCTCCATTAACTTTCACATCTATCTACGTATGACATTTCACGAAAAATGGGGTCTTAGTAGCTTCTGTCCCTTTCTTTCAACTAGGAGTGGGTACGTGTGTAACCCCTTTTTTTTTGAATTCTTAATTTTGACATATTATTTTCTAGGGAATATTAATGTTTGGTAATTATAAAGAGAGTGTGGGAGGATTAGTAAATACTTGGTCATCATTAAGGTAATAACTTTCTAAAAATTAATTAATTAAACATGTGTTTCATGTAGCACGTGTTTTAATTAATTAAGCATATGGTAGGTAGTTAGTTACAACTAACTATTTCTAAAAATTTAAATATTAGGAACCTAGTTAATTAAAGTGTCTAGGTTAATTAACATATGGTTTAATTAATTAGCATGTGCTTAATAGTTGGTTATAACTAATCGTTCGAAGAATTTTCTAAACCCATATAAATGCCTCCCAAATATTCATATCAAATTATTCCAAATTCAGCCCTTATTCCCCAAAGCCCAAACCCAAATTTTGTCCAAACCCAAGTTCTGCCAACCAAAACCAAATTATTCTGGTGTGTCCAAAACTTGTGTCCGTATCCAAAATTCTCGTGTCTATCGTATCGACCTCGGGTCCGAACCTCGATGTCAACATCTATTATATATCCTTGTGTCCAGTATAATTAATTCATAATACAATCCCACCCTTGTGCCCGACAATATTAGGGCTGCAAACGAGCCAAGTCGACCCAAGCTTTTGTAAGCTTGAGCTTGGCTTGACTAGAATTAATCGAGCTCGAGCTTGGGCTCGGACTTGATAAGTTTTTTATTTTAGAGCTTGAGCTTGGTTCGAGCTTGTTTATATTAAGCTTGAGCTTGGCTTGGTTTGAGCTTGAGCTTGGCTTGATAAGCAAGCTTGATAAACAAGCTCGATAAGCTCAAAATCGAGCTCGTTAATCTTGATTTCAAGCTCGCTTAACTTTATTTCAAGCTCATTAAGCTTGATTTCAAGCTAGTTACTGTAATATTAACAATCTATTTATAAAAATTAATTATAAAATTTTATAATATCAATATTAAGGACATATAAATATGAAATGCACACAATCATATTATTATACAAACATATATAAAATTGGAATTCAATAAAGAACAAACGAGATACAAAATGAGCTCCTAAACGAGTCAGCTCGCAAGCTCATTAACGAGCTAGCTCGCGAGCTCAAACGAGCTGAGTACTTCTAAGCTTGATCTTGATTCGTTTATTAAACGAGCTCGAAAATGAAGCTTAAGCTCAGCTTGTTTACTAAACAAACCGAGCTCAAACGAGATTTTATCGAGCCGAGCTTGAAGCAGCTCATGAACAACTTAGCTCATTTGCAGCCCTACCCGACATGACACATCCCCAAACCCCAAAACCCATATTCAAAAGTTCATGTATCCTCGGATTTGACCCCGAGGACATGATTACAACCAATCAACTGACATAATTTTCTTTCGGCGAGCCACATCCCAGTCTGGCGAGTCGTGCCTTTGCGTTCAGCGACCTTTCGCCGCTCCACCTTGGCATTTCAATTACTAGCTTTTCAGTGTCGTCTGTGTTGTCGGTGAGACGAATAACATCTTCCGACCTCTAATGTTCCTTGCAGCGAGCACTGCCTCCCACTTCTCGCGGCTAGCAACCTTTCAACGGTCAATGAGCCTCTCACCGGACCCCGTCGATCCTCACCGTCCTCCTCCACTCCAAACGATCAAGCCACCATCAGCATCCCAACTTTGATTCTCGTCAGTGTCGAGTTTGGTTGTTTGTCTTCAGACGAAGTTGAGCCTCCACAACCGAAGTTGCGCCTCTCCGCCTGTGAGTGAGTCCCCGCCCCAGCGGCGACAAGAGCGCCTCCTCTGACCCGAAGCTTCCTCGGGCATTTTTGCTGCTGCTACCAAAATCACGGAGCTCTACCACCTCGAAGCCTCGAACTCAAGGTGAGACTTCCTCTCTTCTTCTTCTTCTTCTTCTTCTTCTTCTTCCCTCTTTCTGTCTTGATTTCAACAACTTTCTCTCTTTAGCTTTTCTCTCATTCTCCGGAGGTAAGTAATCCCTCTTTCTCCTCTTCTCTTTCTTTGAGCCTCTGAGTTCCCTCACATCTCTCTCTCTCTCTCTCTATCTCTCTCTCTCATGTTGGTTGAAAAGAGGAATATCAATATTGATTAATGGGCCTCAATAAGTAAAACTTATTTTGATTGATTAATGGGCCTTCATGGGTTGATAAATAAGCCGTAGGCCTGAAGAGTAGTAATAGGAATATAGATCTGGGCTTAGTTTCGGGTCTGGGTCTTATAATAAGGGTGTTGTTATCGATACTCAAAATGTCATTCTGCACTCATTGTAATTTTATATTATTCTAATTCCAAATATAACCATGATTAAATATGACATTAATTTGTGCATGCATGGAGGGAAGAGTGCATGATGACATTATAGGAGTGCCAATAGTGTTAATACAGGGACAACTTTGGAATATAGATGTTAGAAAATTTAATAGGAGTGCAGAATGACATTTTATGGCATCCTATAATAAATCTATGGCTTGAAAATAAAATAAATAGAGTAGATCATGGATTCAATATTGAATATGGATCAATTAGCAAATGAACAGTAAGCTACTAGTAGGTTTCAGTAAAAGAATTGGGCTTCAATGATATAGGATTCCAAAAGACTTTGTAATAAGTTTTGTAGTGGGCCTTTAATATATGTTCTATTAGTAGATATTTGACAAAGACTCCTTGAAGAATCTCTTTAGGGACTTTCAGAACTTAAGTAGGAAGTTCAGGAAGTATAGGAACCCTAATAATTAAAGATTGTGTTTTGTATAGGTTGGACTAGACTCTCAACTTCGACAATTTGGGTCCGAGGCAAGTACTTCATTACAAGATATTTCTCATACATTAAAATTGCTACACTTATTTTTTGACTAGTCATATTTCATATTGCGACACGATTTTAACATGATGTGATACTTGTATCTGAATAATTCATGACTCTGCATCGTGGTATCAAATTTGAATATTGTTTGATATTATTTTTGAATCACGAGAAGGGGAAATACCAAGTAGATATGTGGACAAACCATAAGAATCTGAATAATAACTTGACATACACTAAATGTAACGCCCCAGTCCCAAAATACGTAGGGCCAAGTACGTGAACATGCCAGCTGCACATATACGAAGAATACTCCAATATATGGAACCCTCAAATATGCACATAAGCTGTAAACAAAATAACCATAGGCCAGTAATATATAATCTAATATCATCACAGCTCAACGCAGAAGATAATAGAGTCCAAATAAATAAGTAAAAGTACCAAAAGATAGCCGGATGAACATACTCACTCCAAACAACTATAAAAAATAGTCTCACAAGATCGGAGTCCGACCTCCGCAAATAGAAAGAAATGAGATGCAAAAATATGTCCACTAATGTCTCAAATAAAGAATAGACTAGACATCAGTAGAGACTGCCTCGTCATCGATGTAGGATAGCTCCAACGCCGCTCCGTACTCCTGTGAAAAATCGTCTAAACCTGGAGAGATAACCAGGTCCTCAGGGGGCATAGCAAGATACAAGAAAACACCATGACATATAAACTGTGATAATATAATAAGAAAAACGATATGCATGCAATCGGGTTCCTGACCATTCTACTGTGAATATGCAGTTGAGATACAATCCTTCGACGCATGAGCCCTGGCTGTAAATGGGATCGGCATAGTTCCCATAAAGGGCACAAGGGGCCTACGTCCATAACGCTTTGAAAGCGTCAGAGGGCACCATGTGCAAGGGGCTACATCCATAACGCTCTGGGAAACATCAGAGGGCGCCTGGAGCCTGCGTCTCCGGAGGAGCGCACAGGTAATCGGGGAAGTACAAAGAAGCCCATACGTCAGGTATTGTTCTCCCCACCCAATGCCTAGTATCATCATCTCCATGACTGATATGAACCTCTAGTAACCGCTAAGTCTTCTAACATGCAATACTATTGGCAGTTACTCTTATCCTCCGCACGCTCCATACGTATCGGTGGCCAGCCGACTACGCGAGTACGTGTCCTACATGTGACTCACATCACGTGATACAATAAGTGTCAAGGCCGTATGAGATATACCAATACCTCAACATCAATGAGTGGTCACTAGACTAAGTCAATGCAAGAGAAATAAATAAGACGAGGTAAACGACCGATAGAGTCCCTCGCAGCCAAGTTTGACTTGGACGCATAGTTTAAATATCAAGAAACAAAATGCTGATAATAACTACTGAAAATAAGAAGTATAATAATCACAGAGTAAGGTGGCAAGGTATCTTGCCTGATGGTGCAAAGTGGCAAGTCCAGGTAATCACAATGTCAGCTAAGAAACGTCACAATCTCCAAACAACTCCGGACGCTGAAACAAACATTAAAAACGCATTCGGTGTAAAAGATATACCTAGGAAATGCCTGTCCAAAAGTCTAATTCTGGAACAGGGGCAAAATCGTAATTTCGGGTCAAAATGATGTCCGCCGTTGGACCCGCTTTACACCGAAACGTGTGCCAGAGTCTATGGTCTCTAAAGTCGTCAAACTACATGTCTACGGATTCAGTTTGAGGAGAGAAACTCAACGGTATGTCCAGTTTTGGATTCCGATGAGCCGTGTACAAATTTGTCTGTTTGAGTGGGTCGCGGGCCCGCCAAAAATGGGTTCCGATTCGACCTTCTCAGAATCGAACCAAACTTGGCACACAGGACCAGAATTTCGATTCGGACCTGTTGGCGCAAGTTTTGTCTCGATTCGACGACTGTACACGAAGTTATGGACAAGTTTGCAAAACACCGATACGGGGGTATCTCGACGGATACGCGTTGATTTCGTCGCGCACACGCGACGAAATCGAGTTCCGTCAGTTTCCACACGTCCGCAACGTCCATATGCGCCTTTCGATGCATATAGCGTGCGACCACGTCGCCCGATTTGTCGGAACGTACGTCGTATCGGGGAAATTTCAGAAAATTAATATAATTAAACACAGATTTTTCCTCAACTTCAACATCAATCTACTCTTTACACACAAATCGAAACAACGATCCAGAAGATGCGTTGCGATCTCGGTTATATTGTCTTTTACTGTTTTCAATATAGAACTTTACTGCACAACAAGAACTTTACTGCACAGCAAGAAAACAGATTTTTGTTCAACTTCGTCTCGATTTTTAAAATCCCGCGTACTTTACTGTACGATCCAGATTTTTGTTCAACTTCGTCTCGATATATATATATATATATATATATATATATATATATATATATATATATATATATATATATACACACCCATATATACCAACTAACTCTTTAATGCCAAATAATATATAAAAAAATAATTTTAAATCACTAAAAATAATTAGAAAATCTTGGGGGTTTACACTAAACGTATGTCCGAGCCAGACCAATCTGAGTAAAAGTCCAGTTGTCCACATATTTAAAACGATATTTGAACACACCTAGTCGTGATTATTCTTGCTTATAGTCCATTTCTTATGATTTCTCATGTTGCAGGTTGTATCTCATTATTGCATTCAATGTCTCATTTTCTGATTCATTTCTGCTTTTGCTTTTACTGCTTTATTTTGTATTGTGCGATATTTTGTATGGATAGCATTGGATTGTATGGCAGATTCTGGAAGTTTAGAAATTAGGATAAACATTTTGATATACAAAATGCGGAGATTATGTTGTATACACTACTAGAAAATTTTATGTCACCTTATAGCAACGACCCATACTAGCCGTCGCCAAAAACGTCTTTTGTGACACACTTTTCCAAACGGCTTCTTAAATTGTGGCGAAAATACCTTTCGCGTCTCATTTTTGCAACGACTTTCATATGTTGGTCGGAAAATGTTCTTTTGTGTCACTTTTATGCGACAACATCATATTTGTGCTGCAAAATGTACTTTTGCATCTAAGTTTTGGCGATGATTGTCTATATTGGTCGCAAAATATTTTGTTACGTCGCTTTCTTGCAACAACTTTATTTTGTCGTCGTAATAAATATTTTTGCTTTCCCTTTATTGCGATGGTTGTTATTGTAGTCGCTAAACTTTCGTTTTGCATTATTTTTAGGGATTGCGATAACTTTTTGTCCAAGTCTCAAAAACTTCTTTTGAGTCCTTTTTAATGATATTATATTTTCTACTCGTAAAACATACTTTTGTGTCACTTGAATGTGACAATTTTATCATTGTCGTTAAAACTATTTTCGTGTCCTCCTTCTTGGTAACAGATTTTATTGCAACTTAAGGTTTTTAGGCATGAAGTAACTGCCTCGCTCGATGCCATAAGTTGCCCTCGACTAGACTCCTCTAGACCTCTTACACTTTAGGTGATCACGTTTATTCAGTCGCTGCAACGACATCGACCTCGCCACACTATCAATTCCTCGATCGCCTGTAGTTGTCGCTGCCATAAAAATCTCCAACATCGACTACCCCAGCCTCGACCAACACCCGACGAGCATCCACTGGCACCCGCCTTGACACTGATAGAACCCAGCGTTGTCCCACATACCCCTTATGCTTCTACTGTCACCAACGTCGACCAACCGAGACTCGAGCCCCGCTCTCGATGACTCTCATCGCAAAAGTCATGAGTCGGATCACACTTTAACCAAAAAGACTCTCCGGAGAAGATTAGCATAAATTCTCATTACTTAAATTTTAATTTTATTGTTGCTACTAATGATTTATTAGGTGGAATTTCACATACATTGTCACTTATTTTATAATTTTATCTTTATATGTCATATGCGTGTTATTTATAGATGTTATATGTTGTGACTCCGTGAGTTGATCTAGTTGATCTAGATGTTATATGTTGTGACTCCGTGAGTTGAACTAGGACCTCCTCATTTGTAATTTTAAGGTGCATGTTATTTATAGGACCTCCGCATTGCATGTATTTCATATTATTTGAAAGTGCAAATAATATTATATTAATTTTTGACTATTTATATACCTAATTATCTAAATATCCATGTTAAATTTAATGAATAATTGAAATCAATAAACATAGGTAATGATATTTTTTGAGAATAAACAAAATTTAAGTCTCATATCAACTTTTCATATTGTATGGTAATATAAATAATACTTTTATATTTTTTATATTTGGTTTGTTTGTAGCAAAGGTAACAATAGTGAGAAGGAAAAAAAATGCTCTACCAAAATTTTAACTTCCCTTCTCTATTTCATTCCAATTATTCATCCCCTCCCAAATCCTCTCCTCTCAAAAATCTCCATATATCCTCTCTGTCTGCAACCGATGGACGAGGTACTGAACGAGCACAATAGGCACTTACACTTTCTTTGCAGGGATTTGCCACACTACTCACTCACGTCGTTGTGAAGCGGCAGAAACACTGCCACCACTACAGAAGTCGTTGGGAACATAATCGAAATGGTGAGTTCTCTGCTTCCGAAAGTGTTATCATGTTAGTGTTGATCAACTGTTTGTAAGAATGTCTGTACTAGAATTAAGGTGACATACTATTGAACATTAATTTAGCTAGTAAGGATGTGTCAATGACCAATATGTTTGATGGTCACCTAAAAAATGTTGTCTTTTTGTACTAGTGACCATGTTTGCCAGGAGAATCACAGTAGACGCGGCCATAGCAATACTGTGTTTCCTCCATATTCTCCACGGGAGTTTAGTCTTTAAAGAAACGACTATTTTTCATATTGTCTTTGGATATTTTGCTTGTAATCAACCTTTTTGAATTCGTATCCTGACAAACTTGTTATTATGGGCATTGGTGGATAATACTAAACTGAATCCAAATGAAGTTGGTGATATTGTTATTTGGCAGCTTTCTAGGCCGGTTTTCCTGTATTTTTTTCTCATTGCAAGTTATGAAATTTACTTACCACCATTCATCAATCTTGTATCTTGAGCCGTCTCCTCGATGACACAAAAACTGTGTTCCAATCAGAACTGTCAACCGGCAATATTCTTCTGGCCTACAAGCAGTTGCTGATGTGATCTGCTATAAGCTGCTTTCTATGATAACATTATGACTATGTTACAGTTTATCTAGTTGTTGTGTACATTTTCTTTAAACCCATGCATGTATTCATCTTTTTTCTCCCTTTTCAGTTCAATGTAGGCTTTGCGGCTAGGTTTGAATCTGAGTGCCAATCAACTTGGTTGGGAAGGACCCACAAACCCAAAAGTATGGCCTCTTTTATTTTTGTTTCAGTTCTCTGTTAAGCTCATGCTTACTTGCTTCATAGTAGAGTTGCTTAGAGATTTGAACCTAATGTTCTCACTGCATATTATAGTAATCTATGCCAGTTTTGATGGAGGAATTTTCATTTGCTATATTATTCCAACATCCCATGTGATCCTTTTCACTCTAGTCATAATGAATGAAGTGGTTTGCTAGTATAAATTTATAAATGCATTAGTGGTGTTAGTGATTCATAATCTAGAAAATTGAATTTGAGGTTGTCAAGACTCAAAATAATAATAAAGGCCAACATACAATGTAGTATGTAGAAATTTCATTTTTTAGGTGAAGTTTATAATTATTTAGGAGATACGGTAACAAACTTTTCCAAACATACAATGTTATACTCTGCAGGTTTTCTGTTACCGAAAAGTTCCCACTGATGAATCATTGATCATTTTTAAAACATTGTTATATTTATGTATTAGAATAAAATTTTGGTGGGGTTTTTGTTACTAATTTTTTCTCAATGTTTATCCCATCATTTTACTTTTATCTTCATGAGAATGAGTCAAAAAGTTCAACTCATTTATATTTCTCATCAGAGATTCCGCCATAACCAAAAGTTATATTTAAAGGACAACTTTCATTTAAATTTTAAAATTTGCAATCGAATAATCAATATTTATGATTCATATTTTTATTTTGAAATTATATCCATTAATTGTTTGTTATCATTCGAGTGGAGGGCTAAGTGATGCGTTGGAAATGCATGTTGAATTGATGTCGAGCATGGTATCCTATTGGTTGCGATGTCGGGTCTTCTAAATAAGCACCTATACCTGACAAATTCTTTACTTCATCTTAACTGAGGCAGATTACACCATCACTCTCCCTCCATAATTTTGCTTTTGGGAACAATAGCACATATGAAGTGTTTAATCCCACGTGTCTAAAATTGATCACAGCGGAAACTACTAAAGATAATCAACCGCTATCTAATGTAAGCATCAAGAAAGATCAAACACGGTATTTTCGGTAACTACATCACCTAGATAAATTCCACTCTTTATAACTTCCAAAAAGATACAAGATTGATACAATTATGTTGAACCCTTTGCCCCAAGGTTCAACTCTCACCAAACTCAAGAAGAAAGTAAAAGATCACAATTGAAATCATTCACCCAACCCGTAGCGATCTTCCTGAACGAAGACGACGACCCCCCGAACATATATTCTCTTTCAACTGCCTTAGATGGCGACCCTAAGAGCAAAGCACATATTTTTTCTTAGATTTTATGTGGACTTGCTTCCTCGAATCTCCCGTTCCGAGCTTCTCATGGCAACACCCCCCCACCCCAACACACACACATACACACATATAGGTTGAGAAACCTATTTTAGGGTTTAGGAAATCCGTAAAATAGTCCAGCATCAGTCCTGGCCTTCGTACGAACCAACAGTGCTGATTAAAACCTGAATCACGTTCAGCCTGACCGAACCGAACTAAAAAACAAACGCATGTCCATAAGTTCTGTTTGACACAGGTCGAGTTTGGACCGAACATGGTCTTTTCCTGACAAAACTCATCCAGACTGGACCAAATAGTGGTCTTGTATAGTCAATAAATTAGTCTTTAAAATTGTTTTCTTTTGGTGACGGGAGATAAATAGGCAATAAGGTCAACATATGAGTACTTTTTCCAATATTTGGGAAGGTCCAGTGAAGGTTTGTGTAAGGAATGATAGTATATTTTTTGAACCTTAACATGGTAAATCATATTCTTTCTTGGAGATGTCGAAGTCTAACTCTTTCTAATAGTTTTTTGTCCTCATGGATATATTTGCTTCTAAGACGCTCTGCAGAAAATTGTTTAAGAGAAATATTAAGTCATTATGGATAAGAGGATGGTGTGCATATCGTAGAGTGGTAACTCATGCTTCACGGAGGAATATGTAAATAAAAATTGTGTTGGTTGTGTTTGTTTAATTTTAATAATTGCTAGGGTTTCAACACTATTTTTATTTTTCAATCTATCCTTTGACCTTGTCGGTCAAAGATGTATGCTTAAGATGGACCATCATTGTATATGGGTTGTCAATTGTGCACACACACAAACACACATATGAGGAGTGCTATAGAACCAATCGGCTGGTTTTGTATTATGGAACCAACCTATGTTATACACGTTGGATTGGAATTGCATGGTTGAGAATAAATAACTTAAAAAGGTGGTGGGGTCTACACCTTTTAATCTCAACCACTAAATTCCAATCCAATCCATAAAACATAGGGTAGTTCTATAATACTGGTTTTAGAGTATATATATATATATTTTGGTGTTCGGTCATCCGCTCGAGCCCGTAGCCACTACCACCCAGCCAGCCGAGCGGAGGGGAGGCTCGAACCCGGGTCTCCCTGCCGAGAGCCCCCCCTTCCTTACGCTCAGGGGCGGAGCCCGGAAGGGGCATGGGTGGGCTGTACCCCGGCCCAAATTTTGGAATTTTTTTTTTGAAAAAAATATGGATATATATTACCTAACAGCCCATAATGTCCATTCGTTTGTTCTGAACAATTAAACAAAAGCAGCATAGCATAACCTATAATGTCCATTCACTTCTCTTCACCCTAACAATAAAAAAGGAGTCGCTGCAGCCGTCTGGTATCCCCGCCTGCCGTAGTCTGTTGTCCGCACATTCATGGAGGCATCTCATGGTAAGTTTTAAAATTTTCAAATTTGTTACGGTGTTGTGAACTCTGTTGAAGTGAACAAAAATTTTCAACTTGGGAGTTGGGACCGAAATAGTTTCTTGTCATACATATACTGTCATGAATTAGGAATAGGTAGGCATTCATTTGTTTGTGGTATCTTAGAAATGATTTGTTTGTTTGTGGTATCTAAGTTAGAAAGGATTTGTTTGCGGTCTTGAATATGATATTGCTTCTTAGTCCCAATTAAGTAATTGGTTTTATTTTGTAACATTGCTTTAATTGAATAAACAACATAATGTAGTGAAGCATCTTATCAGTGTGTTCCAAGATGCCGACTGCAATAGGACCAATTGTAGCTATAAATGCATAGAGGGAGATGATCAATTTCAAAGACCACAGTCAAAGCAGGTGTTTTTGAACACTCATCTCCTAAAGCATGTTGAGACTTCCTAATTTTGTTTTGTTTTGTTTTCTATTTTGTTCTCTTCTCGTTTTTTCAGTTTTGTGTTATGTTGGATAGATTGTTCTACTATTGCTTTGGTACTAGCTAAAAGTACAAAATCAATTTGATATTCATTTCACCTCTGTAGGACTATCCTCTTTCATTATTTATCAGCTAATAAAACATTGCACACCTTATGACTATAGACGGAGCTACCCTTGCGTGGTCTAAACTTTTAGACGGTGCAATGCTAGTGTTCTCGTATTGTGCAAGCTATACCTAACAGCCCTCCCTAGTTTTAGAGGCTACCTCCGCTACTGCTTACGCTAGGAGCGCCAGACAATATATATATATATATATATATATATATATATATATATATATATATATATATATATGTCGTAAGGCAAAAGCTCAAACACACGAAGACGAAATTTTCTCGTATATTATCAACCACATAAGTGCATATTACAAGCTATCCCAACCTCTCTTTATATAGAGAGAGGTTGGGGGTTATGAAGAAACGAAAGGCCAAAGGTCTTTTGTATGTTACAAGGAGATGAAATGAAGGGCCATATGAGTTACAACACTCCCCCTTGGCTCTCCAGAAATTCTGCTTGTAAACATCTCTGAGTTTCTTCGTGTGTCTGTAGCTTGCATCTTCAAGTTTGACCATCTACTTGTGCCTCATCAAAACCTTGCCAAAGAAAATCCAGTGGGAAAATTTTTTTTGGTCGAAGGACAAAAGAGTACACACAGGTCAGTGTGACGGGGGTAAACTAACCATTGCAAAGGTGCCTCGTCAAAACCTTGTCAGGGAAAACCCAGTGGAAAAAACCGCTGATCGAAGGACAAAAGAGTACACGATGGTTTAGAAGTATACAACTGGATACTCCCCCTGATTATAATAATCCTTAGTTAATAAGGGATTTGAACTGTGTCTCGTTAAAAACCTTGCCAAAGAAAACCCAGTGGGAAAAACTTTGGTCGAAGGAAAAAAGAGTACACAAGCATACATCAGAATGCTTTCCTTTTCACTCGCACTCGACAGGGTGCGGGATATACGCACAACAGGGCGTTTGGAGGCGCTCGTTGGGGCGCTCCCCCTCACATGCACACAACATGGTACAGAAAACATGTTTCACTTAGGCTAGCTCTGAAAGCTTCCTAAGTCCAATCGCTCTGACATGTTTCTGGAACGAGTGTTTTGGCAGTGACTTGGTGAACAAGTCTGCACGGTTATTCTCCGATCCAATGTGTTGCACTTCAATCTTCTGAAGCGCTTGTTGTTCATGTGTAAAGAACAACTTGGGCGATATGTGCTTGGTAGCATCCCCTTTGATGTAACCATGTTTCGCTTGATCAATAACAGCGGTATTGTCCTCATAGACGACAACAGGTTCATCTGGGTCATATGGAAGATCACATGTACTTCGAATATGGCCAATAATAGCTCGAAGTCATACACACTCTCTAGTCGTCTCATAGAGCGCGAGTAGCTCAGAGTGGTTCGTTGAAGTAGCCACTAAGGTCTGTTTGCGAGACCTCCAAGAAATCGCCGTGTTCCCAATGGTAAAGACATAACCAGATTGGGAACGCCCCTTGTGCGGATCAGATAAGTATCCCGCATCGACGTAGCCAACAAGGGTCGCGTTGCTTCAAGTGCCAAGAGCGTTGGACTCACTCAAAACCGCGTAGGGATAGAACAAGCCCAAGTCCGTAGTACCCTTAAGGTAGCGGAAAATGTCTTTTATGCCATTCCAATGGCGGCATGTTGGCACGGTGCTGTGTCGAGCTAGACAATTTACAGCAAACGAGATGTCCGGTCTAGTACATTGGGCCAAGTACAATAAAGCGCCTATTGTACCCAGATAAGAGCACTCAGGACTCAATATCTCTTCGTCGCCCTCCTTTGGACGAAATGGGTCCTTAGTAATGTCTAGAGAGCGGACGATCATGGGAGTAGCGGACGGCTTAACGTCAAAATGACTAAAGCGTCTCAACACCTTTTGGGTGTAGTTCGCTTGATGGACAAGAATTCCATCTTTACGGTGCTCGATCTGCAGGCCGAGGCAAAACCGTGTCTTCCCAATGTCCTTCATCTCGAATTCTCTCTTCAGGATATCAGCAGTTTCTGACAAGTCTTTTTCGGTTCCTATGAGATTCATGTCATCTACATAGACCGCGATGATTGCGTATCCTGAAGTGGATTTCTTTATGAACACGCATGGGCAAAGTTCGTTATTAATGTATCCCAAACCGATCAAGTATTCGCTTAGGCGGTTATACCACATTCGTCCGGATTGTTTCAATCCATATAGCGAATGCCTCAGTCTAATCGAGAACGCGTTCCGTGGTCGGGAACTACTTGATTCAGGCATCTTTAGTCCTTCAGGGACTCTCATGTATATCTCTGTGTCCAGATCCCCGTAGAGATAGGCTGTGACCACATCCATGAGCTGCATATTCAGTTTTTCGGAAACTACTAAACTGATTAAGTAGCGGAACGTTATAACGTCCATTACGGGAGAATACGTCTCCTCGTAATCAATTCCAGGACGTTGTGAGAAGCCTTGCGCCACAAGGCGAGCCTTGTATCGCACAATCTCATTTCTCTCATTACGCTTCCTTAGGAAAACCCATTTGTGACCAACTGGTTTAACATTGGGTGGTGTTGGAGCAACAGGTCCAAACACGTTTCTTTTCGCTAAGGAGTCTAGTTCATCCTGGATTGCTTGTTTCTATTGTGACCAGTCTGTTCGTCGTTGACACTCGGCAACACTACGAGGTTCCATGTCATCATTGTTCATAATGTCAGTGGCCACTGAGTATATGAACACATCATCGATGACAGTTTCATTTTGCTTCAAAATATCGTCTAAGCTAGCATACTCGACGGATATTTCGAGGTTATCGGCATGATTAGGAATAGGCGTTTCATCTGGAACGCGCTCTTCTAATACATCGCCGTGATCCTTAATGATCTCATGTGGCAAAACGCTTTTAACAAGATTTCTCCGCTTCCGGGACAGAACGTCTTTGGAACCAACCGGTCTTCTCTTCTACTTGGGAATAGCGGCGGACTGGACGGCCGATGGCAGCGTCCTTTGCTCGGCGGGTTCGACCGGAGCAACATGTTTCACAGGAACATGGCGTCTCTCAGGGACGTCTATCCTTGCAGTCACATTTGCAGCAGGTATAATTGATCTCGTGACTTTTGCTAGGTCGCTAAATGCGTCTGGCATTTGATTTGCAATATCTTGTAGACCTAGATTCCTCTGCACATCCTTATCACTATGTGCAGAGGGAGGATCATGATGAGCAACAGCGGGCACATGCCACGCTAATTCACGTCGTTCCTCATCAACGTTAGCGTGCATTTCTCCCCATAACGACGGAAAGATTGCCTCATCAAAGTCACAATCCGCGTGTCTCGCGGTAAAGAGATCGCCTGTCAAGGGCTCTAAATAGCGAATGATGGACGGGGAGTTATAACCGACATATATTCCCCGTCGCTTCTGAGGTCCAAATTTTGAACGCCTTATCGGCTCAATTGAAACATTGACTAGGCACCCAAATACGCGTAAATGTGAGATGTCAGGCTCACATCCAGTAACCAGCTGGTACGCGGAAAGTGGTTGGGTGGCCATGGGCCTCAGACGGACCAAATTTGCAGCGTGCAAATTGCATAGCCCCATGCAGATAGTGGGAGTTTGGTGCGCATAACCAAGGTCCGCGCTATCACTTGCAGTCGCTTTATAAAAGCTTCTGCTAGGCCATTTTGGGTATGAACATACGCAACAGGATGTTCAAGATTTATTCCCAAAGTCATGCAATAGTTATCGAAAGTCTTCGATGTAAACTCCGCGGCATTATCAAGTCTAATAGACTTTATCGGATAATCCGGATGGTGAGCCCTTAACTTAATGATCTAGGCGAGGAGTTTAGGAAACGCTGCGTTTCGGGTGGACAACAACACTACGTGTGACCATCTAGTCGATGCATCAACCAAAACCATGAAGTATTTAAATGGTCCGCATGTTGGTTGGATTGGTCCACAAATATCTCCATGAATTCTCTCAAGGAATTGAAAAACTAATCTCCTAGGTTTCACATGGAGTGGCTTGAGATTCGTCTTCCCAATCGAGCAAGCTTGGCATAGGCTTTTCGGATTTATAACGAAATTCTTTCCTCCAAGAGGATGCCCATGTGATGCATTCATAGTGCGAAGCATCGTATTTTGACCCGGATGACCCAGCCGGTCATGCCATAGCATAAAAGTCCTCTCATCAACTGGCGCTCGACGAATGATGAGATTACTCTCGATGTGTTGTATCGTAGTGAGATACAAACCACTTGAAAGACTTTTCAACTTCTCTATGATACGCTTTCGGCCGTACTGAGTGGAGGTAATAAAAAGATACTCGAAGCCATGTTCTCGAGCAGTTTCAACATGAAATCCGTTTTCTCGAATATCCTTAAAACTCAGTAAGGTACGACTGGACCTTGGAGAATATAAGGCCTCTGATACTTCAACGGGAGTACCATTGGACAACGAAAAATGGGCTTTGCCAAAACCTTGAACAAGGGTTGAGGGTCCCGAAATGGTTGTCACTGAGGTTACTTTAGGCGTATAGGAGATAAAGTATGATTTATTTCTCAAGATAGTGTGAGTCGTTCCACTATCAACCAGACAATCTACTGCCCCATGGTCCATGCCTATAAGTAAAGAAAATTAAAGTTTGTCACACGTTTGAGGAAAGTGCTCGAAATAGAACTTTAATTTATCGAAAAAACAGAAAATACAAACCACCAAAAGTTTCATGACTTAAATCAAATATAGAAAGAAAATGGAGATTCATTATTCTATTTCTGCTATAAAATCGGGGGTCTCAAGATTTAGATTTTCGCACTCGTTGACCAGATTTGCTTCGGCCCGGCGCCCCTTGTGATAGTTATCAACTTCTTGGGGGGTCGCCCTGCAAGTCCGTTGCATATGACCATAAGCACCACATTTGTAGCAGAGAGTAGGCGCTTGGCCTTCCACTCTCGCTTTGGGACGACTGGCCCGTTGGTTCTTACCATGAGACTGCCTAGGAGTCAAAGGTCCTTGGTTCTTGTTAGAACCTCGCTTTGGGTGGCGAGACTTAAACTCGCCTCTGTTCCTTGGTTGGGACGACTGGCCCTTGTCTCGTTTCCACCGTGGATTTGGTCCACGGAGAGCGTTTGCATCAGGCATTGGAATTGTCTTTGTTCCAGCAGGACGAGAATTGTTGTTTCTCATTAAAATGAGACTGTTCTTCTCGTCTAGTAAAAGCTGGGTGATGAGCTCGGGAAACTTGGTGAACTTTGACTGACGGTATTGCTTCTGGAGCAAGTTGTCAGTGGAAGGAAATGTGGTGTATGTTTTCTCCAAAAGATCACTGTCGGTTAATATCTCACCGCAGTATTGGAGAAGTGATCGAATCCTGCAGACTTCATTGTTGTAATCAGTTACACTTTTGAAGTCTTGGAAGCGCAGGTTCAATCAGTCATGGCGTGCTTCAGGTAGCCAAATGGTCTTCTGGTGGTCGAAGCGCTCTTTCAGAGAGTCCCATAGCATCTTCGGCGAGGAAATTTCAATGAACTCCGCCTTCATGGCGTCAGATAAATGCCTGTGGAATAGAATCATCGCTTTGGCGTTCATTGAGCGAGTGACTTCCACTTCACGCTCTTCCTCGTTATAGATGACGTCCAAGAGGCCCTGCGCATCTAGATGGTTCTGGATGTCTTGCGTCCAGTCCAAGTAGTTTTGCCAGAGGCTTCAAGGATGGAAAAATCAATCCTGATCGACATTTTTCTACAACAGGAGAAATTTTTTGATCAGTCATCATATAAAACGACAGGTTTATATGGATTTGGTTTGCATAAGTAACAACAAACAATTGTAGATAAAACAATGGTTTTGAAAAAATAATTTTTGTTAAAAAAATCCTCTTATAACGATCGACGGGCCGATATAGAGGCAAATTAGTTGCTTGCAAAAATACATAAGTATAAATACAATTTGAGAAAAAAATAATTTTCGGTCAACCCCATTCGGTAGCACTACGTGAATATGACCAGGTGGGAAAATGAGGGAGGAGGGTCACCAGGGACCTCTTAAGAACCAAGCCCCAAGTTCTTTCTGACATTATACCCAAATAGGTGAGCCTATTCGGAGAGACTTCGTAAATTTTTTTTTTTAAATGTAAGAATAAATAAGATTTTTCAAGAAATTCACACTATTTGCGAACAGTGCAAAATAGGTGACAATTTAGTGCGTGCTCAAAATGAGCGTTGCTTTTGAAAAAAATTAGCCAAAAATTTTATTTTGGAAGGCCCAAATTTGGCGGTGCCAGAATTTGTTTATGTAGCCAAAACCATTTTTCAAAATTTTCAAGTTTGTTTTTTTTCGTAATTACGCAAAAAAAAAACGTACAACATAAGCAAGCAACAGCACACAAAAGAATTGGTGCCTAAGCAAGCGGCACCAAAAAAATGTCAACTATTTTTCCGACGTCTAATGAAGCGACGCCAAAAAAATAGCGAGAAAAAAAATACAATTTTTACTACCCATCTTTTACAATAATTCACTGAGTAACATAAAGAAAATAAATGCTACTGAGGTGCTTGTCGGGGCGCAGATGGCACTAAGGCGCTCGCCGGGGCGCTCCAAATCCATCATTACCAAAAAAAATGTTAGCATCGAAAATTTCTTTTTCAACATGAAAATTTGCTATCAAAAATTTATTTCCTCAGAAATTAACTAACAAATATGTTTTTTTTTAAAAAAAAAACTAGTATGCTAAAGGCTAGATTATAGCAAAGTTAAAAATCATAAGAAAAATTTATTTTTGAATATTTTTTTAAGATACATACAGTTTGATAAAATTTCAACTTGCATTGTTGCTACAATGCATGTTAATTCCTGTTTTTTTTTCAACCTCCATATACGGATTACTGCAATGCGTTTAACTAAATTTGAGTGCAGTCAAATATCTAGTTCACACAAGAATCATTAGTAGGTCAACTAGAATAAATAGCACTAGGAAAACCATTCGAAATTCACAACAAAAATTCTGTCCTTACAGGATTCAAGCCTGAAATAAGACAGTTAGTACCATGACATCTAGCAATTGTGAATTATCCTAACGAAGCACTTGTAGCTACTAATCCGCATTATGATAATTTTACCTTTCTTACCGTACGGTGGAAGAAGGTGAGAAAACAATCGGTACGTCGGGTCTCCGGCGTTGCACGAGCAAAGTGCTGATAACGTGTCATAAGGCAAAAGCTCAAACACACGAAGACGAAGCTTTCTCGTATATTATCAACCACATAAGTGCATATTACAAGCTATCCCAACCTCTCTTTATATAGAGAGAGAGGTTAGGGGTTATGAAGAAACGAAAGGCCAAAGGTCGTTTGTATGTTACAAGGAGATGAAATGAAGGCCATATGAGTTACAACAATATATATATATATATATATAATTGTCTTTTATCTTATTTTTAACAATAATTAATCCATTTTAAGATCAAATTCAGAAGAAAAAAAAGTTTTCACTAGTAGTTATTCAGCATGGAAGGCAACATAGCACAGCTAGATTTTAATATTTAATAAATAAGGTAAATGTTTAGTTGCATAGGAGTATACACCATGGAATAATACTTATTCTACCAGGTGGTGTAACATAGTTTTACTGAATTTTAACCCCCACTTGTTTTATGCCTCGCATTCCTTGTTCATTTCAGATTTGTCTCTTTCAATTTTAATTCTTTTGAAATGTAAACCTAACTGATGAAACCAAATTTGTTTTTGTTGTCCAGCTATATACTTTCCTTGCAACAGTTTTGGACACTCTTGCGTTGCTTCAACATTTTTTCAAATTCTCTGGAGATGCCAAGAAGCATTCTAGTCACCTAGCTCTCTTGCCATTATATTACTATCATTTATAGTAAATACTTTATATAACAGCTTCGTTACTTTTAAGGTGTAATATTGCTCTCTTATTTATGTGCAGACAACATACCTTCTAATTTTCTCTTCGTTTTCAATCCTTAATTGGGCTTTTGCAATAAGCCTTCTCTATTTTGTGGTCTTGCACACATCTCTTCTATTAAGCACTACTAGTACAATAGAGTTATGTATATTAATTTGTTTCCTTGAACTGGTATCACAATAATTTATATTATCATCAATTAGAATGCTACCATATGTTATCATTTTGAAATTTCTTCTAAAGAAAAACATCCTCATATTTACCAGTTTGTAAACATTGGAAACATCTCAGGGTTCACGAGTGACTGTATAATACACATTTTAGGTCTATGAGAACAAGGGGACTAATCTGGAAATATTATCTTGGAAAAAAGGAGAATTTTCGACATATAAGATAGCGATGGTTGCTGCTGATACCCCTATTTACTTCCAGACATAATGTTGTGTTCTTTGTCATTCTTTTGTTACAAAACTTGCTGCTGATACCCCTCTTTTGACTGGAGCGGTAACTATTAGTTAAAATTATCTTGTCTCAGGCTTTATGATTCAATTTACTATTTGTTCTGTGTATAAGAGATTTTTTTTTTATTCTTCCTAATTGTTTAATGTGAACAAATATTTGCAACATGTCCTTGATGCCCCTTTCCCGGAGCTTTTGGTTGTGGTAAAATAGTTATTAGTCAAGCACTTTCAAAGATAGCGATGTAGCTTTATGCAATATATCTTATACTTGTTGCTTTATGCAATACTCTAATTCCGACATTGTGGTGTATGTAAGCTGTGTTGAAAGCAGAAATAAAATGGCAGAGGTCTGCGCATATATTGTTCATCTTTACTATTAGTCATTTCTGTTTTGGTTGTGATTTACATATTTTTACTAGGTTCTTATAGATTTCCCACAATTGACAAGGACACTACTGATGGTCGTGAAGAATCTGTCATGTAACAGACCAATCTTGTTGCGAATACCTCAAATATGTATGTTCTTGCTAGGGAGGCATCTATTTACACAAGTTTTTGTTTTACACTTAATGTTGTTCAGAAATGAACTTCTAATAGTTTATTCTTTAAAAAAATTTGTGGCAGCACTTACTCTTAATTCCGTGTCCCCATAATTATGTCTTCTTTTGATTCTCAATTTTTCTTTGGTGTGACATTCTTTTACGTTCCGGTATTTATATTTTAGCATGGTAGCTGAATACTTTCGAGATATGGGATACAATGTAAGCATGAATACATCTGCAACCCTTGGCATTGGTCAGGTAATGGAATTAACATCAACATCTACATTTTTAGTATGAATACATCTGCAACCCTTGGCATTGTTAATGTGTTTTGCTATGTAATCCTCTATGAAAAGTTCTTCTGCATCCTTGTATGTATGTATGTATGTATGTATGTATGTATGTATGTATGTGTTGCTTCTGTGTATAGCTGTTGGTGTTTTTGCCTTTGGAACTGGAAAGATAGTCCTACATTGCTATTGAGTTAACTCCTCATGAAGCATATATGCTTTTTGTCATGCTCATGGGACTTAGGAGCTAAAGCCCGAAGGGGCTTAGCGACTCGGACTCGGGCTCTCTGGCCTAGGTTCGGACTTGGACGCAAAATGGCGCTTTGTTGGTGCACTTTGCACTTAGCATCGACATTTTGTGCGCTGTTGATGTGTTCGTCTTATGCGCGAGTCATATGTGCGGTTAGGGCTTCCACCCAACTCTATAAATACTAGCTTCGTGCCTCCTTTGAGGACTTACTCCGAATTTGAGAGACAAAGAGAATTGTGTGGCCGTTGTCTTCAGAGTCCAGAGGAGTTCGGCGAGTTCGTACAGGAGGTGACGACGAGTGTTCCAGAAGTTTTCTCAGAACTTGCTGGTTCCTGGAAGTAGATCGCGGTAGGACGAATATTTGCTTTGAGCAACGGTGGTTCTTATCACCCCAACAGAGTTGTTTTCCTCCTTTCTTCTCTTTCATTGAGTGGCCTTTGGAAATTATGAGAGCAAACTTGTTTGCAGGAAGCCTCCGAAATCCATACTCAAAACAGAGCAAATTTATTTTTGCGAAGTCTCTGTTTTTTACTATTGCTATACCAGAATAGAGAGCAAATTTATTTGCAGGAAGTCTATATTTTCTGATCGTTATTCCATATAGATCTGTTTCAGGAATAACAATATATGAGCGAATAATGGAAAGATTGGGTCAATTATTCAGATCCATGCTCGAAGCTAAGGCTACTGCTTTCCAGTCTAAGTGGAGGAGAGATAACAACCTCTGCAAGTTGCTTATTTTGAACTCGATGGAGGACTTTCTAGCAGAGTCATATAGCAAGACGGTCAATGCCAAGGACGTCTGGGATTCTGTGGAGAATCTCTACAAGACAGATGAGAACATGAACAAGATCCACATGATCGAAAAGGTCTGGAGGATGCGATTTGAGGATGGCAAGACGATGTTGCCTTAAGTCAAGGAATTCTTCAAGTTACGTTAGAAACTTGTGGATGACGCATGCCTTGGTTCGATGCTTTTCACTACCAAAATATGTCGATTTAGCGACGGCCAGATCCGTCGCCCGTTCGTCGGCAATTTGTATTAGCGATCGATCACTGACGGATCTTGGCCAAAATAATCCGTCGGCAATCAGCTCGTCGCTAATAACGGTCCGTGGCTAAGCAGTTGTCAATAGACGAAATAGTGATGGCTTGTCGACTTCACAATACGAAGCATTAGCGACGACTTTCCGACGGGCTTTCGTCCATTTCAAGTATTAAATACCGAACTGTGTAGACACTAGCGACGTAATGGTCCGTCGGTAAACCGTCCTAATAGCGTATCAGAGTGTATCGTTCCGTCGCTATTCCGTCGATCGCCGTCGCTAACAGAGGACGGCGTAGCGACGGAATACTGACGGATTATCCGTCGACCATGTTCTGGAAATGCTTGGCATTTCCAGAACCATGGCGACGGATGAGTCGTCGCCATTCCGTCGAATTATATACCATCAGAACGTTGTCGACGGATATTCTGTCGACCATCCGTCGCTACCTGGAAACATTTTCAAATCTCCAGTTAGCGACGGATATGCCGTCGAACAGTATTCGGAAACTGGAAATATCCGTCGCTAACCGGTCACTAGTCCGTCGCTAAATGAGATTTTTTTGAAAAAAAATTGCAGCACTTTTCCTGTTCGCAAAAATATGCATAAACCAAACCAATATATAATGCACACAAATTATCCAACAATCACATAGACCAAATATATAATGCACACCAATTATCCAAGAATCACATAGACCAAATATGCACATACGAATTTAATGCACACCAATTATCCAAGAATCATATAGACCAAACCAAATTAATATAAAATAGACATCAATTATCCTGAAGAGTAACCTAATATCCGTCGTTATAATCCGATCATAGCACAAATATTCCAAAATTTCCACAAATATTCTAAAATTCCTAAACACATAGGAAAATCGACTTTGGCCTCAGCAAAGACCGTAAGTCAGACGATGAATCCTCACAGCCAGGGATCATAGTTGCGTTGAGGCATGTACCATTCTATCAGCCACTTTGCATACGAAGGCTCAATCTGGTTGAGGTCTTCTGTAGGGACAGGAGGGTCGGTCCCGATGCTACTACTCTCTGACGGTGGCTCCTCCTTAACTTCAACCTTGGGAGCAATCTCTTCCCTGATGGTCATCGGTTCTTTCTTGACCTCGACCTTTGGTAACACCTCCTCCTTAACAGTCACCGGCTCTTGTTTGACGACGGGGACTTCCTCCGTGTCGACCTCCAAGGGTTTCTTGCCTCGGCCCCTTCCTCTACTAGCAGCACCACCTCGGCGAGTCCTAGGAGCCATCTCTCTGACAACAGAAATTTTCATATAGGGTAAAGAAATTTACTCAAATTATAAAAGTTGTGACGTTGGTTTTTTGCGTTCATCATCATTAGAGGGAGCAGCACTGGAAAAGTTGTGACGTTGGTAGCATGAGAGAGTAAAAATCTGTATCATAAGACTAACAGAATTACTATATAATCATGTACTCACCAATAAACGGATGTAACTGGAGTCGTTGGGCCTATCGTGCAGTAATTGGTGGATCCGCTAGGATAGGCCGGATGTACTTAGTATCTAGTGTATCAGATTAGTATCGGTCTATCGGTTTGGTATAGGACGTATCAGATTGGTATTGGCCTTAACAAATTGGTATCGTCCTATCCGATATGTACATGTATCGGCCGTATAGCTAGGATTCATATTGGCCTTATCGATTTGGTATCGGTCATATCCGATAGGTATCGGCCGTGTTGGATTAGTATAGACCATTTCGGATTAGTATTGTGAAAGGTTTAGTAACAACTGTACTTGGATTTCTCTCTTCTCGAGCTAGAATACCATTGCAAGAGAGTCACCAGATCGTGATTGGCCAGTTACAGTAACATACATGCTTCCTTTTCCATCAGGAAAAGCGAGATTGAAAAGGAAGTATGTATGTTCTGTAACTGGCCAGCTACGCTCTCGTGACTCTCTTGCAATGGTAATCTAGCTCTAGAGAGAAATCCAAGTACAATTGTTACTAAACCTTCCACGATACTAATCCGAAATGGTTTATACTAATCCAATACGGCCAATACCTATCGGATATGACCGATACCAAATTGATAAGGCCAATATGAATCCTAGCTATACGGCCGATACATATCGGATAGGACGATACCAATTCGCTAAGACCAATACCAACCGATACGGCCAATACCAAAACGATAGATCGATAATAATCCGATACGGTCAATACTTATAAGTACCTACGGTCCAGGAGGTTGATCCGTTAGTACATCCATGTACGATCAACGAAGTAACGATCTATTTCAATTTGGATGTAAAAATCTGTATCGTAAGACAAACTAAACATAATCAGTTCTATTTCACATGCTTAATTGCCAAGTATGGGAACGAATGGCTCAGAACACAACCCAAAATTTATTCTAGCATACATTAGTGTGAATCATCTATGTTCTGTACATATGGTGTAGTATATGTTCTTATCGTATCTAGTATCTGAAGAATGTAACAGAATCAAGATGAACTCACATAATGTAATACTAAGACATCATCTACAACTATATAAGATATAGTGATAGGTTGTCATATCATCATTGCCGATAGATGAGGGTCGGAGGACAAATACCGCTCGAGTGAGCCAAAGGCATGCAGCCACTTCCCTCCCTCCATTCACCCTCTCCCTCTCTCATGCTATCAACGTCACAACTTTTCCAGTGCTTCTCCCTCTAATGATAATGAACGCAAAAATCAAAGACCCCCCCTCTCCTTTCTCACTCTTCACAGTTCTCACAACAGGAAGGATCCGTGCTTTCTAGTTCTCTTCCATCCATCAATTCCTCCGTTCTGATCAAGTATCTTCCTTCTCCTCTCCTCCACCATGGCTCTGGACCCATCTGCTCCTCCCTACTTCCCTTCTTCTTATTTGACTCTCTCAGCCACATATGATATCCACCTCAAGTGTAGAGTCGGGGGAGAAGAAGTGGGCAGAAAGAGGAGGGGGAAGCAGCACAGTCGGCGGCATGACCCGGAGGAAGTACAGAAGTTTTCTTCAACATCCGTAGAAGAACTATAAGGATATATCTTTTCACAATATATCACCTTGTCAAAGACCCTTAATGTGACAACCATGTTACCGCGGTGTCGAAAAACTAACATGTCATAATTTTCTAAGCCGTGTGTTTTGACATTGTCACGCCCCAGAACCAGAATACTGGAAAGTAGGGGCGAAACAAAGCCAGCTACGTGTATTAGAGTACGCCAGTACCCCAATATACGATCAAAGCTGTCTAGAAGACAAGTGGGAAGACTCTAGCATGCCACTGACGACTCCTATGGTCGTACAAATCCTATCTCAATCCAACAACAACAAGTATCAAGAGTATATCAAATATGAAAGTAAAGAGGCATCCCAAAATACTATATCATACATGATCATGAAGCTAGTGAATACAAAATGCTACACTAGCAAAGTACTAATATACATGATCACTATATCAGTCTAGATCTAATATAATACATCATGTTGACCGAAGTCTGAGAAAGTCTCAAAATAATAGGGCTAACATATGCCCTAGCTAACACCACCAAAATGAAATGAAACACGAGCGGTACAAAAAGGAAATCCACTCGCGAGGAGGAACGACCGCAGATCTAAGCAGGCGGCGGGTCATCCAGAGAAAGGTATGAGGAATCCTCGGGCTCCAGCGGTAAATCTGGCCAAACAAAACCAGTGGGGTCAGGCCCCAAATAGCAAGTACCACAAGGAAGCTCGAGGTGCACGACAAAACCCAACAACAACACAATAACATAATGACAGAAGTAAATAAATGCGGGTCGAGACTAGTGCGGTACCAATGCACGTATCTCAAGAATATAAATGACTGAATGAAAATACTGAACAATATAGCTATGGAACAGAATAATTCGATGAGCAACAAGGGGTTTAGAAACTACTAGAAATCAGAGCTACAACCCTTAAACCAAACAAGGACCGGGGTTGCATATCTTTTCCCTAGCAGAACTTAGCCTCTGGCCACTCATCGACACAAGAGCATATAAGGTAACACATAATCAAAAGTGCACGGCTAATCATTGACTACGGCTTGCTATCATTAACTAGCTAGGGTTATCACAATCCTAATTACTAGTATGCAAGTTGAGGAACTTCACTACCACCTACGCTGCAGTAACTCGGATGGCCAAGGGGGCGACGACGGTAGAAGAAAAGAAATAAAATCAACCAAACAATCTCAATCAATAGTAGATAAACATCTACTCCAAAAATGAAACATATCAATAGTAGATAAACAATATCTACTCAATAACATATCAATAGTAGATAAACATCTACTCAAACAATAGTGGACATGGGCCCACGCCAATCGGGGTTATCCCTGCCACTGTGGGGGCCCATAGCGATCCGAGTACGCGGTAGCATGAAGTGTCCTCCCCTCCCAATGATCTATATGAGTTTACTAGTCAATTACCTATAACATTCGTTTTTAATTCTCAAGTCGTGGACACTCAAGAATCGTCCTATAATGACGAGCCATGGGTACAAGTCATTTGCGAGATATCTCTGGCAAATGTTCTCAATACACATTACGCGCGATACAATAGACAATACTCACACTCGATTGTCCATTGCCAAGATGCAAATAGATTAGACATATAACAAGTTAAATCCACGATGTCAATAAAGAACATGCAATCAAATCTCAATCTAGAATTCAATCGAGAAAATCAGTACATGAGTGCGCTACTACGAGCCACTAAATCGAGCTAGGCATATACAGTAATCTGGAGTGCGCCATGACAGGCCACTATCTATAATCTGGACATAGCACAATACATGAACATAATGATGTGTCATATATATAGGGTGTACAATCATTCTCTAACTATACAAGATCATCGAATCATGTTAAGAGTTCATTACAATCGAAGAAAATATCAAAAAGGGACAAAAATGGACAGAAACGGACAAAAACAGACAAAAATAGCCTAACCGGATTATCCGGCGGATTATTGCGAATTTTCGGCGGATTTTCCGAAGTGTAACAGCAAGTTTTGTGGTGCAAGTTCGGATTTTCCGACGGATTTTCGCGAATTTTCGACGGATTTTCCGAACCGTCACAGAAAGTTGATTTTTGAACTCAAAACTTGTTTCGGCCATAAAAATTTCGTTTTAAATCGGAATTCAGATTTTCAAAAGTCAAAATTGCATAGAATTGAATTTCCTACAACATGGAATCATTAGTTTTCACAAATTAAAACATTTGATAGATCAAAACTTCAAAATACTCAAAAATCATATCTAGAAACTCAGATCTACGTAATATTATCGATCAAAACCAAAAGTGCTATATACTAAAGATGTTAACAATTTAGAGGAGCATATTATAGAACAATAAAACTTTAATTTCTATGGAAAACAAAATTATAGCATGGTCATGTCTCTTTTGAGCAAGATGTACTTGCCTAGGTTTTAGCAACCGAGCCTAATCTTCCACTCCACCACCAAGAGGGGTTCCGAAACCACACTCTAGGCCTCAAGGCCAAGCCTTCCTAAGCTTTGAGGAAGAGGGAAGAGAGTGAAGAGGAAATGGTGAAGGAAAGAAAAGAGAGAGGAGAGAGAAACTCATAGGATATATATAGAAGGGGTGAATTAATCGTGACCGTTGGATCGTGATCCATGTCACATTCCAGATCAATCCTAGCCATTGAAAGAAAACCAATTGTCCATTGGATAATAGAATACATCTACACTATTCACGAAAATATCTATACACTATTCATCAAAATATCCAAAGCACTATTCATGAAAATATCAGAAACACTATTCACGAAAATATCTAAAATCAAAAATATCTAAAATGTGGAAAAAAAATCTGTCTGGACGGTATGCCGTCGGTATACTCCGGTACACCATCGGTATGCCGGCCAAGGGGAAAATCTATAATTTGGGAAAATTTTTAAAGCGTTCCGAAAATCGAGAAAATATGAAATACAATACAAAATACGTATCCGTATATAAATATCGATACTGTGAGACGAGTCTCACAGACATAATCCTCCAAACTCTTTCTTGCTATGTAGTAATACAAGATTACTACATAGGAGAAAAGCGTTGGAAGGATTATGTCAAAACACACGGCTTAAAAAATTATGACATGTTAGTCTTCCGACACCGCGGTAACATGATATTCACATTAAGGGTCTTTGACAAGGTGACATGTTGTGAAAAGATATATCCTTATAGTTCTCCTACGGATGTTGAAGAAAACATCTGTACTTCCTCCGGGTCATGCCGCCGGCTGTGCTGTTTCCCCCTCCTCTTCCTGTCCACTTCTTCTCCCCCGACTCTACACTTGAGGTGGATATCATATGTGGCTGAGAGAGTCAAATAAGAAGAAGGGAAATAGGGAGGAGCAGATGGGTCCAGAGCCATGGTGGAGGAGAGGAGAAGGAAAATGCTTGATCAGAACGGATGGCTCAGAACACAATCCAAAATTCATTCTAGCATACATTAGTGTGAATCATCTATGTTCTGTACATATGGTGTAGTATATGTTCTTATCGTATCTAGTATCTTAAGGATATAACAGAATCAAGATGAACTCACATAATGTAATACTAAAACATCATCTACTACTATATAAGATATAGTGATAGGTTGTCGTATCATCATTGCCGAGGGATGAGGGTCGGAGGACAGTCAACTTTATCTACAACGACATAGTTTCTGCCTCGCCAGTCGAATGGCTGCAGGGACTATGTCCTGATCACCATGTCGTACCGTAGATTAATGCAAATAGAGCTGAAAATATCCGTCGCTAACCGGTCACTAGTCCGTCGCTAACTGAGATTTTTTTGAAAAAAATTGCAGCACTTTCCCTGTTCACAAAAATATGCATAAACCAAACCAATATATAATACACACCAATTATCCAACAATCACATAGACCAAATATATAATGCACACCAATTATTCAAGAATCACATATACCAAATATGCACATACGAATTTAATACACACCAATTATCCAAGAATCATATAGACCAAACCAAATTAATATAAAATAGACATCAATTATCCTGAAGAGTAACCTAATATCCGTCGTTATAATCCGATCATAGCACAAATATTCTAAAATTCCCACAAATATTCCAAATTTTCTTAATTACAATACTTTAAGGAGGAGGAGGAGTTCGATTTCCCGGATGGCTCAGATAAAATAGCAAAAATTTGATTTATCTCAAAGTGTGAGAACGAATGGCTCAGAACACAACCCAAAATTTATTCTAGCATACATTAGTGTGAATCATCTATGTTCTGTACATATGGTGTAGTATATGTTCTTATCGTATCTAGTATCTGAAGGATATAACAGAATCAAGATAAACTCACATAATGTAATACTAAAACATCATCTACTACTATATAAGATATAGTGATAGGTTGTCGTATCATCATTGCCGAGGGATGAGGGTCGGAGGACAGTCAACTTTATCTACGACGACATAGTTTCTGCCTCGCCAGTCGAATGGCTGCAGGGACTATGTCCTGATCACCATGTCGTACCGTAAATTAATGCAAATGGAGCTGGAGCCAAAATACAGAAACCAAAATACAAAATACAGAATCCAATCCCTAGGTTCGCCAAAAATACAAAACACAGTTCTAATTTATATGTATTTTAAGTGTGAGAACGGATGGCTCAGAACACAACCCAACCGGAGAGGATACTCTGAGAGATCCATCTGAGTAGGACGTATACTCTGAGAGATCACCTTTACAAGAATGATATCAGTAGTGAGATTGAGTGTTGGAGGAGATATTATCAGAGTATACGTCCTACTCAGATGGGTCTCTCACCGTTACTATTTTTTTCTGACAGCATGGTGGATGTGCTCCGTCAACAGATTCTTGCTCCGAGCCAAAACTTTGCCCCGGAGCTCAAGTGGACATCCTTCGTGTAGAGCTCGAGTGAAAGGTTCCTGACAGCATGGTGGTCTTCTTTGTCAAAGTATCCGTTGACGGAGGATGTCCACTTGAGCTCCGGGGTAAAGTTTTGGCTCGGAGCAAGAATCTGTTGACGGAGCACATCTACCATGCTGTCAGAAAAAATAGTAACGATGAGAGACCCATCTGAGTAGGACGTATACTCTGATAATATCTCCTCCAACACTCAATCCCACTACTGATATCATTCTTGTAAAGGTGATCTCTCAGAGTATACGTCCTACTCAGATGGATCTCTAAGAGTATCCACTCTGGTTGGTTGTCGTATCATCATTGCCGAGGGATGAGGGTCGGAGGACAGTCAACTTCATCTACGGCTACATAGTTTTTGCCTCGCCAGTCGAATGGCTGCAGGGACTATGTCCTGATCACCATGTCGTAGTCCAATACAATCCAGAGATTGACACAGTACTAATTCATATATGTAGTCCAATACAAATAGTCTAATACAACCACAACGTAGTCCAATACAAATAAGTACTAATAGCTAATGAGAACTACGCAGCTCACGCAAACGTTCAGTGATACGATCACGCAACCACCTCGAATAAGCGGGATCTTTAGCGTGAGGAGAGATGTAGTCCCTTGCAAGTGCTGCATGAATAGAACTCCCGGTCTCACTAGCTACCTGTGCTGGATGAATAGAACTCCCGGTCTCACTAGCTACCGGTGCCACTTCCTCCTTAACAGTAGGAGGAGCCACCTCAGCATTCACTATTTCCCTCAAACGATGTGCCGCTCCTCGGGTCATGGGTGCCATCTGGTAAGATCGATATTCACAAATATTATAATTGTAACATAAGCAAGCTAACTAAAGAAACCATCATGTAATTTGAGTACATTTTCGAAAGTAGATAAAGTACAGAAAATTTGATTTTTTGCCAAGTGTGAGAACGGATGGCTCAGAACACAACCCAAGATTCATTCTAGCATACATTAGTGTGAATCATCTATGTTCTGTACATATGGTGTAGTATATGTTCTTATCGTATCTAGTATCTGAAGAATGTAACAGAATCAAGATGAACTCACATAATGTAATACTAAGACATCATCTACTACTATATAAGATATAGTGATAGGTTGTCGTATCATCATTGCCGAGGGATGAGGGTCGGAGGACAGTCAACTTTATCTACGGCTACATAGTTTTTGCCTTGCCAGTCGAATGGCTGCAGGGACTATGTCCTGATCACCATATCGTACCGTAGATTAATGCAAATAGAGCTGGAGCTGGAGCCAAAATACAGTACTACTTCACCATGTCATACCATTTTACTCTCTCACTCTCTCTCCCCCCCTCCGGCGCTCTCACTTTCTCCGGCGCTCTCACACTACTAATTCCTATTTGTTTTTAAGTGTGAGAACGGATGGCTCAGAACACAACCCAAAATTCATTCTAGCATACATTAATGTGAATCATCTATGTTCTGTATATATGGTGTAGTATATGTTCTTATCGTATCTAGTATCTGAAGGATATAACAGAATCAAGATGAACTCACAAAATGTAATACTAAGACATCATCTACTACTATATAAGATATAGTGATAGGTTTTCGTATCATCATTGCCGAGGGATGAGGGTCGGAGGACAGTCAACTTTATCTACGGCTACATAGTTTCTGTCTCGCCAGTCGAATGGCTGCAGGGACTATGTCCTGATCACCATGTCGTACTGTAGATTAATACAAATGGAGCTGAAAAAATCTGTCGCTAACCGGTCACTAGTCCGCCGCTAACTGAGATTGTCATATCATCATTGCCTGCCTTCATTCCTCACTCTCTAAAGCACACATACACATATGTATATCACAGTTAGATGTATAGATATATACATCTATATAGAAGCACACATACACATATGTATATCACAGTTAGATGTATAGATATACATCTATATAGAAGCACACAACTGATACACTCTAAGGGTCGGTTTTCCAGGAAAAACTTCACTTATTCAGTGACTTTGGTGAAGCGAATATCCCAAGAATATTCTTAACAAAGAAGGCAGATGAAGAACTCGCACTGTCCTTGAGACAGTGAACATACACCATGAACCCAAACCCCATATTCACATTTACTAATCCAAACACCACCAAACTAATGGATAACACCCAATATTGATAACACATTATTTAGCCGATATAAACACCTAATTAAAACTAGAATTTGAGAAGCAAAGCCCCCCGCCGCCCCCGACCCAAGCCCGCCGTCCTAAGCCCGCCGCCCCAAGCCCGCCGCCCAGCCCCCGACGCCTCCGTCCCAAGCCCTTCGCCCCCCACAGCCCCGCCACCCACAACCCCCCACCCACCGCCGCCGCCCTGCCCCCGACGCCCCCGCCCCAAGCCCGTCGCCCCCCGCAGCCCCGCCACCCACAACCCCCCGCCCACCGCCGCCGCCCAGCCCCCGCCGCCCTCGCCCCAAGCCCTCCGCCCCCGCTGCCCCTACGACACCACGAGAGAGAGAGAGAGAGAGATTAAGAGAGAGAGAGAGAGAGGATTACCTTCGGGAGAGAGAGAGGAGAGGATTACCTTCGGTAGAGAGAGAGGAGAGGACGCCGACGACGATCGGTTTTCCAGCCGCGGGAAAGAGAGAGAGAGAGAAAGAGAGAGAGAGAGAGAAAGAGAGAGAGAGAGAGAGGAGAGAGAGTGAATTTGGGGGGAATGCGAAAAGTTTCCTCCGTCGTTTCAATTTAAGTCTGGAACATATATTTAGTGACGGACTAGCGACGAATTTTTATCCGTCGCCCGTTAGTCGCTCTTTTTGATACTTGTCGACTGAATATCCGTCGCTACGTAGTCGAAGAACGGTCCAGCCAATTCTCCCCATAATTTTTGCCAAATAATCGACTGCATAGCGACGGTTAAATATCCGTCGCTATATCTCCGACGCCCTAGCGACGGATGAACGACCTTTTCTTCCCCTAAAAATAAAATAGAAAATGTAACGGCTTGTCGTCGGTACTCCGTCGGCTAGTTGCCACAAAGCCGTCGTTAACGCCGACGGATAATATCCGTCGCTAATGTTTCGTCGCTAATTTACTGTATTTTGGTAGTGTTTGTCGTCAGGGGTATTGTCGCCAAACTTCCACCTGAGTAGAGCAATTTCATCGTGGACATGCACCACAAGAAGATGAAGGTGAATCTTGAGCGCCTCTTGACTGAATACATGTTGAAGACGAGTTGAGGGCTCAACTCAAAATGGACACCTTGTACAAACAGATGGCCAAGGCCAACTTAGTGTAAGAAGAAAACTCTAAGGGGAACCAGAAGGCTCCCTACAATAAGAAGAAAAACGTTAACCATCTGAAGGTGAAGTCGGCTCAGTTCAAGCGAAAGTCTAATGACCATGGGGTTTGTTTCAACTGTCGCAAGAAAGACCACTTCAAGAAGGACTACAAAAAAAACCTAAACGGAAAGAATAAGACTTTGTTGCTATGATTGCACATATTGACTCGACTAGTGTTGGACACGGATTGGTGGATAGACTCTGGGGCATCATGCCATATTTACTCTAAGAAAGAGTAGCTCACCACATATAAATCTATTTCTGAGAAGGTTATGGTGGCGAACCAGACATAAGTTGAAGTTCTGGGAATCGGGACGGTGGTACTGAAACTGGCTTCGAGAAAGTTGCTGACGCTCCAGGATGTGAAGTATGTACCGGTGATAGCTAAGAACCAGGTCTCAGGAAGTCTTCTTTGTAACACAGGCTTGACATTAATACTGGTCAGGTGGTTATGTCTTAGAAAGGAACATACTTCGAAAAGGTATTTTGTACTGAAGGGATGTTTAAACTTCAACTTGTAACTCCAATAGAGAAAATAAATGTAGTATGACATGTTCATTATTAAAAAAAAGAAAGATGTCTAGTCTAGGACTTATCTCCAAATATAGGCGTAAGGAGGTGGAGAAGTGCGAGGCCTGTGTGCAGACGAAGATCACTAGAAAACCGTTCAAACGGGTAAATCAAAGTACAGATCTTTTAGAGTTGGTGCACTCAGATATCTGTGACTTCAAACAGTTCTCCACAAAGTCGGGATGAAGTATTTTATTACCTTCATCGACGATTTATCAAAGTACGTGTTTGTTTATCTGCTCAAGTCTAAAGATTAAGCGTTCGAGAAATTGAAGGACTTCAATGTAGTGTCTCGTCCTTACATCGTGTCCCATTTTTCGTCCACGGGGTGCGCGATAAAGTTACACTGTCGCTATCGATTTGGTCGGAACCGATTGGTCGGATCGATTGAATAGGGCCGATTGAATTAATATCCTTTCCTAGTTATAAAATGGCTTCTTCGAAATCAAGTCCCATATTCAGGGGTTGCACCTACAGCTGAGTCGAGAGAGACCTCCCGTTGCTCTACTTTTTCATGATGCACTTACTTCTTTGGCTTTGGCTTGTTTTTCTGAATGTGTTTTTGTGAATGTTTTTGATAGTTTTCATGGCTTACGTTATTTGAATTTTGTATTTTCTATCGAACTCATTGAATAGCGCAGTGTTCTGACCAGTTGCTTGTGCGATTTCAGGTGATCGCGTAGACAACGTCTAAGCGTAAACCAATCGGCCCCTTGCTTCGATCAACCCAAGGTGAGTGGCTGACCCTCCTTCCCCTCGACCCTCTGATTTTTAATCTATCATGAAGCACAAAACACATATGCTTGTCCTTATTGTATTGAATCAATAAATTATGGCACGATTCCTCACGAACACTTGCTATAGAACTATTATAATATGAAATTGATACATGCTTTCTTATGCCATATTTGCTATAGATCTGTGCAAAGTGAATCGATTAACGAGTATCGCAACGATAAGGCAAAGTACATTAAAATGAGCTGAGTTCTAAAGAACAAAGAAGAGTAGTACGGTCATTGGACATCTTGTGCACAAGGTGTACTTTCCTCGAATGGTTGCCTAGGCCAAGGAACTGATTCAGCCTAGAAGGAACAAGTATAATAGTGCTAGCAGAACTGGCACGGGTGATTCGGAAACTTTCGAGTAGGGCTCGCTATCGACCGCGAAAGAATTGCCGTCTAACCCAGCTATAGTCCAAGATGTCTTGACATTGCCAGTGAACTTCATACCCTTACACTTCTTTATCTAATACTTATGACACGGGATGAATATGGATAGTTGCTATATGTATGTAATTTTCATATGTTTGCCTCATAAAATGTTCACATGCAATCCATCAGGATGGTTAGAAAGATCACCAAGTATATAATATTTTTTACAAAAATTTCTTGAACAAATGAGAGCTTGGGTTTAAATTAGCCACCCACCAGTACATGTGATCGTACTGACCATCGTTCTCCATAGATGCCACAAATCAGGAGGAACGTGCCAATTATCAAGGCGACGTTCGTGTTTTGAAGTTTCGTCCGCGTGCCGAAGACTTTTGCTGAATACTTTTGAAGACTCTCTACAGTCTAAAGAATATGTCTCGACTTCCCTCAATAACAGGTGGCTGGAGTATTTTGTTGTAAAAAGAGGGATGTAATGTATGGAACGACTATCTCATCAGCGTTTATTTTTTAATCGAGTCATGTTGTAAGCCCGTACGGCAACGATTGTTTAGAGTCTTGTAAATGATGTCTATTATCAATGAAAAGAAAATTTTCTTCTGTATCAAATGTGTTGTTCAATTTCTCTGCGTACTCTATTAAATATTGTGTTTCGAGTAACCTTATGACTATGCCTTATTTGTGCGGTCGCAATTTAGGTTCGTACGGTATCACGTTCGGGGGATGACTATCGATTCTATGGAATCGGTGCGTGACATAATGGTATCAGAGCATGGCTTTACGCCCTTAGCCTATCGTCTCGAGTCTCGAAACCTTTGACCTTGTGTCGATGAGATGAGTTGTTCCATACAATGTGCCCATAATATTTTTTGAGATTAATGTGAGCTTTCTTCTTAATTCAAAAGTCACGAAGACTGCGACTGCAATTGATTCGAGCGCTTCGAGTGGCTCTAGCAGCTCGAAGGCCGAACCATCGGTTAACCCAATAGAGCAGATATTGTGTATGATAGAAGCGCACACACAATGGATCGATGCTCGATAGACGTAGTTCGAGAACAGATTCGTGGATCAATTCAAGGTGTAGTAGAACCAACTTGACACCTTATAGCAAATAGTCCAGACCATCGCGGCCAATAACAATCACTTTGCGACCGCACCTATCTTAACAGAGCCAACGAACCAATGCAACTAAGTCAATCCTGACGAGCCTTAACTTGTACCTACGAAGTTTGTCTTCGCCAAAATTACATATTTTAAAAAGGTATGCAACACTTTGTTCAAGGGAACCGAAGATCCTTCTGTGGCGCTCGATTGGCTGGCAGAATTAGAAGACCACTTCGAAGCACTCGGCAATGACGAGTCAAAGCGAGTCGCCTGCGCTCAACTTCAACTTTGATTGAATGCGCACGACTGGTGGGATGTGCAAAAGCGAGCGATCTTTCGAGACAATCAGACGACAAAGATCACTTGGGCCACATTTCGCAAACCATTCAAAGAAGAACAACGGTCCGTCAAGAAAAGGAGAGTGAATTTAGGCAACTGAGACAGGAAAATATGACAGTTCGCCAATCTGTGTCTTAGTTCAACAAGATCGCCAATTTGCAAGTGCGCTTCTGCCCGATGCCGCGAGTAGAACACGATGTTTCGAAGTGGGTTTGAGGCCTTCCATCGTCGCACATGTGACCGTTTCATAGTATCAAACGGTACGAGTGACCCTCAACCATGCTATCCACCTCGAGTCTCATTATCCTCTTGCAACTGCTAACCTTGTTCACTATAATAATCACAAACGTCATACTAATGCAGGAGTCAACAATATACATAAGCGTCCAAACCATGACAACGGAGACGGCTACCAAGGAAGGAACCGGGTGTGCTGCAATCACTGCAACAAGGAAGGGCACCAGGTTGATGAATGTCGAATAAAAATTGGAGTATGTTTCAAGTGCGATCGAGTAGGCCATATTGCACGTGGCTGCTTGGAAGGTGAACCGAACCAAAGCCCTCCGCAACTGCAACATCAGCAGAACTGAGGCTAGGCACGTCGAGCTCCTCCAGGCCCACAAGCAAATGGTTAAGACCGTCGTCTCAATGCCTAGGGACGAGTCTAAGCCATTACCCGGGATGAAGTGTTCACATCTGACACAGTCGTGACATTATACTGCTCTTCAATAATAAACATGTTAGTGTACTATTTAATTCAAGTGTCACACATTACTTTATATCGACGGACTTTGCTGCCGAGCACAAATTTCCTGTGACACCTCTAGGCCTTAATCTTAGTGTTAATATCCCGTCGGGAACACAACTACTTACACACACAGGCTGCAGAGACGGAATCATCTGTATCAGAGGTAAACATGTGTATCATGATGCGATAGTTCTAGATATTATGGACTGCAACATCATATTGGGAATGGATTGGCCGGGCGCTTGCAATGCCACCATTGACTATGTAGGAAAGAAGCTCACCTTCCGCATACCTAAAGTGACCGAATTCTGTAACTCGTGTGGTCAAGTGTCGTCGACCTGTATGGTGATCTTTGCGATATCTGCTCGAAGGATGCTGTATTCCGGATGCGAAGGCTACTTGGCGTCCGTTCGAGATATGCGACAGGATGGTGCAAACGCGGGTCAGACCGACGTCGTGGCAAATTTTTTTGACATGTTTCTGGACGAGCTACCCGGCATGCCACATGATCGAGAGATTGAGTTCAACATTGATACATTTTTCAACACCCGTCTGATTTTTAAAGCTTCGTACAGAATGACTCTTGCAGAATTAAAAGAACTCAAAGTGCAGTTGCAAGAACTATTCGACAAAAGATTCATACGGCCTAGCGTCTTGCTATGGAGAACCTGTGTATTGTTCGTAAAGAAGAAGGATGGGTCGATGAGTCTCTGCATAGACAATTGCGAGCTCAACAAAGCCACCATTCGGAATAAATACCCCCTGCCCTGTATCGATGACCTCTTTGATCAATTACAAGGTGCCTCAGTATTTTTTTGGAAGATTGATCTTCGATCGGGTTACCATTAGCTCAAAGTCAAGCCAGACGACGTGCCGAAGTCAGCCTTCCGCACTTATTACGGCCACTACGAGTTCTTGGTGATGCCATTTGGCCTAACGAATGCCCCTGCTGTCTTCATGGATCTTATGAATCAGGTGTTTTGTCCGTCCCAGACAAATTCGTAGTAGTTTTCATAGACGATATTCTTGTCTATTCGAAGGACAGAGTGCAACACACACAACATCTACGGACCCTGCTTCAGACCCTTCGTGACAACCAGTTGTATGCGAAGCAGAATAAATGTGAATTCTGGCTAGACAGTGTATCATTTCTTGGACAAGGTATATCAGTTGATCTGAAGAAGGTTGAAGTTGTTGTTGATTGAAAATGGCCTGCATCAGTCAGTGAGATTTGAAGCTTCCTCGGCTTAGCGGGATACTACAGACGCTTCCTAAAAGACTTCGCGAAGATTGCATCGCTGTTGACTTGCCTCACTCAAAAAGGAGTCACGTTTGTATGGTTAGACGACTGTGAAGCTTCTTTCCAGGAGTTAAAGCATCGGCTCATCTCCGTCCCGATACTTGCACTTCCAGAAGGGGCTGAGGGATTTTAAATCTTCAGAGATACTTCCGGCCAGGGCTTGGGGTGTGTGCTCATGCAGCGGAATAAGATGATATCTTTTGCTTCCCAATAGCTAAAGCCGTACGAGAAGAACTACCCCACTCATGACTTGGAATTGGCGACGATTGTATTCGCGTTAAAACTGTAGCGTAAATATCTTTATGGTGTGGCATGCAGTATTTTCACAGATCATAAGAGCCTCAAGTATCTCTTTATCCATAAGGAGCTGAACTTGCGACAAAAGGGCTGGCTAGAACTGATCAAGGACTATAACTTGACAATCGACTACACGCCTGGCAAAGAAAATGTGGTGGCCGATGCATTGAGCAGAAAATACTTACCCTCGTTGTCCATCAACAAAAGTCTACTGCGAGACTTAGAGGAAATGGGCATTGAACTCCGGGTTTGATTCATGGGAGCTAAATTGGCACCGTTGCGGCTAGAATTATGCTTTTTAAAAAGGATCAAGTCTGCTCAGAAGGATGATACATACTTGGAGAAGATGCGAAAGCTGATATCAACAGGGAAGGCGTCCGACTTTGCAGAAGATAAGGCCAGAGTGTTGCGGGTGAAGGGTTGGTATGGGTCCCGGAGGACTTAGAACTGAGAAAGGAAATATTGTTGGAGGCGCACTACGCGAATTATTCTTTACATTATGATAGCACAAAGATGTATAAGGACCTCCATGCAATCTTTTGGTAGCACGGCATGAAGAAGGACATAGCACTCTTTGTGTCGCAGTGTATGACCTGTCAGCAAGTTAAAGCAGAACACTAGAGGCCAAGCGGAGAGATGGAGAACCTTGCCATTCCAGAATGGAAGTGGGATCATGTCACTATAGATTTATTGTTGGCATGCCAAAGACGCCACGAGGAAACAATGCCGTATGGGTCATTATCGATCGACTAACCAAGTCAGCGCACTTCATTGCCAATAAAGTCACTTGGAGCCTCGATCGCCTTACTCAGATATATCTTGATGAAATAGTTTAGCTGCACGGATTCAAGTATCCATCGTCTCAGATCGGGATGGCGATTCATGTCGCGCTTTTGGAGTAGTCTTCAGTCGGCATTGAGGACCAAGTTAAAGTTTAGCTGAGCTTATCATCCTCAGACTAATGGCCAAACAGAGCGGGTGAATCAGATTCTCGAAGACTTGTTACGGCTCTGTGGAATCGACTTGAAGTCAAGTTGGGACGTTCATCTACCATTGGCCGAATTTACATATAACAATAGTATCAGTCCAGCATCCAAATAACGTCGTACGAAGCTATGTACGTCCGAAAGTGCCGATCACCCATTTGCTGGGATGAAGTTGGAGAGTGGCAGATTCTCGATCCGGAGCTGGTAGAGCAAACTGTTGCGATGATCAAACTGATAAGGGGGAGATTGAAGATGGCTCAGAGTTGGCAGAAGAGCTACGCGGATACCCATCAAAGGCCACTTGAGTTCTTGGAGGGTGGTCATGTGTTTCTAAAGGTGACGCCTATGCAAGGAGTCACAAAGTTTGGAGTTAAAGGCGAGCTTAGTCCAAGATTTGTGGATCCTTTCCAAATATTGAAGCAAGTCACCCAGTAGCTTACCAAAATACCTTGTCGCCAGCACTGTCGGATGTGCACGATATCTTTCATGTCTCACAACTATGAAAATACGTGCATAATTCGAGCCACGTAATAGATTTTGGTCAGCTGGAACTGAAGTCGAACTTATCATATATAGAAAAACCGGTCCAGTTGTTGGAGCGCAAGGACAAGTTACTTAGAATTCATGCGATCCCCTCGTTCGCGTTCTTTGGAGAAACCATTCGGTTGAAGAGTCGACCTGGGAACTTGAATCTGAGATGAAGGAAAAGTTTCCTTTCCTATTTTCCTAGTGGTAGGTTCTCTTATTAAGTTTCAAGGATAAAACTTTTTCTTAGTTGGTTATGGTGTAGTGCCCCGTCCCTACATCGTGTCCCATTTATCGTCTATGGGGTACGTGATAAAGGAACACTGTCATTATCGATTTGGTCGAAACCGACTGGGTGGGATCGATTGAATCGATTGAACATGACCGATTGAATTAAGATCATTTTCTCATTATGGAATGGCTTCTTCGGAATCAAGTCCCATATTCAGCGGGTTGCACCTCGAGGATGGACTCTGCGGCTGAGTCGGGAGAGACCTCCCATTGCTCTGCTTTTCATGCCGCACTTCCTTTTTTGGCTTTGGCTTGGTTTTATGAATGCGTTTTCTTGAATGTTTTCGATGGTTTTTATGGCTTGTGTTTTTCGAATTTCGCATTTTCTATCGAACTCATTGAATAGAGCAGTGTTCTGACCAGTTGCTTTTACGATTTCAGGTGATTGTGTAGGTAATAAGATACCTTAAGAGGACTCACAAGTATGCATTGCACTACTGTGGAGATCCAACAGTAGTCGAAGGTGTTTGCCATTGATTATAAAAGAACAGAACAGTTTTATGGGAGGACTGGACTTTTACTTCACAACTACAAACTCGCTTGTACAGAAGAGAGTCTAGGAACAAAACCTAGGAAAAGCAATCTAAAGTACAATTGTTTTATTTTTTCTGGGGGCTGACGGTAGAGGCTCGAGAGAGTGCTATCAACTCTGCCTTACTCCTTGGACGATCGGACGTCGCTTCTGCACTGATAAAGAAATGCTCTTGCTGGATGCTCTTTGCTCTATACTTCTCTTTTTTTGTCTTCGTCGCTCTCTCTGCTCTCTCCTTTGTAAGGGAATAGCACCTTGCTATTTATAGGGTTTTGTGATAAGTAGGGTGTGCATTAATTGCTCCTTGAAAAGTGGACGGTTAGGGATTTGGTTAAGATTAGCCTTGATCTTGTTTGTTGGAAATCAATCTGGGCTGTTAATATTGATTACAACAAATCTGGGTAGTTAATGTTGATTGTAACAAATCTGGATAGTTTGTTGGAAATCGATCTGGGCAGTTAATGTTGATTGCACCAAATCTGCATTGTGATGATTTGTTGATAGCATCAAATTCGATGGGATAAGTCTCAGTCAATCTCCTGCCACGTGTCCCAAATGCATGTCATGTCGATTGCCATAAATCTGAATTGTTGGGATTTGATAAACTCCCGACACGTGTCCCAACTGCTGCGAGCGGCATGGAGGACTGTCATAGTTGAGCCGCATGAGTGTGGCCTTGAACCGCATGGAAGTCCTTCAATCTGAGCCGCATGGAAGTCCTTTAATCTGAGCCGCATGGAAGTCCTTACAACCGAGCCGCATAGAAGTCCTTACAACTGAGCCGCATGGAAGTCCTTTAATCTGAGCCGCATGGAAGTCCGTACAACCGAGCCGCATGAAAGTCCTTTAATCTGAGCCGCATGGAAGTCCTTACAACTGAGCCGCATGGAAGTCATTTAATCTGAGCCGCATGGAAGTTCTTACAACCTAGCCGCATGGAAGTCCTTACAACTGAGCCGCATAAAGAGCTTTGGAAATGGGTGGATCGTGCCAGCTATAAGGATTTTGTCTCGTCTCTCTAGGAGCACGCCATTATGACAGGGTCATCATTTTACCTTTATGTCAGAGCTGTCAATCCATCGTTGTCAGAGCTGCTGCTGTATCAGGGTAATTAATGAACCAGCTGCTCAGAGCATTTATGGCCATCTGTAAAGGCCTGTTTTGAGCCGCATGAGGCCACGTGGCTCCCCTACATCTTTCTGAGCCGCATAGAGCTCTCGGGTCTTTTGAGCCGCATGAAGGCTCCTTTAGCTATGAGCCACATGGGGTTGATTTCGAGGCCGCATAAGAGTTTATTTATATTTTTCATGCTTTTACAAGACCCCCTTCAAAGTTTTCAATTTGAAAAATTGAAATACTTTGAATAAGAAGCATGGATATGTCTGCATAAGCTCTTCCTGCCGCATAGACTTCTTTGGCCGCATGGGATATTCTGGCCGCATGGATCACTCTGGCCGCATAGATCTCTCTGGCCACATGGACTGTTCTGGCCGCATGGACTGCTCTGGCCGCATGGACCGGTCTGGCCGCATGGACTATTCTGGCCGCATGGACCGCTCTTGGCCGCATAGACTTCCTAGCCGCATAATGGTCCTGTGCCACGTGGGCGTCTCATTATTGCTCTTGATTTGTTTTGATTTGAAGCCGTCTTTTGGGCAAGATCCTAAGAGTCGGCTTTAAATATACTTTGGATTTGTCTCGATGACCGAAGAGTCTATTCTGTCTCCTAGGCGGCCCATAACTCGAAGCGCCTATCGGTCCACGTGTCCGCTGTTCGCCGATAAATATGAGAAAGTTTTAGAGAGAGACTCTTTTCTCTCTCCTCTTTGTTCAAGCTTTTCTTGCCCTAGCTTCCTGTAGTGCCCCGTCCCAACATCGTGCCCCATTTTCATCTACGGGGTGCACGAGAAAGGAACACTGTCGCTATCGATTCGGTCGGGACCGATAGGTCGGAATCGGCCAAGTCGATCGAACGTGAACGGTTGAATTAAGATCCATTCCACGTTATGGAATGGCTTCTTCGGAACCAAGTCCCATATTCAGCGAGGAGGATTGGCTCTGTGGCTGAGTCGGGAGAGACCTCCCGTTGCTCTGGTTTTCATGTCGCACTTGATTTGGCTTTGGCTTACGTTTTTGTGAATACACTTTCCGTGAATGTTTTCGATGGGTTTTCGTGACGCGTTTTCGAGCTCGCATTCATATCGAAATTCCTTGAAATACACAGTGTTCTAATCAGTTGCTTATGCGATTGCAGGTGATCGCGTAGGTGACGACAGCACAGCCAACCGGTCGCTCGCTTGAAGCAAGCCTAAGGCGAGTGGCTGACCTCTTTCGCCTCGTCCCTCTACTTCAAAACTCAATATGTGAAGTAAAATGAATGCTTGTCATAATAGTGTAAAATCAAAGAAATCGTAGCACGATTCTTTATGAAACACTTGATATCAACGGCTGGTATTGGAAATAGAATACATGTTCCTTATGCAAATCCACTTAGCCTATGCAAAGTAATGAATGAATCGATTAACGTTTATCGCAACGATACGGCTAAGTAAGCAAAACGGTCATTGGACAACTTGTCGACAAGGTGTAGTTTCCTCGAACGGTTACCTAGGCCAAGGGACCGATTCAGCCCGGGAGGAACGAGTGTATAACAAGCGCCAACCCTTCATCGGCGCGAGTTATGCGGGAACTTTCGCACAGGGCTCGCTACCCGACGCGAAAGGGTCGCCATCTAACTCAGCTATAGTCCGAGATGGCTTGACATTGCCAGTGGCCTTCACACCCCTTCTTCACTGCTTAACAAGTGCACGGGATACGGGATGAATGTGATAGTTGCTTAATGTTACACAATTTCATATGTTTGCCTCAAAACATGTTAACATGCAAATCGAGCAGGATGGTTAGAAAGATCATTGAAATAGCTAGCTAACATGTTTACGAAACTTCTTGAATCAAATGCAGAGCTTGGATTTTAATTAGCCATTCGCCAGTACATGTGTTTTGTGCTGATCCTCGCTCCTTGTAGGTTCCGCGAACCAGGAAGGACGTGCCAACTAGCTCGGCGACGTTCGTGACTTTTGAAGCTTCGGCCGTGCGTCGAAGACTTCCCCTGCGATTCCACTTTTGAAGGCTCTCGACAGTCCAAGGAAGATGACTCAGCATCCCTCCCATCCAGGTCACTGGAGTACTTTGTGTATATTGAGGGATGTGTGCAATGTATGGAACGACTATCTCATCGGCACTCTTTTGTAATTGAGTCATGTTGTAGCCCGCACGGCAATGAGTCTTGTATCGGAGTCTGTAAAAGATGTTCATTATCAATAAAATTCAAGTTTCCTTTACTTATTGTGTGAATCAATTTGTCTGCGTACTCTCTTAGATCTCGTGTCTCGGATTACCTTATGACTAGGCCTTGTGCGATCGCAAATTAGGTTCGCACGGCATCACGCCCGGGGGACGATTATCGATTCGACGGAATCGGGGCGTGACATAATGGTATCAGAGCACGGCTTTACGTCCTTGGCCTCCAATGTCGAGTTCTAGTCTCCAATCGTTGACCTCGTGTCGATGAGAAGAGTTGTTCCATACGCTGAACCCTGGACATTTTTCGAAACTAACGAGAGTTGTCTTTCCTTTTTCCCTGCAGTTACGGGAGCTCAGGCGGAAGACGAGACGAGCGCTTCCAGAGGCTCGAGTGCTTCTAGACCCGAGTATTCCGTCAACCCAACGGGAATGACGCCTACTGTAGCCGAACCTTCCGGCGACCCGATGCAACGTATGCTGCAGATGCTTGAAATGTAGCAACGTCAAAACGAGCTCCATTGTCAGCAAGCGGAGGCTCGTCAGACTCAATTTGAGAATCGGTTCGAGGCTCAATTCAAGCTGCAACAGCAGCTAAATACCCTCCAGCAGATCGTACAGTCGGTCGTGGGCAACAACAACAATTCAACGATGACGCCTGCCGTGACCCAGCCTGCGGTTCGATCCAACGAAGCCGAACCAGAGGCGCCCGTGCTCTCACCTGCGGCACCGAGAAGTTCTAACTTCGACGTGTCAAAATTCACTAAAAGCTGTCGCACTTCTTTCAACGGCACAAAAGATCCCTCGGTGGCGATCGACTGGTTGGAGGAGCTGGAAGACAAGTTCGAGCTTCTGGGTGTCGAGGACTCGAAGAAAGTCGCATGTGCTCAACTTCTACTTCGAATGAACGTGCACGATTGGTGGGCTGTGCAGAAGCGGGCTATTCGACGTGAAGACGAGACAGCGGCAATTTCCTGGGCTACATTCAAAAGTGCATTTGAGATAGAATATCTTTCAGCAGCCGTGCGACAGGAGAAAAAAAATGAGTTTATGCAATTGAGACAAGGGAATATAACTGTACGACAGTATGTGGCCGAATTCAACAAACTGGCCAAGTTTACTGGAGATTATCTACCAACCACTGCAAGTCGAGCTCGACGATTCGAAGCGGGCCTGCGTTCAACTATCCGTGCTCATGTTTCGGTGCCCGAATACAAAACCATGGGCGAGGCACTCAACCATGCCCTCCGTCTGGAGTCCGAGTACCCTCCTACTACTACCGGCGCTGTTCACTTTAATAACAAACGCCATAGTAATGCGGGAGGCAACAACGCACACAAGCTTCAAAATTGTGGGAACGGAGGCGGCAACCAGACGAAGGATCGAGTAGTTTGCACTTTCTGCCATAAAGAGGGGCACTTGATCAGCGAATGCCGATTGAAGAACGGTACGTGCCTCGGGTGCGGCCGAGCCGACCATATCGTACGCGACTGCCCGGGGAAGTCAAACCAGCGCCCACGATAACACCATCAAAACCGATGCCAAGCACCTCGGGCTCCACCGACCGCACAACAGAATGGCCAAGACCGTCGCCCTAATGCTCAGGGCCGTGTCTACGCCATGACCCGAGACGAAGCATTTGCATCTGACACAGTCGTGATAGGTATACTGCAATTCAATAATAAACCTGCTCGTGTATTATTTGATTCAGGTGCCACGCATAGTTTCATATCGGCAGACTTTGCCGCCGAGCACAAATTTCTACTGACACCGCTGGGTCTCGAGCTCACTGTTAACATCCCGTCGGGCATGCCACTAGCTGCAAATTTAGTCTGCGCAGACGGAATCATCTGTATAGGTGGTCAAAAGGTCAGTCTCGATGCGATAGTTCTAAATATTAATGACTACGATATCATTCTGGGGATGGATTGGCTCGGTCCGTACAACGCAATCATAGACTGCGCTGAAAAGAAGGTCACATTCCGTATACCTGGAGTGCCTGAATTCTGCTACTCGTGTGGTGAGGCATCGCCGACCTGCATGGTGATCTCTGCAATATCTGCTCAACGGATGCTGTATTCCGGGTGCGAAGGCTATCTAGCTTCCGTTCGAGACATGCGATAGGATGGTACAAACGCGGGTCAGACCGACGTTGTGGTAGAATTCCCCGATGTATTTCCGGACGAGCTGTCCGGCATGCCGCCCGATCGAGAGATTGAGTTCACTATCGATACCTTTCCCGACACTCGACCGATCTCGAAAGCCCCGTACAGAATGGCCCCTGCAGAGCTTAAAGAACTCAAAGTGCAGTTACAAGAATTGCTCGACAAGGGGTTCATCTGACCCAGTATCTCGCCCTGGGGAGCGCCCGTGCTGTTTGTCAAGAAGAAGGATGGCTCTATGCGTCTTTGTATCGACTACCGCAAGCTGAACAAAGCTACCATCCGGAACAAATACCCCCTGTCCCGCATAGACGATCTGTTTGATCAGCTTCAAGGAGCCGCGATGTTCTCTAAAATTGATCTGCGTTCGGGTTACCATCAACTCAAGATCAAGCCGGACGATGTGCCGAAGTCTGCCTTCCGCACTCGATACGACCATTACGAGCTCCTGGTAATGCCGTTCGGCCTAACGAATGCCCCTGCCGCTTTCATGGATTTAATGAATCGGGTGTTTCGACCATTCTTCGACAAGTTCATAGTAGTCTTTATCGACGATATACTCGTCTACTCGAAGAATAGACAGCAACATACTGAGCATCTGCGGACCGTGCTTCAGACCCTTCGAGAAAATCAACTATACGCGAAGCAAAGCAAATGTGAATTTTGGCTTAGCAGCGTCGCATTCCTTGGACACATCATTTCTGCTGAAGGCATTGCGGTCGACCCAAAGAAAGTTGAAGCCGTTGTCGATTGAAAACGGCCAGCGTCCGTCGGCAAGATTCGAAGTTTCCTTGGCTTAGCGGGATACTACCGACGCTTCGTGAAAGACTTCGCAAAGATCGCATCACCTCTGACTCGCCTCACCCAGAAAGGAGTCGCATTTGAATGGTCAGACGACTGCGAAGCTGCATTCCAAGAATTAAAGCTAAGGCTCGTCTCGGCCCCGATACTCGCACTTCCAGAAGGGACTGAGGGTTTCCAGATATTCAGCGATGCGTCCGGTCAGGGCTTGGGGTGTGTGCTGATGCAGCGGAACAAGGTGATATCTTTTGCTTTCCGACAGCTAAAGCCGCACGAGATGAACTATCCCACGCATGACCTAGAGTTAGCGGCGATTGTGTTCACATTGAAATTGTGGCGCCACTATCTTTATGGCATGGCGTGCACGATCTATACCGATCACAAGAGCCTCAAGTATCTATTCACGCAGAAGGAACTGAACTTGCGGCAAAGGCGTTGGCTGGAACTAATCAAAGATTACGACTTGACTATCGACTATACGCCGGGAAAGGAAAATGTTGTGGCGGACGCTTTGAGTCGGAAGTACATTGCCTCGTTATCCATCGACCCCAGACTGCTACGTGACTTAGAAGAGATGGGTATCGAGCTCCGAGTCAGATTCCGGAATGTGCAGTTGGCAAAGTTGCAGTTAGAGCCGGGCTTGCTTGATAAGATCAAAACCGCTCAGAAGGACGATCCGTACCTAAAGAAAATGCGAGATCTAATCTCGACGGACAGGACGACCGACTTTGCGGAAGACGAGACCGGCGTGCTTCGATTGCAGGGTAGGCTATGCATTTCGGACGATTCAGAACTCAGAAAGGAGATACTGTCGGAGGCGCACTATGCGAAATACAGTTTGCATCCCGGTAGCACGAAGATGTACAAGGACCTTCGCACAAACTTCTGGCGACATAGGATGAAAAGAGATATGGCACTCTTCGTGTCGCAATGCATGGCCGGTTAGCAGGTGAATGCTGAGCACCAAAGACCGGGCGGGGAGATACAGAATCTGGCGATTCCGGAATGGAAGTGGCAGTACGTGTGCATGGATTTTATTGTTGGTCTGCCGAAGACGCCGCAGGGAAATGATGCTATCTGGGTCATCGTCGATCGATTAACCAAGTCAGCGCATTTTATTGCCATCAAAGTTACTTGGAGCGTTGATCGCCTGGCGCAGATATATCTTGATGAGATAGTACGGCTGTACGGAGTTCCAGTATCCACCGTCTCTGATCGGGATTCACGGTTCATATCGCGATTCTGGAGTAGCCTTCAGTCGGCGCTGGGTACCAAGTTGCAATTTAGCTCAGCTTACCATCCTCAGACCGACGGCCAAACAGAGCACGTCAATCAGATTCTCGAAGACATGCTACGACTCTGCGCAATTGATTTCAAATCAAGCTGGGACAATCATCTACCTCTGGCAGAATTTGCATACAACAATAGCTATCAATCCAGCATTCAAATGGCGCCGTATGAAGCCTTGTACGGGCGCAAGTGCTGATCACCCATTTGCTGGGACGAAGTCGGAGAGCGGAAGATTCTCGGTCCGGAACTGGTAGAACAGACCGTGCAGAAAATTTGGCTCATTCGGGAAAGATTAAAGACCGCATAGAGTCGTCAGAAAAGCTATGTGGACGTTCATCGTCGCCTCCTCGAGTTTCAAGTAGGCGATCACATATTTCTCAAAGTGTCGCCCATGCGGGGAGTTACTCGGTTCGGCGCGAAGGAAAAATTGAGTCCGAGATTCGTTGGGCCGTTCGAAATACTAGAGCGGGTCGCCCCAGTGGCCTATAAAATTGCCCTACCACCGGCGCTTGAAGGTGTACACAACGTCTTCCACGTCTCTCAGCTACGGAAGTACGTGCATGACCCTAGCCACGTGGTAGATTTTGGCCAGCTGGAGCTAAAGTCAGACTTATCCTACGTTGAAGAGCCAGTTCAAATCTTAGAACGCAAGGATAAGTTGCTGCAAAATCGAGCGATCCCTCTCGTCCGCATCCTCTGGAAGAACCACTCGGTCGAAGAGTCGACGTGGGAGCTTGAATCGGAGATGAAGGAGGAATTTCCTTCGTTATTCTCGTAGAGGTAGGTTCTATCTTTAAGTTTCGAGGACGAAACTTTTTATTAGTTGGTTATGGTGTAGTGCCCCGTCCCTACATTGTGCCCCGTTTCTGTCCACGGGGTGTGCGAGAAAGGAACACTGTCGCTATCGATTCGGTCGGGACCGATATGTTGGAATCGGCCGAGTCGATCGAACGGGAACGGTTGAATTAAGATCCATTCCACGTTATGGAATGGCTTCTTCGGAACCAAGTCCCATATTCAGCGGGTTGCATCTCGAGGATTGGCTCTGCAGCTGAGTCGGGAGAGACCTCCCGTTGCTCTGGTTTTCATACCGCACTTGATTTGGCTTTGGCTTTCATTTTTGTGAATGCTCTTTTCGTGAATATTTTCGATGGGTTTTCGTGACGCATTTTTGAGCTCGCATTCATATCGAAATTCCTTGAAATGCACAGTGTTCTAATCAGTTGCTTATGCGATTGCAGGTGATCGCGTAGGTGACGACAGCGCAGCCAACCGGTCACTCGCTTGAAGCAAGCCTAAGGCGAGTGGCTGACCTCCTTCGTCTCGTCCCTCTACTTCAAAACTCAATATATGATGTAAAATGAATGCTTGTCATAATAGTGTAAAATCAAGGAAATCGTAGCACGATTCTTCATGAAACACTTGATATCAACGGCTGTTATTGGAAATAGAATACATGTTCCTTATGCAAATCCACTTAGCCTATGCAAAGCAATGAATGAATCGATTAACATTTATCGCAACGATACGGCTAAGTAAGCAAAATGGTCATTGGACAACTTATCGACAAGGTGTGGTTTCCTCGAACGATTACCTAGGCAAAGGGACCGATTCGGCCCGGGAGGAACGAGTGTATAGCAAGTGCCAACCCTTCATTGGCACGAGTTATGCGGGAACTTTCGCACAGGACTCGCTACCCGACGCGAAAGGGTCGCCGTCTAACTCAGCTATAGTCCGAGATGGCTTGACATTGCCAGTGGCCTTCACACCCCTTCTTCACTGCTTAACAAGTGCACGGGACACGGGATGAATGTGATAGTTGCTTAATGTTACACAATTTAATATGCTTGCCTCAAAACATGTTAACATGCAAATCGAGCAGGATGGTTAGAAAGATCATTGAAATAGCTAGCTAACATGTTTACGAAACTTCTTGAATCAAATGCAGAACTTGGATTTTAATTAGCCATTCGCCAGTACATGTGTTTTGTGCTAATCCTCGCTACTTGCAGGTCTCGCGAACCAGAAAGGACGTGCCAACTAGCTCGGCGATGTTCGTGACTTTTGAGCCGTACGTCGTAGACTTTCCCTGCGACTCCACTTTTGAAGGCTCTCAATAGTCCAAGGAAGATGACTCAGCGTCCCTCCCATCCAGGTCACTGGAGTACTTTGTATATATTGAGGGATGTGTGCAATGTATGGAACGACTATCTCATCGGCACTCTTCTATAATCGAGTCATGTTGTAGCCCGCGCGGCAATGAGTCTTGTATCGGAGTCTGTAAAAGATGTTCATTATCAATAAAATTCAAGTTTCATTTACTTATTGTGTGAATCAATTTGTCTGCGTACTCTCTTAGATCTCGTGTCTCGGATTACCTTATGACTAGGCCTTGTGCGATCGCAAATTAGGTTCGTACGGCATCACGCCCGGGGGACGATTATCGATTCGACGGAATCGGGACGTGATACTGCCGTCTTCTTCTCTTTCAATGGCTCCCTAGACTTCTAAGGCCTCCTCTAGCGCTGCGGCGAAGGGTAAGGGAGCGGCTTCTTCATCGACTGCGGCGCCCCCAGTTCACCCTGATGTTCACCCTGCCATTGCTGGTAAGATTGTTGGGAAAAAACTACATGGACTCAAACCCTAACCATAATGGCTACGTTGCATGTTTATACGCGACCCCTTCTTCGTCTTCATGGAACTGTTCAAGTTCATTGTGATGATACTGTGCTGTATGTGCCGCATGAGAGTTATCTTGTGGTTGTATCAGCACTTTGCAAATTGGGCCGCATGAAGACCCATCGATCAATGCCGCATAAGCTTTCTCTTGAACTGTGCGGTATGATACCCCACCAAATCAGAGCCGCATAAGATCTGTTAGACTGGACCGCATAAGCACTCGCTAAACAGAGCTACATGAGCTCACTTGAACTGGGCCGCATAAGCACCCACTGAATAGAGCCGCATGAGCTCACTTGAACTGGGCCGCATAAGAATCCCGCTGAATCAGAGCCGCATAAGACCCCACCAAATCAGAGCCGCATAAGCCCTGTTGAACGGGACCGCATAAGCACCCGCTAGAGAGAGCCGCATGAGCTCACTTGAACTAGACCGCATAAGCACCCGCTGAATTAGAGCCGCATAAGCCCTGCTAAACCGTGCCGTATGAATACTCGCTAAACCGAGCCGCATAAGCGCTTCTAAACCGTGCTGCATAAACACTCGCTAAACCGAGCCGCATACGCTCCCTTAAACTGGGCCGCATGAGGCCTCGCCAAAAATAGAGCCGCATAAGCTCAGAAACACTAAGTGGTTTTACCTGGCCATCTTCTAACTTGTTTCCTTTGTCTTTTTTCAGTGAATCTACCAGTCAATCCTGCGGGAGAGCCCTTGGTAGGTTCAGCCCAATCTGCGGTGGGTGTGCGGTTCGACCACATAGTCCTGTATGTGGTGAACCAGCTTCCCAAAGACGAGCCTTTAGAGAGGCTGAATGCTATCAAGAACCAGTCCTTCTACTTTCTCTGTGCTATGATAAACTTGGGGTGATTGGAGGAAGAATTCCTAAAGCCTGAGTTCGTCTTCGGGGATGCCTTGATTATGAAGAACCCCCAAGTTTTGGATATATCCGAGAGCTGGAGCTTCACTTCTGATGGAATGACGATCCATATTCCTCAGATGGAGCGTCATTTTTTGCTGTCATGGTTTAACATGCAGCCGATGGACAGAAAGATGGTGGACTCCTTAACTCCGAGCCAGTCGGGGATGTTTGTGGGTAACATCCATTATAACAGAAACTTGGGGTCAGTATATGCGGGCAGGGTATCGGTCAGTTGCTACGTGATGGGGTTGGCCCCGGGGACCTTCTCGAATGTACAGGGTCCCAATTTCAAGTTTTTTCAAGCTGACACTTTCCTGAACCAGCTTGCTAGGAAGGGGTCCTATCCCGTTGGCCGGTTGGTGCGGTTGAACTGGATAAACCCTATCCCTTCGTGGGCCAATTTGACCACGTGGATTCTGCGGAAGTATGAGACTCTCCTTCATGAGATCGGCCTCTATCACGCCATTCGGGGCACCTGTCACGGTCTGCCCATGAATAAGATACTGTTCATGGCTCTCTTAGAGATGTACAACCGGCGGACGGGAACCTTCTTCACGCCTGGAGGGGAAATGGGACTCGCTCTCCATGAGATGCATGCAGTTTCCAAGCTGCCCTAGGGAGAAGAAGTTTTTGAAGTGTATACCCCGACGAACAAAGAGTTCGAGGATTTGGATCGGCGGTTCCCGGGCTTTGTCGCCGTATACCGGGAACTACTATGTCATCATAGTACCTGCCACCAGACGTCCATTAAGAAGGATGGTAGCTCGGAAGGGAACCTTCCTCACACCCGGACATGGCTCACATACCTTTTTATGCTAGGTGCCTCTGGTCGGGGTTTCCCTCGAAATCCTCAAACCCAGGAGGAAGTTCATGACCTGGTGTTAACTGCCAAGAGGTCACGGGCCACAGACAACATGTTTGGGAGTCGTACTGACTCCTTCAGTTATTTTTATCAGGGTACTCAGCAGGTGTCAGAGAAGACACTCCTGGCAGGTGTCAGAGAAGGCACTCCTGGCAGGGTTCCTGATGGTGTGGCTGCGGAATTGCATGGTCTCGGGAGGGGCTGGTTCTATCGAGAGGATCAGCCGTAACTTTATTCTTCCTGCCGTGAAATTGGTCTTCGGGGCCAGACTAGCTCTTCTTCCAGCTATAGTGTACAACATACACCGTGGCCTCCGCGCCTTCTCGTCCAAAGTCATCGCCGTGACACGGCGAAGGACTTTGAACGCGTTGAACTTCCCCATCACTATCTGATGGGGTGGTTGTTGATGCACTACCGGTCTTTGATGAGGCCTGGCGCAGAAGACGGCGTTACGGCTGATGATGCCTTTATCTTCCAATATCACCATCAGCCCTGGGAGTGTAGCACTATGCCAGCCTGTCGGAGGGCTCTGGCGAGAGTGGACGGATACAACTTTTTTGTGTCTGTTCCTCATTTTACCGATGAAGAAGTGAGGGGCATACATATTGATGGTACCGGGCCTCCTCACCTCTTGTCTGAGAAGATGCTCCTTTGGTTGCGTAACATCCATCCTGCGCACCTAGTATACCACAACCGCAACACTGTCTACTTGGAGCCCTACTTGTCCAGTAGGTTCTCCCGACAGTTTGGGTATAGTCAGCTACTCTTGGACAGTCCTAGCGTTTGCCTGGGTTTTGAAGGTAGCGTGCTTGACGGCATCAGGGCTTGGCTTTATTATGACACAGTTCACACCTGTACGAGCTTCTCAGTTCCTGATGCTGAGGTGCCAGAAGAGATTTCGTATTTGGCGGCCATATACCATGTTGCGGCGAGCAAGCCTCCTGTTGGCTTTGACCCGAGTACCAGCTTTATTGTTGGTACAGGCTTGGCGGAGAAGCCCCAGGGGTCCAAGGCGAGGAAGAAGCGGGAGAATACAGTTCTTTTGTCGGACTCAGAGTCTGCCGACGCGGACGAAGAGGATGACGGGCATGACCCTGATAATTCTCTTCCTCCTGTTGATGAAGTGGTGGCGGATCAGCCGCCAGTCGTTCTTGGTCCTTTGCGCAAGCGAAGCAGGCCTGAGCCCGCCGTTGGTGGCAGGACTTATTCCGTGAAACGGACTGCGCCTAAACCTCGCAGGGTGCTCATCAAGGAGAGAGGCGAGGATGACGCCATTTCAGAGGTGAATTGAATTACATCCATCTTCTTCTTTAACTCTTCTTTTGAACTATGACCTAATAATTTTCTTTTTTTTGCAGGCGTCAGAAGAGTCGGATCCTCGAGAACTGGCCCCTGACTCTGAAGTCGATCCGACCTTGACCACTTTGATTAGTGATATGTGTGCCAAGATTATTTCTGCCGGGGTTCTTCCGATGACGGCTGAGGCTCAACCCGTTGCTGAGGTCTCAACCCAGGGTGACGTGGAATCTGCTGAACCCGTCCCCGAGGCTGCTGAACTTCAGCTGGGTGACGCTGATCCAGTTGTATCTCCTTCCGGGGTGGCTGGGGCAGATGAACCCGTTGCCTTCGGATCAGATGTGGCTGGTGAAGAGGCTACGGTAGCTGAGAGCGAACCTCAGTCCCAGCAACTCTCTCCTGGTAAGCTAAGTCAAATCTTGACCAGCGAGGAGATTCATTCGCTCTATCATCACATCCTTCGGGTTAAGTTGATTGATAGTTGCTTCGGACATACAGGTCCTGCTCCTTTACTGCCAACGACGGACACTATCGGAGGAGAGCTTGCCAGAGAGAATTTGGTGGAAGAGAGTGTGCCTCCTCCAACTTATATTTAGGGGCCTCCCGCTGAACCGAGTTCGGGAGAGCAGACGGCGGAACGACCGGGGCGGGGAGAAATGGTCCCCGCCATCTCCTCTATTTATATGGCTCCGGGGGTCGACCTTTCTGCCCTGCCGAGTCTCCAGACCCTTCGGGCTGCAGAGGAGGAATTGGTCGCTATTCAAGCGTCATTTCGCTCGGAACTTGTTTTCCTTGTGGTGGGGGCAGCAAGTTCCGGTATATCTTCTTCGTCCCTGCCAGCTACCCTTCCTTTGACGCCGTCTTCTACAAAAGTTCTGGATGAAGCGTCAAAGGATGTGTTTGACAGTTTTTACCGCCATCTGAGGCAAGGAATCGAGGCCACGGTGGAGAGGGGGGACCTCTTTTGCCTTGGCCCGTCAATGCACCCGGGGTCAGATCGAAATCCTTAGAACCCTCCTAGGCGGGGCAGGGATAGTTGAGCTCCTGGAGCCCAGATTGCTGGAGGCCGATCAGCTTGTGGCCCAGTTTCAAGTGCTACAACAAGTTGATCTATCTGCAGCAATAGATCAAGAGCGCACTTTTCTTATAACTGCCATGGAGAAGGTGAGGGTTGTTCGGGATACGGACAAGCCGATTATAATGGGGGACCTCCACCACCTGTCTCTACAGTATGATAAATTGAGCCGCAGGGGAGAGGATTGTATGGCTTGGGAAGCGGCCGCCTCCCGTGGGATAATTGATAAGAGAGTGCAGATCCTCGAACTTCAGAAAAAACTGACTTTTTTGGAATCTGAGCTCGAGGCCGCCCGCGTGGATAAGGAGCTGGTTGTTCAGGACGCCGACAAGGTCACTCGAGCTTCTGCTGGCTTGGAGCGTGCTCTGGAGAAGCTTGAAGAGGGTTGGCGGGCTCATTCGCATCTGGAGGACGCAAAGCGGCTGACTCAAGAGGCCGAGCGCAGGGCCAAGCAACGGTTTGAGCGGTCGACTGCCTTACTGAGGGACCGTCTCAGAGAACTATATATCGCCGAACCATAATCGGCCTTTTTCTTATTTATATTCTTTCCTTTTTGAGAGGTACATATTCCCAGAACATGTAGTATCTTTGACTTCCAAATAAAAGAGTATATTTTATTTTACCCTTTATTTGTATTGCTTGTTGCGTTTGTGGTGTTATGGTATTTGTCCCATTGGGAGACTATTTGTGGACCTATTACCCTTGGCATACCTTGGTTTTAGGTATGGATAACAAGTTTGATAGGGATACTTAGAACAATTCCACAGTAAGGCGGCTATGGAAGTTTCTGGTATCGGGAGAAAGAATGCCATGGAGCAGCTGGGCTCCCGGGACATGATGAGAAATGAGGCGCATGTACTAGAAAACTTAGTACAACATTTGTGGTCAACAGAGGACATTTGTGGTCAACAGAGGACATTTGTGGGCCTATTATCCTTGGCATACTCCGGTCTTGGGTACGGATAATAGGTCGAGAGAAAACCAACATATTTACTCAGAGGTAATGAGGACGTGGTAAATATGGAGGTTTCTTCAATGGAGCCTTCCTACTCAGAGGTAATGAGGACGTGGCATGAGTGGACTCCATGAAGGGTACATAGAACAACTCAGAGGTGATATGGACGTGGAAGTTCTACGTGAGGGGGTGATTTGTTTTTTGGCCGAAGCGAAACAACTCAGCGGTAACATCGATGTGGTTGTTTCGAAAAATTTGTGGATCTGTTACCCTGTTTATGCACTAAAAGTGCGGGCATTAGATCATGAGGAAGATGCTCTTTTGGGAAGGAAGTTCAGAGGTATGATCATACATGACTTACTACCCAGAAGATGCGATATAGATTCATTTGGAGTGACCAGAGTGTAAGTTCAGTGGTAACTGTGGGTACATAACTCAACAATCTGGAAGATTTGGAGTCATAGTATAAGTTCAGCGGTACCAGAGGGTACATAACTCAACAATCTGGGGGATTTGGAGGATGTCATTTTAGACATAATACTTCTTCAGGAACTTGCCGTTGATGGGCAACATGAGCAAGTCTACGTTTTATTTGGCGAGGCGGTAAGCACCATTGGAGAATACAGCCTCGATGACAAATGAGCCTTCCCACTTTGGCTGGAATTTGCCGGCGGTTTTGTGAGTCATAACCATCGGCCTTCGAATTGCCAGAATGAGATCGCCCACTTGGAATGTTCTGATTTTAACCTTCTTGTTAAAAGCTCCCAAGATACGTGCTTGGTACAGCTCGATTCGTTGTTGAGCTAACAGGCGCTTCTCATCTAGGGCTTCAAACTCTTGTAGCCGACGATGGTAATTATCATCCGTCGTCAATCGATAGGTGAGGGCGATACGGAGCGAGGGGATTTAGGTTTCCAGAGGGAGAATTGCCTCGCTCCCATACACTAGAGAGAATGGTATATTCCCGGTGGCCGTCCAAACTGTGGTACGGTACGCCCATAAGCACTCGCTAAGCTTCTCATTTCAGTCGCGTTTGTTGAAAGACACGAATTTCTTGAGAAGCTTGATTATGGTTTTGTTGAATGCTTCTGCCAACCCATTCGCTGCCGGATTGTACGGCGTTGAAGCAATATTATGGATTCAGTGTTTATCGCAGAACCGATAAAAGGCGTGGCTTGCAAACTGCGGACCATTATCGTGGATGGTCCTTCGGGGCAGTCCGAAGCGATGGATGACATAATGCTTAAGGAAGCTGATCACGTTTAATATCTTCACTTCTGCAAGCGGAACAGCTTCCGCCCATTTGGAGAAGTAATCTGTGATTGCGAGTATGAAGCGGTGTCCTTTGGACGAAGGTGGAGTGATCGGACCGATGATGTCCATTTCCCATGCTTCGAATGGCCAGGATGCCACCGTTGGATGTAAGAACTCGGATGGTTGGTAGATGAAATCTGCATGGACTTGACAGGTTTTGCACTTCCTTGCATAATCTATCGCATCTGCAACCATCGTGGGTCAGTAATAGCCCATTCGACGAAGGCGGTCTTGCAATTTCGGGCAAGACTGATGGGCCCCGCAGACGCCGTCGTGAGCTTTGCGTACAGCTTCTTTGGCTTCTGTATTTGACAGACATCAAAGCAGTAATCCATCGTATGATCGTCGATACAATATTTTCGTCTCCGTATCATAGAAGAATCTGAGGGAACGCCTTCTGATAGAAGTGGCTTCTTTTTGATTCTCTGGCAAGATGCCGTAGACTACGAAGTCAATGATTGGCTGTCTCCAGTCTGGTGCTTCATCGACTATCAGAGCAGAGTAACTCTCAACACATTGAATATTGTTCTTGGGATATACCAGTTCACGGCCTATTACGTCAACCAAATGGTGAGCATGGTTCGGAACCGCTAAGGAAACGGCAAGGCCTGCTAGGGCGTCGGCTTCAATGTTCTGGAGCCTGGAAACGTGTTCTATGAAGAACCCTTCCAGGGACAAGATGATGTCAATAGCTATTTGGTGATATGAGATCATGTCCTCATGACGAACTTCGTATGAACCCCGAATATAATTGACGATTAACTGTGAATTGCCGTATGCTTCAAGATACTCTACCCCCAGCTCCTTTACAAGTCGGAGACCAATGACCAAAATATTGTACTTGGCCACGTTGTTTGAACATGGCTCCGTGAGGGAGTAAGCCCGATTGATCACCAGCCCGAAGGGAGAAATCAGCAACACTCCGACTCCAGCGACGATGTTACCCTTGGGCCCAGTTCTAGAAGCACCGTCGAAGAACATTAGCCATACAGCATCATGAGAGGCCACATTTGAATTGGCGACCTCCCCTTGAATCTCTTCGTCTATTCTGGTTGACTCCGAACCTGGATGAGCTGCTAAAAAGTCTGCCAGAGCTTGACCTTTAACAACTTTATGCGGGACGAAGATCATGTGGTAGGAAGACAATAATATTGCTCAGGTAGCGAGGCGAGTGCTAAGTGCACCTGGTTTGGTCATGAGGACCCTGGGGGGGTTAACTCTTGATATGACATGGATGGTTTGTCCCGTGACGTAATGTCGCGTCTTCTGAATGGCGAATACCAGAGCAAGGCACTCCTTCTCCACGGTAGTGTATCGATGCTCAGGCCCCATCATCATTCGGCTGAGGTAATATATAGCTTGCTCATGGCCTGCATTATTATTTTGTGCTAGTAGAGCACCGAGAGAATGCTCCATAGCTCGCACATAGAGTAAGAATGGCTTTCCAGCAACTGGGGCCACCAAGACTGGAGGGTTCGACATGTATTCTTTGATGTTGTCGAAGGCGCGCTGGCACTCTTCATCCCATACGAAGGAGACGCCTTTCTTCATGAGGTGCGTGAAGGGTTGACATCGTCCGGAGAGGTTAGAGATAAACCTCCTGATGTAAGCTTGCCTTCCTTGAAGGTCTCTGAGTTCACAGAGATTTCTTGGAGGACCCATCTCCATAATTGCCTTCGTCTTCTCAGGGTCAACATGGATACCCTGGGAGGTAACGATAAAACCCAAGAACTCCCCGCTGGATACACCCAAGAAGGACTTCGTGGGATTCATCTTCAAATTGTGCACCCGCATCAAGTCAAATACTGTTTTCAGATCATGCAAATGATCTTCTTTAGAGCGGCTCTTGACGGCGATGTCGTCGACATAACACTCCACTGTCTTGCATAAATGATCTCTGAAGATGACGCTCATGGCTCGTTGATAGGTGACGCCAGCATTCTTTAAACCAAATGGTATGACTGTGTAGCAGTATGTGCCAATCGGTGTTCAGAATGATGTATGCTTTTTGTCATCAGGGAACATCTTGATTTGATTATACCCTGAGAAGCCATCCATGAATGACATGTGCTCAAAGCCGCATGTGTTGTCAATCATTATATCTGTAATAGGGAGGGGAAACTCATCCTTAGGACATGCCTCGTTCAGATTCCGAAAGTCAATACAGATTCGGATCTTCTCATTCTTCTTGAGGACTGGTACTATATTGGCTACCCAGTCTGGGTATTGTTCCTCGCGAATGAAGCCGCTGACTATCAGTTTGTTGACCTCGGCCTCGATAAAGTTCATGATGTCTAGGCGAAACCGTCGTTGCTGCTGCTTGACCGGCTTTGCGTCCGGACGAATGTTGAGTTTGTGAAGTACAACCTCGGGGTTTAGCCCTGGCATGTCTTCATAGCTCCAGGCGAACACGTCGATATATTCTCTGACGAGTTGCAGTAGCGATTCTCGCTCTTCGTCTGTCAGACTTTTGCTAACAAAAATTAGTTTTGGAGAGGACTCATCACCGAGGTTAACTTGCACGACCTCATCTTCGGTGGGAGGCTCTTTTTGTTCGAACCGTTTCTCCCATTGCACGTCTAGCTGTTGGGCCCATGGCTCTAACTCAAGAATTTCAGAAATGTCTTCATCTTCTTCATAGGCGTCGGCGAATGCCATATTGACAGTCCAAGTCTGCCTGAGCATGTCCCCAATGCTAACATCCGAATCAGAAGTGGGTGAACCGGACGAATGATAATGCCAGTCGCATTCCTTATCTGAGCTTTCAGGGGTCGTTGCAGGTGTAACATAACCTAACCCATATCTGGTCTTGTTGAAGTAATCCCGTGGTTTTCCAGCCGTGACTGGTAATTGTAAGGGTATCTGTCGACCAGTGCCGTAATTTAAGCCTGACGTAGTCTCCAGGTCATACCCCTATTTTTGCATGAGGTACTTGGATCGAGAGCTATACAGATAAAGGGGCAGTCTCTCGGCATCGGGTTCGAGATTGACTTCTTCTATCTTGAAGGGTTGTGGATTATTCTTCCGGCCGAAGATGATTGGATGGTCCTCTCCCTCGACTATGAAGCAGGCGTCTTCCTCGGAAGTAAGTTGGTTCGCGGTGTAAATATTTGTCACCTGTGGATACCTATACCGTGTTCCATGGCATACATTGTACAAAGCTTATTAAGCTCGAGGTTGTTCAAAGATAGCCTTTATTGACGAAGTAAGGTATCTTTTCCAGTGGAATTACATCATCTGCGGATGGAATATCAGTATGAGCAGCCACATACTTGGCCAGCTCTGACTCTTCTTCAGCCACCCCTTGTATCAGTGAAGACTGGGAGACTGATTTGGGCAGCCTGATCATCAAGGGTTCCGTTAATGGAGTAGAACGTGGAGTCGTTGGCGTACTAGCGACCCCCAGTTTGGTGCTCGGTGCTGGACGGGGAGTGGTTGGCTGGCTAGCAGTCCCCGGCTTAGCGTTCGGCTGTCGATTCATTCTGGAAAGACGAATCGTCATCGGTTTGACAGAGGGATTGAGCTCCTCTGTTTGTTGCTGGCTAGCTCTAGGCAGCCTGATTGTTAGTGGCTCTGTCATGGGTCTTGGAGCTTGGCCAGCCCTTGGCAATCAGATTATCATCTGCCCTTCCTGTGCGGAGAGGCTGATTGTATCCTTACGCAGAGTGGCTGTAAGGGGTACAGTTCTGCCAAGCTTGCGGGCTTGGAGGTGGATCGTCAGAGGTTCTTCCACTCCAGTTGCCGCCTCAGTTTGAGCTTGAGTATCTCCTTCGACAAGGTGCCTTTTCGACTTCTCGTACAAGCATGAATCTGAGTAGTAGGATTCGATCCCTTTAAAGTGATCGATATCGGCAAATTATGTCCTCACAAAGCCGTGCTTGTCGACGTACTTGAAGCACTGGTGCAGTGTGGAAGGCACGATCATGTAATCGTGTATCCAAGGACGCCCCAGGAGAATATTGTAGGAAGTGTCCGCATCTATGACATAATAGGTCACTTCTGACTGAAGGTCGCCGATTTGGCACTTCAGGTGTTCCCGATCGGATAGCTTCTGCCTGAATTAAAACCGCTGATGGCAGTGCTTATCGGTGTTAGGCGATGCATTGGGATGCGCAGATGGTGCAGCAGGCTTTTCGGGATGATTTTTATGGAAGAACCGGGATCAATATGCATCCGATCAACCTTGATGTCGCCAATGTATCCAGTATAATACAAAGGGCGATCGTGCAGGTTGGTCTTTATAAGCATATCCTGTGGAGTGAAGAAAATGTTGGGCATTGCACCTGTGCAAGCGCTGTCTTGGAGATCTGTAGGCGAGCTCTCCCCGGTGAGATTGGACTGAGCCAGATATGCGTCTACATTCTGGAGTGCCTCGCTCAGTGCGACGCGAACAACTTTGGAGAGTCTCAAGAGCTCGTATAGCGACAATTTGGCCGGTGTGTTGGCCAATTGTGCCAAGATGTCAAAGTTGTAGGGCATCTCCAGCCCATGAGGTGCCTCTTTTCGGAGTGGTTTGTCAAAGCGAGTCTCCTTCGGCCTAGGCTTGTCGGTCGTCGGAGGCTGAGAAGGTCCTGGAACATCAGCAGTAGCCGACTGATGATATTCAGCCGGGTTACCCGGTGTAGGTTAGGATTGTGCACCCGACCGGGTGATGACAGCTATAACTTCTTCGACCTCTACCGAAATTGTACGGCAGGATTTGACTTTCCCATTCTTCTTCTTGCTGGTGGAGGGTGGTGTGGACTGAGTCACTTCAGGTACCAGGTCCGGATGGACCCACATGACCTCCCCTCGTGATGTGGTAAGGGGTACTAGACCAGCAGTCTGGTCTCGGAGAGGTAGAAGATTAACAACCTCCATTGTTGCCCGAGGGATGGGCACTACGCCGTCTTGAGTCTTTGTCGGAGGGAAGCTGCCGAACTGTACTGACACCATGTTGGCTGCCACGGTCACCTCTTCAAAATCAATGGCGAGGGCCTTAGAATCGATGAGATGCTGGATGTATCGCTTCAGTTGGAAGCAATCTTGCGTAGCATGGTGGACGTAGCGATGGTAGTGACAGTACTTAGGGCTCTCCGTTTCTGCCGGCCGAGGTTCCCGTCTTGTTCGGGGGAGCTGAATTCTACCCCCTTGTATGAGCATGTCCAAGATGGGCTTGACATGGCTGTCCTCGAAGGAATAGGTCATCTGAGGCCACTACTTTTCTGTCGTCTTTGGTTCAGGCTTCTGGGCTGTGTCGTCCACCATAGCCTGCTTGCCCTTGTTGTCTCGGTTGTTGGAGGAATTACTGTCGTTGTTGTTGTTGGCATTGGGGCGTTTACCCTTGTCCTCTCCCTCCGAGATGTGCAGTCCCAGTTGGCGAGCTTTCTTCAACTTGTCTTCTGCGCTAGTGGCACTGATGATGAATGTCTTCCAGTCCTTAAACTGACTTTCGCCCATCCAGAGGCTGATTGTGGAAAGCAGCCTCTTTTGACAGATTTCAATCAAGGAAGAATCTGGATTACCAGATGGCAATTTTATCGCGGTTTGGCGAAACCGCTCAATGTAGTTCCTTATTAGCTCATTCTCACCTTGAACAACGTCCATGAGGGTGGACATTGTCACATCTTGTCCTACATCGTAGAACCTTTCAAGGAATATGTTTTTGAAGCCGGCAAAGGAATGGATGCAGTTGTCTGGCAAGTTGCGGTACCAGTCGAAGGCGACCCCTTCCAATGCTCCAATGAACAACCGCGTATGGATGGCGTCGTCATGCGGTAGATGGTCGGTTGTGACTTCGAAGTAGGTGATGTACCTGCTTGCAGGTGTCTTCCCATCATATGGATTGATGTTGAATGGTTTATATCTTGGTGGGAAGGGAACGTCTCTCCATGCAGCAGGATACGGTTGTCGTATTCTGAGGTCCTGGCAGGTTTTTCGGGCGTGGAACATGGTCCGGAGCTCCTGGACCTCTTTTCTTGCCTCCCTGGCTTCGTCTGCAGCGGTAGGAGCCGATATTATAGGAGGGTTGTCACCCGGGGTTGAGTTTGAGTCCGCATTGGCCGCGAGACCCAAGCTTGTCTGCCAGACGTCCTTCCTTGCAGAGTTGGTAGGGCTCATTTGATCTCGTCCACGGATTTGACCAAGGTATGGAGTATGGCCTCCAGGGTGTAGATGCGTTGGCGATCACTGGGACCGTCTTGGTCGTTATTTGTCATGAATACCGTCCTCACATGAGGAGAGATGAAAGGAACGGTGGAGGACGCGCCCTCTGAATCATACCCTTGTACTGAGAAATCGTCAGGGTATGTGGGAATGTTCTCCTCTGGTTCGGACTCAGAAGGAGTGGTATCGCAGCTTCAGAGCTTGCCTCGTCTTGAGAGTTGTGGACGTCCTCGGGGACGTCAGAACCTGCTGCATCTGTTGGGGGAACTGTTTCCCCTGGATTATCTTCTTGGAACACCGGATTGTCATGGATGTTCGGAGGAGTGCTACCCCCCGGCTCCAGTGCCTCCCAGAGATGTGGACGACGAATCTCCAAGTGTGGCAGATTTCATTTTTGAGCGGGTACCTTGAAAAACTCCTCCAGTGGTAGTTGTGGACAGCCGCTTGGACGTGAGTTTCTTGGTCATGCTGGTTGAGATTTTTGGGCTGGAGACATTTGTTTTCTTCCCTCTCCTGCTGCCAGGGATTTTCTGAGCAGAATTACAGGAGGCGACGAGAAGTGCCTCGTCCTCTGAGCTTGGTTGTTGCAGTCGTTGGAAGATGGATTGTCGGTCTTCTTGTACCGCCGAGTTGTTGCAGCAGCAGTTGACAATGACTTGGGTGCAGTGATGTCCATGGAAAGACTTTCTGCACACCGATGCTTCTTCTCTTTCCTTGCGCTTATGAAGGATCACGTCACGCAAGTCAGGTGCGTCTCAAGCAAACTTTACACCTAATTTGTGGGCCCGGGAATCCCGAGCATCAGAGTGTGTCGACACTATGTTTGCTCCCTGATTGTTGGGAGACTCTTGGGAACCACTCTGTCCGTTTGCCGTCGGGGGCTGGACTCGAGTGGTTCTGTACAACTTTCTATCGGAGGCCCGCATAACGGTAAGCGGAGCGCTCGGATCGTCAGAGGTTAGGACAGCTGACTGAGGTCGCCGAGCCCGTGCTGTCCTAGACTTCTTCGCTCTAGCACCCGAGGGTGCATAATAGGAAGAGTCCAAATGGTGCCGCACAGAGTCTGACACATTTTCTTGGGAGCATCTGGAGTCAGGACCGCATGAGAGGCGGTCAAAGACTGAACCCGAGCCGCCTGGAGCAGATGATCTGCGGCTGGGATTGGTGGCCGCATAGGCTGTCTTCATGCCGCTGGCATTTGTGGCCGCTTGAGCAGTTTGCATGAGGTTGGGAGTTGTGGCTGCATAAGGCTCCTTCATGCGGCTAGCAGTTGTGGCCGCATGATCCTTCTTCATATGGCTGGAAGTATTGGCCGCATGAGTCTTCACCATACGGTTGGCCTTTGTGGCCGCATGAGTCTTCTCCATGCGGCTGGCCTTTGCGGCCGCATGAGTCTTCATGCGGTTAGCGCCTTTATGCGGCTTTCGCACAGAATTCCTCTGTGTTCCCGCAAATCCAGCATCGTAGTGCTTTCCTCTATCGGACTTGGGAACAACAGGCTTCTCTGTGGGTTGAAGTGGGGCCGCATACGAATCTCCACCGTCCTGGACAGCAGAGAACACTTCGTCCAGAGCTTGGGGAGAAGCAAATGATTTGGGCCTCTACTCCCCGAGGGCCTTCTTCGTGCGGGTTCGCTTCTGGACCGGGCCAGCACTCCCGTCGGAGAGCATTTCTTCAAACGCCTGCTGGTCAAAGCGGACGACCAACATCTGTTGCGTGGAGCCGAGCTTGGCGGCGTCCGATTGCGTCACCAACTTCTCAGTCGTGGAGAAGTTAGTCCCCAGCAGAGTCGCCATCGTGTTTGCCATTGATTATAAAAGAACAGAACAGTTTTATGGGAGGACTGGACTTTTACTTCACAACTACAAACTCGCTTGTACAGAAGAGAGCCTAGGAACAAAACCTAGGAAAAGCAATCTAAAGTACAATTATTTTATTTTTTCTGGGGGGTTACGGTAGAGGCTCGGGAGAGTGCTATCAACTCTGTCTTACTCCTTGGACGATCGGACGTCGCTTCTGCTCTGATGAAGAAATGCTCTTGCTGGATGCTCTTTGCTCTATACTTCTCTTTTTTTTTCTTCGCCGCTCTCTCTGCTCTCTCCTTTGCAAGAGAATAGCAGCTTGCTATTTATATGGTTTTGTGATAATTAGGGTGTGCATTAATTGCTCCTTGAAAAGTGGACGGTTAGGAATTTGGTTAAGATTAGCCTTGATCTTGTTTGTTGGAAATCAATCTGGGCTGTTAATGTTGAATACAACAAATCTGGACAGTTAATGTTGATTGTAACAAATCTGGATATTTGTTGGAAATCGATCTGGGCAGTTAATGTTGATTGCACCAAATCTGTATTATGATGATTTGTTGATAGCATCAAATCCGATAGGATAAGTCTCAGTCAATCTCTTGCCACGTGTCCCAAATGCCTGTCATGTCGATTGCCATAAATCTGAATTGTTGGGATTTGATCAACTCCTGCCACGTGTCCCAACTGCTGCGAGCCGCATGGAGGACTGTCATAGTTGAGCCGCATAAGTGTGGCCTTGAACCGCATGGAAGTCCTTCAATCTGAGCCGCATGGAAGTCCTTTAATCTGAGCCGCATGGAAGTCCTTACAACCAAGCCGCATGGAAGTCCTTTAATCTGAGCCGCATAAAAGTCCTTACAACTGAGCCGCATGGAAGTCCTTTAATCTGAGCCGCATGGAAGTCCTTACAACTGAGCTGCATGGAAGTCCTTTAATCTGAGCCACATGGAAGTCCTTACAACTGAGCCGCATGGAAGTCCTTTAATCTTAGCCGCATGGAAGTCCTTACAACCGAGCCGCATGGAAGTCCTTACAACTGAGCCGCATAAAGAGCTTTGGAAATTGGTGGATCGTGCCAGCTATAAGGATTTTGTCTCGTCTCTCTAGGAGCACGCCATTATGACAGGGCCATTATTTTACCTTTATGTCAGAGCTGTCAATCCATCGTTGTCAGAGCTGCTGCTGTATCCGGGTAATTAATGAACCAGCTGCTCAGAGCATTTATGGCCAGCTGTAAAGGTCTGTTTTGAGCCGCATGAGGCCACGTGGCTCCCCTTCGTCTTTCTGAGCCGTATGAAGCTCTCGGGTCTTTTGAGCCGTATGAAGGCTCCTTTAGCTATGAGCCGTATGGGGTTGATTTTCGGGCTGCATAAGAGTTTATTTATATTTTTTCCATGCTTCTGCAGAAGGCTTTAGTGATACAAGCTGATGCTCAGAAGTAGAGAATGAAAGGTCCACATGAGGATATGTCTTCTCCATAGGTGGAGCTACTATATCGTGAAAGTCGAAGAAGCAGACTATGATCTCACACTCTTCTATGGAATCTGAGTTCTATGCACTTGCAGGTACAGCGGATGAAACAAAATGGCTTCGGGAGCTCATGTATGATCTTCCATTGGTTGGTGTGCAGATTTCGGCGGTACTGATATACTACGATAACCAGGCAACTGCAGCGGTGGCATCAAATGACCTCTTCAATTGTAAAAAGAGGACTGTGCGATTAAGTTAAATGGCGGTGAATAATCTTATCAAAATAGAAGTCATTGTCGTGGTTGATGTTTGGAGCCAGGAGAATCTAGTATTTTTGTTAACCAAAGGTCTCGAGTGCTAGCTGGTCGAATACACAGCAAGAAAAATGGGCTTAAAGATATTCTGATATTGTGTCTTTGTAATTATACCATAAAATTTTATGCTATTAGTTCAAATAGAAATCTACTAGGCATCTAGCTTTTGGTTTAAGGAAGGACCATTGACTGAAAGAATATTAGGAACATTTGGTAGTCCTTTGAGACTTTAAGGAATTACGGACCCAGAAACATTGTTGTCTAGTGTTTGTTCTTTGTATAGAACAAAGTCATGTGGGAGGATGGCTAAGAAGCTTTAATAAGTTCTCGGGCATTTGGATTGTTCGACGTGCTTTACAGGAAGCACGGGAAGCGCATCACTACAAAGGAGCGTAGTACTCCTTGCTACAGAGGGGTGACACCACCAAGAGGTACCTTGTGAGAGTAAAGCCTCGACTTCGGGCCATGTCACAGTTGCGTAGCACCGTACATAGACAAATGACCTAATGCTGTAGAATGATGAGTGGTAGGCAGCACTACAAAGAGGTTGTGCCTCATGTTACAATGGTGTGACACCACCAAAAGGTACCTAGTGTAATGTCCTGCTCCATACGGTGCATTATGCTGAGTCATTGACTCGAAGAGTTGCGTTGAGAACAAATATGATGTGGTGCATGTTGATGATAAGTCTAGGCGATCAAATTATTATTTCGAGAATTGATGGAGCAGCTTCGGCTGAGAATGACATAGTCAGATTTTGGGAATTGGTCGGGTAAATGCTTAAATGATTATGTTGGTTGACAATCGAACTAGAACCTCACCAACGAACTTGGTGACACGGATAAGTGAATGCGAGAATCGTGCTACGCACGAGAGCGAGCGATAAGAGAATGACTTTCAAGTTGCATCATTGAATTTGAATTCACCTTGCAATTGAGCTTGCGTGAATCGAACTTATATTCAATGTTGCGAGACGGACAAGTTGAAAATTTGGCTAGAAATTTTCTACTCGATAGTAATCGAACATAAGGCGCATTGTAGATACCTTCATGTCAAAGCGATTATTGCCTTTGAGCATCGCCAACTCGAATTGAACTTTTGTGTCGGATAGATTGTTGCCTTTGTGCAATGTGAATTTAAATGTTGCGTTGAAAAAATTTAAGCACGATATCTAGGTAAGTCACCTAGCGGGTGTAGCCCTAATTGTTGATGCATGTTGCAAGTCAACAAAGGAAAATTGTATCGAGATGAGTTGCAATATGAAACTACAGAAATAGTTGGGCAACGACTTCGAACGCAAGGTGTTGCGGAGACTCGTTACAATTAGTGCGCGACGGCTTTACGGACGCATATAATTGTTGGTCCATACAAAACTTACGAAATGAGAAATGTGATTTTTGAATCGCATCATGTGCCGTGACTTTTGTTGGATGATCACGTATCCATCGAATATGCATATGCGATAGATTGCGAGAATAAACACTAGAGCCCAAGTCCGATCGAGAGTACGAAATGGCAAGTAATTGAGGATATGAAGTTACCTGTTTGCTTGGTTCCAATTTCCTACATCTGAGCTTGACTGAAATATATATATTGGTGCGATGCCTAAAATATGTGTATGAATCCAAACTAAGTTGTATGATTTGTATGATCCAAACGATAGTGAGACGAGATCGTGAAACGATTTAGAGAAACACTTGGAATTGAGTGTTGGTTTCTGTTCGAGGACGAACCTTGTTTTGAGTAGTATATTATGTAATGTCCCACTCCGTACGGTGCATTATACTGAGTCGTTGACTCGAAGAGTTGCGTTGACCCAGAATATGTATCAATGCGAATCAGATGCAAAGAGTTACGTTGACCCGAAGAATGTATCGAGTAAGATTGATGCAAGTATCAAATTGGCCCAAGAGAAAGCATTGAGTCGGTTCGAAGATTCTAAGAAATTGAATCGATGCAATGCACAAGTCCCATTCGAACGAATATTGATTTTAGTTGGTTTGTGTGCAGGCTATACTTTTATGCTGAAATATGAGAGGTCGATATTTTGTCTTGTTTGCAACAGAGTCCGTAAAACCAAATCATCGCCTCGCAACAAACTGAGGCATAGGCATGGTAAGCCAAATCGGTCGGATAATTCAACGAAACACGAAGTGATCAAATGTTAAGTCAGAAGAGTTGGTCGTGAAATAAAGTTATTAAATTGAGTCGCATCGGCTGGCTAAACGACAAGGCATATCGGCTTAAGGTGGGAGGACTTTGATCATTCTTTTCTACTCCTTCATGCCTAAGTAAAATGTATCATTGTAAGCTAAAGTTAACTTATCGAGTCCACGGACGTGGCTCGATCGAGAGAAATCGTAGTACGTATTGAACACTAGATAGAATAATTAAAATCAAATGTGCATCAAATGCACGAGTCGCTATTGAACATCGAAATACCGTAATGGCGAGCGCCTAGGTGCGCAAGCTATAAGAAAATATAGAATAACTGTATCGACGAGTGCCTCAGCGCACAAGTCATTCGTACTCACATACGAGTTAGAAGGCTAGCACATTGAAAGATTATCGAGGCGGGTGCCCTAGTCTACGAGCCATGAACTTTGAACACTAAGGCATAAGAACTTGGAATTACTGTATCGAGGCGTGCATTGCATGCACGACTTGAAGAATAAAATCGTACAAAGAATGTGAGAACATAGAAAGAGTGAGAATATTGAAAGAAAGAGAAATGCAAGCCGACGTAATGTCTGAGTTTCGGACTCAAGACTATGTTTGGTTGTATGAGGAGTGCGTGTTGCATGATCAAATGGACTGTGAATTAACCCGTGCAAGGGTTTGTTTTCTCGAACAGATCACCGGGGCATCAGGACTGTTCGGCCTAGGAGAAATAAATAATCGTGCCTGTGAGCACTGATGCATTGCGAGACCTTCAGTAAGGATCGTAACCGAGGCTGAATGGGTAGCGTCGTAATGCCGGTTGAGAAACATAAGTCCATTCTGCCATATGTGAATGTCAGTGATCTTCATCTAGATAGGAGCCGGTAAGCTGAATGACGCAGGCATACAGAGATCCTGCTCAACGATCACTTATAACATGATAGGGAAAAAGTAGTAGGTATTCATCTTGCATCAGCGCAAAGGCGAATGCCTCGACTCGGTAAAAGTCACCACGAAGGAACACGAGAATTGTATGTTGCTTGCTTGCTTGTTTACATATATCAAACATAACATAGTTTCCATGATAACATGCTTTACTGCTTTCGAATATGCCATAAAACTTACCCTAAGGCAAAGATAGAAAGATCACTAACTTGTATGCTGCATGATTCAATACATTACTTAATGTCGATTTAGCAAAGTGGGTTAATATCAGTACGCGAGAGGATTAGTACTGATCCCCCACCAGATTGCTTGCAGGATGCAGGTAATAGATTGCTCACGGCGGAGCTTCGATTGAGTGTGCTGAGGCATGGAATGCTGTAGCATATTGAGGCATGCGACCGCAATAACACTCAGACTTGCAATATGATTGATGCGGCCAAGATATAGAAGATATAATATATGGAACGATGAAATCCTCTGTGGGCCAGAGAGAACTTGAGTGCCATAAGCCAATCCGGCAAATTCAGTTGAGCTATTGAAGGCCTTTGTAACCTCAGTTCAGTTATCATTAAAGAGAATTGTTTCGTATACTCTATTTCTTCCACTGCTAATATTAAATCACAGATAACTATTTGAGAACTTGTCATCTTACCTTATACGAGTGCAACTCCAGACTCGTATGGTATCATGCCCCAGCGAGGATAAATGATTCAGATAGATCAATGCGAGGACGAGCAATTTTTCGGGTCGAGGCATAACAAAGTGGTATCAGAGCTCTAGGTTCAATTTTCTCAGGATGCTTGCTTCGGTTCAATTCCAAAGAGTTTCCCACCACCAATCAAATCACTCTTGACTCTACTCGATGTCGTACTGGATGTTCCATACAATAAGTCTAATACAAGTCGTATAATTTTGACGCATGTGTTTTGGAAATTACATGATGTTTGCTGAGAAAGTCGTGAAAGGTTTATTGCATTGAGTGCAACAAGCCGTAAAATGTTTGTTGCTGCAAGTGCAACAAGCCGCGAGATCGGAATTGAGATGTTTGTTGCTGCAAGTGCAGCAAGTTATGAAATATGAATCGAGATGTTTGTTGTTTCAATGCGACAGTCGATATGAGAAACATTGGTTGCATCGATATAATAAAAGTCGTGAAATGTTGCTATATGAATTGCAACGAGTTGAATTGTAAATGATGCGTTGCAATGAAAATGCAAGTTGATATCGAATGTGTTGAACGGATTCGAGTATTGGCTTTGAATGTCGAAAATTAATCGTTGTACGAGGTGCAACGAATGTCGAAAATAAGACGTTGCACAAGGTGCAACGGATGTCAGAAATGAATGTCGAAAATGAATCGTTGCACGAGGTGCAACGGATGGAACAAAAATCATAAATCATTAGAAACAAATCGGTTCGATTGTGCACTGAATTTGTGTTGGCAAATGAATACATTGGCCGAGTTTAATCGAATTTTGATTAATCAAAAGTTACGGTTGTTATCGGCATGATCTCTGCGAAAATCATGAGTCGGAATAGATTGTTGGTTTACCGAGTATGATGCGAAGGAAATAGCTTGATTTTCTAGTGGTATATGCCATACCACCTATGCAATGAATGACTCGATTCGGAGTGGTATATGCTATACCACTTGTGCGATGGATCGCATCGACACTTTGTGAGAATTGCGGAAGGTTTGTCCGCAACGAACGGGATATCACCGAGACTCGATTGAAAATTTGTATGACGGTATGTTGATGCAAGTATTCTTCGATAATCGGTTAAAACGATAAGGCATGGACGTGTATCAATGAATGGTACGTCGGACGGAAAGTCGGTCGGATGACAAAGACTAATGAAACGATTATGCCATGAGGCAATAGTCGGATCGGTCAGATGAGAAACTTGAACGTTATAAACTGGTCGCATGACTTGCGAACTCAAGGAAAATGTTAGTCTATGTAAATTGAAATCGGATCGCACGACTTGTGAGCTCGATGAAATGTTGGTCAATACGAATTGTAATCGGGTCGCACAAATTGCGATCTCGATAAAAAGTCGTTGATGCGAAAAAATTGTGCCTAAGAGATAGTTGGTTACATTACGACGAAGCTCATTTGAGTACGACTGAAACATAAAAAACTTAGAGGGCATGATCGTATAACTCTAGGGCTTGATGTAGGATAATCGGTAACTCGGTTATGCAATCGAAGTTTAGTGCGATGTTGTGAATCGGAAAACGATTTGATGCATATGGAAAAGTTCATTGATAACTTGAATGTATGCAATGCGAGCTAAGTCAACGTTGATACAGATTGAAAGTTTACCCTCGCGCTATCGAAATTGATATGACCTATCAAAATCGATACGCATGGAAATGTATGCACAATGTGAGAACACAAAATAGGGCATGCCTACGATATTGAGATTTTCGAAAATAGCAATACGAAAGTGTCGAGCTGGTTGCTAGTAAACTTTGTGATTGATCGTGATGAGATTATAAAGACACCAACGATTGTTTCGATGCGTATAGCATCTCGTGTGTCGATCGTGGGTAGATAGACTCGAACTCAATACGAGTAGATGTTTTGTGAATTACAGAATCATCGACAGTAGTGCATGAATTATACGAAGGATAGTTGCACCTCAGTTGCGCAGATAGAAATAATTTTGTTCGAATTTGGGTAGTCCCATAGATAAATTATCGGAATCTGATTTGGCTCCGAAATAAGATATAACATGGTTCGTATTAACTGTCCTTCATTAATGATTCATAATTATCAAGCATAGCTTCGGGACAGCTGACCCTAGAAGACTTGACTGCCAAATCAAAAATGAATGTTGCAGACCCATAAGGTGACCCCTATGATGTCGCATATGGAATTGCGTCGAGAACAAATATGATGTGGTGCATGTTGATGATAAGTCTAGTCGATCGAATAATTGTTTCAGGAATTGATGGAACATCTTCGGTTGAGAATGACATAGTCGGATTTTAAGAATTGGTCGGGTAATTGCTTGAATGATTATGTTGGTCGACAATCGAACTAGAAACTCACCAACGAATTTGGTGATACGGATAGGTGAATGCGAGAATTGTGCTACGCACAAGAGCGAGCGATAAGAGAATGACTTTCAAGTTGCGTCGTTGAATTTGGATTCACCTTGCAATTGATCTTGTGTGAACCGAACTTATATTCAATGTTGCAAGACGGACAAGTTGGAAATTTAGTTAGGATTTCCTACTCGGTAGGAATCGAACATAAAGCGCATCGTAGAGACCTTCATGTCAAAGCGATTTTTGCCTTTGAGCATCGCCAACTCGAGTTGAACTTTTGTATCGGATAGATTGTTGCCTATGTGCAACGTCAATTTAAAAGTTGCGTCGAAAAAATTTAAGCACGATGTATAGGTAAGTCACCTAGCGGACGTAGCACTAATTGTTGATGCATGTTGCAAGTCAACAAAGGAAAATCGTATCGAGATGAATTGCAATGTGAAACTTCAAAAATAGTTGGGTAGCGACTTCAAACGCAAGGCATTGTGTCACGACCCGGACCCGCTTTTTGGGATACGAGTTCGTGTCCAAGCCAGCCTACGCCGCAGTATCGGCGGTAGAATGCTGTCTAGCCACAATGCTCAAGATCATATAAAATAATAACTTGTTGCTCATTCACAATAACTAATTAAATTTATAATTTTCACAAGTTTTACATTTGAAGATAAACTCTTACAAATGTTGAAAACTACCAACAGATCTAATAGTCTTCTATGGTTGACCTCAACATATACCCATGTCTTTCCAATGCTAAGAGTAGCCGTGACTAACCTGAAAAATGTTGGTTTTCAGTCAGAAATGGAACGAGTACAATCCAAGCATGCAGTCCCAAATATATGATAACGACTATAAAAATAGTGAGAGGGCATGACATACATGATGAAAGAAATAAACTATAAAATATGACACGAAAAATATAGCGAGACTATAGGGACAAGTAAAACATGGAACACAAAACATAACCATCTACGTTATTTGAAGTACACCTTCCAATATGTAATCAGGCTGTTCCACTACACCGTACGGTCTATACTGTCTACATTGCATGAAATAAAATACTGTCCACACTGTTTATATTGCATAAAATAAAGCATTGTCTACGATGTTTACATTGCATAAAATAGAGCACTGTCTACGAGGTTGATCACATATCTACTCAGTATATACTTCCCCACATGACTACTACACATGGATTAGTCACGACAGTAAATCACGGAACACGGTAAAATAAGCATGGTATCATGATTAAAATCTATATGACACTAACCTGTGTATCGAACGTGCCAAGAATCAAATATATATTACTAATAATGTAATTATAGTAATTAACAATATTGGAAACAAAACATGAACTGTACTCGCCTGCTGTCCTGAGCTGTTAATAAAAGTCTGGTATAGCAAATAAAGCCAACTGCCACAAACGTCCTCGGATGCTGAAATAAATATCACGAACGTATTTGGTATAAAAGATATGTCTAAAAATGCCTACCAAAAAGTCTAATTCTGGACACAGAGGCAAAATCATAATTTTGGGTCAAAATGATATCCGCCATTGGACACGCTTTTCATCAAAAAGTGTGCCAGTATCTACGGTCTCTAAAGTCGTCAAACTACATGTCTATGGGTCCGATTTGATGATACAAACCCAACCGTATGTCCAAAGTTGAATTTCTGTGGACCATACACAAATTCGTCCGTTGGATAGGATCACGGGCTCGCCAAAATAGCATTCTGGTCGACCTTCTCAGAATCAGACCAAACTTGGCATACAGGACCAGAAAAATGACATGATTCTTATGGTACAAGTTTCGTCTCGAGAAAATGAACGTATACGAAGTTATGGCCTAGTTTGCAAAGTGGCCGATATTGGGTATTTCGACCGATATGTCTTGATTTTGTCGCGCACGCACAACGAAATCGAGTTCCGTCGAATCCCACACGTCGAAAACATCCATACGCGTCTTTCGGTGCTCATGAGTTGTGACCACGTTGCACGATTTATTGGGACGCATGCCATATTGGGAAGTTTGTTTTTCTAAATTTCAACAGTTTGAAAACAATTTTTCGTCAACATTGGGAAGCCGATTTCTCGGTGCACATTCGTCGAAATTGACTTCTGTAAAAAGGGTTCTGTAGCCCTAGGTGTTGTATATGACTGTCTTTAAGTTGATTTTGGAAATTTCTCGTATTGGGTTCAGAACTTCTTTTGCAAATCAGTAGTTGGGGCAGATTACTGTTCCGTGTTCGAACAGTTTTCACTCGACTTTGTGTCAATTTCACGGACAGGTTGCTCAACTTAATCCTAACCTATTTACTGGTATGTCAAGGTGGTTATGTAGTCTCTCGATAGGAGTTTATATTTTCAAAAATAATCGAGCAAACAGGGAGGAAACTGAGTAAGAATATGGTACCTCGAGGCCTTGGTTTTGAACAGAGGACTCTGTTCCTTTTCGGGTTTTTCGATGACTGTGGTGGGATTTGGCGGCGGAAGGCGGTCATGGCGGGACGGCGGTCTGTGATGGATTCTTCCATAGTCGAGGGTCATCAAAAGAAGGTCAGGCATAGTTGATTTCGAAACTATTTCTTAGGGTTTTCGGAAAAACTGTCGATGCACCCTATATGTATACTGACTTTTCGAACTTAATCCGTCGGTTTAAATCTTGTTTAAACCAAGATCCAAATTCCATTTGCTAAAGGATAGCCTTTATATGATGTGATGCAGGTTTTAAATCGGATTTTGAATTGGAGGAGTTGAATTCTTAAATCTTCCTATCATTTGCAGTAGTGTGGGTGGAAGGGTCGAGTTCTGGGGGTTTATCCATCTCGCGAGAAATTCCATTTCTCGCGAGATGTTGAGTTTTTTTTTTTCTAATAATATATAAACACAAATAAAACCAAAAATCTTATTAATAAATTAAATTTTATATAACTCTAGATTAATATAAAGTATCTAAGATTTTATTTGTTATGAAAACTTCCCTTTATATATAACATGTAGTAATTATTTGTTATCTAAGAATTGTTAAGTAAATAACCTCTAAATTTTAATTAAAAATTCTTATATTCCAAAAAAACAAAATAATGACTCCAAAAATTTATATATGTAAAATTCCTCATTGTATAAATCATGTATACAATATCTACCACATAAAATATTCATCATAAAATTATTGATCATATTAGTACTCATAATTAAATAAAATAATATTAATAAAATTCTAATAATGAAATTAATTAATAATTTAAAAAATTTGAGGGGGTTTACATCCTATCAAATTTATAAGAATTTCATCCTTGAAATTAAATTAAACCTAATATCAAGAAACAACAAGATTAAATATAAAGGGTGAGCAAGTACGTTCAATCGTAACCTAGTTTTCGAAAACATGGATGAGGTAATTAAAAGCAATCCAGATTTGGTACCATATTTTATAAGATAGGCTTTTCTTGGTTCAAGGTCCTACCCAACTTATAGAAGTTGGAAATCCGTGAAAATCATCATTATTAGACTTCTCGGAGGACCGTTTCTAAGGAGTGGCACGAGGGTATTGGTCACTTCTGACCGCAGTCACGGATCCTAAGGGAACCTAGATGTTGGCATGGCATTTTTGGTTAACAACTTCTATAGGAGGATTACTACAATCTAATATTGTTCCTATCGGCCATAACAAGATGGTAGGAATCTCTTGTTCGAATATAACTAGAACACGTCGGTTCAATTTTTTTTTTCAGTCTTTGCCTAACATGGGTAACTAAGACAGATAAGTCCATAATAGTGCAGAATCTTGCTATATATATTGATTAGGTAAGGATCTGAAGTCTTCAAGTCATAATGACTAGGGTGTGAAGTTTGTTGGAAGGGAAGGCTTGTTTGGTGATCTAAATATCAAAGTCGTAGCGGAGGGTATCAATTGATATGGATATGATTGGACATTATGAACCATTATTTTATTAGTTCAATTGGAACCAATCTATCCCAATCCTTTGCTAATTCAAAGGAACCCTACGTTCTTAGAGAGCCTTGCCTATACACTTCAGCGATTCCGTTCTCGAAATTCAATCCAAGACACGATTCTATGATAGAATGGATTTGAAGAATCAAGGTTGCGATCTTTTACCACGGTTATCTAAATGCACGAGCAAAGGGATATAAAATGCAATATGAAGATCGTATCGCAACTTCCAAACAGATGGAAGAACGGTTACGAATGGAATCCAAGTTTGGCATCTCATTCTAAAAGTCAGAAGACACTAAGTTCAAGGTTCTACCCCACATACAGAAATTGGTTAATCGTGAAGGCACAGTAATAGTTCTTCTAAGGAGGTCAAATTTTAAGGAGATGTATGAGGATATGAGGTACTTCTGATCGTAGTCACAGACTCTATAGGAAGCCTAGGTTTTACTTATTGCCTATATTTGACCATGTTTTCTTAAGGTAGTAGGAGAGGTCTTTGCCAAGCATAACCAGAAACAAGTTGGTACAACGAGATTCCACTCATAGCATATCATAGACTACAAAGAGATATAGTTAAAGGAATTTATGGAAGAAGGATTTAACGTACCAAGAGGACTACATAATAAGTGTAGGGACCTATTTCATGAAGTTGGTTTTAAAGTCCAAATATGACGATATGCATGGATGGGTTTAACTGGGTCTCAATGTGTTCGCTAATTGGACATCGATCTTTGATTGAATAAATTTTGGATTTTAATCTATATTGGCTAGACAAGATCCCATAAAATCAATCTAGACCATTCCTATTAGGTCAGGGTAACCTAGCATAGATTCTAACTCAAGTGGTTGGGCTAATTGCCAGTCGGGTTGGTTAACTTGGTTCCTAAAGTCCAAAAATGCACCCTCTGTGACTTTTGAGTTTAAGTAGCACAAAAGGACTCAATTTTGTGGCACACTAGTGGCATGTGCATAGTGGGCTTCGAGTAGATCACAACCATATATTGGGTCGAAAGGTTTGACTTGAGGTTGAGTCTCTAATTGTAGTCTGGAAGTATATCAGTATTATGGTAAGGGTTATATTTTAGCCTTTTTGACCTGAAAGTCGTATCATAAAAATAAAGTACAAGGGGACATATCTAAGTGGGACATGATGTGCCTAAGTGAAGGTTGACTCGTCTAGGTCTTGCATATGCAATTTGTTGGGGGGTAACAACGAGTATTGCACTCCGAATATCAATGTCATGGTAAGTGACACCAAAAGATCTAAATAGAAAGTGGGTGTTCATGAGGCACCAATTTGTCATCCTAATAGGAACCAACTTATCATAATCAACCAATAATTCTAGTAAATCCTAAAATTAAAAAGGGCTTGCAATCTATTCACTCCAGAAACTATGATACTGTTTTAGGATTTATGAGGTTAGAGAATTTCAAGGTCGTTATATTGTACCTCGACTCTTGGTTATAAAGAATACCACACGACGTAATAGATGATGAGGTATGGTAGATATGAATTAAGCCTGAAGATCGTTTCTTTGATTTCGGATATATGGAAAATGACTGTATATATATAGCTTCCGTGGCCATAGGTGGTATGGCGAACCAAGGGAGACTTCCTTTGTCTAACTTCCAGCAAATATGAGCATTTGCTTTCCCGAAGTAAGTAAAAGGGAAAAACAATAAAGAGTTCAAGGGAGAGAGAATCGAATGTGAATACAGGGTTCCAAAGGTAATTGAATAATTCAAGAGAGTTATTAAGGCAGTTGCGGATGAGATCCTTGATACACCTATATCTCAATCCACAGGGGATAGTCATATGAAGAGCGAACCAAGTGCACTATGGTTGATCAGACCATAATACATCGATTGTAATTAGATAATATGTTAGTGGGCGTCCCCAATAAACACATGTCTGAACAAGCTCGATAAAGAATAAGCTTGCAAAACTAGGCTATAATAGCAGCGTTAGTCAATATATTCAAAATATAAGTATGCGAGAATTATGATTGAAAGAAGGTAGATGTAATTCAAGTTTTCTTAAGAATCTAAGCATTGTCCGATGTTCGAACCTCTATACTTGTCCTACTTATCCTTTTTGTCTAAGCCCTTGGTCGACCAATGGGTTAGGGACATCTAAACTCTATAGTCTAGGTAAACCTATTAGTATCAGTCAATTACCTCGTTAATAGGTCTTAAGTACAACGAGATGTTAGATTGGGAGGCATGCTACCCAAGTTATAAAATTTCTACTAGTATTTGCTTTGAATCAATGAGACATACAAATTATTTTTCTAACCTCTATAGTATCCGAAAACTGTAATCATGTCTGAAGTCATTTTATCGATAATTTATGTCTCGCCAATGTACACCTGACTGTAGTAAACCCTTGGTTTCGTGACTCTAATATAATATAATATCGGATATTTTATTAACTCTATCCAATATTGACATAAAGATAACTAAGATCAGAAGTGGACAACTTAAGACATGATATTAACAACATTCGATGACCTACATTTATATACTTAAAATTTAGGGGTCGTGCCTCACCAGTGCGCTGCTAGTTACAGTGAACCCTGCAGTTTCCGTAACTCAGATAATTGGCAACAGTACGCTGCTGTCTTGCCATCGTAGGTCATCAATATTATTTCAACTATATCCCTAAGAATTTCAAAGGAGTTTTTCGAGATTCAACTAGCGAATCATGATTAGAAAAAGGTAAGTATCTTTTCTTTAGGTGAAAGTATCAATTTTGAAAAACAATACACTTATTAGGAAGAAATGACAGAAGACAAGGGAAATATTTTAATCCCTATCAAAACTAATTCGAGCTTAACCTATGGTGATTGAATCAGAAATTATTTTGAAAATAGTTCCTTATGGCAAAAAGGAAAAATAAATAAGTAATTCGGATATGATGACGATATTTAAGGAGGGCAAAATAAAATTTGAACAGATGATCAAGAATATGGATATGATCATAGGAAGGCCTAGTTTACAAGCGATTAGTCTACATACCTTAGATCATACCATCATATCAAATACAATGGTCTATCACTCTAGGAAAATTCCCTAAGTTGCCTAATAGGGTTTTAAAATTCAATAAATTATTGGCTAAATCATACGACATACAGAGTAACCTTAACTACCCAACAGTCAATTTGAATAGGTTTTTCTAGTCCTAGCCATTTTCCTAAAATCAAATTAACCCTAACTTGTGAATGAGCATTTCCTAGTCGTAGGTTCGCAATAGTACGACTAACTTAAGTACTATAATGAGTTTGCATAATTTGCAAAAACTGATCTGCATGGGCCACCATAAAAGCTTGTCACGACTCGTACCTGCTTTTTCGGATACGAGTGCGTGTCCAAGTCAGCCTACGCCACAGTATCGGCGGTAGAATGCTGTCTAGCCACAATGCTCAAGATCACATAAAATAATAACTTGTTGCTCATTCACAATAACTAAATTAAATTTACAATTTTTATAAGTTTTATATTTGAAGATAAACTCGTACAAATATTGGAAACTACCAACATATCTAGCTAGTCTTCTATAGTTGACCTCAGCATACACCCATGTCTCCCCAATGCTAAGAGTAGTCCCGACTAACCTGAAAAATGTTGGTTTCCAGTTAGGAATGGAACGAGTTCAATCGAAGCATGCAGTTCCAAATATATGAAAACGACTATAAAAATAGTGAAAAGGCATAACATACATGATGAAAGAAATAAACTATAAAATATGACATGAAAAATATGGTGAGACTACAGGGAGAGTAAAACATGGAACAACGGAACATAACCATCTACATAATTTGAAGTATACCTTTCAACATGTGATCAGGCTGGTCCACTACAGCGCACTGTCTACATTCTATGAAATAAAGCACTGTCTACACTGTCTACATTGCATAAAATAAAACACTGTCTACATTGTCTATATTGAATAAAATAAAGCACTGTTTACGGAGTTGATCACATATCTACTCAGTACGTACTTTTCCACCCGAGTACTACACATGGATTAGTTACGACAATAAATTACGAAACACGGTAAAATAAGCATGGTATCATAACTAAAATCCATATGACACTAACTCGTCTGCCAAACGTGCCAAGAATCAAATATGTATTACTAATTATGCAATTATAGTAATTAACAATACTAGAAACAAAACATGAACTGTACTTGCATAGTGTCTTGAGCCGCTGATAAAGGTCTAGTGCAGCAAAGAAAGCCAACTACCACAAACATTCTCGGATGCTGAAATAAACATCATGAATGTATTTGGTATAAAAGATGTCTAAAAACGTCTATCCAAAAGTTCAATTCTGGACACAAGAGCAAAATCATAATTTCGGATCAAAACAATTTTCATCGATGGATCCGCTTTGTATCGAAAAGTGTGCCGGTATCTACGGTCTCTAAAGTTATCAAACTACATGTCTATAGGTCCGGTTTGATGATACGAACCAAACTGTATATCCAAATTTGGATTTCGGTGGGACGTGCACAAATTTGCTCGTTGGATCGAGTTGTGTGAGACTTGTCTCACATTATCGGTATTTATATACGGATACATATTTTTTTACTATATTTCGTATTTTCTTGGTTTTTAGAACGCTTTAAATTTTTTTCAACATATAGATTTTCTCCTTGACCGGCATATCGCCAGTATACCAGTGTATACCGATGGCATACCGCCAGGACGGATTTTCTACATTCTAGATATTTTCGATTTCAGATATTTTCAAGAATAGTGTTTCCAATATTTTTGTAAATAGTATTTTGGATATTTTGATGAATAGTATTTAGATATTTTCGTGAATAGTGTAGATGCATCCTATTATCCAATGGATACTTGTTTTCTTTGGATCGCTAGGATTGACTTAGATCTTCATATGGACACCATCCAACGGTTATGATTAATTTCCGCTTCTACATATACACTTTCACTTTCTCTCTTCTCTCTCTTTTTATTCTTTTCACTCTCTCTACATTTCTTCTTCTCTTTTCTCCCCCTTGGAGCTTGCCAAGAGCTTGGCCTTGAGGACTTGGGTGTGGTGTCTAACCCCTCTAGGAGGAGGAGTGGAAGATTAGGCTTGGAGCTTAACCCAGACAAGTACATCTTGCCAAATCTTGAATATTAATATTTTGTTGTCATTTTTGTTTTCCTTGGTGTTAAATGCTTAGAATGGTCTAGATTTTTTACTTCTCCACCTTCTTCTTCTTTATTTACTTCTCCAACCAACCCAAGGCAAGTATACTTGCTTCAGGATGGATCTCAAATTTTATTGTTCTATTGTCTTCCTTGCTTGATTCTAAGCCTCTTTGGAACTTGGAGTTTTTTGGTTTTCATGTTTACATTTTTGTAGATCTAAGTTTGATTTTTTTTTTGGGTTTTCATGCTTTTGATCTCTTAAACTTTGTTATTTCCGAAATCTTATGGGCCTATGTTGTGGAGAATTTTATTTTACCCAATATTGGCTTTTGAACCGCTTGATTTCGACTTATTTTGAAGAAGTTATGGCATTCCTTCAACTCATGGGTTCCCTAAGCACTTCGGTGCTGATTTAGGAAAGATGAACAACCTGCACCTGCGCATTTGCGCGCAGCCTGCACCTTCCTGCATAGCTTGCGTACCTTCCTGTGCAGCCTGCACACTTTCCTACACAGACTGTACATGCACTTTCCTGCGCAGACTGCACCTGCGCTTTTCTGCGCATACTGCACCCGCGCTTTCCTACTCAGACTGCACCTGCACTTTTCTGTACCGACTGTACCTGCACTTTCCTACACAGACTGCACTGCACATTCCTGCATAGACTGCACTGTCCTTTTCTGCACTTGGCCTTTTTTGTTTGTTTAAGCTGTTTTGTAGCTAGAATCTTGAAAAACTCAAAACATGAAAGTTGGAGACCTCCGTCTTGCTTCAAGAATCTTCTTGTTTCACCTTAATTGGAGTTTATATGCGACTGATAATTTCAATTATAGTTCTTGATCTTCTTGGCACACTTAGTCTAACTTGTGACAACCCGACTTAATAACTTGTTAATATTGAACTTAACTTAAACATGACACAATGATCTCATCTTGATGATCTTGTATAGATAGAAAATAATTGTACACCCTATATGCACTTGACACTAGCACATGTTCAATTATTATTCTATGTCAGGTACTTATTTTTATTTAATCCTTCTCACATGACATGATATGTCTTTCCTTTCGATTATTTTTTATATACTATGATATGCATTGTCATGCCTTCCCGAATTTATTGTACTCTACAGTCTATGCCATGTCTATTATTTCTTTGTTGTGGCCCGTCGTTGCGTACTCATGTTTCATGCCTTCTTTGCTTACTAGATAGTGATCCGTCGTGGTGCACTCTTGTACATGTCTTTCCTTGCTTATATGATAGTGGCCTGTCATGACACACTCTTTATTTCTCTATAGTGACCCGCCGTGGTGCACTCTTGTACATGTCTTTCCTTGCTTACATGATAGTGACCCGTCGAGGTGTACTCCTAACCAGTACTCTTGACATGACAAATGAACCCGACATGACATGTGAAATCTTGAATGCTGTTGCGACAACCAATCCTGACTTGTTAAGTGTAACTCTTGTCTGGACACCGTAGTTGATTTTTTGGATTGTGATTGTACAAGCTAGCTTTCTCGTTTTGTATCATGTCTAGGACATGTATTCCTGGTTACCACGGTCAGGGATTCATAATGAATCTAACTAGGTTAAACGACTAGATTGATCAAGTAGTTCAGATAGATAGATTTCCTAGTTACAGGCGATCCCGTTATCCCGGCCACACCAGTAGACTTGTAGCCTGCCGTCGAGTAGGGCGCATTTCCAGCACACTGTCATGTGTTGTGCTATAAGTCACCAAATAATTCCTGATAATTCTTGTAACTTGATAACTCTTGTAGCCTCGCCTGGATAACTTGGATAGTCTGTAAGGCTTGTGACTGCAGGAAATACCTCAACTACATCTTGTTAGTAATTAGGATTGTGATAACACTAGTTAGCTAATGTATAAAGTCGTACTCATTGCTTGGCCATGATTGTTGTTTGGAGTCCAGTCTAGTCTAGTTTTGTCTAGGCAGTGTCCGAATTTTTTTATTTCAGTACATCATTGTTTATGCTTTAATTTTGCCGGTAAATGATTAGAGATTAAGTTCTGTTCAGGAGAAGGGTTACAGCCCTGGTCCTTGTTTGGTTTACGGGTTGTAACTTGGATTTCGAAATAGTTTCTAAGTTATCTTATCATTTGTCATTCTATATAGTTGTTACATACTCACATGTCCTAGTTATCTTACATGCTCACATGTTCCAGTTAGCTAACATGCTCACATGTTCTAGTTATCTAATATGCTCATATGTTCCAGTTATCTCACATGCTCACATGTACCATTTATCTTAAATTGTTCAGTTTATTTCACATGTTCACATGCTTCTATTTAATTCACATGTCTACATTTTACATTATGTCACATATCATTTACTTTATGCTCCATGTTGTTTTGCTTATTGTCTTTTCTATTCTCGGGATAAGTGCATTGGTAGTGCACGAGTCTCGATCCACATTTACTTATTTCTGTCTATATCTATTGCTATGTTAGTTATTACTGGTTTTAGTTCATAGTGTGGCTTCCTTTGTGGTACTTGCTATTGGGGGTCTGACTCCTATGGTTTTGCTTGGCCAGATCTGATAGAGTCCGAAGGATCTTCCGTACTAACTACTCGATGGTGACTACCCGGGGCACCAGAGTACCTTAGTGGATTTTTTATTTCATTCTCCCACTAGTTATGTTCATTATTCTTTGTGGTGTTTAGCCTCCGAGCACATGTTTTGTATCTTGACATTTAACCTACGGGCCTAAATTTGATTTATATATTCTAGACTATAGCTAGAGCTTATCATGTATGACTACTTCTATTGCTAGTTCTTCATTTTGTATTACTAGCTTCATGATCATCCATATATGTATAGTTTAGGACGCTTTACTATTTTATGTCTGATGATCATACTTCTTTTACTTTGCATATTTACCTATGATTGAGATACCTATGATTGCTTAGCCTAGGATTTACTATTGGATTGTAGTAGTAACCTCCATGTATTTACAGCTTATACGTTATTTTGGGGTACTAGAGTACTTTGGAATACGTAGCTGGTCTGGTCCGTCCCTACTTGCCAGTATTCTGGTTTTGGGATGTGACATAGGTTTTAGTGTTGGCCCATGCAGGTCTGATTTATCAGATATATGGGGGTTATTGATATTTAGATATTTCAGTCACAATTCTCCTTTATTGATATCCTTCGTATTATTCTATATCTCTGATCCTTTGACTAGATATCTGCCTTGATCGTTGATCTTTCCTGTTCCTCCGATTAGATCCTTGTGACATTTAACTTTCAGGGGCACCGTGTCTGTGACGCACCAAATCCAAAATACTAGAGAGCGGGGGCAGACACAGCCAGCTACGTATGTGGAAGTGTATTCTACCTCCATATACGGTCACGACTGTCTAGATGTATGAGGGTTTTTCTACAAGCCAACAGTCTTTTTATGGTCAAGAACAAGGCTAGTGTCTCAATCTCAAGCAAATAGTAATAGTTACAAGATGTTAGACCATCAAATGTACAATAGTAAGATGTCCCACACGTTTCATATACAGATGATCATGAAGCTAGTCGTACAAAATGCGAGGACTAGCAAGAGTTTCAGTCATACATGATCCACCCTAGGATTTGTTAGTTATGTTACAGCCCTTAGGCAGATAAGAAATATAAGTATTCAACACGAGCTAACACTTGTTCGGCGGCTAAACGCCTCAAAAGAATAATTTTACAATAGAGCGGGAGAGTAAAATAAAATCCACTCGTTGCCAGGATTTCTTCTAGTGTTCACCATCTGGCTAGAATGCAGGTAGAATCTCGGGTGCTGCTCTGAAATCTGGCCATACAAAACCAGCTGGGTCAGACCCCAGAAAGAGCAAGTGCCACAAGGGAGGCTTCACTTAGAAACTAAAACCAGCAAGTTAGCACATAAAAGCATATAAGGACATAAATGAAACGACAAAAGACATGAGTTAGAGAAAACAGGGTGATAAACGATAAGATAACTAAAGGACTGTTCTAGTAACCAAGTTACAACCCGTAAACCAAACAAGGACCGGGGTTATAACCCTTCACCAGAACAGAACTTAGTCTCTAACCAATTATCGACAAGTAAGCATAAACAAGCGTGTCATAAGATAGCCATGTACTGGATCTAGGCAAGACTAGACAAGATAGGACTCCATGAGATATCCTTACGGCCACAAGCCCTACAGACTATCCAGGATGCAATGATGCAATGAGGTATCCTTACGGCCACAAGCCCTGCAGACTATCCAGGTTATCCAGACGCAAGTTACAAGGATTTATAGTGGATACATCGTCCAGGAGATAAATATATCCCATGTACGTATAATAGTGGGTACATCGCCCAGGAGACAAATGTACCCTAAGAGACTTATTAGGTGACTTGGGGGTGCAACACATGACAGTGTGCATATTACTTATTTCAAGAAGTGCCCCACATGACAGTGGGCTGGAAATGTGCCCTACTCGACGGCAGGCTCCAAGTCCATCAGAGAAGGCGCCCAGATAACAGGATTGCTTGTAGCCAGAATACCTCTCTATATGAACTACTTGATCAATCTAGTTATTAATCTTAGCCAGATTCAGTATGAATTCCTGACCGTGGTAAATCAGGAATTCATGTCCTAGACATGATGCAATACAAAACATATAGCTTGTACAAACACACTCAAGAGAAACACCCACTGTGTCCAAATCATTCATTACTTGTAAGCCAATAAAGCCATCGCAACAACATTCATTGTTCATGTCATGTCATTGTTTGCCATGAAATATAAAAGAACAGAACAATTATCGGAGGACTGGAATTTTACTTCACAATACAAACTCGCTTGTACAAAGAAAGCCTAGGGACGAAAACCTAGGTACAACAATCTAAGTACAATTGTTTATTTTAGATTCTGGGGGTGACGGTAGAGGCTCGGGAAAGCGACGGAAGCTCTGCCTTACTCCTTGGACGATCGGGTGCAGCCTTGGCTCTGCAGAAGAATTGCTTGGCGTTGATGAAGAAATGCTCTCCTTTCAGGCTCTGTATATTCTCTCTCTGGCTCTCTGTCTCTCTATGTCTCTTTTTTTTAATCTGAGAATCACCTCTTCTCTGTATGTCTTCTCTGTATCTCCCCACAAGGGAATGGCACCTTGCTATTTATAAGAGTGGGGGGCATCATTAGGGTTTGCAATGATTGCCCATTCTTAAAAGTCGATAGCTAAGGATCACTGGATCTGGGCCGTTCATCTTGAATATACGAGATTTGAGCAATAAATGTGATTGCATCAAATCTTTTGTGGGTAATTAATGATGATTGACATAAATCCTCCTGATTTGTCATGCCAACCTCGGATTTCTCGACACGTGTCATTAATTTGCTTGATTACAAATGATTTGATTTGATTCCAATATTTTATTAGGATTTGTTGAGGGATTTCGATCAATTTGATGCCACGTGCCCCGCTATCATGCCACGTGTCTTAACCGCAAGCCACTACAGAAATCTGAGCCGCAGGAAAGTTGCTCCTCATTGAGCCGCATAAGGCTGGCCACGTGTCAAGGCTGCTTGAGAGTGGCCCCCTGAACATTTGGACCGCATGGTAATGATCTGAGCCGCATGAGTGTAGGTGACCGCATGATGGGTACCTTCTTCGTGAACCGCATGAAGATAGTCTTCGTGAGCCGCATGGGGATAGTCTTCGTGAGCCGCATTGTTTGCCATTGATTGTAAAAGTACAGAACAGTTTTATGGGAGGACTGAACTTAGACTCACAATACAAACTCGCTTGTACAAAGAAAGCCTAGGGACGAAAACCTAGGTACAGCAGTCTAAGTATAATTGTTTATTTTAGATTCTGGGGGATGACGATAGAGGCTCGGAAAAGCGACGGCCGCTCTGCCTTACTCCTTAGACGATCGGTATGCAGTCTTGGCTCGGAGAAGATCTGCTTGGCGTGGACGAAGGAATGCTCTTCTTGCTCTCCTCGTGTTGCGCTTCTGGCTTCTCTCTCTCTGTGGTTATCGAAAAGAGGGGAACTCTCTCTGTATATCTGTCTCTTTTTTTTTTATTCTTTTGTTGCCCGTGGTTTTTGCAAGGAAATGATGCTAGCTATTTATAGGAATGGGGTGTGATCATTAGGGTTTGCTAATGATCATTTGTTTGGAATGTCGGCGCTCCTTCAATCTATCTGAACCCTTGATCATGATTATAATAAATCTAGCCATTAATACGGATAGCGCCGTATCTCGTGAGCAATTAATGCTAACTGCTTTAAATCTTCATGATTGATTATGCCAATGTCTGATTGCTCGCCACGTGTCCCATTAGCTTGATAATAAATGATATGCCCTGATCTTAGTAATTATGACGATGATGTCAAATATTCTTGTTGGGATTCGGTTAAATCCTTGATTGATCCGATGCCACGTGTTTTGATTGTGGGTACTGCCTGAGCCGCATAGGATGGGCAACACTTGAACCGCAGGGAGATACTCTTCGTGAGCCGCATAGGACAATGCTTCATCGAGCCGCAGGGAACGAACTCTCAATGAGCCGCATATGCATAGTCTTTGCGAGCCGCATGAGCTAGCGTTGTATTGAGCCGCAGGGGCTGAGCTCTTAGTGGGCCGCATATGGCTGATTTCTGCTAGTCATATAGGGTGACTTCTCAGTGAGCCGCATGAAGCTGTTCTCTATTTAAGCCACATGAGATTTGCCACGTGGCAACCTAGGATTTCTGACGGATCGGGTCAGAGATCTTCTTCTTTTCCCGAAGAGTCTGTCATTATGGCAGAGCCATTATGACACTTTATGCCAGAGCCGCCACAGTCGTCAAATCGTGTCAGAGCATTAAATGAGGCTACTATTCAAAGGGCCAGCTGTAGGAGAGGATCACAAGGGGACACGTGGCATCAACCGAGCCGCATATTCCTGCTGAACCGCATACACTCTCGAGCCGTATGAGACTGAGAGTCTTCTTTTGAACCGTATAAGACAGCTCCTATATGAGCCGCATGGGCTTCGTATCCGGAGCCGCATGGACCATTATTCTGATATTTTTCATGCTTCTACAGGACCCCCTTCAAAGTTTTTAATTTACAAAATTGAAACACTTTGAATAAGAAGCATGGTCCCGTTTATGCCGCATAAGTGTCCCAGCCGCATAGATTCATCTGTCCGCATAGGCTCTTTTCCACGTGTCCTGACCACGTGTGCAAATCTTCATTAAGTGCCCTTGATTTGAATTAACGCCGTCTTTTTGGGGGAGGATCCCAAGGGTCAGTTTTGCCTTGACCGAAGCATTTTGCCTTTATATTTTGAGGCGGCGCATAATCCGAGACGTCTGTTTATTTTTATGGGCCTTTTTTGCCTATAAATAGGAGTTTTTTAGTGTCTTGGGGATTTTTTTACCTTCTCTCTTTGCTCGAATTCCCTGTTGTCGACTTTGCTCTTCGTCTTCTTCCTTCAACGATCGACAATGGCTCCCAAGAAGGCTGCCGTGTCGAAAGCCGCGAAGGGTAAGGCGGTTACTTCTACGACGACCGCAGCGATGAACGTGGTCACTCCTCCGCCGGCTGCTGTGCGTTCTATCCATTTCGACGTTCACCCGCCTATCGCTGGTAAGGGTCGTCTGAAAACCCTAACTGTTGCCATGGCTCTGCTGCATACTTTATGCACAAGCCGCATATACGGGGCTTATTGATGTAACCGCATAAGCCCTTCGCCCCATGGGGCCGCATGAGCTTGTTATACTTGATCTGAGCCGCATATGTGTTTTCGATTTGGGCCGCATAAGCGTTGCTCACTTTTTTAACCGTATAAACTCGCTTGCTTGTATCTGCATCCGCTCGCATGAGTCTGGCTTCGTAGGCGTGCTTAACCTAAACCGTATGGGTCCATAAGCTCGTCTGAATTTGAGTTGTATGGACTCGGCTAACGCGGAGCCGTATGAGGATATGATGCACCAAACCGCATGGGCGTATCTAATGCTGAGCCGCATGAGGCTGTGACGACCCGAGCCGCATAGACTCAGATGATCTTTCCAATGCTTCTATTTTTTTGACTATCTCCTAACCTCGTTTCTTTCGTCTTTCTCCAGTGAATCTGCCCGTAAATCCTGCTGGGGAGCTTATAGTGGGTTCGAATCAATTCGCCCTGGGCGTGCGTCTTGACGACTTAATTAAGCATGTGTTGAATCAATTCCCTACTGATGAGCCTTCAGAGAGGTTGAAGGCCATTGGGGATCAGACCCTCCATTACCTCCGTTCCATGATGAATACTGGGAAGTTTGATTGAAAATACCTGAAGCCTTTGTTCCTTTTCGGTGATGCTTTAATCATCAAGAATCCTCGAGTTTTAGAGATTTTCGAGAACTAGGATTTTTCTTTGGATGGGGTGGCAATCCATATTCCTCTTATGGAACGTCATTATCCTTTGTCATGGTTCAATATGGTGTTGCTGGACCGGAAGATGGTGTGTAACTTAACTCCCTCTCAATCAGGGATGTTGATGGACAACATCCATTATAATCCGAATATGCGGTCAGCGTATACGGGTAAGGATTTTGTCCTTCGGTATATGATGGGTCTGGCCCCGGGCTCTTTCATGAATGTATACGGTCCCAACTTCACACTTACTCAAGCTGATACTTTCCTGAATCGGCTTGTTCGCAAGAGGTCTTATCCTGTTGGTAGGCTGGCACTACCGAACTGGATAAACCCCACCTCTACGTGGGCCCAGTTGACTACTTGGGTTTTGCAGACCTATGGAACATTCTTGCGGGAGGTGGGGCTTTACCATGCCATTCGGGGCACTTGTCACGGGCTTCCCATTAATAAACCACTGTTCGTAGCACTCTTGGAGATGTATGGTCGGCAAACGGGGACGTTCTTTGCACCAGTAGGGGAGCTGGGGCTTGCTCTTCACGAGATGTATACTGTCTCTAAACTTCCATGGGGGAATGAGCCTTTCGAGGTGTATACCCCGTCGAATGAGGAGTTCGAGGCCTTGGACAGGCAACTCCCGGGTTCTGTTGCGGTGTATCGGGAGTTGTTGTGCCACCATAGTGCTTGTCATTAGATGGCTATAAAAACGACGGATAGCTCCGAGGGGACCGCTCCCCATACCATATTCTGGATTAATTGTCTTTTTAGAGTTGATCCTTCTGGCGAAGTTACTCCCCGAGCCCCTCGAACGCATGTAGAGGTAAGGGATCTGATGTCAAGTGTCAAGAAGTCGCGATCCAAGAGCGATATATTCGGGAGTCAAGCTGACTCTCTTAGTTATTTTTACTACGGGACCATACAGATGTCGGAAAAGGCGCTTCTGGCTGGATTTTTAATGATATGGCTACGGAACTGCGTAGTCTCGGAGGAGCGGGTTCTATCGAGAGGATTGGTCGTCATTTTATCCTCCCTGCCGTTAAACTAGTATTCGGAGTTAGACTGGCCCTCCTTCCTGCTATGGTGTGCAGCATACATCGTGGTCTGCGAACATTCTTGTCCAAGGTCATTGCTCGCAAGAAGACTTTGGATTTTGAGCGCGTAGAACTGCCCTTCCACTACCTGATGGGGTGGTTGGCGATGCACTGCAAGTCTTTGCTGGGACCTGGGATAGCGGAAGATGCTACTGCCGAAGATGCTTTCCTCTTCAAATGCCATCACCGGTCTTGGGAATACAATACTATGCCAGCTTGTCGGAGGGCGCTAGCGAGAGTGGATGGGTGTGACCTCTTTGTGTCTGTTCCTCCTTTTTCTGATGAGGAAGTGAGGAAGGTACACCTTGATGGTACTGGACCTTCTCATTTTCTGTCTCCGGATATGCTTGCTTGGTTGTACAATATCCACCCCGCGCATCTGGTTTATCGCAACCGAGATAATGTGTACTTAGAACCTTACCAACCTAGCAGGTTTTCCTGCCAGTTTGGTTATAGCCAGTTGTTCCTTGATTGTCCCAACCCTTGTTTGGGTTTTGAAGGCAGCGTTCTTGACGGCGTCCGAGCGTGGAATTATTATGACGCTTATAATACTCGAGCCAGCTTCTCGGTTCCCGATGCTAAGGCGCCGAAGGAAATTTTGTACGTGGCTGCTTTGTATCATGTTATGGCGAACAAGCCTCCTGTTAACTTTGATCCGAGTACCAGTTTCATCGTGGGTACCGGCTTAGAGGAGAAGCCCAAAGGGGCTAAGGCTAGAAAGCAACTGGCGCTCCAGGTCCCCCTCCCTGAATCAGAACCTTCCGAGTCGGCTGAGGATGAGGATGATAATGACAGTGAAGGCTCCCTCTCTGGTGGGGGTGAAGAAGTAGCGGATCAACCGCTTCCCACACCCGACGACCCGGCGGAAGATCTGTTGCTTACTACGCAAGAGGGAGTAGTGAGAGAAGAACAACCTTCAGCCGTGTCTGGTCCCTCACGTAAACGGGTCAGACCCGAGTCTTCTGACAGTGGAGCGACCTTTTCCGTGAAGAGAGCCGCTGTTAGGTCTCGTGGATCACTTATCACCGAGAAGGGTGAAGGTACAGACACTACTCCGGAGGTAAGACTAAGTCAGAATTATATCTTTGTTGCGGTTTTCTTTTCTCTTGAAGATATGACTTGATCATTTTTCTTTGTAGGTGTCTGACGAACCAGGCTCTCCTGAACCATCTACTACCCCAGTAGTTGATCCGGCCCTTGCTGCTTTGATTAGCGACATGTGTGCCGCGGTTCTCTCTGCGGGGGCTCTCTCAGCAGCGGCTGAGGACTCCCAAGCTGCTTAGGCCCCAGCCCGGGGTGACAAAAGTTTCCATGGGCCCGTCTCCGAGATTCCTGAACTTCAGCAAGACGACACCATTTTCGGTGCATCTCCTCCTGAGGATGCAAGGGCGGATGAGTCTATTGTTCCTGACTCGGAGGCTGTTGGTGAAGAGGTTGTGATGGCTGTAGGCGAACCCCAGCCTCCACACTCTTCCACTGGTAAGCTGAGCCACATATTAACCACCGAAGGGGCTCATTTGCTCTATCAACATATCCTTCGGGTCAAGTCGATTCATGGTTGCCTTGGCCCTGCAGGTCCTGACCCTTTACCTCCCACAGCGGATGTTTTCGGGGAAGGCCCGGTCTGCCGTGATCTGGGCGAAAGGAGCGTTTCCTCTCCTTCGTCATCGCATGTTGAGGGACATCCTGCCAGCTCTGGACAGATGGGGATGGAGTTGGTGCTGGCCCCGGCCTCGTCTTCGGCTGCTTATACGGCCCCGGAGATCGACTTCTCGACCCTGCCGAGCATCCAAATTCTGCGGGCCGCTGAAGAGGAATTGGCCGACGTTCAAGCGTCCTTCCGTGCAGAGTTGGTTTCTCTTATGGCAGGAGCGGCAGATTCTGTCACGTCTTCTTCCGTGCTGCCAGCCACACTCCCGTTGACACCGGCTTCCTCGGAGGCTTTGAACGAGGTGACGCAGGATGTGGTTGACAGCTTCTATCGTCACTTAGGGAGGGGTGTAAACGCTGCCGTAGAATGGGGGATCCCTTTTTCTCTGTCTCTGCGGGGCGTTCGGGGTCAAATCGACACTCTGAAGGGTCTTCCTGGCGGGGTGGGGTTAGCCGCGTTCCTGGAGCCTAAGTTGATAGAGGCTGACCAGCTTGTGACCCAACTGCTGGCAATACGGCAGGCTGGCTTGCCTGCTGCGATTGAACGGGAGCGGGGCTTCCTCGTTGCTGCTCGGGATAGGATCAAACTTGCTCGAGAAACTGCCGGGCCGGCTGTGCAGGGGGACCTTGACAAGTTCTCCGTTTCCTATGACCGACTGGGTCGTCGGAGTCAGGCTTGTAGGGCCCGGGAAGAATCTGTCTCTCGTGGAATAGCTGACACGAAGGAGCGGATTCTCGCACTTCAGAAGGAGTTGGCCTTCTTAGAGTCAGAGCGGGAGGCTGCTCATGCAGAACAGGAGTTGATCGCTCGGGAGGCCGAGAGGGTTTCCCGATCTTCTGTCAACCTGGAGCGGGCCTTCAAGAAGTTTGAGGACAACTGGCAAGCCCATGCTCATCTGGAGGATGCGGTGGTGCTGAACCAGGAGGCGGAGCGTCGAGCCAAACAGAGGCTTGAGCGGTCGGTTGCCTTGATAAAGGACCGTCTCACGACGTTATGTGCTCCAGAGCAGTGATCCGCCCTCTGTCTTTTTTTTTTCTTTTAATTTTTGTAAGGGATGTGATCCCCGCTGATGTAGCCTTTTGATTTTTGAATAAATGAGCATGTTTCAACTCATCTTTTCTTTTTTTGTACTTGCGGTGTCCATGGGACCGGACTTGCTGGGGGATTATTTGTGGACTTGTTACCCTAGGTGTACCTTGGCTTTAGGTACGGATAACAAGTTTGGATGTTTGGAGCAGCCATGGCAAAGTGGTCATGGGTGTTCTTGGTGTTGGAAAAGGAATGCCGTAGAGCAGCTGGGCTCCCGGGGCATGGTAAGATGGTGGATTTATGCTAAGAAGCTTAGCAAGGGATATTTGTGGACCTATTATCCTTGGCGTACCCTGGTTCAGGATACAGATAATGGGATGAGAGGAAACCAATCACATTTGCTCAGAGGTTATGATGACATGGCAAACGTGAAGGTTTTACCGTGGAATCTTCCTGCTCAGAGGTAATGAGAACATGGCAGGGGAGACTTCACGGAAGCTGTTTGTAGTAAATAGCGGATATTTGTGGTCAATAGAGGACATTTGTGGTCAACAGAGGACATTTGTGGTCAACAGAGGACATTTGTGGACCTATTATCCTTGTCGTACTCCGGTCGTGGGTACAGATAATAGGTTGAAAGAGGACCGGCATACTTGCTCAGAGGTAATGTGGGCATGGCAAATATGACGATTTCTTCGACGGAGCCTTCCCATTCAGAGGTAATGAGGACATGGCAGGAGTGGGCTCAATGAAGAGTGGGTACATAGAACGACTCAGAGGTAGGAGAACGTGGAAGTTCTATGCGAGGGGGCGGTTTGTTTTTGGTGGAAGTGAAGACGACTCAGAGGTAATGAGTACATGGTCATTTCGGAAATTGGTGGATCGACTACCCTTTTTGTGCACTGGGAGTGCGGGTAGTGGATCATGAGGGAGGATCTCTTCCAGGAAGAAAGTTCAGAGGTATAATCATACGTGACTTACTATCTGAAAGAGTGACCGGAATGTAAGTTCAGAGGCACCAGCCGGTACATAACTTGGTAATTTTAGAATATTGAGGAAGTGAGAGTTCAGCGGCACCAGCGGGTGCATGGCTCGATAATCTGAAATATTGTGGACGTGGGTTCAGTGGTACTAAAGGGTACATGACTCGATGATTTGGAGAATGATGTTTAAACATAGTATTTCTTCAGGAACTTGCCATTGACGGGCAACATGAGCAAGTCTCCGTTCTGCTTGGCGAGGCGGTTAGAACCGTTGGAGAACACGGCCTCGATGACAAATGGACCTTCCCATTTTGGCTGGAACTTGTCGGCGGTCTTGTGAGTCATGACCATTGGCCTCCGGACTGCCAGCACAAGATCGCCCACTTGGAATGTTCTGATTTTAACCTTCTTGTTGAAGGCTCCTGAGATGCGTGCTTGGTATAGCTCGATCCTTTACTGAGCTAGGAGGCATTTTTCATCTAAGGCCTCTAACTCTTGTAGTCGACGTCGGTAGTTATCATCCGTTGTCAATTGATAGGTGAGGGCGACGCGGAGTGAGGGGTGCAAAATTGCCTGGTTTGCGAGCCTGGAGGTGGATCGTTAGAGGTTCTTCTGATCCTGTGGCTGTCTTGGTATGAGCTTGCACATCTTCTTCGACCAGGTGCTTCTTCGATTTTTCGTACAGACAGGAGTCTGAGTAATAAGATTCGACCCCCTTGAAGGGATCGATATCAGCAAATTCCGTCCTCACGAAGCCATGCTTATCGACATATTTGAAACATTGGTGCAGCGTGGAAGGCACGATCATGTATCCAAGGCCGCCCCAAAAGGATGTTGTAAGAAGTGTCGGCGTCTATGACGTAGCAGGTGACTTCTGATTGGAGATCGCCAATCTGGCATTTCAGACGGATCTTTCCGATTGGGTAGCTCCTGTCCAAATTGAAACCGCTAATGGCGGTGCTTGTAGGCGTCAGGCGATGCATCGGAATGCGAAGATGATGTAGCAGACCCTTCGGAATGATGCTTATAGAAGACCCAGGATCAATATGCATTCGGTCCACCTTTACGTCGCCAATGTATCCAGTGTAGTATAACGGGCGATCGTGCAGGTTAGTTTTGATGAGCATATCCTACGGAGAGAAGACGATATTGGGCATCGCTCCCGTACACGCACTATCTTGGAGATCTGCAGGTTGGTTATCTCCCGTGAGGTTGACCTGAGCCAAGTACGCATCGGCATTTTGGAGTGCATCACTCAAAGCTGTGCGGACATCCTTTGATAGCCTTAGGAGTTCGTATAAGGACAATTTGGTCGGTGTATTGGCCAATTGTGCCAAGATGTCGAAGTTGTAGGGCCTCTCCAGCCCCTGAGGTGTCTCTTTTTGGAGGGATTTGTCGAAGCGAGTCTCCTTCGGCTTAGGCTTGTCGGTCGTCGAAGGCTGAGCCGGTCTCGGAGTATCAGTAGAAGTGGGCGGATGATCATCAGTCGGGTTCTCAGCCATGGGCTGAAATTGTGCTCCAGCTCGAGTAACAACGGCCGTGACTTCTTCTTCATTTGCCGAGACGGTGCGGCAGGATCTGACTTTTTCGCTTCTCTTCTTCATTGTGGGTTGAGTCACCTCGTGGACCAAGTCCGGATGGACCTACATAATTTCTCCTTGCGATGTAGTGAGAGGTACAAGATTGGCAGCTTGATCTCGAGCAGGCGGAAGATTAGCAATTTTCATCGTTGCCAGAGGGATGGGTATAACACCGTCTTGAGTCTCTGTTGGCGGGAAGCTGTCGAATTGTACGGATACCATGTTGGCTGCTACGGTTACCTCCTCGAAATCGATGGCTAGAGCGTTCAAATCGATGAGGTTTTGGATGTACCGTTTTAGTTGGTAGCAGTCGTGTGTAGCATGGTGGACGTAACAGTGGTAATGGCAGAATTTTGGGTTCTCCAAGTCAGCCGGCTGAGACTCCCGTCTTGGTGGAGGGAGCTGAATTCTATCTCCTTGTATGAGCATGTCTAAGATAGGCTTGACGTGGCCGTCTTCAAAAGAGTAAGTGATTTGAGGCTATTGTTTGTCTGTTGGTTGTGACTCGGGCTTCTGGACCGTGTCGGCCATCATAGCCTGCTTGCCTCTGTTGTCCCGATTGTTGGAGGGGCTACCCCTATTATCGGTATTGGTGCTGGGACGCTTGCCCTTGTTCTCTCCCTCTGAGATATGCAACCCCAGCTGGCGGGCCTTCTTCAATCGTTCTTCGGCACTTGTAGCACTGATGATAAAAGCCTTCCAGTCCTTGAATTGACTTTCGCCCATCCAGAGACTAATTGTTGGGAGTAGTCTCTTTTGGCAAATTTCAATCAAGGAAGAATCCGGATTGCCAGATGGTAACTTCATTGCGGTTTGACAAAACCGCTCAATGTAATTCCTCGTAAGCTCTTTCTCTCCTTGGATGACGTCCATGAGGGTAGACATTGTGACGTCCTGCCCTACCTCGTAGAACCTCTCCAAGAACAAGCGTTTGAAGCCAGCGAAGGAATCGATGCAATTATCTGGCAGGTTACGGTACCAGTCGAAGGCGACTCCTTCCAATGCCCCGATGAATAACCGCGTGAAGATAGCGTTATCATGGGGCAGATGGTCGGTGGTGACCTCGAAATAAGTGATATACCGACTTGCTAAGGTCTTGCCATCATAGGGGTTGATATTGAACGGCTTATATCTTGGTGGGAATGGAACATCCCTCAATTCAGCAGGATATGGTTGTCGTATTCTGAAGTCTTGAGAGTTTTCTCGAGCGTGGAACATGGCTCGGAGCTCTTGAACTTCTCTCCTTACTTCTCGGGTCTCATCTGTCGCAGTCGGAGCCGTTACTTCGGGAGGATTATTGTCCGGGTTCGGTGCCGCCGAATTTGAATCTACGTTGATTGGGGGACCCGTACTTGTCTGGCCAGGTGTCACTCCCTGCAGAGTAGGAAGCGCCACTTTGATCTCGTCTACAGACTTGACCAAGGCGTGCAGTATGGCCTCCAAAGTGTCGATGCGTTGGCGATCATTGGAGCCACCTTGATTGTTGTCTGTCATGAATACCGTCCTTACGTGAGGAGTGACGGAAGGAACGGTGGAGGGTGCACCCTCCGAGTCGTACCCATGCATTGAGAAATCATCGGGGTAGGTGAGAATATTCTTTTCGGGTTCGGATTCAGAAGGACCAGTACCCCCAACTTCGGAGCTTGCTTCATCTTGAAAGTCACGGATGTCCTCGAGGACATCAGCATCTGTTGCACCTGATGGGAGAGTTGTTTCTCCGAGCTCGTCTCCTTGAAACATCAGATTATCGTAGATGTTCGGAGGAGTGCTACCCCCAGCTCCCTCGACCCTCAGCGGTGCGGACGATGAATCTCCTATTGCAGCAGATTTTGTCTTCGAACGGGTGTGTTGGTATACTCCGGGGGAGGGCAACCGTTTAGTCGACAATTTCTTAGCTGTAGTGGTTGATATTTTTGGGCTGGAGATGCTTGTCTTCTTCCCTTTCCCCTCGGCGGGGACTTTCTGCGCGAAATTGCAGGAGGCAATAGGAGGTGCTTCGTCCTCCGAGCTCGGATGCTGTAATCTTTGGAAGACGGACGGCCGATCTTCCGTCACTGCCGTGTTATTGCAGCAGCAGTTGACGATGATCTGGGTGCAGTGACGTCCATGTGAGGACTCTTTGCACGCCGAGGCCCCTTCTCTTTCTTTGCGTTTGTGGAGGACAGCCTCACGCAGGTCAGAGGAACCACTTTGTCCGTTTGCCGCTGGGGACTGGACTTGAGCGGTTCTATACAACTTTCCATCAGAGGCCCGCGTGATAATCAGCGGGACGCCCCGATAGTCAGAGGTTGGGGCAGCTGTCTGGGCTTGATGAGCCCGCGCTGCCCTGGACTTCTTCTTCTTAGCACCTGTGGGTGCATAATAAGAAGAGTCCAAGTTGAATACCACTGAGTCTGGAGAATCATCAGGGTTCGGACCGTATGAGAGACGGTCGAAAACCGATCGAGAGGAGCATGGAGCGGATACTATGCAGCTGGGATTGGAAACCATGCAGGCTGTCTGCATGCGGTTGTCTTCTGTCATCGGCTAAGTTCTTATGCGGCTAGGAGTCACGACCGTGCAGGCTGGCCGCATGCGGTTGGCATCTGTGGCCGCATGGGTTTTCTGCAAGCGATTGACTCTAATAGCCGCATGAGTTTCATCCATGCGGTTGGCAACTGTAGCCGCATAAGTTATACGGCTGACAGATGTGGCCGCATGAGTTTTCTTCATGCGGTTGGCGGATGTAGCCACATGGGCTTTCTCCCTGTGGCTAATACCCTTCTGCGGCTCGGATCGCGTAGAGTTCCTCTTTGCCCCTGCAAGTCCAGCATCATAGTGTTTTCTTCTGTCGGACTTGGGGACAGCAGAGTTGTCTACGGTCTGAAGTGGGGCCGCAGGAGAGTCCTTCTCGCCGTTTTGAGCAACAGAGGGTATCTCATTGAAGACTTGAGGAGGAGCAAATGATTTTGGCCTCCACTCTTTGCGAGCCTTCGTGGTGCGGGTGCGCTTCTGGATCGGGCCAGCGCTGCCTTCAGAGAGCATCTCTTCGAACGCCTGTTGGTCGAAGCGGACGACCATCTTCTGTTGTGTGGAGCCAAGTTTGGCTGCATCCGATTGCATCACCAACTCCTCAGCTGTGGAGAAGTTAGTCCCCAGCAGAGTCGCCATCGTGTTTGCCATTGATTGTAAAAGTACAGAATAGTTTTATGGAAGGACTGAACTTAGACTCACAACACAAACTCGCTTGTACAAAGAAAGCCTAGGGACGAAAACCTAGGTACAGCAGTCTAAGTACAATTGTTTATTTTAGATTCTGGGGGGTGACGATAGAGGCTCGGGAAAGCGACAGCCGCTCTGTCTTACTCCTTGGACGATCGGTATGCAGTCTTGGCTCGGAGAAGATCTGCTTGGCGTGGACGAAGGAATGCTCTTCTTGCTCTCCTCGTGTTGCTCTCCTGGCTTCTCTCTCTCTGTGGTTATCGAAAAGAGGGAAACTCTCTCTGTATATCTGTCTCTTTTTTTTTATTCTTTTGTTGCCCGTGGTTTTTGCAAGGGAATGATGCTGGCTATTTATAGGAGTGGGGTGTGATTATTAGGGTTTGTTAATGATCATTTGTTTGGAATGTCGGCCCTCCTTCAATCTATATGAACCCTTGATCCTGATTATAATAAATCTAGGCCATTAATGCGGATAGCGCCGTATCTCGTGAGCAATTAATGCTAACTGCTTTAAATCGTCATGATTGATTATGCCAATGTCTGATTGCTCGCCACGTGTCCCATTAGCTTGATAATAAATGATATGCCCTGATCTTAGTAATTATGACGATGATGTCAAATATTCTTGTTGGGATTCGATTAAATCTTTGATTGATCCGATGCCACATGTTTTGATTGTGGGTACTGTCGGAGCCGCATAGGATGGGCAACACTTGAACCGCAGGAAGATACTCTTCGTGAGCCGCATAGGACAATGCTTCATCGAGCCGCAGGGAACGAACTCTCAATGAGCCGCATATGCATAGTCTTTGCGAGCCGCATGAGCTAGCGTTGTATTGAGCCGCAAGGGCTGAGCTCTCAGTGGGCCGCATATGGCTGATTTCTGCTAGTCATATAGGGTGACTTCTCAGTGAGCCGCATGAAGCTGTTCTCTATTTAAGCCACATGAGATTTGCCACGTGGCAACCTAGGATTTCTGACGGATCGGGTCAGAGATCTTCTTCTTTTTCCGAAGAGTCTGTCATTATGGCAGAGCCATTATGACACTTTATGCCAGAGCCGCCACAGTCGTCAAATCATGTCAGAGCATTAAATGAGGCCACTATTCAAAGGGCCAGCTGTAGGAAAGGATCACAAGGGGACACGTGGCATCAACCGAGCCGCATATTCCTGCTGAACCGCATACACTCTCGAGCCGCATGAGACTGAGAGTCTTCTTTTGAACCGTATAAGACAGCTCCCATATGAGCCGCATGGGCTTCGTATTCGGAGCCGCATGGACCATTATTCTGATATTTTCCATGCTTCTACACGCATGGGGATAGTCTTCGTGAGCCGCATGGGGCAGCTTCGGCCTGAGCCGTATGGGGTGGTCTCTACTTGAGCCGCATGCGACTGTCCACGTGTCAAGGCCGCATGACAGTTTCTGGATCTCGGGGGATCGTGTCAGAGATTTCTTTCATTTTCCTAAGAGTCTACCATTATGACGGAGTCATAATTGTATTTTTGTGTCAGGGCTGTCATGTGTCAGAGCTGTCTGCCGTCAAAGCATTAAATGCAGTAAAGGACAAACGGAAGAGCTGTTTGAAGGCCACGTGGCTCCTCTCTGAGCCGCATAGAACTTGTTTGAGCCGCATAGACGCTTGAGCCACCTGGATCCTTGAGCCGCATGAACTCTCTGAGCCGCATGGGGCTCCCTGGCCGTATGGATCTTTCTTTATTCTTTTCCATGCTTCTACAAGACCCCCATCAAAGTTTTCAATTTGCAAAATTGGAATACTTTGAATAAGAAGCATGGCCATGTATAAGCTCTTCTGGCCGCATATGATGTTCTGGCCGCATGGATGTCTCGACCGCATGGATGTCTCAGCCGTATTGAGTTAATCCGCCGCAGGGACTTTCGGGCCGTATAGCTCCTTGCCACGTGTGCGCGTCATTAATTGCCTCAAATTCGTTTTAGTGCCGCCTTTAGGGGAAATTCCAAGGGTCGGCTCATTAAATTTTTAGATTTTATGCCCTGGGTGAATCTCCTTTATGAGAGAGGGGACGAAATCCGAGGAGTTGGTTTCGTCTTTTCCGAGGCGGTTATTAGTATACGTATTCCCCCCTCTCTTGTCCTCCTATAAATAAGAGGAGTTTAAGAGAGAAAACTTCTTTACTTTCTCCTTTACTTCGAACTTTCCCTACCCCATTGTCATCCTCTCCTTCAATCACTAATGGCTCCCAAGAAGACCGTTGCGGCGAAGGGCAAGAAGGCGGCGTCTTCGTCGTCTGCGACGGCGAAGGTCAAGAAGACTGCCTCTACTTCGACCGCGGCCGCTCCTACGCCGGTCGAAGTACCCGCAGCTCACCATGACCTCCATCCCCCTATTGCTGGTAAGGACTTTAGGTGGGTTTAAAGAACCCTAACTGCTATGGCTACGTCGCATGCTTTATGCACGAGCCTTTATTTTCATGTGAGCCGCATGTTCGTCCTATGGCCGAGCCGCGAGCCGCATAAGAATAGCCACTGTGGCCGCATACGCGCTTCGCCAACGAAGCCGCATAAGCTACACTGAGCCGCATAGATTCGCACACATTTGTCTGTCACGTGGTCCGCACGAACTTATCCGATCCCTGCGGGCCCTATGAAAGCACTGCCGCATGACCCTTCACTAAATGGAGCCGCATGAATGTTCTTCTGAGCTTGAGCCGCATAAGGCTTCAGTAAGTTGGAGCCACATAAGTGTTCTTCTGAGCCGCATGAGGCTTCGTTAAGTTGGAGCCGCATAAGCTCGAAAGCACCCATTAGTTCCTTTTTGTCCATCTTTTTAACTTATTTTTTTCTGTCTTCTTCTCAGTGAATTTGCCGGTTAATGCTGCTGGAGAGTGTAGGTCCTAAAAATCCAGTTGCACCCATCAACAAAGTTATAAAAATCAAATTATACATCCTTCAAGTGAACTGCACAGAAGATAGATTGCGCAGGCTGAACTGCGCACTCATCCAAGTGCGCGAGCTGATGTGGCCTCGTCATCATTATCTGACAGAGAATCAGATCTTCTGACAGCTGACAGCACGGAGAACAAGAAAACTGTTCGTTTATCGTGCAGCACAGCGCTCGAGGACAGCTGTACATGCAGCGCAATCTGCTTGCAGTGCAATCCATCCCAGCGCGGTCTATCCCAGCGTAATCTAAAGACAGCACAATTCAGGTGGCGCACTCCATCAATACAACTGACAAAGTTCACGTGGCCTTCATGCCATCAATGACTCATTACGTGGTAACCATCTGTGCACGATCATGCACATTTCAATCAAATAATGCCATGTGTCCAATACAGTTGGTCCACGATCAAATAACTGCCAGCGCAGTTTGATGTCTGCGCGGTCCAATGCAGCACAATCCAACTTGTGCAGTCCTGAATAACTAAAAAGTAGTTATTTCCAGAACTCTATAAATACAGTTTCAAGTCCTTCCTAGAGGGGATCATACACATACACAGAGATCAGAGATCATCACCAGAGATTAGGAGTTCTTGCCAAAGTGCTGCTGCAATCTTCAGAGGCTATCATCTTCAAAGTTCACATCGTCCAAGGGATAAAGCGATCGTCATTCAGATCGGATTTCTATAGTTGTACTTTCCCAGAATTCTTGTAATCTTCTTTACAAAGTTTGTTGAAATAAAGATCAACTTTTGTTTTTGCAAACAAAATGGCGACTCTGCTGGGGACGACTTTCTCCTCCGACAAGGAAGTAACAACTCAATGTGACGTTGCGTCTATCGGAAAGACGCAGAAGACGCTGGTTGTAAAGGTCAACCAGACGGCCTACGAGGCGATGATCAACTCCAGGACCACCCCTCGCACTGCAATAACTTCTGCCATGAGCAAAGTGCGCCCTGTGTGGGTCCCTAAGACTGCTGCGCAGTCCACTGCTTCTGCTGCTCAGCCTGCTGCACAGTCCACTGTCTCTGTTCCTAAGACTGCTGTCTCTGCTGCGCAGTCTACTACTACTGCTCATGCGCAGTATGCTGCTTCCCTTGCCAGTACACAACATACTTCATATGCTGCTCTATCAAAGTGCAGTACTCCTGTTCCTCTGGCACAATTGGCTGCCACTTTGCTTGCGCAATCCACCACTCTAGCAACCAGAGTGCAACACAAACACTCTGGCAACAAGACTCCTGCTACGCAAGCCACTGAGACTGAGGCCAGAAGACTTTCTGTCAGAACTCCTCATGCGCAACCTGCCAGTGCGCCATCAACCCATGCACAAACTGCGCCAGCACAATCCAAGAGAGACAGCCCTTTGGCTAATCTCTCCTCTTCCCACAGCAAAGGAAAAAGTTCTACTCCTCCTCTCAAGCACCCTGTTGCTCCTGCGCAATCCACTGGGGGTTGTCTTTTGGCTATTCCTCCTCCTCCCCAAAACAAAGGAAAAGGCCCGTAGGTCTTTTTTCAAACTTTCTCGTCCCACGACTTGGAAGACAACAGAGGGAAACGCTCTTTAGCTAACCCTTCTTCACAAAACAAAGGAGAAGGCCCTTTGGTCTTTTCTCAATCTTCCTCGGTTTTTACTGTAGACGATCAATCTAAATGTGCTCCGGCACCAGTCAGTACAAGAACTCTTTCTAATAAGGGTTCTTCTTCCCTCCTTGCTAAAGGGAAGTGTACTGATCAGAGAGGTATTCTGCCTACTCCGGTAGCAGAGTTCCAAGATCTCCCAACGCTCCAGATATCTCGTTCAAGACAGGGAAAATTGCTGGTGTCTCAGACAGAAACCCCTGGGGGTGAGTTTGTTGATCTAAGAACTTATCTCAATCTACCAACTTCGGTGAAACGCAAACAGCCAATGCCGAAGACCAACCAACGTCAGAAGCAAACTCTCAGGATCAAAAATCCAGACACCTATGCCAATGAAATAAGTACTTCCCTGTACACTCAAGGGATAAAACATTTAAAGAACCGGAACCATGTTCCGAATATTGTCAAGGAACACATCCCTCGAACTTCTGCTCGTCCCGTTGCTGTTCCCGATCTCCGAGAACTCCTCAAGCAAAAATGGAACAACATCCCAATATCCCCAGTGCAAGCACTTGGACACCATTGTAATCACAAAGTGGTCATCAAGTGTTTTTGTCAGACAACAACACGATCCGTCTTCGATCGTTTGAACTTTTCAAACTCTGAACCTGTGTCGGAAGATGAAGACGAAGTTTTGTACGCTTCTGTCAACATGACTTCCAGAGACACTTGGGGTAGGAAGTGCTCCAAGCACGGCAAGCCTCGTAAGCCAAGCCAGCGGTATTTGGATCTACTCCAAGAATCCTCTGAAGGAGTATTCCAACATACCCGATCCCGAAGCCGAGACACAATCGGTCAAAAGAATCTTCAAGATCCTTCCGGTCATCTTCCTCTGTCTCACTCAGGAGATGATTCTTTCTTCGACTATGATGCATACAACGAAAGCTTAGAGCAGACAGTATCCTCCACTGTACCTAGAGAAGTGGCAGCTTATGTTGTCACTGAAGATCCAGATGCTTCTAGTTCAGCTAGTCAAGAACAACGAATAGCTGCGCTAGAGGACAAGTTGAAGACCATGGCTGAAATGGTCGCAAGTATGCATTCCATCATTGTGGCCCAGCATACAGTACCACCGATCGTACCTCCTGCAAATCCTGAAATCATAGCATCGTCGGTGCCTGTCAATACAGGACTGAGGGTAGCATCTCCTCAATTACCCCTGTATAAATCCAACCTACACCAGTCAGTCAGGTGCTGGGGGTAGTGCTTATCACGCTGTTCCTCCCCCTAACACTGTGATTCAGCCTGCTCCTTCTACGTCAGTAGAAGATGCCAATGAAGCTGTCAAGCTCCTACGCACTCAGTTCGAGGCCTTCAAAGAGAAGGACAACTTGCAGAGGTTGGGGATCAAGCAACCTTACCCAGTTGAACGGAAGGAAGTCCCATTTCCTCCAAAGGACAAAATCCCAACAATCTCGCTGTTTGATGGCAGCACTTCTCCTAGTCAGTTCATTAACCACTTTGAGGTAATGACTGTCCAACTTCAACCAAATGACGCTCTTCTTACCAGAGTATTCGTTGGCTATTTAGCCGGCGTAGCATACGATTGGTACAGAAGCTTGCCCGATGGTTGTATCACCTCCTTCTCTGGCCTAAAACAAATATTCTTGGAACGATTCTATGAGGGGATCAACGACATGACTATGTCAGCCCTCAATAAAATCAAACAAAGACACAATGAAACTGTTGAGAGTTTTATTGAAAGGTTTCGCCGAGAAGCTTTGAAAATGCCTCCTGGAACTTCGGCCGCTGTCACCATAGACACCTGCAAGGCAAATCTTTTGCCCATCATCAGCATGTGGACAGGATCTACTCAATTCCAAGACTGGCCATCCTTTATTGTCAACGCTAAAGCAGCTGAAGTTAGCGCTGATAAATTCAAGCAGCTAGGGGTACAAATGTCTAATCCCGACCGGGATGAACACCAAACATCGGGTGGTGGCAATCGCCAGAACAACCGCAAAGGAAAAGAAACTTTGAATATCAACTTGACAAATAAGAATAAAGAATCTCTGGCGGTTAACGTAGCTCTCCCTACGTCCACTTCTACTCCTTCAGCACCTTCACCAAGGGAACCTCGTCCGAAAGTAGAGTACTCTTTTGACGAGAATGACACAGTGAGCATCTTTGATTGCTTGATCAAAAGCAATAAGCTCCAGCTTCTAGATCCCAAGAAGCCTGATGAAGTCGGTAAGACTGGTCATCCTAAGTACTGTGTTTATCACAGGTTTATTGGGCATCCCACTCGAGCATTTTATGTGCTCAAAGGAAAAATTCAAGAGCTGGTCAATGCTGGTGTTGTTACTCTGCAGCAAGACGAGAAGACTGTTACCGTGAACATGATCTCAGTTCAGTTCGATGACTTCCCACCCCAGATGGTACAATATGGTGTCATTCCTATCCCCAAAGCTACTCTTGAGATCGAGAATCTCCCTCCTCCACGAAGTGAAGGTCTCGTCTCCTTGTCTATTGACAATGGCGAGATTATATAGATTCATCCGGATCTTGATTCGGAGTTCGAACTTCCCTCTTCCTCCAAGAAGAAAGACCGCTCTAAAGGCAAGACAAAGACTTGCAATATGGTGTCTTTTGACCCCATAGTTGACGAGAAAATCCTACTGGGCACCAGATCAGGGAAAGCCTATCTAAAGGATTACCCCGAAGCTCAAGAGAATCCTGCTTCTTCTTCTGAGCCTGCTCCAGTGCAGCCTGCTTCTACTGAGAATATTTCTACTGCATCCTCACCAGTTGTAGAGTCTACTCCTCCCAAGCTGACGGTCGCTGACAAAGGCAAACAGCAAGTCTGCTTCGACAAACCTTTGAAGAAGACATCTCCTTTAGGACTTAAAAAGCCTTACAACTTTGATATCCTGGCTCAACTAGCCAATACACCGGCCCGGCTGTCCATCTTCGAGCTCTTACGCCTCTCCAAAGAGACTCGGGAACCTCTGAGTGAGGCTCTCATGCAGGAAGAAACCTGTCTAGCCCTTCTGAAGAAGCCAAAAGCAGAACCAGTCTCTTGCCTCCATTGTCATAGTGTGTTGGAGTTAATTCCAAACATAACTTTCACACAAGATGACATGCTGATGGAAGACAACAGGCACGACCGTCCTCTATACTATACAGGATATGTCGACTCGATAAAAGTCGATCGTATTTTGATAGATCCAGGGTCTGCTCTCAGCATTATGCCGAAGACAATGTTGGATGCGCTGAAGATCCTAGTGCATAGTCTTTCCAGTACAATCACCACTATTCTTGGGTTCAACCAGGAAAGGAGTGAACCTCTGGGCATGATTCGCCTAAAACTCCAAATAGGCAATCTTCGTACAAAGGTGACCTTCTACATCATTGACAACCATGGTTGTTCTTACAATGCTCTGTTGGGAAGACCATTCTTGCACGAGCATAACATTGTTACTTCGACTCTCCATCAATGTTTCAAATATGTCGATGACAATGGAGAGGTGCAAAAGGAGGTTGCTGATCTCTATCCTTTCAAAGGCATCGAAGCATACTGCAACGATGCTCATATGTACAAGGATGAATTCATGAAGGTTGTCCTATCTCTGGACACTGAAGAAGAGCAAGAAACAGTACCTAATGACACCTTTATCATACATGTCAAAGGGCATGTTTCTCGTCCTCAGTCTTCCAAGCCACTGGCTATTCACTTGCCAGTCCAGAAGCAACCAACTGATGATGATCAGGATAAAAGGGAGCTCACCTCTTCTGAGCCACTTTTTATAGACTTACGTCGTAATAAGGAAAAAAGGCAGCTCACCTCTTCTGAGCCACTTGTTATTGATTTATCTCATAACAAGGATAAAAGGGAGCTCACCTCCTCTGAGCCGCTTGTTATCGACCTCCATCGTAACATAGCCAATCCTCCTCTACGTTCTTCTTCTTCCCCTCTTGTAATTAATCTGACCAAGCCTGCTAAGGCTAAAGGTCCTGCTGTAAATACAAATGTACAAATCAATTTCAAAAGCATCTACTTTCCAGTATACTGATGTCATTTATCATGCTAAGTGCTATTTGGATATGTTAGATAGCTTTCAATCATTTACAATGAGAGTGGTGCAATCTCTTCATACAGATGTCTCATTTGAACACCCAAAGGATTCATATCGTATTGTTCCCGCTCGTAAGAAAGGCGAGAGTCCAATACTTTTTAGTAAGGGACCGGAACAATAATTCAGCTACACGGATGATAGCAAAAGTAATGATACAGGGCATCTTCAACTCCGTCGTTACAGTCAACAATCAAAAGACATCATCCGAAAGATGGGTTACGACTTCAAGAATGGCCTCAACTTCGGTAAGGGTAGAAATACTCCTATCCGTACGGCTGTGCCGAAAGGAAAGTCAGAAATATACTACAGCAGGACCAAAAGAGGTCTCGGATATGCTTCACCTCCGGTATTATCCCCAGCAGCTTCTAAATCCGATAGTGAAGAGCGCTCTAACTCTTCTGATTCCAGATCATGGGATTCTGACACCAGCATCGGTCAAGTTCATCGATTGACTGTATCTTCTAACATGGTCTCCGTCAAACTTCTAGAAGGCTATAACGAGGATATTGAAGAAAGTCCTGAAACAGATCCTTGGGCTCAACGAATGGATACCCAATGGGAACTCCGATTCGAACAAAGAGAACCTCCTACTGAAGATCAATTAGTTCAAATTGATGTAGGAGAGAGTGGGTCACCTCGTCCTATATTCATCAGCAAGAACCTCCCAGAGGCAGATAAGCAATAATTAATTCTTCTGATTAAGGAATACATTGATGTCTTTGCCTGGAGCTATGAAGACATGCCAGGTCTAGATCCTAAAGTTGCTACTGACAAATTAAACATCTTGCCGAATGCAAAACCGGTCAAACAGCAACAACGGCGTTTCAAGCCAGAAATGATGGATGCAATCGACGATAAAGTCAAGAAGCTCATCGCTTGTGGCTTTATCCGAGAAGAACAACATCCTGATTGGGTAGCCAATGTCGTCCCAGTTCTAAAGAAAATCGACAAAGTTCGAGTCTGCATCGACTTTCGGGATCTTAATGAAGCATGTCCAAAAGATGAATTTTCTCTCCCTATCACGGACGTCATGATCGACAACACCTGTGGGTTCGAAAGAATATCTTTCATGGATGGATTCTCTGGATATAATCAGATTCAGATGAATCCTGAAGATGAAAAACATACTTCTTTCCGTACTCCTCGCGGAGTCTACTGCTATACTGTGATGCCATTTGGTCTCAAGAACGCTGGTGCAACTTACCAACGAGCTATGAGTACCATCTTTCGAGATCATTTGCACAAGACTGTTGAATGCTATGTCGACGATATTGCTGTCAAGAGTCGTCTAAAGGATGATCACATCCAAGATTTGAGAACTATCTTCAATCTAATACGCCAATATCAGCTGAAAATGAATCCTACCAAGTCATTCTTGGGTGTCTCTAGTGGTAAATTTCTTGGCTTCGTCATTACCTCTAAAGGTATACACGTGGATCCCGAGAAGATCAAAGCCATTCAAGAGATGCGTCCTCTACGCAACCTAAAAAAGCTACGAGGATTCCAAGGTCGACTTGCGTACATTAGGAGATTCATTTCAAATCTGTCTGGACGCTGCAGACCATTTACCCAGTTAATGAAGAAAGGTGTCTCTTTTATTTGGACTGAAGAATGTCAACGAGCATTTGATGACATAAAGCGGTATCTCATGAATCCACCAGTCTTGGTGCCACCAATCTCTGGCATACCATTCTTAATGTATGTCCGTGCTATGGACCATTCATTGGGTGCTTTATTTGCCCAAAAGAACAAAGAAGGCCACGAATAAGCCATCTATTACCTCAGTCGTATTATGATTGGTGCTGAACACCGTTATAGTCTGGTCGAAAAGGAATGCCTAGCTCTTATGTTTGCTGTTCAGAAGACTCGGCATTACATCATTGTCCAAACTATTCATGTTATATCCCGAGTTAATCCTCTTCGGGTACTGATGAAGAAGCCTAGCACACTCAATTATCGGCTGGCTACATGGGCCATTCTGCTAGCCCAATATGACATGGTATATGTTCCTCAAAAGTCTGTCAAAGGTTAAGCACTGGCGGATTTCTTAGCAGCTCATCCTGTTCCAGAGACGTCCAAACTCTATGATGAAATTCCAGATGAGACTTTGGAATCTAATACAATCTTCGAAGAATTTCCTACTTGGCGTCTATTCTTTGACGGTGCATCCAAGATTGGACCCAATGGTGCCATTGTCGCAGGAGTTGGAGTTGTCCTTGTATCCCCAGACGGGTCAGCTATCCAAAGAGCATACTCCTTAGATGAGCCTTGCTCCAACAACGTGGCAGAGTACAATGCTCTACTCATTGGCCTTCAGCTAGCCAAACAACTTGACGTCGAGTATCTTGAAGTCTATGGTGACTCTAAGCTGGTTGTTAACCAGGTTAGAGGGACTTATGAAGTTCGCCATCAAGATCTAGTGCCTTACTATGAAGCGGCAATCAACATGGCTACATCATTCAAAGCCTTCTTCATCGAATATGTCCGACGAGCTTGCAATACTGAAGCAGACGCTTTGGCCAATCTTGCAGCGGTCTTAGCCATCCCTATCAAAAGATAGCAGGTGGTGGTCATCTCTAATCGGGAATTGTTCTTCGTCGAAAACAATCGTAATATTGAATTCAGTGATCTTACTGAAGTTAATGTTACTAATGAAGATTGGAGAGCTCCCTTCATCGATTTTGTGGTCCATGACATACTTCCTGAAGATCCCAAGGAGGCTACGAGTATTCGTCGGCGGTCTTTGTAATTTTACTACAATCAGACCACCAAAACTCTCTATCGGCGAACTTATGACGGCCTACTCTTGCGCTGTCTTGCTGGTGATGAAGCAAAGCAAGTATTACGTGAAGCTCACGACGGTGTTTGCGGAGCACATCAACCCGGCCCTAAACTGCAGGATCGCATCCGACGCATGGGTTACTACTGGCCCTCTATGGTATTTGATGCCATCGATTATGCAAGGAAATATCGAGCTTGTAAAATCCACGCAGATTTCATCCATCAACCGTCGAAATTCCTTCATCCGACTGCTGCTTCCTGGCCTTTTGAAGCTTGGGGCATGGACATCATAGGTCCCATCAATCCTCCTTCTTCTAGAGGACATCGGTTCATACTGGCAATAACCGACTACTTCTCCAAATGGGTCGAAGCTATACCTCTAGCTGAAGTCAAGACCAGCAACGTCATTAACTTCGTCAAACACCACGTCATCTATCGATTTGGTGTACCTCGACGAATCATCCACGACAATGGACTACAATTCATCAGCCAAAAGTTCACAAGGTTCTGTGACGATCACCGGATTGACAATGTCACTTCGACAGCCTACGATCCTGCTGCTAATGGCTTAGCTGAAGCTTTCAACAAGACTATCATCAAGCTCCTCAAGAAGTTTGTGTCTACTAACAAACGAAACTGGAGTGAAAAGCTTAGAGAATGTCTTTGGGCCTACCGTACTACGGTCCGCAACCCTATAGGCTGTACACCCTTCTCTTTGGTGTATGGCTGTGAAGCAGTTCTACCTTTGGAACTTCAAATTCCGTCTTTGAGGATTGCTATCGCCAACGAACTCACGACAGAGAACAATGATCTTCTCCGACTTCAAGAATTGGAAGCACTCGATGAGAAGCGGCTAATGGCTCAACAGCATATGTCATGCCCCAGAACCAGAATACCGGAGAGCGGGGGCAGACATAGCCAGCTACACAATCCCAAAGTACGTTAATACTCTGAAATCACGTATAAGCTGTCAAACATGGGGGTTACTCTACAAACCATTAGTCAATCCTATGGTTTAACAATCCTAGGTATCTCAATCACAGGCAATTATACAAAAGCAAGGAGTACGATCATCATACATACAATAGTAAGGCGTCCCGAACCATATATACATGAATGATCATGAAGCCAGTACCACAGAACTGATGACTAGCTAGAGTATTAGTCGTACATGATAAGGACTAGCTATAGTCTAGAATACACATATCATGTTTATGCCCGTAGGCTACAATATCAAGGAAAATACCAAAACACAAGCTAAACACGTGCTCGGGGCTAAACGTAACAAGAGAATAATTTACATATCAGTGGGGGAATGAAGAAGAAACCAACTGAGGCACTCTGGTGCTCCGGCTGGTCACCGTCGAGTAGATGGTGCGGTAGATCCTTCGGGCTCTTCTATTAGAACCTGGCCATGCAAAAACTAGTGGGGTCAGACCCCAAATAGCAAGTACCACAAAGGAGGCCGAACTATGAACTTAAAACCAGCAGTCATAGGCAATCAACAGGGAGAGAAAGCAATAAGTAAAGAAGGATTGAGATTCGTGCAGTACCAATGCACTTATCCCGAACATAGAAAGACAATAAGTAAATCATCAATTGACATAAGGTAAACTGGAGAACATGTTAAATAAATAGAGCTAGGCAATGTACGAAGAGAGGATGAAGGTACTGTTCCGGAAGCCAGGTTACAACCCTTAAACCAAATAAGGACCGGAATTGTAACCCTTCGCCTGAACAGAACTTGGTCTCTGATCATTTATTGCTAGAGGTGACAATCATTAAGTGATAGTGAGAGAGTGACAATACAGAGTATAATACATTAGAGTGACAATCATTGCCACCATTATCCTGGAACAATTAGGAACTGGATTTAGACAAGACTTAGACTGGGAAGGTGATATACGATGGAATAACCATGGGACTATTCAGATAACCAGGTTACAACCCGTAAACCAAACAAGGACCGGGGTTGTAACCTTTCGTCTGAACAGAACTTGGTTTCTTCCACCATTTATCGGCAAGATAAAATAAGAAATCAGGACATGTAACAATCATGTACAAGATTAAGACAAGACTAGACAGACTGAACTCCATCCAACATTTACGGCCAAACAATAAGTACGGCTTGATACTTTAACTAACTAGGGTTATCACAGGCCTAGTTACTAGCAAGATGCAGCGAGATTCTTCTACCGCCACAAGCCCTACAGACCATTCAGGTTATCCAGGTCGAATATTAGTACAATAAGGGTGCAACACATGACAGTATGCTGGAAATGTGCCCTACTCGTCGGAAGGCTACAGATCCCAAGTGGGGTACCCAGATAACGGGATTGCCTGTAGCTGGGAAATCTTTTCATGACTACTGGATTATTTTAGTTGTTAACCTTAGTCGATTTCAGTGGGTACTCCTGACCGTGGTACTCAGAGGTCCCCGTCCTAGACATGATGCAAGACAAGACGGGTTCATTTGTACAAGCACAATCATCCACGGTGCCCAGGTCATTCATACTGGTCATGTCAGGTTAGCCGTCGCAACAGCATTTCGAGAAATATCATGTCAGGTTTTCTTGTCAACAGTGCGCTACGGTGGGTCACTATCATGTCATTATCATTATCACTTATCAAGAGTACGCCACGACGGGCCACTATCAAGTCATTATTATTCATCTTGTTACCAATCTGGAGTGCACCACAACGGGTCACTATCGTGCTAAGCAATTCATTATTAAAGAAATAACAAACTATTAAGTGGGTCGTCGCAATTTATGCCAAGAATAGAAAAATACACAATAGCAGTCAGAAACTCCATGAAAGCAACTTGCATAAAGTAATTAAATAACATATTCCTGGAGGCAAGAAAAAGATTTACAACTTTCATGTTGGGAGTGGGACGAAATTCAGACCATAAATCGTGCAAATAAAATATTAAACAATCAAGTGGGACCCCATACGGCCCAAAAGTGGGAGAACATACATGCGGCCAAAGAGAGTGGGAGACCACCCATGCGGCCAGCCAAAGCTCATACGGCCAGAAAATAACTGAAGGGGGCCATGCGGCCAACATTAAATGCCAGCAAGAAATATTCATGTAATCAGAAAAGACAAAGAGAGTGGGACCCGCAATAAATGCAAGCATCCACTCAAGCAAAAAAAAAAGGGCACGTGGCCACTCAAGTACAGAGGCCATGTGGGACCCAGCAATAATCAATGCATTAAACCCACGTGGCCAGCACACAATGGCAATCTGCCATGTGACCGGGATAACCAAGGCCATGCGGCCAGGAAAAATTTTATGCGGCCAGCAAGTCACCTGACCATATGCGGCTAGCAAATTAAATGTCATATGGCCAAACAATGAAATGATGGCTGCCAGCAAAAGAGTGGCTCACGGGGCCAAAATATTAGATAGTGGGAGAAGGGAGCCTATGCGGCTCAATACAAAAATGCTAACTTTGATCCCAAAATGCAATAATTTCACGTATATGCGGCTCATTCTGCCAAAGCCTATGCGGATTGGCAAAGCCAAAAGCTTGCATGCAAAAGTGATAAAGGAATTAATTATAAGGAGGGACCATGCGGCCAACTAAGCTCCAGCATGCGGTTAACCATTAATTTCCATGCAAAAGAATGCTAAGAGCTAAAGCCAAAGTGCTTAAGCAAAAATGTTAAAGCCATGCAAGCTGCAAGCTAATCCTAACTCTAATTAATGCAATTCAAAGCAAATCTTAATTAATACAAGACTACAGCAAGGCTTAAGCACTTAACATGTTATATATAATATAAGCTATATAACTTGCTGGCTTGGCAACAAAATGCTAATGCATTGAGGCAAACCCATGCGGCTTTGCTTGGCAAGTGCATGCGGCTGAAAATGAGAATTCCATGCGGCCAGGCTTTAGTCTCCTACATGCAACACTAGTTAATAATTGCTAGCTACTAGATATTTGTGCCAAGCAAATTTTTGCTTTATGCGGCAATTGCAACAGTACATGCCAGCAGAGCATGCAACTATATGACAAAAGCATGCAAGCCCAAAATGCCTTATGCGGCTAGGAAAAATTTCATACACGGCCAAGGAAGGAACTCCTTCTTGCGGCCAACAAAAATAAATGCATGTATGCCGAGCTAACAGTTAAATGCATGCAAGCTAGCTCATGCGGCCAAGCAACTCAGTGTTGCATGCGGCCAAAATACAAGCTCAAGCTAATAATTCATGCGACCCACAAACAAATAATTGCAAGCAAAAAAATGCATGCGGCTCAAAAATGCAAGCAAGTATGCAGCTCAAAAATGCAAATAATGACTTCCCACAGAGAAGATGTCCACAGAAAATACCATGGCTTCTCCACACCACCAAACTTCAATCCGGAGTCTAAATTTGGACTTCCATAGGTCAAAGTAGGGTAGAACGAAATTCTCTACAACATGGAACCTTCAAACAACAAGAACATGCAAGTTTAACAGATCAAAACCCATGAAAACCGAATTTGCTTCAAGGTTAGATCTACAACAATCTAGCCATCAAAATAGAAAACTCCAAGTTCTAAACATGCTTAGAATGTAACAAGGAAGAGAATGGAACAAACAGATTTAAAATCGTCCAACATTCGGCAAGGTGTACTTGCCTCTCTCCAATGGCTAGGGTTTGGTGGAAAAGAAATGAATGAGGGTGAATGAGGAGGGAGAGAGAAAAAGTGGCTTATATAACAAGCTCAAGTGATCTCCACCATTCATTCCTCTCCACTCAATCTAAACCACACACCTCATCTCATGAGAAACCAAACTAAACAAAACCAAACCAAGTCAAAGTGGAACCGAACCAAATAAAACCAAATCCAAGTTAAACCAAGTCATAAAATCCTACACTTAGGAAAATTTTAAAATATCACGCAAATCGATAAATACAAAATACGGCTCAAATAAATACGTATCCGTATAAAATACCGATACAGTGAGACGGGTCTCACAGCATATTGAGTTATACCAAGCCCGCATCTCAAAGACTTTCAACCGCAAAATTAAGGTCAGAGCCTTTCAGAAAGGAGAGCTCGTTCTAACAGTCAGGCATCCTCTGACTATGACTCACTCGAGCAAAGGCAAGTTCGATGCAAAGTGGGAAGGGCCTTACATCGTGAGCAAAGTCTTTTAAAATGGAGCCTATCAACTCACAGAGCTAGACGGTCGAGTTGCAATGATGCCCATCAATGGCAAATTCCTTAAAAAATATTATGTATAAATGTAACAGACATTGCTTGTAATCATCAAACAAGTTCATAAATAAAATTAAGTTTTATTTCATCTTGAATGATAATACATAATATCAAGGAAGGTCACTATCATCCTTCTCAAAATTGGGACGCGGGCCACTACCGTCCTTATCAAAAACATGATCAGCAAAAGCGTCAAGAACATTCTTGCTGGAACCCACCAAGAACTTGCAAGCAGCTATCCTCATGACTTCTTCTTCTTTAGTCTTCCCTAGTTCAAGAAGGAAGTCCAAGATGTCCTTTGGCGGTTTGGGGGCAGATGAACCTTCGCCCGCTGCTATTTGCTTTGGTTGAGCCGGTTCGACTGGATGTTCCTCAGTACCCGCTTTCAGCTTCGGGGCGATCTCAGCCTTCTTGGATGCATCTTCAGATGACATCTTTAAGTTGAAGAGTGAAAGTGACCATCCCATCTGATTTTCTGTTCTATTTATAGACAGAGAGTCGTAAGATTATGAATCATCATATTCATTTGACGGTTCGTCTGTTCATTACATCTATCCGACTGTTTACCCGTTCATTCCATATTATCCGATGGTTTATCCATTCATTCATCATATTCATCTGACGGTTTGTCCGTTCATCATATCCCTTTGATGGTTCGTCCGTTCATTATATTCATCCACCCGACGGTTCATCCGTTCACACATCCAATGGTTCGCCCGTTTATTACATTTATTTGACAGTTCATCCGTTCATTTAATTCATTTGACGGTTCACCCGTTCATCACATTCATTCCGACGATTCATTTCGTTTATTTATTTATTTCGTTCATTTTGACGAATCATCCAGTTCGTTCTTATCAGCAATTTGTCATCTTCGATTAAGTTGTCTATTGAAATAATGATATTCGATAAATTATATTTGCTACGTCCATATTACCTCTGAGCAGATATAATTGAATATGATTATTTTCCAGAATCCAGAAATATATCATGTTTTGTACCTCTGAATATATTTTCTATCGCTATTATTTATATCTGAATAAGATATGCAACAAATAATAGAGCCACAAAAGAATGACTTTTTATTGATCAAAGATGAAAGACATTACAAAGATACATATTACAAAACAAGAAGATACAAAAAATCTTTCTATTCAGTCGGTGGTGTCATCAAGTTAACTATCTGCTGCTTTAAAGATTTTAGTCGCTCCTCACGGGAGTCCATCACACGCCTCCTGGCTTCCTTCATTCCTGACTTTTCATTAAAAGTCGGTAAGGTCACTAAGCGGCGGGAGATTTCAGCCTGATGAGTCGTGACATAGTCATTTCGTTCCTGAGTCCGAAGTTCCAGTTGCTGAGTGGCAGCTTGATGCGGTGTGACTTCATCTTCTAGAGTATGCTGAACCAGTTTCAACTCTTCCTGGAGACGGGTAATCTCCTCTTGAAGATGAACAAATTTTGCTTTCAACTCAGTAACTTTCTTCTCCTTCTCTCCAGCAGCAGAGGTGGCTATCTCTATTTGAGAATCATATTCTGAAGCCTTGGCAGTATAAGTGTCTATGAAAGTCTGGAAATTAGCATTCTCAATGGCAACTTCTTGGGACATCCTTTCAAATTCAGCTTGTACTAAGGATTCCACTTCTCCTCGATTAAGATCCTAGTAGATCTTAACCGATGCTTCTAGCTCATCCAATATGTGCTCAAGAAAAATAGCTTGAGCTTCATCTCCTTGACCTCGGATGGCATTTATCAAATGAGAGGTTGGGCTTCTAACAGTAGTAAGATCAACAACTTCTTTCTCTAGTACCCTATCTACTAGGGGTCCCAATGCATTGAAGAACATGTTGCTGAAAGAACTAATGATAAATTGGTTAGTTGCCAAAGCGCCAGGGGTAGCAGCTACTCCCGTTGATGATGAAACAGCATGTGCCTGGGCAGATGGACGTTCTTGCACTTGAATAGATGGTTCTTTAAACAAGGTAGCTAAAGTAGAACTGGTTGCTCCTCCTGGTTGTTCTTCTACAAGGACAAATGAACCTATCATTGATTGTTGTTGTCGTTAACAATTAATTAAAAAGGATCAAAAGATCAAAGGCAATCTTACCATGACTTGTCCCAGCAACAAGCCTTTCGTTTGTGGGTACAGATTCCAGTCTAGCAGAGGTAGCCTCAGACATCACTGCCTGGCTACTTCCGGCTTCAGAACCGCCCGACAGATGTCGGCTGCCACTGGCTATTACTGTTATCGGTACTACATTAGAGCAAGGAGGAACCGGAGATGATTCGATTTCTACATGGATCAAAAATAGAGATGTCAGTTGTTAATCTATGAAAAGATGATTAATAATTTCATTTAATACCTTTGGGATCAGCGGTAGTAGCTTCCTCCGGCCTACTTCCTCACCCATATTCTTTTCAGGAGATATAGCCACCTCAGCATCCTTTTCAGGAGCTAATGTGTCTTCAACAACTTCAGAAGGAATTTGGACATCAATATCCTCTTCTTGATTCAAAGTATCATCAATAGCCTCTATTGATGTATCTTCAGTACTCATGCTATCCTCAGGTACTTCTTCGCTGGCAGTAGCAGCGGTATGATCAGCATCTTCTTGAAGACCGAACTCACAATCATTTAATGCTTCAATCATCAAACGATCCTCCTCCTCGCGGATTGTTCCTAGTGTAATAGGAAGTTGAGTAGTTTCTATCGCTGGTGAAGGAGATCGTAAAGCTTCCTGCTCCTCCTCTACAATATTTTCCCTAGGCTCTGCAGCCTCCTCTCTCTGATCAGTCTCGTCCCTCCGTTCTGGACTAGGGGTCTCCTGCCTATGCTCAGAGACAGGAGTGGGAGATGACATAGTAATTCCAGCAGCAGCACTGGCTACCACCGAGGACAGGATCACCTTCTTTCTTTTCCTAAAAGCCAGTTTCTTTTGATGAAGAGGTCTTTCGGGACTCTCTACATCTACCACATCAACCCTCTGTGGAAGAGAAGTCGGTGTAGTCGCTTCTTCTCGGGTTGACTCGGCCAGTTGCCGAGACTGCGACCTGGTAGTGACTTTCTCTGATGGGTCCAAGAGGAGTTTCTTCTTGGCAACCGGAGAGGAAGGCTCATTAATTCTTCTCTTCCTCTCCCTAGCCGGAGACTTAACAACTTTCAAAGAAATCCTCAGTGGTTCATTAACTTCCTCAGGGAAGTTAGCTTCCCTTGAGGCTTCTAAAGGATCATCCACTGGTTCATGTTGTTCATCATTTCCTGGAGCCAGCATGGCAGTTGCTCCTTTCTTCAGACGCGTCGCCGTCGCGAAGCTATCCACCAGATTGAAATTCTCGGCGAAAGTGTTTGCAGCTGTATAAAATAGTGAATATGTATATAACATTCTAGGGCCATGATCATTCTTGTTTCGCATCGAGAACACTGTCCTTGTGTCTCGAGCGTTGTAGTAGGCCCATACTCTGGAACCATCAATTAGATACCCCTTTCCTTGTAGGCAAGTTATAACGTTGCCTACATGGAACTGGTCGTAACCAAATTGACGAGCGAAGCGACTTGGCAGATATGGTTCCAGATAACACTCCTCTTCAAATCTGTACACCAAATGCGATGGCCTGATTACCTTCAGCCAGTCAAAAGCTGCTCGGTCCAACGGCTGCGTTCCAAGGTCGACTAAATTTGCTGACATGTGTTCATAACCGGCCGGAGGGGCAAAGCAGTAAACATTCCATCCCTTCCCAAGGTTCAGGACACGACTGCAGTCCTTCAGACTAATGTACACCCACTTGCTCCGGGAGAATCTTTGCAGAAAGCTACCGCCGACTGCTACCATGTCGGGGTTCATCAAAGACGGGTGGTGCAGAAGCAACCATCCGAATAGATAGGTGTAAGGCAACTCCAGTCGAAGGAAGTTTCCCTTCTCACCCTTCCATTTGATCATGGAGTCAACATACAGACGAAGACCTGCATTTATTCTACAGGTCATCGCTGATAGCAAATCCATCCGGTAGCCGAAGACTAATCGGACAGCAGCAAAAAGTATGCCACGGTGGAAGTGGTCCACGACGCTTGCTCCGGGTACGACGAATCGACGGAGCCAGTATGTCAGGAATCCCGCCAGCTGGGCTTCTCATGACATGGGCCTGTAGCCCATTCTTATAAAACTCTCGACAAAGTCTCCGGTCTTGAGCGAAGGGTATTGATGTTCATCAGTAACTCTGATATCCATTTTCTTATTTTCTTCCATCAGTCTTATTACTTCACTATGGCTGAGGGATTGGAAGAAAGTCGGGTTGCATGTGTCATGATCCTTGGTCTTTTTCTCAATGATATGATTAAGAAAGATAAGGCAACCACTTTGAGGAATAACATGTGCCGGAAGAACCGCTTTTATAGTACAGGGAGCATATGTTGTAATGGCACAGTAGTTCGTCAAAAACTGCCACCATCTCTGTATTTTTCTGACGTAGTCTATCTAACTCGTCGTTTGTTGGAACATACTCCTCATAAGGGAAGTCTCCTGTTGGTAGGCACGAGATGTACTTCATCTCATGGAGGGCTAATCCTATCTCCCCGCAGGGCGTCATGAACGTCCCCGTCCTATATTTATACCTCTCTGCCAGGGCCAAAAACAGATGAGGGTTTGGGTGGAAGCCATACACGGTAGTATATACCGCATGATAAAGCTCGATCTCTTTAAGTTTGTCTTCAAACTGAGCCAATATCTAGTTGGCTATGCAGGTCCACCTCCTGTTGTCCGGGTTCACCAGACCGGTCAGCCGGATGTCCTGATCCGGGTATCTGCCCTCAGCCTTTGTATAATCATTAGCAAAGATTGGTGTCCTCACCGACAGCAGCAAAGAAGAATTTTCTGGAGGGATACAGCCTGGCTTCAACCCTCTGAGTAAAGTGCTATGTCGCTCAGAGAAGCTATAGAACATGTCTCTGTTGTTTGAGCCTTTTTTTACACAGATCTTTCCTGTCCTTACCTGTTGGAGGGGAGTAATATCCCAGTCCATCCTCCTGGGATGGCTTGTATGGGCGTAGCGGGCTAGAGGAAGGCATCTAGCAATGTCCGGTAACAGGATCAGTTTCTCCTTCCTTTGGAAAGTTCTCTGCTCAACACGGGGTCTTGGCTGAGAACTCTTGTCGATGGCTTCGCCAAATAAGAACATGGGTTTCTTGTGGGTAATGGCGTCAGCAGACTGCAAGGGCTGCCCATTTATCAAACTTAACAAAGTCTCATTATCCTGAGCTATCAAGATAGCCTGGCGGGAGGATGGACGAGCATATTGTGGAAAAAGCACATGAGACAAATCTTCTTTAAATTCTGGCTCAGCAAGAGACCCTGTAAATATTTCATACTCAGGATCCTCTCGGATGTTAACTGCATCAAAACAGAAAAAACAGAATTTAGTACAAGTAAAATCAAAGATTCTGTCATCAAATTACACAAGCATCAGATTGCGCAACAGTAGCTTCTATGCACAAAAGTGGCGCTAACTCATCCACTTGCGCTGAATAACTTGCACAAAGTATCAGTTTGCGCTGGACAGCCTTGCGCAAATCAGCAGACTGCGCTGACTTTTGCCAGCGCGTTCTAACCGATTGCGCAAGAAAATAGTCTTCATAGAAATAAAAACTATTGGGTTTTTGCAACAGAAACCCTAAATAGGGTGGCGCAGTATGACCAAATCTCTAAAAAGAGACAGGTTCGAAGGATCAACAGTGTTAAAGAACCCTAAAAAGGGTCTTTCGATCGGGTTTACTACCTTGCAGTGCTGGGTGAGCAGCTTCATGACGAGAAGGGCGCGGCGCAGCACGAGTCGAGGACTCGGCGGGGGCCTTGCATTTCTCGGCGGCGGAGCGCTTTGGAGCCATGGAGATCGACGGGAAGAAGAAGAAGAGTCAGAAAAGCTCGGAAAGTTTTCTCTTTCGAAAGTTTGAAAGCAAGTAAAGAATGGCAAGAGAGAACGGAGAACTATTTATAGTTTTCCAAAATAAACAAACTCCTCAGATTACGCCGAATAAACATGGGCTAATTCCTCCGATTGCGCAGACAGGTCATCATATGCGCAACTTGATTTTAAAATCAAAATTCAAAGTATTTCGAAGCTTTGACTATCTTCAAACTTCGAAAACTTTGAAGGGGGTCTTGTAGGTCCTAAAAATCAAGTTGTACCCATTAACAAAGTCATAAAAATCAAATTATACATCCTTCAAGTGAACTGTGTAGAAGATAGATTGTGCAATAATTTGATTGCGCAGGCTGAACTGCGCACTCATCCAAGTGCACGAGCTAACGTGGCCTCGTCATCATTATCTGACAGAGAATCAGATCTTCTGACAGCTGACAGTACGGAGAACGAGGAAACTGTTCATTTATCGTGCAGCACAGCGCTCGAGGACAGCTGTACATGTAGCACAATCTGCTTGCAGTGCAATCCATCCCAGCACAATCTAAAGCCAGCACAATTCAGGTGGCGCACTCCATCAATACAACTGACAATGTACACGTGGCCTTCATGCCATCAATGACTTATTACGTGGTAACCGTCTGTGCACGATCATGCACATTTCAATCAAATAATGCCATGTGTCCAATATAGCTGGTCTACGATCAAATAACTGCCAGCGCAGTCTGATGTCTGCGCGGTCCAATGCAGCGTAATCCAACTTGCGCAGTCCAGAATAACTAAAAAGTAGTTATTTCCATAACTCTATAAATAGAGTTTCAAGTCCTTCCTAGAGGGGATCATACACATACACAGAGATCAGAGACCATCACCAGAGATCAGGAGTTCTTGCCAAAGTACTGCTGCAATCTTTAGAGGCTATCGTCTTTAAAGTTTACATCGTCCAAGGGATAAAGCGATCGTCATTCAGATCGGATTCCTATAGTTGTACTTTTCCAGAATTCTTGTTATCTTCTTTACAAAGTTTATTGAAATAAAGATCAACTTTTGTTTTTGCAAACAAAGAGCTCCTGGTAGGCAGTGCCCAAGCTGCTCTAGGCTATAGGTACGACCATATAGTCCAGCATATGGCGGACCAGTTTCTGAGTGACGAGCCTCCGGCGAGATTGAATGCCCTCAAGAACCAGCCTTTCTATTTTCTTAATGCTATGATGAACTCGGGAAAATTAGAAGGGGAATACTTGAAGCCCGTATTCTTCTTTGGAGATGCCTTGACTGTGAAGAACAGTCAGATTCTGGAGGTGCCAGAGAACTGGAGTTTTGTTTCTAACGGGATGGGGATCCTCATCCCCCAGATGGAGTGTCACTTTCCTTTATCTTGGTTCAATATGCTCCCACTGGACCGGAAGATGGAAGAGTCTTTAACTCCTACCCGAGGTGGGATATTTGTGGGAGACATCCATTATAACAACAGCCTGAAGTCAGTGTGTGCGGGCAAGGTGCACTCCAGCCGTTCTGTAATAGGATTGGCCCCGGGTACTTTTTTGAATGTGCCGGGTCCCAATTTCACGTTTTCTACAGCCGACACTTTTATGAACCAACTTGCTCGGAAGGGCTCCTATCCCATTGGTCAATTGATGCTCCCTAGCTGGATACATCCCATTCCCTCGTGGACCAATCTGTCTATGTGGATTTTGCGAAAGTATGAGACCTTTCTGTGTGAGATTGGTCTTTACCATGCTATTCGGGGCACCAGCCATGGCTTGCCTATAAACAAGAGATTATTTATATCTCTATTGGAGATGTATAACCGCCATACGGGAACCTTCTATACGCCCGTAGGGGAAATGGGGCTTGCACTCCACATGCATGCGATCTCCAAGCTTCCTTGGGGGGACGAAGCTTTTGAGGCGTATACTCCCACGAATGAGGAGTTCGAAGAGTTGGAAAGACGGTCTCCAGGCTTCGTGGCTCTTTATCAAGAGATATTGTGCCATTATAGCACATGTCATCAAATAGCCAAAAAGGAGAGCAGTTCGGAAGGGAATGCCCCTCATACCAAGGACTGGGTGCGCTATCTCTTCACGATGGATGCCTCAGGTCAAGTTACTCCCCGACGTCCTCAATCCCGGGAGGCGGTGAAAGCCTTAGTGTCGTCAGCTAAGAGGGTGGCCACCAGTAGTGACAGATTCGGGAGTCAGACCGACTCTTTCGGTTATTTTTATCAGGACACCCAAGAGTTGTCAGAGAAGGCGCTCCTGGCGGGTTTCTTGATGATATGGCTGTAAAATTATGTAGTCTCGGGTGGAGCAGGTTCTATCGAGAGGATCAGTCGTAATTTCATCCTTCCGGCTGTGAAGTTAGTTTTGCGAGTCCGGCTAGCTCTCCTCCCGGCCATGGTGTGCAGCATACACCGTGGCCTTCGCACTTTCACATCCAAGATCATTGCCCGCGATGTGACAAAAGATTTTGAACGGACTGAGCTGCCCTATCATTATTTGATGGGGTGGCTGTTGATGCATTATCTGTCTTTGATAAGACCGGGCTCTGAAGACGGCGTAACTGATGACGACGCTTTTATCTTCCGCTATCATAATGAGTCTTGGGAATTCGAGATCATACGTGCTTGCCGGATGGCACTGGCGAGGGCAGACATGTACAATATTTTTGTATCTGTCCCTCGTTTTACTGATGAGGAAATAGCGGCTGTCCATCTCGACGGTATTGGGCCCCCTCAACTTCTGGACGACTAGATGCTTCTGTGGCTGCGTAACATCCGCCCCGCTCATCTGGTGTATCGCAACCGTAACACTGTCTTCCTGGAGCCTTATCTGCCTAGCAGGTTCGCCCGATAATTTGGATATAGTCAGCTTTTTCTAGATAGCCCCAGCTCTTGTCTGGGTTTTGAAGGTAGCCTTCTTGACGGCATCAGATCCTGGCATTACTATGACACATTCCATACCCGTACCATTTTCTCAGTTCCTGCTATCAAGGCGTCGGTAGAGATCTTGTATATTGCGGCTCTGTACCACGTCCTGGCGAACAAGCCCCCTGTCGGTTTTAACCCGGGTACCAATTTCATCGTTGGTACCGGCCTGGATGAGGGTTCCCAGGGGGCCAAGACAAGGAAGAGGAAGAATAGAGTCGAAGTGTCGGATTCGGACTCCGCTGCTGCAGATGACGAAGGCGACGAGCATGATGGAGATGACTCTTCCCTTCCGGTGGCAGATGTAGGGGCGGATCAGCCGCCTATTTTGCCAGATAAGATGGTGGTAGATCAGCCATCTGTTGCACCCAGCCCTGCACGAAAGCGTAGCAGGCAACTTTCTCCTGTTGGTGGCATTCCTCGCTCTCGGAAATTGGCTGTGACCAGACACTGCGGGCTAACTATAAAGGAAAGAGGCAAAGAAGTTGACCCCGCATCAGAGGTAAATAAGTTACTACCGGTCCTTCCTTTCTTCTAGCTTTGATTTTAATCATCTTTCTTCCCTCTTGTAGGTGTCAGAAGAAGAGGAATCTCGAGTTGCCAAGGTCGTGACTCGGGATGACGGGGGCTCCGGTGAGCCTGCCCTTAAAATTGCTTAATTTCGTCAAGATGATGCTGATCGAGTTGCCTTTCCCTCCGAGGTGGCTGGGTCAGAGGAGCCAGCCAAATTTAATTTGGAGATCGCGAGTGAGGAGACCCTGCCAGCTGCGAACGAGCTGCAGCCTCCATGCTCCTCTCCTGGTAAGATAAGCCGAATCTTAACTTGCGAGAAGGCCTATCTGCTCTATCATCACATCCTTCGGGTCACGTCGATTGATCATTGTCATGGACATGCAGGTCCTGCCTCTCTAGTGCCGAGGATGGACATTGTTGAGACAGACTCTGCCGAAGGGGCACTGGCGGAGAGGAGCGTACCTCCTCCCCTTCCGGCTCGTCTTGATGGGCCTCCTGCGGGCTCGAGTTTGGCAAGTCCGGTGATGGGGCAACCGGGGCAGGGGACGATGGTCCTTGTGTCTTCCTCTGCTCGGACGGCCCCGAGAGTCAACCTCTCCGCCTTGCCAAGTGTTCAGGCTCTTCGGGTGGCAGAGGAAGAGTTAGCCGCTATCCATGCATCGTTCTGCTCGGAAGTTGCCCCCCTGGTGGCAAGTTCTAGTACAACTCCTTCGATGCTGCCGGCCACTCTTCTTCTGACGCTGTCCTCTACAGAGGTCCTGGACGAAGCGTTATAGGACGTGGTCGACAGCTTTTATCGTCACTTGAAAAGGGGGATAGAAGCTGCTGTGGAGAGAGGGACCTCTTTCGTCTTGGCCCGGCAATGCGCCCAGGGTCAAATTGATATCCTTAAGGCCCTTCTTGGTGGGACAGGGGTGGCTGCACTCCTGGAGGCAAAATTACTGGAGACTGAACAGCTGGTGCCCAGCTTTAGGTATTGCGGCAAGTTGATCTGTCTGATGCTATAGATTAGGAGCGCGGCTCCCTCACAACTGCTATAAAGAAGGCGAAGGCCGCTCAGGATAAAACCAGGCCGGCCATACTGAGGGATCTCCGCACTCTGTCTGATCGATATGATCAATTGAGCCATGATAGTGAAGATGTTACGGCTCGGAAAACGACTGCCTCCCGCGGGATTACTGACACGCGGGAACAGATTCTTGAGCTTCAGAGGAAGTTAAATTTCTTTGAGTCTGAGCTTGAGGCTGCCCGGATCGACAGGGGGATAATTATCCAGGAGGCTGACAAAGTCAATCAAGCTTCGGCTGACCTAGAAATGGCTCTGAAGAAGTTGGACGATGACTGGCGGGCACTCATGGACCTGGATAATGGGGAGCGGTTGTCCCAGGAGGCTGAGCGTCGAGCTAGACAGAGGCTTGAGCGGGGTACTACCTTGGTGAGAAACCGCCTCTTGGAGTTATGTAATACCGAACTATAGTCGGCATTTTCTTCCTTTGTTCCTGTTTTCCTTTTTTTTGAGAGGGACGTGGTCCCCAAAACATGTAATGCTTTTTCAACTTTCAAATAAAGAGTACTTTCCATTCTACCCTTCATTTGTATTGCTTGTTGTGCCTGTGGTATTGTGGTGATGTGTGCCCCGCGTGGGGGACTTGTCTGTGGACTTGTTATCCCTGGCATACCTTGGTTTTAGGTACGGGTAACAAGTTTGATTGGGGATACCTAGAACAGTTCCACGGTCATATTGTCGTGGACGTTCCGAGTATCGGGAGAAGGAATGCCATGGAGCAGCTGGGCTCCCGGGACATGATGAGGAATGATGGGCCTTTGCTGAGAAATTTAGCAGAGGATATTTGTGGGCCTATTATCCTTGGCGTATCCTGACTTAGGATACGGATAATAGGATGAAAGGGGAACCAACATACTTACTCAGTGGTAATGAGGACATGGCAAGTACGAAGGTTTTACCGTGGAGTCTTCCTACTCAGAGGTAATGAGGACATAAAGGAGTGGACTCAACGGAGGATATTTGTGGTCAACAGAGGACATTTGTGGGCCTATTATCCTTGGCGTACCCTGGTTCAGGGTACGGATAATAAGACGAGAGAGAACCAACATACTTACTCAGAGGTAATGAGGACATGGCAAGTACGGAGGTTTCACCGTGGAGTCTTCCTACTCAGAGGTAATGAGGACATGGCAGGAGTAGACTCAGCGGAGGATATTTGTGGTCAACAGAGGACATTTGTGGGCCTATTATCCTTGGCGTACCCTGGTTCAGGGTATGGATAATAAGATGAGAGAGGACCAACATACTTACTCAGAGGTAATGAGGACATGGTAAGTACGGAGGTTTTACCGTGGAGTCTTCCTACTCAGAGGTAATGAGGATATGGCAGGAGTGGACTCAGCGGAGGATATTTGTGGTCAACAGAGGACATTTGTGGGCCTATTATCCTTGGCGTACCCTGGTTCAGGGTACGGATAATAAGACGAGAGAGGACCAACATACTTACTCAGAGGTAATGAGGACATGGTAAGTACAAAAGTTATACCGTGGAGTCTTCCTACTCAGAGGTAATGAGGACATGGCAGGAGTGGACTCAACGGAGGATATTTGTGGTCAACAGAGGACATTTGTGGGCCTATTATCCTTGGTGTACCCTGGTTCAGGGTACGGATAATAAGACGAGAGAGAACCAACATACTTACTCAGAGGTAATGAGGACATGGCAAGTACGGAGGTTTCACCGTGGAGTCTTCCTACTCAGAGGTAATGAGGACATGGCAGGAGTGGACTCAGCGGGGAATATTTGTGGACCTATTATCCTTGGCGTACTCCGGTTGTGGGTACGGATAATAAATCGAAAGGGAATCATCATACTTACACAGAGGTAATAAGGACATGGCAGGCATGAAGGTTTCTTCGACGGAGCCTTCCCACTCAGAGGTAATGAAGACATAGCAGGAGTGGGCTCAATGAAGGGGGGTACAAAGAACGACTCAGAGGTACTGAGGATATAGAAGTTCTATGTAGAGGGGTGATTTGTTTTTGGCGGAATTAAGACGACTCAGAGGTAACATCGACATGGTTGTTTTTGGAAATTTGTGGATCTGTTACCCTTTTTGTGCACTGGGAGTGCGGGTAGTGGATCATGAGGGAGGATCTCTCCCAGGAAGAAAGTTCAGAGGTATGGTCATACATGACTTACTATCTGAAAGAGTGACCGGAATGTGAGTTCAGAGGCACCTGCGGGTACATGACTCGATAATCTGGAATATTTTGATGTGAGTTCAGCGGCACCAGCGGGTACATGACTCGATAATCTGGAATATTATGAAAGTGAGTTCAGCGGCACCAGCGGGTACATGACTCAATGATCTGGAAAATGTCGTTTAGACATAATATTTCTTCAGGAACTTGCCGTTGACGGGCAACATGAGCAAGTCTCCATTTTGCTTTGCGAGGCGGTAAGCACCGTTGGAGAATACAGCCTCAATGATAAATGGACCTTCCCATTTTGGCTGGAACTTGCTGGCGGTCTTGTGAGTCATGACTATCGGCCTCCGGACTGCCAGAACGAGATCACCCACTTAGAATGTTCTGATTTTAACGTTCATATTGAAGGCTCCGGAGATGCGTGCTTGGTATAACTCGATTCGTTGCTGGGCCAGGAGGCGCTTTTCATCTAAGGCCTCCAACTCTTGTAGCCGACGACGGTAGTTATCGTCCGTCATCAATTGATAAGTGAGAGCGACACGGAACGAGGGTATTTGAGTCTCCAATGGGAGAACTGTGTAACGCCCAGTCCCAAAATACGTAGGACCAAGTACGTGAACATGCCAGCTGCACAAATACGAAGAACACTCCAATATATGGAATCCTCATATATGCACATAAGCTGTAAATAAATAATCACAGGCCAGAATAACATATCTAATCTCATCACAGCTCAACACAGAAGATAATGAAGTCCAAATAAATAAATAAGAGTATCAAAAGATAGCCGGGTGAACATACTCACTCCAAACAGCTATGGAAAATAGTCTCACAAGATCGGAGTCCGAACTCCATAAAATAGAAAGAAAAGAGATATAAAATAATGTCTACAACTGTCTCAGATAAGAAATAGACTAGAAGTCATAAGGCACTGCCTCATCATCAATGTAGGATAGCTCCAATGCCGCTCCGTACTCCTGTGGAATATCGTCTAATCCTGGAGAGATAACCAGGTCCTCAAGGGACATAGCAAAATACAAAAAAACACCATGCCGTATAAACTGTGATAATATAATAAGAGAAAAAGGTATGCATGCAATCGGGTTCCTGACCATTCTACTGTGAATATGCAGTTTGAGATACAATCCTTCGACGCATGAACCCTGGCTGAAAAATAGGATCGACATAGTTCCCATAAAAGGTACCAGGGGCCTACGTCCATAACGCTCGGGAAACGTCAGAGGGCACCATGTGAAAGGGCTACGTCCATAACGCTCTGGGAAACGTCAGAGGGCACCTGGAGCCTGCGTCTCCGGAGGAGCGCACAGGTAATCATGGAAGTGTATTGAAGCCCATACATCAGGTATTGTTCTCCCCACCCAATGTCTAGTATCATCATCTCCCTGACTGATATGTACCTCTAGTAACCGCCAAGTCTTCTAACATGCAATACTATTGGCAGTTACTCCTATCCGACGCACGCTCCATACGTATCGGTGGCCAGCCAAATACGCAAAAACGTCGTACATGTGACTCACATATTGTGATACAACAAGTGTCAAGGCCATATGAGATATACCAATACCTCAACATCAATGGGTGGTCAATAAGCTAAGTCAATGCAAGAGAATAAATAAAGCAAGAAAACAACCGATAGAGTCGCTTGCACCCAAGTGTGACTTGGACGCACAGTTTAAATATGACAAAATAAAATGCTAAAAGTAACAACTGAAAATAAGAACATAATAATCACAGAGTAAGGTGACAAGGTATCTTGCCTGATGGTGCAAAGTGGCAAGTCCAAGTAATCACAATATCAGCCAAGAATTATCACAATCTCTAAACAACTCCGGACGCTGAAACAAACATCAAAAATGGTCTCGGTGAAGAAGATATACCTAGGAAACGCCTGTCCAAAAGTCAAATTCTGGAACAGGGGCAAAAACATAATTTCGGGTCAAAACGTTGTCCGTCGTTGGACCCGCTTTGCACCGAAACGCATGCCAAAGTCTACGGTGTCTAAAGTCGTCAAACTACATGTCTACAGTTTCAGTTTGAGGAGAGGAACTCCACGGTATGTCCAGTTTTGGATTTCGAGGAGCCGTGTACAAAATTGCCCGTTTGAGTGGGTCGCGGGCCCGCCAAAAATGGGTTCCGATTCGACCTTCTCAGAATCGAACCAAACTTGGCATGCAAGACCAGAATTTCGATCCGGACCTGTTGGCACAAGTTTTGTCTCGATTCGACGACTGTACACGAAGTTATGGGCAAGTTTGCAAAACGTCGATACGGGGTATCTTGACGGATACGCGTTGGTTTCGTCGCGCACGTACGACGAATCTGAGTTCCGTCAGTTCCCACACGTCCGCAACGTCCATAAGCGTCTTTTGATGCGTATAGCGCACGACCACGTCGTCCGGTTTGTCGGGACGTACGTCATATCGGACAAAATTCCAGAATCTTTGTGATTAAGAAACCAGTTTTTCTGGCAACTTCTCCTACAGATTTCTTCCTACATATTAAACAAAACTTCGATTCAAAAGTTGCGTTCTACTCTTGGTTATATTGTTAACAACTGTTTTCAATTGGTTGGTTGAAATCCTCAGTATTTGAGTCAAAAATCGGCTTCCAAGTCGGGGGTTTGGACTGCCCAAAACTGTTCTGTTTCAACAGTTTTTCGGGAAATTTGGGTTCGAAGACCGAGCAATTTATAGGGTTTCGCTCGATTCTAACAGAAAGGGTTTTGAGAGGGTTATGTCTACTACGTACAACATTCGATAGAGCAAACTTTCGTCGAACAGATTTAAAAAAAATCGAAATTAGAAGATAGGTACCTGAGTTTTTTTCGAAAACAGAGTATCCTCTGTTTACTGTCGACTCCGAGCGAATTGACGGCGATCCAGACGTCGTCGACGGCGATTAGGCGGCCGACGGTTAGCGCGGGGGTATGGGAGAAGGTTGGCGCCTTGGGGTCGAGATGTATTTGCGTACGAGGGGGTTAGGGTTCGACTTTAGCTTTGGCTTTGAGCGGCTTATATACTGTCGCCGATCTCTCTTATTCCGAATATGAGTATATTAAGGGGGCTCGGTTTTGCTCCTATGGGGTCAGCTGCTATATGGGGGTTTGGGTTTATGAGGTGTGGGGTCGGGTGCTAAAGTCATTGCAGCTACAAGCTGCTGTTGGTTTCGGTTGTGTGGGGGTCGGGCCCCACCGCTGTTATATATATATTTTAACAATCAATATATATATAATTGATATATATATATATATATATATATATATATATATATATATATATATATATATTATATATATATATATATATATATATATATATATATATATATATATATATATATATATATATATATTAACAATCAATATATATATAATTGATATATATATATATGTATATATTATATATATATATATATTTTTATATATATATATATATATATATATATATATATATATATATATATATATATAATCCCAAGGAAAAATCTAAAGTTCTTAATAAGGTAACAAAATATTTTGTAACAAGGTAAGCTATATTTTAGTAGTATAAAATATCAAGCTCACAAACATGCATATATTATATACGTCTATAATTACGTATATATACCAAATGATTTCTATTTAATATAGAAAAATAGTTTTTCAAGCACTAAAATAATTTAGGAAAATATTGGGGGTTTACATCTTACCCAACTTAAAGAAAATTTCGTCCTCGAAATTAAACTAAGGTCGGGGGATCAAATGCAATGCAAGGAAATAAAATAGCACTTAAAATGCAAGACATACCTTCGCTTTCGAACAATTGCGGGTAGCGATTTCGGATGTCGTCCTCGCGCTCCCAAGTAGACTCTCCTGGCGAGTGATGCTTCCATGCCACGCGAACCAATGGAATAGATTGGTTTCGCAACACCTTTACTCGGCGATCGAGGATACCTACTGGTTGATCTTCGTACGACAAACTCGGTCCTACTGTGATCTCGGAGTGATTAAGCACATGATTGTTGTCCGCCACGTACCTCCTTAACTGAGATACATGGAATACGTCATGCACTCCCTCTAGCGACTGTGGCAATGCCAATCTGTAGGCAACCTCTCCAACACGTTCCAAGACATCGAAAGGGCCGATGTACCTTGGACTCAACTTGCCACGTCCTCCGAATCAAATCGTGCCCCTAGTGGGTCATATCTTCAAGAACACATGGTCACCCTCTTTGAACTCCAAGGGTCGACGACGATTATCCGCCCACTGCTTCTGACGATCCTGCGCTGCTCGCAGGTGGTCCTGAATCTTCTTCACTGTCTCCACTGTGCTCAAGACCAACTCGGGACCCAATAGCTGTCGCTCTCCTATGTCGCTCCAACAAACAGGAGACCGACACTTTCTACCATACAATGCTTCAAACGGAGCCATCTGAATGCTCGCTTGATAGCTATTGTTATAGGAAAACTCAACAAGATGAAGATGGTCCTCCCACGAACTGCCAAAATCAAGCATACACGCTCTCAACATATCTTCTAGCGTCTGAATGGTACGCTCCGACTGGCCGTCTGTCTGTGGATGGTATGATGTGCTAAACTTCAATCGAGTGCCCAAACTCTCTTGCATGGTCCTCCAAAAGTGCGAGGTAAATCTTGAGTCACGGTCCGATACAATACTAACAGGCACACCATGCAATCTCATAATCTGCTCTATATATATTTATGCCAATACCTCTGTCGACTGGCCCACTCTAAAAGGTAAGAAGTGGGCTGACTTGGTAAGTGTATCAACAATCACCCATACTGCGTCAGGTCCTCTAGGACTCCGAGGAAAACCCATGACAAAATCCATAGTAATGTGCTCCCACTTCCACTCGGGAATAGGTAGCGGCTGCAATAATCCGGCCGTCCTCTGGTTCTCCGCCTTCACTTGTTGACATACCAAGCACTTGGCAACGAAACGAGCTATCTCTCGCTTCATTCCATGCCACCAATAATACTGTCGTAAGTCACGATACATCTTGGTCCCTCCGGGATGAATAGAGTAAGTCGAACTGTGAGCCTCTGCCATCAGCTCATGCCGTAGCTCTCCATTGGGAACATAAATGCGATCACCACATCGTAATGTCCCATCAGTGTGGATCCTCAATCCTGTCTGCTCTCCTGCTTCAGTCCTCTCTTTCAGCCGTCGAAATATAGCATCATTAGGCAATGCTGCCTTGATGCGCTCTACCAATGATGATTGCAGTCGGAGGTTGGCTAATACGCCGTCTGCTCCGGGTAATACTATCTTAATACCAAGCTGCTCCATGTCTCTAATCAATTCTCTCTGTGTAGTCAAAAAGTGTGCCATGGGCTTACGGCTCAATGCGTCTGCCACGATATTAGCCTTGCCCGGATGATAATGTAGCTCAATCTCATAATCCTTCATCAACTTCAACCAACGTCGCTGCCGCATATTCAACTCCTTTTGTGTGAACACGTACTTGAGGCCCTTATGATCAGTGTAGATATCAACCTTCTCGCCGTACAAGTAGTGTCTCTATAGCTTCAAGCCAAAGATAACCGCTGCGAGCTCTAGATCGTGGGTCGGATAATTCTTCTCGTACACTCTCAACTGTCGCGATACATAAGCTACTACACGACCGTGCTGCATCAATACACATCCGAATCCCTTTCCTGATGCGTCGCTATAGATCACAAATCCTCCTGGGCCCGATGGTAGTGTCAAGATCGGTGCTGTGGTCAACCGCTTCTTCAACTCGTCAAAAGCGGCTTGACACTCTTCTGTCCATACAAACTCCTGATCCTTGCAAGTCAATCGAGTCTTAGGCCCCGCTATTCGAGAGAAATCTTCTACGAACCGTCGGTAGTAACCCGCAAGTCCGAAGAAACTTATCACTTCAGAAGCTGTTGTAGGAGCGGACCATGATTTGACTGCTGTGATCTTCTCTGGGTCTACTGATATACCATCGCCCGTAACAATATGACCACGAAATGATACCTCCTTGAGAAAGAAATCATACTTGCTAAGCTTCGCAAAGAGTCGCTCATTCCTCAATGTTCCCTGAACTATCCGTAGATGCTGCTCATGCTCCTCTTGACTCTTGGAGTAAATCAAGATATCGTCTATAAAGACTACTACAAATTTGTCCAAGTATTGGTGAAAGATCTTGTTCATTAAATTCATGAAAACTGCGGGAGCATTGGTCAAACCGAAAGGTATGACCAAGAACTCGTAGTGTCCATACCTCGAACGAAAGGCCGTCTTTGCAATGTCTTCCTTCCGAACCTTCAATTGGTGATAGCCCGATCGTAAGTCAATCTTGGAGAATACTTTTGCTCCACTCAGTTGGTCAAACAGATCGTCTATATGCGGCAAGGGATACTTGTTCTTCACCGTCACCGCATTCAATGCTCTGTAGTCGATGCACATGCACACTGTCCCGTCTTTCTTAGGTACAAAAAGAACAGGTGCTCCCTATGGTGACGCACTGGCACGAATAAATTCCTTCTCTAATAAGTCATCAATCTGCGTCTTCATCTCTACCAACTCCTTGGGTGCCAGACGATATACTCGAGATGAAATAGGCTCGGCTCCGGGAATAAGCTCAATAGAAAACTCAATATCTCGGTCAGACGGTAGTCCTGGCAACCCCTCGGGAAATACATCCTCGAACTCGATAATAATAGGGTGCTGTGGGGTGTCATGCATCATCATATGAGTTTCCGATGCGGGTGCATCACAACTATCTCCGTCTTCTTTGGTGAACTCAAACTCCGTCGCATTCGGTGGTCTAAAGATAATACTGCTCCTATGGCAGTCGATGAGTACGAAATGTTGGCTCAACCAGTCCATTCCAAGAACCACATCAAATGTTGGCATAGGGAATACAAGAAGTCGTGCCACCATCTCTCTACCATTTATCTCTACAGGACAAAGTCTACAAACACCACTAACAGGTACGACTCTTCCACTAGTGAGGATTTTAACATACTTAGCTAAGGGTGTGATGGGAATGCTATGTCTAGTGGCAAAACTAGTGGCTATAAATGAATGTGTGGCTCCAGTATCAAATAATGTAATAGCAGGAAAAGATGCAACTAGAACCATACTTGCTATAACCTCTGCCTCTGTCTCTATATCCTCAACAGCAAGTGAGAATGCCTGTCCAAAATTCTGTCCTGGGCCCTGAGCTCTGTCCTTGTTGTACTGGGTACCTTGGGGAGGCAATGGTGGACGAGGTGCTCCTGCTATAGGTCGTGGTGCTGGAAGAGCTGGGGATGTGGGTCTCGGGTTCTGTCGAGCTTGTACTATTGCATGTTGCTCCGGACAATCCTTGAGCATGTGCTGATTGGATCCACATCTCAAGCATAATCCAAGGCGAGTCCTGCATTCGTTCTGGATATGTCGTTGTTTACCGCAGTCATGGCAAACAGGCTTCTAATAAGGTAAGGGCCTCTGCTGGAACTGTCCTGTGGTCCTCCTGATAGGTCCACTCTGAGTAGCTCGGGCTGGTGTAACTGCTGGAGTATGGCGCCTCGATGTCTGCTGCTGTTCCTTGCGAAGAATCTCCTGAGCACGAGCTTCTTCCAAGACAGCTGAATGGGAGACTCAAGACTGAGTAGTCGTATAAGACTTGAGCTCTGGTACAAGCCCTTGGTGAAATCTCCTCGTCTTCTCTAACTCTGTCGGAATCAATCCCGCACCAAATTGACTCAGGCGATTGAACTCCGAGTCATACTCGTCAACTGTCATATTCCCTTGCTTCAGATGAGGGAACTGGTCATAGAGACCATCTCAAACATGAATAGGGAAGAATCTCTCATAGAATGCATCATAGAACTGTTTCCAGGTGATCCCAGTACCTAGTCGTCTCTCTTTCGCCTTCCACCAGTGGTGAGCATTATCTTCTAACAGTAGGTCCACTGCTGTCATCCAATCTCGAGCCGGCAACTGGGATGCCTTTAGTAGCTTCTCGGTACTAATAAGCCACTGTGATACCTCTAATGGCTTTTTCGTTCCCCTAAAGGCCCTGGGGTCCATATCTGTGAAATTTTTGACAGAGCCTTCATAGGGATGCAGAGCCGGTGCTGGTACTGGTACTGAAGGTGGTGGTGGAGGTCTAGCCATGGCTGCCATCATCGTCTATCTCATCAGCTCAGTCTGTTGCCACTGAGCCTGCATCATGGTATACATGAACTGAGTAGTAGGGCTCTCATCAGTCGGTGGTGGGGGCATCTGAGGTCCCGACTACGTAGGAAACTGCTGAGGGAATGGTGGTGGTGGGGGTAGTGGTACATTCCCTCTCGGGGGCATGGTAGTAGTCTGTCCAGCCTGGCTGCCTGGGGGTGCTGCGATATCTGGGTACTCCGTCGTCGGTGTCGTAGTAGGCTGCAACAGTTCTGGCTGGTAGGGTGTCGCTGGAGTCATGGGAGGATTCTGTCCCTCCGGAGTCGTCTTCTCGCTAGATGTGAGGGCCAAGGCAGAAATGCGTCCGCTACGTAGATTCATGCTGTTGGCACGAGGAAGATAAGCTGATATTAGGAAAGATTAGATATGAAGTAATTCGAATAATCAAGGAAGTTTCGAAAAGATTGGAAGCCAAGGGATAGTAGTAGTTCTGGATGAGATATTCCTATTCCTATATGCAGGCTTGTTGGGCACAGTTATGTAACCCAACAATATTAAATCTGACCTGCATGGGCCACCACAAAAACATATAACGCCCAGTCCCAAAATACGTAGGACCAAGTACGTGAATATGCCAGCTGTACATATACGAAGAACACTCCAATATATGGAATCCTCATATATGCACATAAGCGGTAAATAAATAATCATAGGCCAGAATAACATATCTAATCTCATCACAGCTCAACACAGAAGATAATAAAGTCCAAATAAATAAATAAGAGTATCAAAAGATAGCCGGGTGAACATACTCACTCCAAACAACTATAGAAAATAGTCTCACAAGATCGGAGTCCGACCTCCGTAAAATAGAAAGAAAAGAGATGTAAAATAATGTCTACAACTGTCTCAGATAAGAAAAAGACTAGAAGTCATAAGGCACTGCCTCATCATCAATGTGGGATAGCTCCAATGCCGCTCCGTACTCCTGTGGAATATCGTCTAAACCTGGAGAGATAACTAGGTTCTCAGGGGACATAGCAAGATACAAGAAAATACCATGCCGTATAAACTGTGATAATATAATAAGAGAAAAAGGAATGCATGCAATCGGGTTCCTGACCATTCTACTGTGAATATGCAGTTTGAGATACAATCCTTCGACGCATGAACCCTGGCTGAAAAATGGGATCGGCATAGTTCCCATAAAGGGTATCAGGGCCTACGTCCATAACGCTCGGGAAACGTCAGAGGGCACCATGTGAAAGGGCTACGTCCATAACGCTCTGGGAAACGTCAGAGGGCACCTCGAGCCTGCGTCTCCGGAGGAGCGCACAGGTAATCATGGAAGTGTAAAGAAGCCCATACGTCAGGCATTGTTCTCCCCACCCAATGTCTAGTATCATCATCTCCATGACTGATATGTACCTCTAGTAACCGCCAAGTCTTCTAACATGTAATACTATTGGCAGTTACTCCTATCCGTCGTACGCTCCATACGTATCGGTGGCCAGCCAACTACGCGAAAACGTCCTACATGTAACTCACATCGATACAACAAGTGTCAAGGCCATATGAGATATACCAATACCTCAACATCAATGGGTGGTCAATAAGCTAAGTCAATGCAAGAGAATAAATAAAGCAAGAAAACGACCGATAGAGTCGCTTGCACCCAAGTGTGACTTGGACGCACAGTTTAAATATCATGAAATAAAATGCTAAAAGTAACAACTAAAAATAAGAACATAATAATCACAGAGTAAGGTGACAAGGTATCTTGCCTGATGGTACAAAGTGGCAAGTCCAAGTAATCACAATGTCAGCCAAGAATCGTCACAATCTCCAAACAACTCCGGATGCTGAAACAAACATCAAAAATGGTCTCGGTGAAGAAGATATACCTAGGAAACACCTGTCCAAAAGTCAAATTCTGGAACAGGGGCAAAAACGTAATTTTGGGTCAAAATGATGTCCGTCGTTGGACCCGCTTTGCACCGAAACGCATGCCAAAGTCTACGGTCTCTAAAGTCGTCAAAGTACATGTCTACGATTTCAGTTTAAGGAGAGGAACTCCATGGTATGTCCAGTTTTGGATTTCGAGGAGCCGTGTACAAAATCGCCCGTTTGAGTGGGTCGCGGGCCCGCCAAAAATGGGTTCCGATTCGACCTTCTCAGAATCGAACCAAACTTGGCATGCAGGACCAGAATTTCGATCCAGACCTGTTGGCACAAGTTTCGTCTCGATCCGACGACTGTACACGAAGTTATGGGCAAGTTTGCAAAACGTCGATACGGGGTATCTTGACAGATACGCGTTGGTTTCGTCGGGCACGCACGACGAATCTGAGTTCCGTCAGTTCCCACACGTCCGCAACGTCCATACGCGTCTTTCGATGCATATAGCGTGCGACCATGTCGCCCGGTTTGTCGGGGCGTACGTCGTATCGGACAAAATTCCAGAATCTTTGTGATTAAGAAACCAGTTTTTCTGTCAACTTCTCCTACAGATTTCTTCCTACATATTAAAGAAAACTTCGATTCAAAAGTTGCGTTCTACTCTTGGTTATATTGTTAACAACTATTTTCAATTGGTTGGTTGAAATCCTCAGTATTTGAGTCAAAAATCGGCTTCCAAGTCGGGGGTTTGGACTGCCCAAAACTGTTCTGTTTTGACAGTTTTTCGAGAAATTTGGGTTCGAATACCGAGCGATTTATGGGGTTTCGCTCGATTCTACCAGAAAGGGTTTTGAGAGGGTTATGTCTACTACGTATAACATTCGATAGAGCAAACTTTCGTCGAACAGATTTAAAGAAATCGGAATTAGAAGATGGGTACTTGAGTTTTTTTCGAAAACAGAGTATCCTCTGTTAACTGTCGACTCCGAGCGAATTGACGGTGATCCAGACGTCGTCGACGACGAGTAGGCGGCCGACGGTTAGCGCGGGGGTGTGGGAGAAGGTTGGCGCCTTGGGGTCGAGATGTATTTGCGTACGAGGGGGTTAGGGTTCGGCTTTGGCTTTGAGCGGCTTATATACTGTCGCCGCTCTCCCTTATTCCGAATATGAGTAAGATTAAGGGGGCTCGGTTTTGCTCCAATGGGGTCAGCTGCTATATGGGGGTTTGGGTTTATGAGGTATGGGGTCGGGTGCTAAAGTCATTGCAGCTACAAGCTGCTGTTGGTTTCGGTTGTATGGGGGTCGGGCCCCATCGCTGTTATATATACATTTTAACAATCAATATATATATAATTGATATATATATATATATATATATAAAATATAAGAAAAAATATATATATATATAAAATATATATATATTTTTATATATAAAAAAAATGTATATATTTATACATTTTTATATATATATTTTTTATAAAAAATATTTATATAAAAATATATATTTATACATTTTTTATATATATATTTTTATAAAAAATATTTATATATTTTTTATATTTTATATATATATATATATATTTTTTATATAAAAATATATATATATATATATAAATATATATATATATATAAATATATATATATATATATATATATATATATATATATATATATATATATATATATATATACATAAAAAAAAAAAAATATATATATATATATATATATATATATATATATATATATATATACATATATATGTATATAATCCCAAGGAAAAATCTAAAGTTCTTAATAAGGTAACAAAATATTTTGTAACAAGGTAAGCTATATTTTAGTAGTATAAAATATCAAGCTCACAAACATGCATATATTATATACATCTATAATTACGTATATATACCAAATGATTTCTATTTAATATAGAAAAATAGTTTTTCAAGCACTAAAATAATTTAGGAAAATATTGGGGGTTTACAAACTGCCTCACTCCCGTATACCAGGGAGAATGGTGTGTTCCCTCTAGCTGTTCGGACTGTGGTACGGTACGCCCATAAGCATTTTCCAAGCTTCTCGTTCCAGTCGCGTTTGTTGGAAGAGACAAACTTCTTGAGAAGTTTGATGATTGTTTTATTGAATGCTTCTGCCAACCCATTCGCCGCTGGATTGTATGGCGTTGAAGCAATATTCTGGTTGCGGTGCTTGTCACAGAACCGATAGAAGGCGTGGCTTGCAAACTGTGGACCATTATCGTAGATGATCCTTTGGGCAGTCCAAAGCGGTAGATGACGTGATGCTTGAGAAAGCTGATCCCGTTTGAAGTCTTTACTTCTGCAAGTGGGACAGCTTCCGCCCATTTGGAGAAGTAATCTGTGATTGCGAGTATAAAGCGATGTCCTCGGAAGGAAGGTGGAGTAATCGGACCGATGATATCCATTCCCCATGCTTCGAACGGCCAGGATGCCCCTGTCTGATGTAGAAATTCGGATGGTTGGTGGATGAAGTCCGTATGGACTTGGCAAGATTTGCACTTTCTAGAATAGTCTATCACATCTGCTACCATCATGGGCCAGTAGTAGCCCATTCGGCGAAGACGGTCTTGCAATTTAGGGCCAGGCTGATGGGCCCCGCAGACACCGTCGTGAGCTTCGCGTACGGCTTCTTTGGCTTCTGCGTTTGACAGACATCGAAGCAATAATCCATCATAGTATCGACGATACAGCATTTTCATCTCTGCATCATAGAAAAATCTGAGAGAACGCCTTCTGATAGAGGTGGCCTCTTTTGGGTTCTCGGGCAGGATGTCGCAGACTACGAAGTCAATGAATGGTTGTCTCCAATATGGGACTTCGTCGATCGTCTGAGCGGAATAACTCGCCACAAATTGAACGTTGTTCTTGGGGCATACCAGTTCGTGGCCTATCACATCTACCGATTGATGAGTATAATTTGGTACTGCTAGGGAAGCGGCCAGGCCTGCTAAGGCATCGGCTTCGATATTTCAGAGTCTGGGAACATGTTCAATGAAGAACCCCTCGAATGACGAGATGATGTCGATCGCTATTTGGTGATAGGGGACCATGTCCTCGTGGCGGACTTCGTATGAGCCCCGGATCTGATTGACGATTAACTGAGAATCGCCGTATGCATCAAGGTATTCTACCCCCAGCTCTCTTGCAAGTTGGAGGCCAATGACCAAAGCATAGTACTCGGCCACATTGTTAGAGCATGGTTCTGTGAGAGAGTAAGCACGATTGATCACTAATCCGGAAGGAGAAACCAGCACCACCCCGACTCTGACGACGATGTTGCCCTTGGGTCCAGTTCTCGAAGCACCGTCGAAGAACATTCGCCATATATCATCGAGAGAGGTTGCATACGAGTCGGCGACCTCATCTGGGATTTCTTTATATATTTTGGACGACTCCGAGCCCGGGTGGGCTGCCAAAAAGTCTGTTAGGGCTTGACCTTTAACAGCCTTTTGTGGGACGAAGATCATATGAGAAGGGGATAGCAATATTGCCCATGTAGCTAGGCGAGAGCTGAGTGCCCCTGGTTTAGTCATGAGGACCCTGAGAGGGTTGACTCGTGAGATCACATGTATGGTTTGTCCCGTGATATAGTGCCGCATCTTTTGAATGGCGAACACCAGGGCGAGGCATTCCTTTTCCACGACGGTGTATCGGTGCTCTGGCCCAATCATCATTCGACTGAGGTAATATATGGCTTGCTCATGACCTGCATCGTTGTTTTATGCTAGCAGGGCATCAAGGGAATGCTCATTTGCGCGTACATAGAGCAGTAATGGTTTTCCAGCGACCGGGGCTACCAGGACTGGAGGGTTCGACACATATTCTTTGATGCCGTCGAAGGCCCGCTGACATTCTTCATCCCATACGAATGAGACACCTTTCTTCATGAGATGGGTGAATGGTCGACATCGCCCGGAGAGGTTAGAGATGAACCTCCTGATGTAAGCTAGCCTCCCTTGAAGGCCTCTGAGTTTGCAGAGATTTTTCGGGGGACCCATCTCCATAATTGCCTTCGTCTTCTCAGGGTCTACATGAATACCCTGGGCGGTGATGATGAAACCCAAGAATTTCCTGCTGGATGCACCCAGGAAGGACTTCGTAGGGTTCATTTTCAAATTGTGCGCTCGTATCAGGTCGAATACTGTCCTCAGATCCTGCAGATGTTCTCCCTTACAGCGACTCTTGATGGCGATGTCATCAATATAGCACTCCACCGTCTTGCGTAAGTGGTCTCTGAAGATGATATTCATGGCTCTTTGATATGTGGCGCCGGCATTCTTCAAACCGAAAGGCATAACTGTGTAGCAGTATGTGCCAATAGGTGTTCGGAATGACGTATGCTTTTCGTCGTTAGAAGACATCTTGATTTGGTTATACCCCGAGAAGCCATCCATGAATGACATACGTTCGAAGCCGTAGGTGTTGTCAATCATGATGTCTGTGATAGGGAGGGGGAATTCATCTTTGGGACATGCCTCGTTCAGATTGCGGAAGTCGATGCAGATTCGAATCTTCTCATTCTTCTTGAGGACGGGTACTATGTTGGCGACCCAGTCTGGATGTTGCTCTTCACGTATGAAGCCGCTGGCTATCAGCTTGTTGACTTCGGCTTCGATCGCATCCATGATGCCCGGGCGGAAGCGTCGTTGTTGTTGCTTGACTGGCTTTGCATCTGGCCGAATGTTGAGCTTGTGAAGGGCAACCTCGGGGTTTAGTCCGGGTATGTCTTCATAGCTCCAGGCGAACACATCAATATATTCTTTGAGAAGTTCTAGTAGCGATTCTCGCTCTTCGTCTGTTAGGCTTTTACTGACGAAGATTGGTTTTAGAGAAGATTTGCTGTCGAGGTCGACCTGTATAACTTCATCTTCAGTAGGAGGTTCTCTCTGTTCGAACCGCTTTTCCCATTGTGCATCCAACTGTTGGGCCCACGACTCTAACTCGAGGATTTCTGGAATGCCTTCATCTTCTTCATAAGCGTCGGCGAATGCCATGTTGACTGACAGGACTTGTCTGAATACGTCTCTGACGCTAGTATCCGAGTCAGAAGTTGGTGACCCGGTTGAATGTGAATGCCAGTCACATTCTTCATCTGAACTTTCAGGGGTCGTTGTGGGTGTAACATACCCTAATCCACATCTAGTCTTGCTATAGTAATCTCGTGGTTTGCCAGTCGGGACCGTCGGCTTCAAAGGTAATCGTCGTCCAGTGCCGTTGTTCAAGCCTGGCGTAGTCTCCAGATCATACCCCTGTTTTTGCATGAGATATTTGGATTGGGGGCTATAAAGATACAGAGGCAGTCTTCCGGCATCTGATTCAAGGTCGACTTCTTCTATGGTGAAGGGCTGCGGATCGTCCTTCCGGCCGAAGATGATTGGATGGTCCCATCCCTCGATTATGTGGTAAGCGTCTTCCACTGGAGTAAGCTGGTTTGTGGTGTACACATTTGCCACCTGTGTGTGTAGGTGAGTTCCTATACCGTGTTCCATAGCATACATTATACAAAGCTTATTAAGCTCGAAGTAGTTCAAAGATAGCCCTTTATTGATGAAGTAAGGTATCTTTTCTAGCGGGATTACATTATCTGCGGAGGGAACATCAGTGTGGGCAGCCACATACTTGGCTAGCTCCGGTTCCTCTTCGGCTACCCCCTGTATAAACGGAGACTGAGAGGACGACCTGGACAACTTGATCGTCAGGGGTTCAGCTGGTGGAGCAGAGCGGGGAGTTGTTGGCAGACTAGCGACCCCCAGTTTGGTACTCGATGTTGGGCGGGGAGTGGTTGGTTCGCTAGAAGTCCCAGGCCTTGCATCGGGGTGGCAGCTCTTCTTGGGAAGGCGCATCATCATTGGCTTGTCGGAGGGATTGAGCTTCTCTATTTGCGGCTGGCTGACTCTCGGCAGCCTGATTGTCAATGGCTCCGTTGTGGGTTTTGGCACTTGGCCGGACCTTGGCAGCCGGATTATCATTTGCTCTTCTTGTGCCGAAAGGCTGATTGCATCCTTATGCAGAGTGGCTGTAAGGGGTACGGACTTGCCAGGTTTACGAGCTTGGAGGTGGATCGTTAGGAGTACTTCTGATCCTGTGGATGTTTCGGTACGAGCTTGCCCATTTCCTTCACCAAGGTGCCTCTTCGACTTTTCGTACAGGCAGGAGTCTGAGTAGTAGGATTCGACCCCTTTGAAGGGATCGATGTCGGCAAATTCTGTCCTCACGAAGCCGTGTTTGTCGACATACTTGAAGCACTGGTGCAGCGTAGAAGGCACGATCATATAATCGTGTATCCAAGGGCACCCCAAGAGGATGTTGTAAGAAGTGTCTGTATCTATAACGTAACAGGTGACTTCAGACTGGAGATCGCCAATTTGACACTTCAGACAAATCTTCCCAATGGGGTAGCTCCTGCCCGAATTGAAACCGCTGATGGCTGTGCTTGTAGGCGTCAGACGATACATAGGAATGCGGAGATGATGTAACAGACCCTTCGGGATGATGCTTATGGAAGAACCAGGATCAATGTGCATCTGATCCACCTTTACGTCGCCGATGTATCCAGTGTAATATAACGGGCGATCGTGGAGGTTGGTTTTGATGAGCATATCCTGCGGAGTGAAGACAATGTTAGGCATCGCTCCCGTAGAAGCGCTGTCTTGGAGATCTACAGGCAGGTTCTCTCCCGTGAGGTTGACCTGAGCCAGGTACGCGTCGGCATTTTGGAGTGCATCGCTCAAAGCCGCGCGAACATCCTTTGAGAGTCTTAGAAGCTCGTATAATGACAACTTAGCCGGTGTATTGGCCAATTGCGCCAAGATGTCGAAGTTGTAGGGCCTCCCAAGCCCCTGCGATGCCTCTTTTTGGAGGGATTTGTCAAAGCGAGTCTCCTTCGGCCTAGGCTTGTCGGTCGTCGGATGCTGAGCAGGTCCCGGAGCGTCAGTTGTAGCGGGCGGATGATCTTCAGCTGAGTTATCAGCCACGGGTTGGGATTGTGCCCCAGACCGAGTGACGACGGCTGTAGCTTCTTCGATATCTGCCGAGATTGTGCGGCAGGACCTGACTTTTCTACTCTTCTTCTTGCAAATGGAAGATGGTGTGGGCTGAGTCACTTCAGATACCAAGTCTGGATGGACCCACATGACCTCCCCTCGTGATATGGTGAGGGGCACTATACCAGCAGCCTGATCTCGGGGAGGTGGAAGATTAGCAATCTCCATTGTCGCCAGAGGGATGGGGACCACACCGTCTTGAGTTTCCGTTGGAGGGAAGCTGCCAAATTATACTGACACCATATTGGCTGCCACAGTTACCTCTTCAAAATCGATGGCCAGAGCGTTCGAATCGATGAGATTTTGGATGTACCATTTTAATTGGTAGCAGTCGTGTGTAGCATGGTGGACGTAGCGGTGGTAATGGCAGTACTTTGGGTTTTCCATTTCTGCCGGCTGAGGTTCCGGTCTTGGTGGAGGAAGCTGAATTCTGTCTCCTTGTATGAGCATGTCCAAGATGGGTTTTTCTGCCGGCTTTGGCTCAGGTTTCTGTGCTGTGTCGGCCACCATAGTCTGCTTACCCCTGCTGTCCCGATTGTTGGAGGGGCTACCCCCATAGTCGTTGTTGGTATTAGGACGCTTGCCCTTGTTCTCTCCGTCCGAGATGTGCAATCCCAATTGGCGAGCCTTTTTCAACCGTTCTTCGGCACTTGTGGCACTGATGATGAATGTCTTCCAGTCCTTAAATTGACTTTCGCCCATCCAGAGGCTGATTGTTGGAAGAAATCTCTTTTGGAAAATTTTAATCAAGGAGGAATCCGGATTTCCAGACGGCAACTTCATTGCGGTTTGGCAAAACCGCTCGATATAGTTCCTTGTCAGCTCTTTCTCCCCTTGGACGACGTCCATAAGGGTGGACATTGTGATGTCCTGCCCTACTTCGTAGAATCTCTCCAAGAACATGCGCTTAAAGCTGGCGAATGAGTGGATGCAGTTGTCTGGCAGGTTGCGATACCAGTCGAAGGCGACTCCTTCCAATGCCCCAATGAATAATCGTGTGAGGATGGCATCATCATGGGGCAGATGGTCGGTGGTGACCGCGAAGTAAGTAATGTACCGACTTGCGGAGGTCTTGCCATCATACGGGTTGATGTTGAACGACTTATATCTTGGCGGGAAGGGGACATCCCTAGATCCATGCAGCAGGGTACGGTTGTCGTATTCTGAGGTCTTGGCAGTTTTCTGGGCGTGGAACATGGCCCGGAGCTCCTGGACCTCTCTTCTCGCTTCTCGGGGCTCATCTATAGCGATGGGGGCCGTTACTTCAGGAGGATTGTTGCCCGGATTCGGTGCCACTGAATTCGAGTCCGCATTGACCGCGGGACCCGCGCTTGTTTGGCCAGGCGTCCCTTCTTGCAGAGTTGGAAGGGCCGCTTTGATCTCGTCCACAGACTTGACCAAGGCATGCAGTATGGCCTCCAGAGTGTCGATGCGTTGGCGATCACTGGAACCACCTTGGCTGTTGTCCGTCATGAACACCGTCTTTTCATGAGGAGAGATGGACGGAACGATGGAGGAAGCGCCCTCCGAATCATACCCCTGTAGTGAGAAGTCATCGGGGTATGTAGGAATGTCTTCCTCTGGTTCGGACTCAGAAGGAATAGTACCTCCAGTTTCCGAGTTGGCCTCATCTTGGGAGTTGTGGACGTCCTCGGGGACGTCGGGGTTTGCTGCATCTGATGGGAGAGTTGTTTCCTCCGGCTCGTCTTTTTGGAACATCGGATTGTCGTGGAGGTTCGGAGGAGTGCTACCCCCAGTCCCAACAACTCGCAGTGGTGTGGACGATGAATCTCCCACTGTAGCAGATTTCGTCTTAGAACGGGTACCTTGGACAACTCCGGTGGTGGGCACCCGCTTAGATGACAGTCTCTTAGTCATAGTGGTTGAAATCTTCGGGCCTGGAACATTTGTCTTCTTTCCTCTCCCATCGGCGGGGATTTTCTGAGCAGAGTTGCAGAAGACGACGGGAAATGCCTCATCTTCTGAACATGTTTGTTGCAATCTTTGGAAGATGGACTGCCGGTCTTCTCGTACCGTCGTATTATTTCAACAGCAGTTGACGATGACTTGGGTGCAGTGACGTCCGTGGGAGGACTCTTTGGACCCTGATACACCTTTTCTTTCCTTGCGTTTGTGGAGGATGGCCTCACGCAAGTCAGATGGGTCTGGATCGACCATGTTTGCTCCCTGGATTTTAGGAGACTTTTGGAAACCTCTCTGTCCGTTTGCCGCCGGGGGCTGGACTTGAGTGGTTATGTACAACTTCCCATCTGAGGCCCGCATAACAGTATGCGGGACGCTCGGATGGTCAGAGGTTGGATCGTGCTGCCCTAGACTTCTTCGCTCTAGTGCGTGAGGGCACATAGTAGGAAGAGTCTAAGTGGTGGTGGAGAGAGTCAGACACGTCTTCTTGGGAGCACAAGAGATCAGGACCATAGGAGAGGCGGTCGAAGACAGAGCCGCATGGAGTAGGCGTCATACGGCTGGCATCAATAATCTTCATGCGGCTGGCAGGCGTAGCCGTATAGGTTTTCTTCATGCGGCTGGGAGTCTCGTCCGCATGAGTTTTCTTCATGCGGCTGGATGATCTGGCCGCATAGACCTCCTTCATGCGGCTGGCAGATTCAGCCGCATGAGCATCCTGTATGTGGTCGACAGAATTGGCCACATGGGTGTTCGGCTTCTTCTTAGGGCGCATAGAATCACTCTTTGTCCCTGCAAGTCCAGCATCGTAGTGCTTTTCTCTGCCGGACTTGGAGACAACAGAGTCCTCTATGGTTTGAAGTGGAGCCGTATGAGAGTCGCCTTCGCCGTCTTGGGTAGCAGAGAATACTCCGTCCAAAGCTTGGGGAGGAACAAATGATTTTGGCCTCCACTCGCTGCGAGCTTTCTTTGTACGGGTTCGCTTCTGGACCGGGCCAGCGCTTCCCTCAGAGAGCATTTCTTCAAACGCCTGTTGGTTGAAGCGGACGACCAGCTTCTGTTGCGTGGAGCCAAGTTTGGCTGCATCCGATTGCGTCACCAACTCCTCAGCCGTGGAGAAGTTTGTCCCCAGCAGAGTCGCCATCGTGTTTGCCATGAAATATAAAAGAACAGAACAATTATCGGGGGACTGGACTTTTACTTCACAATACAAACTCGCTTGTACAAAGAAAGACTAGGGACGAAAACCTAGGTACAGCAATCTAAGTACAATTGTTTATTTTAGATTCTGGGGGGTGACGGTAGAGGCTCGGGAAAGCGACGGCAGCTCGGCCTTACTCCTTGGACGATCGGGTGCAGCCTTGGCTCTGTAGAAGAATTGCTTGGCGTTGATGAAGAAATGCTCTCCTTTCAGGCTCTGTATATTCTCTCTCTGGCTCTCTGGCTCTCTATGTCTCTCTCTCTCTTTTTTATCTGAGAATCTTCTCATCTCTGTATGTCTTCTCTGTATCTTCCCGCAAGGGAATGGCACCTTACTATTTATAAGAGTGGGGGGCATCATTAGGGTTTGCAATGATTGCCCATTCTTAAAAGTCGGCGGCTAAGGATCACTGGATCTGGGCCGTTCATCTTGAATATATGAGATTTGAGCAATAAATGTGATTGCATCAAATCTTTTGTGGATAATTAATGATGATTGACATAAATCCTCCTGATTTGTCATGCCAACCTCGAATTTCTCGATACGTGTCATTAATTTGCTTGATTGCAAATGATCTGATTTGATCCCAATATTTTATTAGAATTTGTTGAGGGATTTCGATCAATTTGATGCCACGTGCCCCGCTATCATGCCACGTGTCTTAACGCAAGCCACTGCAGAAATCTGAGCCGCCAGAAAGTTGCTCCTCATTGAGCCGCATAAGGCTGGCCACGTGTCAAGGCTGCTTGAGAGTGGCCCCCTGAACATTTGGACCGCATGGTAATGATCTGAGCCGCATGAGTGTAGGTGACCGCATGATGGGTGCCTTCTTCGTGAACCGCATGAAGATAGTCTTCGTGAGCCGCATGGGATAGTCTTCGTGAGCCGCATGGGGATAGTCTTCATGAGCCGCATGGGGCAGCTTCGGCCTAAGCCACATGGGGTGGTCTCTACTTGAGCCGCATGCGACTGTCCACGTGTCAAGGTCGCATGACAGTTTCTGGATCTCGGGGGATCGTGTCAGAGATTTTCTTCATTTCCCTAGGAGTCTGCCATTATGACGGAGTCATAATTGTATTTTTGTGTCAGGGCTGTCATGTGTCAGAGCTGTCAGCCGTCAAAGTATTTAATACAGTAAAGGACAAACGGAAGAGCTGTTTGAAGGCCACATGGCTCCTCTCTGAGCCGCATAGAACTTGTTTGAGCCGCATAGACGCTTGAGCCGTATGGATCCTTGAGCCGCATGAACTCTCTGAGCCGCATGGGGCTCCCTGGCCGCGTGGATCTTTCTTTATTCTTTTCCATGCTTCTACAGTCATGTTACTTGTCTGGAGTGCACCACGACAGGTCACTATCATGTAAAGAGTACTTGTTAGGGGTGCGCCACGACGGGCCACAATCATGTTAAGCAAAGATGTGACATGTGACTTGAGTGCACCACAACGGGTCACTATCATGTTATGCAAAGAAGGAAGACATATATTATGAGTGCACCACAACGGGTCACTATCAAGGGTTATCATGTAAAGGTTACTTGTTAAGAGTGCGCCACAACGGGCCACTACCAAGAATAATCATGCCGTGTTCATATATCATTTCGGGTTCATGCCCAAGGTTCACAATTTCCAAACAGGGTAATCGCAAGTTAGGTTGAGTAAAAAAATAAGCAATTTAAATCATAATTCAATTCATATAAAAGGTAAACACAAGGAAAACTAGGGCATGCGGCCAAGGAGTTCATGGGCCATGCGGCCAAGGGGTTCATAGGCCATGCGGCCAAGGGAGCCGCAGACAAGCAGCAGGGGACATGGGGGTCTCGGAGCTATAGGGGACATGCGGCCATGATGAGCCGCCGGGGGGGTGGTGGTTATGCGACAAGCAAGGAGCCGCAGAAGAGCCGCAGGGGAGTCATGCGGTCGAAAGCCGCATAAGGGAATTCCATGCGGCAAGGAGTCACATGAGGCAGTTTATACGGCTAAGAAACCGCGGTAGAGTCCATGCGGAGCAAAAGGAAGGCCGCAAGGAAATATTGTGGCATAAGAATCATGCGGCAAGCGCTGTTCTTCTTGTCCAACTTCTGAGAAAAGAACCATGGGAGTTTGAGGGTTCCCAAAACTCCAAAACCTTCAATCCGAGCCCAAATCTGGACTTCCTTAGGTCAAAATGGGGTAGAATGAGAAGCTCTACAACATGGAACTATCTACTTTCGAAAATATGCAAATTTTGTAGATCAAAACCCATGAAAACCGAAAATACAACAAACTTAGATCTACAAGAAATGAGCCATGGAAATAAAAAATGCTAAGTATTAAAGTGTCTTAGAATCATGTAGGTAAAATAATGGAACAACAAAATAGAGTTCTTTCATGAAGAAAGTTGCACTTGCCTAAGCTCTTGGTAGGTAGAGAGAGTTATGAGGAAGAAGGAGTAAGTAAAAAGTAAGAAAGTAATGAAGAGAGAGAAAGGGTTGGTGGGTTTATAAAGGGGAGGGTTCTCTCATAATGAACCAAAAGCCCAATCAAACCAAGCCAAACCAAAATAAACCAAATCAAGCTAAACCAAGACCAAACCAAGTCAAAACCAACCTGGACTAGGCTAGCAAGTCAAGTCCAACCACGGGTCACCTGACAAACGTCAGAGATCTCGTATATGTATACGAAAATACGTATAACGGAAAACGGGAGTGACAACTCTACCCACCTTAAAAGAATTCCATCCTCGGAATTTAATCAAGAGGCTAGAGATGTTGGGGCAAGCTATACTAAGACACAAGAAATCTATGACTAGCAACCAATCAAGCAATAATTTATGCAGGTAAGGAATTTAAAAGCATAAGGCATGAGAAAGACATCCTGCGGAAAACCTCTCTGCCGGTTCTGCATCTGGGCTTGGACTTGGGCATACTGCTGGGGCCTCTGCTGCTGGAATGCTTGTTCCTGAGGCGGCAATGGCCTCAGAGGCTGATACTGCTGCTGTAATGGTGTTGGGGCTGGTGCCCTAACCGATGGACTGGTTAGGTTCGCTGACGATGAGCTGGCTCTATTCGGACATGACCCTATCTTATGATCCGGTGCCCCACAAGCCAAACATAATCCCTGTGCTCTGCGACATTCTAAAACAATGTGTCCTGGCTTTCCACAATGAGTGCAGCCCATTGCGGGAGACTGCTTCTGCTTCTGTGGTCGAGGGTACGTCGGTGTCGAGTGCTGAACCGACGAGACTGAATTTGTCCTTCTGGGAACTCCAATGGTCAAAGCCCTAGCTGCCGGGGCTGGTGCTGAGGACAGATCCATCTTCCTATGGGACCTCTTTCTGCTTCCGGTTCGGTCCACGATCCTCTACGAGGTATACTCGTGCTTCCTAGCTGCCCTCAAGACAGCATCAAAAGTCTGATGTTCAAACTGTTCTACTGCTAGAATAATCTCTAGGTGGAGTCCCTGCTAAAACTGTTGCGCTCGATCCAACTCGGTTGCCACCAAGGAGGGAGCAAATCGACTCAGTCTAGAAAACTCGGCCGTATATCCATCGACCGTCCTGCTCATCTGCTTCAAATTGGTGATTCTCGTCTGTAGGTCGTGCCGAGCTACAACATCGAAGTACTTGATCTGAAACTTATCACTGAATATCGCCCATGGGATAGGCGTCGCAAAGCCAACCGCTAATATTGCCCACCAGGTACGGGCTAAGTCCAATAACTGTAGGCGTACTACAGCTACCTTCTCTCCTTCTGGAGTCTTGGCTGCATCCAAGATAATCTCGATGTCCTGGAGCCACGCATCAGCTGCAATAGCGTCTTCAATACCATCGAAGAAGGGAGGGTTAAGGCGCTTGAAACTGTTGGCTACACTGTTACCTTGGTAACCCACTCTGTCCATGGTTGTCTGTACTGTCTGGTGCAGGACATCACCTTGACGATCCTGTGATGCAAGTAATTCTCGGATAAGTCCTACCAGGGTTCTATTATAAGACTCTGCAGACTGGATTGGCTGAACCGGCTGAACTAGCGGCTCATGATCTTCGAAAGGCATGACTCGGAAGGCTGCTTCTGAGTGCTGGGCTTGGTCTCCATGTTGCTGCTGGTTCCCTGGAGGTGCTCCGCCTTGCTGATCGGTAGGACCATGAACAATGTCGCTGAAAAATTGACATGGGAACAATAAGGAAGGACCATGATAGATCGATGATATAAGCATGTGATCAGGTTAAGATTTCGAAAAGATTAGAAGACACGAGTAGAGATCAAAGGCAAGTACTGATTGAGACATCTATTCAGTGAAACCCTCACACATCTTGATTTACAAGACCATGCATGAGCCACCACTTAAACCGTGTGATGTCCCAAATCCAAAATACTGGAGAGCGGGGGCAGATACAGTCAGCTACGTATATAGAAGTGTATTCCACCTCCATATACGGTCACGGCTGTCTAGATGTATGAGGGTTTTTCTACAAGCCAACAGTCTTCTTATGGTCAAGAACAAGGCTAGTGTCTCAATCTCAAGCAAATAGAAATAGTTATAAGATGTTAGACCTTTAAATATACAATAGTAAGGCGTCCCATACGTTTCATATACAGATGATCATGAAGCTAGTCGTACAAAATGCGAGGAATAGCAAGAGTTTCAGTCATACATGATCAACCCTAGGATTTGTTAATCATGTTACAGCCCTTAGGCAGATAAGAAATATAAGTATTCAACACGAGCTAACACTTGCTCGGCGGCTAAATGCCTCAAAAGAATAATTTTATAATAGAGCGGGAGAGCAAAATAAAACCCACTCGTTGCCAGGGTTTCTTCTAGTGTTTACCATCTGGCTGGAATGCAGGTAGAACCTAGGGTGCTGCTCCGAAATCTGGCCATACAAAACCAGCTGGGTCAGACCCCAGAAAGAGCAAGTGCCACAAGGAAGCCTTCACTTAGGAACTAAAACCAGCTAGTTAGCACATAAAAGCATATAAGGACATAAATGAAAAGACAAAAGACATGAGTTAGAGAAAACAGGGTGATAAACGATAAGATAACTAAAGGACTATTCCGGTAACCAAGTTACAACCCGTAAAACAAAAAAGGACCGGGGTTGTAACCCTTTACCTGAACAGAACTTAGTCACTAACCAAATATCGACAAGTAAGCATAAACAAGCGTGTCATGAGATGGCCATGTACTGGATCTAGGCAAGACTAGACAAGATAGGACTCCATCCATCAATTACGGCCAAGCAATGAGTACGACTTGATACTTTAACTAACTAGGGTTATCACAAGCCTAGTTACTAGCAAGATGCAATGAGGTATCCCTACGGCCACAAGCCCTGCAGACTATCCAGGTTATCCAGATGCAAGTTACAAGGATTTATAGTTGATACATCGCCCAGGAAACAAATGTATCCCATGTACATATAATAGTGGGTACATCGCCCAGGAGACAAATGTACCCTAAGAGACTTATTAGGTGACTTGGGGGTACAACACATGACAGTGTACATATTACTTATTTTAAGAAGTGCCCCCATATGACAGTGGACTGGAAATGTGCCCTACTCGACGGCAGGCTCCAAGTCCATCAGAGAAGGCGCCCAGATAACGGGATTGCTTGTAGTCGGAATACCTCTCTATATTAACTACTTGATCAATCTAGTCATTAATCCTAGTCAGATTCAGTATGAATCCCTAACCGTGGGAAATCAGGAATTCATGTCCTAGACATGATGCAATATAGAACATGTAGCTTGTACAAACACACTCAAGGAAAACACCTACGGTGTCCAAATCATTCATTACTTGTAAGCCAATAAAGCCGTTGCAACAGCATTCATGGTTCATGTTATGTCATGTTACTTGTCTGGAGTGCACCACGACGGTTCTCTATCATGTAAAGAGTACTTGTTAGGGGTACGCCACGACGGGCCACAATCATGTTAAGTAAAGAAGTGACATGTGACTTGAGTGCACCACAACGGGTCACTATCATGTTAAGCAAAGAAGGAAGACATATATTATGAGTGCACCACAACGGGTCACTATCAAGGGTTATCATGTAAAGGTTACTTGTTAAGAGTGCGCCACAATGGGCCACTATCAAGAATAATCATGTCGTGTTCATGTATCATTTCGGGTTCATGCCCAAGGTTCATAGTTTCCAAACAGGGTAGTCGTAAGTTAGGTTGAGTACAAGAATAAGCAATTTAAATCATAATTTAGTACATATAAAAGGTAAACACAAGGAAAACTAGGACATGCGGCCAAGGAGTTCATGGGCCATGCAGCCAAGGGGTTTATGGGCCGTATGGCAAGGGGTTCATGGGCCATGCGGCCAAGGGGTTCATAGGCCATGCGGCCAAGGAAGCCGCAGGAAAGTCGCAGGGGACATGGGGGTCTGGGAGCTATAGGGGACATGCTGCCATGAGGAGCCGCAGGAGGGTTGGTTATGCGGCAAGCAAGGAGCCGCAGAAGAGCCGCAGGGGAGTCATGCGGTCGAGAGCAGCATAAGGGAATTCCATGCGGCAAGGAGTCGCATGAGGCAGTTCATACGACTAAGAAACCGTGAAAGAGTCCATGCGGACCAAAAGGAAGGCCACAAGGAAACATTATCGCATAAGAATCATGCGGCAATCGATGTTCTCCTTCTCCAACTTCTGAGAAAAGAACCATGGGAGTTTGAGGGTTTCTAAAACTCCAAAACCTTCAATCTGAGCCCAAATCTAGACTTCTATAGGTCAAAATGGGGGTAGAATGAGAAGCTCTACAACATGGAACTGTCTACTTTCGAAAATATGCAAGTTTGGTAGATCAAAACCCATAAAAACCGAAAATACAACAAACTTAGATCTACAAGAAATGAGACATAGAAATGAAAAATGCTAAGTATTAAAGTGTCTTAGAATCATGTGGGAAAAACAATAGAACAACAAAATAGAGTTCCTTCATGAAGCAAGTTGCACTTGCCTAAGCTTTTGGTTGGTGGAGAGAGTTATAAGGAAGAAGAAGGAGTAAGTGAAAAGTAAGAAAGTAATGAAGAGAGAGAAAGGGTTGGTGGGTTTATAAAGGGGGAGGGTTCTCTCATAATGAACCAAAAGCCCAATCAAACCAAGCCAAACCAAAATAAACCAAACTAAGCTAAACCAAGACCAAACCAAGTCAAAACCAACCTGGACTAGGCTAGCAAGTCAAGTCCAACTACGGGTTACCTGACAAACGTCAGAGATCTCGTATACGTATACGAAAATACGTATAACGGGAAACGGGAGTGACAGTTTCTAATCCTTCTGATCATCTTCTTTGGGTTCTGCCGATGACAGGTCAGCAATCTTCTGTTTGGCCAGTTTTGGAAGATCAATCTCAGCATTCAGGAGCAGAGTCGAGAGTCGACCTGAAGGCAGTGATGTCTGTCCATTTTGATCAGCCAGCTGTGCCATGCAGTCAGTATTGTCAGTTCAGCCAGAGTCTCATCAGACAGTACCAGTAATAGATCATCATCCAGATGAGGCATCGCCAGAGTCAGGGCATCCTGTATCACGAGTACAGTCAACAGTCCGAACAGAGGTAGTATCAGATCATCCCTATGTACATGCATTCCTAGGGATCATGAAGGATATGATAGAGTCACAGCGACAACAAGATCTCGTTCTCCAACAGAGTATCCAGATGTTGATAGGGGCGGTACGAGAGCACGAGCATATAGCCAGAAGGACCACATCCAGAACTAAGGGTCGTAAGAGGTACCATGCACCCATGTTAGGCTTTCCACCTCGACATCCCTCACCAGTACCATCATACAAACCTCTATACCAACACCAGGAGTTACCAGTCATATGTTCCTTCTATGGAAGGAGAGTGCATACTCATCTTACTTGCCGAAGGGCCAACTTTCTATGTTTGTCATGCGGATCACCAAACCACATGATAGGGATTTATCCCCAGAGGAGTTCAGCTGGATCTTCATCCTTTCAGTCTATAGTTACCCAGTTTGGCGTACCAACACCAGTTCAGCAGAAGCGAGCTCAGAGGACTTCATCGACATAGTCCCATGCATTCCAGCAGGAGAGGCTTCAGCAATATATACAGGCCCAGGCTCAGAGGCAGAGAGACCAGCAGTATCAAGCAGAACAAAAAGCATATACCTATTGTGGCAAGATAGGACATCTCAGATCAGTTTGTCGGGCGACCAATAGGCGATGCTTTCGCTATGGAGCAGAGGACCATTCAGTTAGCACTTGCCCCTATCTGACATCTCAAGAACGACCAGCTATATCAGATGTACCATATCAGTCTTTTCAGTCGCATCAGTCATCACCACTAGCAATGGATGAGCATTTAGGACCAATACTAGATGTTCAGCTTTTGTTACAGTATCCTCCGCCATCGCGAGCTCAGAGGGTCAGGCAGAGCAGAGCACGGTTGTATACACAGTCTCAAGGGCAGCTCTAGTATCGTCATGAGGGTAGTACCTAGGGAGTCTCAGGTACCATTTTTATGGTCTTCTTTCAGTTATGTCCTTTTAATTTATCTTTCAGTAGCAAGCTATGTAGTAGCAGTATATCTTGGGTTCTTGTCGGCAGCCTTGTATTCCACCGATATTAGGGTTCAACGGTCGGCTTGACTTATTCGGTGAGTGAATGAGAGTTTCTTGTCCCACTCTTCTGTCTTCGTATCTTGAGATACATGATCCCTAGCATATGTCTCGACTATGAAGATATGTCGTAGGTAGGGTCATGTCTTAGACAAAGTTATTGGTACCGACTTACTTTGAGACTTGATCCCTATCAATTTTGGGAGTTAGCGTAGGCCAGCGAGTGCGGGTCCCTACTCAACTGACTTCGGAGACATATATGTTCATATGCCTCCAGTCCTTCTTGATTGTGGTTGTGTTATTGCTTACGCATTTATTTATATTACTGATGCCTTCATTTACTTATATGTCGTGCTTTGTTTTATTAAGATAGTTTTATTTTTTTGAGCTTTTGTTTTGGTTATCATGCTTGACTAGCTTTAGAAAATTTCAAGGACAAAATTTTTCTAAGGATGGGAGAGTTGTGAGACTCGTCTCACAATATCGGTATTTATATAAGGATACATATTTTTGTATTGTATTTCGTATTTTCTTGGTTTTCGGAACGCTTTAAAATTTTTTCAACTTATAGATTTTTTTGACCGACTTATCGCCAGTATACCAGTGTATACCGATGGCATACCGTCCGGACATATTTTCTATATTTTTGATATTTTCGATTTTAGATATTTTTAGGAATAGTATTTTCGATATTTTCGTTAATAGTGTTTTAGATATTTTGACAAATATTGTTTAGATATTTTCGTGAATAGCATAGATGCATCATATTATCTAATAGATACTTGGTTTTCTTTGGATGACTAGGATTGACTTAGATCTTCACATGGATCACCATCCAACGGTTATGATTAATTCTTTTATATATATATATATATATATATATATATATATATATATATATATATATATATATACCATTTCACTTTCTCTCTCATCTCTCTTTTTATTCTTTTCACTCTCTATATTTCTTCTTCTCTTCTCTCCCCCTTGGAGCTTGCCAAGAGCTTGGCCTTGAGGCCATGGGTGTGGTGTCTAACCCCCTAGGAGGAGGAGTGGAAGATTAGGCTTGGAGCTTAACCTAGGCAAGTACATCTTGCCAAATCTTGAACATTATTGTTTTGTTGTCATTTTTTGTTTTCCTTGGTGTTAAATGCTTAGAATGGTCTAGGTTTTTACTTATCCACCTTCTCCTTCTTACTCTTTATTTACTCCTTCCACCAACCCAAGGTAAGTATAACTTGCTTCATGATGGATCTCAAATTTTATTGTTCCATTGTCTTCCTTGCTTGATTCTAAACCCCTTTGGAACTTGGAGTTTTTTGGTTTTGATGTTTACATTTTTAGAGATTGTAAAATCCCTAAATTTCTACTATATTTTAGTACTGATTTTTTTTTTGTATTTATACGTCACATAGTCGTATTGTACGTTGCGCAAAAATTTGCATTTTTTCATATTTACTCGTCGAGTGCGAATATGTGCGAGGTACATATTTTTAGAAAAATGATTTTTGATTTTATTATCGGTAATGGTTTCAAAATTATATATATAATAATTATTTTTATTAAAAGTTGTGAAAAGTATCTATCGAGGTTGCCAAAACTTATTATTTTAGTTATTTATAAAAGGCTATCTTATTTTAATAAGTGGTAATTTAGAAAAACTAGATTATGTGAATATTCTACTCGTATAAAGCGCATGAAAATTAATTCATGTATATTTTCAAAATTTATTTTTATTATTTATAATAATTTATTTAGCAAGAAGGTATTTTAAATATGTAAATATTTATGTTTATTTTCAAAATTATTTTTACCTAAATTATTTAAAGGGTATTTTGAAGATATTTCCTACTAATATTTAAAATATATATTGAAATTTTTGAAATTAATTATTATATAAATTTTATAAAAAAATATTTTGGATATATTGATTTAAATTAAATAGTTTAATTTAAATGTGTAATTTATCTATATTTAAATGGGATTTGGATTTAGATATGAATGTATTGGTTTAAATTTAATAATAGAATTATTTATTTGAGTTTAAATAAATTCTAGTCTCTATCTACATTGGATTATATTTGATTGATTTACTTTTAAATCAATTTGAATTAAATAGTGAAAAATCTAAGGGGAATTAAAACTCTTCTTAGTTCTTATCTAGATAAGACTTTTGTAAACCTCCTAATTTTTCAAAATAAATATTTGTGGAATTTTGAATTTTTAAATAACTATTATTGACTTATTATATAATTTGTATTATTTTACATATATTTAGTATAGTGCTCATTGGTAAATTTAGTATAAATATATATAAAGCTATTTTTCTAGTACATTAAGGATTTAAACTATATTATACAATTTCTTTTCCTCAAAATTTTAGGATTTATTTCATAACTTTTATTACTTTTTACATGTTACTTATATTGTACACTATTTACATAATATAGAATAAATGTCAAATTAGTATTAGATATTTTAGCTTGTATAAATAAGATTAGATGAAGGTTGTTTAAATAAATATTAACTATAGTTCTTATCTATAGTAATTTTAAATAATGTTATAGATAATTTAGATAAATTAAACTATATTTTAAATTAATACTAATCCTACTTCTACTTGGAAAACATCTCTATCTATATCATATCCTAATAAAGCAAACTCCCATTTATTTAAATCAAATCCTATCTAATTTAGGAGATAAATCTGAAATAAATACCTATATAAACCCAATACATCCCCCTTCTATCATCCATAATTCGAAATTATTTTTAGTCGAATAGAAACTCTAAAATTCGTCATTAGAATTCAGCCCCGCTTTTTAGTAGCAAGAGCAACTTGGAACGACGATATCTCCTAGCTCCGAACTCCGTTTTGCCTCCAGTTTTTTTAAAAGAAGCATATCGAGGTAAGGTTTCCAAAAACATATTTTAATAGACAAAATTTGTTCTGTAGATTTCTGTAAAACTATTTGAGTATTAGATGTCCGAAAAATAAATATATTTTAGTATTTTTGCGATTTGGGGAGTTTTCGAAAACAAAAATGCGATCCGTTTAGTTTTTCGAAAATCTAATACGAAAACCTATGCCATATCCTAATTATAGAATTTATTAAATTAATATAATAGGTATAGTATTAATTATAATTAGATAATAAACTATTTTCAGCATCCGGAGATGTTTGTTTGGACCTTAGTTCCTCGGCAGCCGTTGTTCCACCTACTTTCCTGTCTGATCTTCGCTACCACAGTGCTCAGGATTCAGGCAAGTATACCTTGCTAATTAACTGTCAAATTATTTATTTTCTGTATTATTTATTTTGTTTTATATTGTTAGTTTTCTTTGTTATAAACTGCGCGTCCAAGCCATACTTGGGTGCAAATGACTTTATTAGTCGTTACTTTATTTTATGTATGTTGACTTAGTTTTAGTGGACTATCTTCTTATTGGGGGATATCCTTATATCTTCCTTTGGCTGTGACACTCACACTACACGGTTTGAGACATGTTACTAGGGGCATGACTTATTGACTAGCTATCTCTAAAGTCGTGTGACGGTAGATATTCGTAACTGCTATGATTAGGGTTTTAGAGACTCAAGCAGTTACAAAACTGGACGAGCCATGGACATGACTTGAACAGTATAGGAAATATTGGGGGAGGACAGTCGCTAGTACGTATGGGAATCCAAACAGGTAAACCACAGTCTCCAGATGGAACTGTGGCAATTTATTTGCAGATACCGTCTGACGTTTTGGACGTTACGGCCGGATACAGATGACTGGATGCCAGTTACGTACACATAGCCTAAAATCCTACCCATGCACATGAAAGTTGTCCTCTAAATTGCACATTAGGCGGTTAGAATCTCCTTTGCATATTTGTGTCTAGGATAGTCTTTTATATATTATTTTATTATTCTGACAGTTCATATTAGCTTGTTCTTCCTGTATCTTGCTACGTCCATCTGAGGACCTGGTCATTTCCTAGGTGTGTGTTCATGTCTTCCGCAGGTATCTTAGCCGGGATCGTGGTCTTCTCCATTTATTCGAAGATGACGTGACTTGATTCCTCCTTGCTACTTCCACTTAGCCTTTTATATATCATGTACTTCTTCCTTTTTATTTGGTTGGTAGTGGATGTGTCTCCACCCAACATATTGTACCAAGACAATTCATTATATGCTATCTTTTATTCCTTTATTTTGTGGATGAGATTATTTAGTTGTGGTTTGCTGCATTTTACAGCTTATGTATACATACAAGGCCCATGTACTTCGTATGTATACAACTGGCATGTCTACGTACTTAGTCCTATGTATATTGGGACTGGGGCGTTACATGTTTTTGTGGTGGCCCATGCAGGTCAAGATAAATTGTTTGGTTACTTTACTGTACCAAGCAAGCCTGCGGATAGGATTAGAGTCTAGGATCTCATCCACATACTTGACCTTCTCGATTCTATTTTGAATCCCTTGATTTGCATCTTGCTTGATTCCCTCTACCGTTAATTCTTATCCTTCTTTCGTGCTTGATGTTGGTTAGAAAGGTAATCCATACTAGGTAGACTTGTCCCATTGTTCCATCACACCACTAGTTTAACTCTTGTAAGTTGGGTAGACACCTCATGACCTAACATTTATTTTCCTTGTGACCCATATTAACATGATTACTTAGACTATAGCCTTTATAGGACCCTAACTTATCTAGCCCACCAAGCCTTAGATAAAAGACAGTAGGATGAATGTATAGGAACAATCACATGACAAGACTTAGATTCTTAAGGAGCTGAACTAATTCTACCTTCTTTCACTCTTACGCTCTCGTGCCTATGTTTTTACCATCGTGACTAATACTGCTAAATAGCCTAATTTTTGCAAGCTTACTTTTTATTCAAGCTTGTTCAAGGACATATATTTTATTGGAGGCCCCCACTAACATATTATCTAGACAGAACCGATGCATGATGGTCTGATCAACCTAGTACATTTTGGTTCGCCTTTCACACTATTATCCTACGTGGTTGAGATATAGTTAAACTTACCCCTTAGAATCTCATCCACTATTGCCTTGACGATTCTTTTTGAATTATTCCGCCGCCTTTGAACCACGTATTCGTATTCGATAATATCGTCTTTGAACTCTATATTGCTTTCGCTTTCACCTATTTTAGAAGGACGAAAGCGATGTACTTGGATTTCCACTAGCTATCCTATCTCTTGTGCCCATTAACACTCGATGTGGCTATATCTTTGTCTTAACTACTCGTCCCTTCCTCGACCTTCTATCATGACTTCATAATCACTTCAATTAGGAGTGAATCTAATCGTTCTCCTAATCGTGCCATCAACCTACTCCCAAGAAACCATATCTTAAGTCTCTAAATTATTTATATGGATCCACTTAAAACTTTTAATCTTTTCCTTTTACGTTTATTAGCCATGTTCATGATTTATTATCTAAATCACGATTTTCTAATGCTTGTTTATGTTGTTTCTTTCCTCGTCCAAGGACTCGTCGAATTGTCATTACCAATATACCCCTTGTGCCTTCTTACCCCCTACTTATTCTTAATTTCGAGGACGAAATTCTTGTAAGTTGGGTAGGATGTAAAATCCCTAAATTTCTACTATATTTTAGTACTGATTTTTTTTTGTATTTATACGTCGCATAGTCGTATTGTACGTCGCGCAGAAATTTGCATTTTTTCGTATTTACTCGTCGAGTGCGAATATGTGCGAGGTACATATTTTTAGAAAAATAATTTTTGATTTTATTATCGGTAATGGTTTCAAAATTATATATATAATAATTATTTTTATTAAAAGTTGTGAAAAGTATCTATCGATGTTGCCAAAACTTATTATTTTAGTTATTTATAAAAGGCTATCTTATTTTAATAAGTGGTAATTTAGAAAAACTAGATTATGTGAATATTCTACTCGTGTAAAGCGCATGAAAATTATTTCATGTATATTTTCAAAATTTATTTTTATTATTTATAATAATTTATTTAGTAAGAAGGTATTTTAAATATGTAAATATTTATGTTTATTTTTAAAATTATTTTTACCTAAATTATTTAAAGGGTATTTTGAAGATATTTTCTACTAATATTTAAAATATATATTAAAATTTTCAAAATTAATTATTATATAAATTTTATAAAAAGATATTTTGGATATATTGATTTTAATTAAATAGTTTAATTTAAATGTGTAATTTATCTATGTTTAAATGGGATTTGGATTTAGATATGAATGTATTGGTTTAAATTTAATAATAGAATTATCTATTTGGGTTTAAATAAATCCTAGTCTCTATCTACATTGGATTATATTTGATTGAGTTACTTTTAAATCAATTTGAATTAAATAGTGAAAAATCTAAGGGGAATTAAAAATCTTCTTAGTCCTTATCAAGATAAGACTTTTGTAAACCCCCTAATTTTTCAAAATAAATATTTGTGGAATTTTGAATTTTTAAATAACTATTATTGACTTATTATATAATTTGTATTATTTTACATATATTTAGTATAGTGCTCATTGGTGAATTTAGTATAAATATATATATAAAGCTATTTTTCTAGTACATTAAGGATCTAAACTATATTATACAATTTTTTTTCCTCAAAATTTTTGGATTTATTTCATAACTTTTATTACCTTTTACATGTTACTTATATTGTTCACTATTTACATAATATAGAATAAATGTCAAATTAGTATTAGATATTTTAGCTTGTATAAATAAGATTAGATGAATGTTCTTTAAATAAATATTAACTATAGTTATTATCTATAGTAATTTTAAATAATGTTATAGATAATTTAGATAAATATAAACTATATTTTAAATTAATACTAATCCTACTTCTACTAGGAAAACATCTCTATCTATATCATATCCTAATAAAGCAAACTCCCATTTATTTAAATCAAATCCTATCTAATTTAGGAGATAAATCTGAAATAAATACCTATATAAACCCAATACATCCCCCTTCTATCATCCATAATTCGAAATTATTTTTAGTCCAATAGAAACTCTAAAATTCGTTATTAGAATTCAGCCCCACTTTTTAGTAGCAAGAGCAACTTGGAACGACGATATCTCCTAGCTCCGAACTCCGTTTCGCCTCTAGTTTTTTTTAAAAGAAGCATATCGAGGTAAGGTTTCCAAAAACATATTAATAGACAAAATTCGTTTTGTAGATTTCTGTAAAACTATTTGAGTATTAGATGTCCAAAAAATAAACATATTTTAGTATTTTTGCGATTTTGGGAGTTTCCGAAAACAAAAATGCGATCCGTTTAGTTTTTCGGAAAGCTAATACGAAAACCTATGTCATATCCTAATTATAGAATTTATTAAATAAATCTAATAGGTATAGTATTAATTATAATTAGATAATAGACTATTTTTAGCATCCGGAGATGTTTGTTTGGACCTTAGTTCCTCGACAGCCGTTGTTCCACCTACTTTCCTGTCTGATCTTTGCTACCACAGTGCTCATGATTTAGGCAAGTATACCTTGCTAATTAACTATCAAATTATTTATTTTCTGTATTATTTATTTTGTTTCATATTGTTAGTTTCCTTTGTTATAAACTGCGCGTCCAAGCCATACTTAGGTGCAAGCGACTTTATTAGTCGTTACTTTATTTTATGCATGTTGACTTAGTTTTAGTGGACTACCTTCTTATTGGGGGATATCCTTATATCTTCCTTTGGCTGTGACACTCACTCTACACGGTTTGAGACATGTTACTAGGGGCACGACTTATTGACTAGCTATCTCTAAAGTCGTTTGACGGTAGATATTCGTAACTGCTATGATTAGGGTTTTAGAGACTCAAGCAGTTACAAAACTGGACGGGCCATGGACATGACTTGAACAGTGTGGGAAATATTGGGGGAGGACAGTCGCTAGTGCGTATGGGAATCCAAACAGGTAAACCACAGTCTCCGGATGGAACTGTGGCGATTTATTTGCAGATACCCTTTGAGATTTTAGAAGTTATGGCCGGATACAGATGACTGGATGCCAGTTACGTACATATAGCCTAAAATCCCACCCATGCGCATGAAAGTTATCCTCTAAATTGTACATTAGGCGGTTAGAATCTCCTTTGCATATTTGTGTCTAGGATAGTCTTTTATATATTATTTTATTATTCTGACAGTTCATATTAGTTTGTTCTTCCTGTATCTTGCTATGTCCGTCTGAGGACATGGTCATTCTCCAGGTGTGTGTTCATGTCTTCCGCAGGTATCTTAGCCGAGATCGTGGTCTTCTCCATTTATTCGAAGATGACGTGACTTGATTCCTCCTTGCTACTTCCACTTAGCCTTTTATATATCATGTACTTCTTCCTTTTTATTTGGTTGGTAGTGGATGTGTCTCCACCCAACATATTGTACCAAGACAATTCATTATATGCTATCTTTTATTCCTTTATTTTGTGGATGAGATTATTTAGTTGTGGTTTACTACATTTTACAGCTTATGTATACATACATGGCCCATGTACTTCGTATGTATACAGCTGGCATGTCTACATACTTAGTCCTACGTATATTGGGACTGGGGCGTTACAGAGATCTAAGTTTATAGTTTTCTCAGTTTTTTATGGTTTTGATCCCTTAAACTTTGTTATTTCTAAAATCTTATTGTCCTATGTTGTAGAAAATTTTATTCTACCCAATTTTGGCTTTTGAACCGCTTGATTTCGATTTATTTTGAGGAAGTTATGGCATTCCTTCAGTTCATGGGTTCCCTATACACTTCGGTGCTGATTTGGAGAAGATGAACAGCCTGCACCTGCGCACTTGCGTGCAACCTGCACCTTCCTGCACAGCCTGCGCACCGTCCTGTGCAGCATGCATACTTTTCTGCACAGACTACACCTCTGTTTTCCTGCGCAGACTGCACCTGCGCTTTCCTGCGCAGACTTCACCTGTACTTTCCTATGCAGGATGCTCCTGCGCTTTCCTGCACAGACTGCATCTGTGCTTTCCTGCACAGACTACACCAGCATTTTCTTGTGCAGGCTGCAACTGCGCTTTCCAGCGCAGACTGTACCTGCGCTTTCCCACACAGACTGCACTGCGCTTTCCTGCACAGACTGTACTGCCCTTTCCTGCACTTGGCCTTTTTGTCCGTTTAAGCTGTTTTGTAGCTAGAATATTGAAAAACTCAAAACATAAAAGTTGTAGATCTCCGTCTTGGCTTCAAGAATCTTCTTGTTTTACCTTAATTGGAGTTCATATGCGTTTGATAATTTTAACATAGTTCTTGATCTTCTTGGCAAGTTTTCTGTACTCGGCCTAACTTGCGATGACCCGACTTGATAACTTGTTAATATTGAACTTAACTTAAACATGACAACATGATCACATCGTAATGATCTTGTATAGTTAGAGAATAATTGTACACCCTAAATACACTTGACACTAGCATATGTTCAATTATTATTCTATGTCAGGTACTTAGTTTTATTTATTCCTTCTCACATGCCATGATATGTCTTTCCTTTCGATTCTTTCTTAATACTATGATATGTATTGCCATGCCTTCCTGGATTTATTGTACTCTACAGTCTATGCCATGTCTAGTATTTTTTTGTTGTGGCCCATCGTGGCGCACTCATGTTACATGCCTTCTTTGCTTACTAGATAATGACCTATCGTGGTGTACTTTTGTACATATCTTTCCTTGCTTACATGACAGTGGCCTGTCATGGGCACTCCTTATTTCTCTATAGTGACCCATCATGGTGCACTCTTGTACATGTCTTTCCTTGCTTACATCATAGTGGCCCGTCGAGGCGCACTCCTAACCAGTACTCTTGACATGACAAGTAAACCCGACATGACATACAAAATCTTGATTGCTGTTGCGACATCCAATCCTGACTTGTTAAGTGTAACACTTGTCTGGACACCATTGTTGATTTTCCTGATTGTTATTTTAGAAGCTACATGTCTCGTCTTGCATCATGTTTAGGATATGGATTCCTGGTTACCACGATCAGGGATTCATAATGAACTAATTAGGTTAAATTACTAGATTGATCAAATAGTTCATATAGAAAGATTTTTCAGTTATAGGCGATCCTGTTATCCCGGCCACACCAGTGCACTTTTAGCCTGCCGTCGAGTATGACGCATTTCCAGTACATTGTCATGTGTTGCACTCTAAGTCACCTAATAATTCTTGATAATTCTTGTAACTTGATAACTCTTGTAACCTCGCCCGGATAACCTGGATATTCTGCAAGGCTTATGACTGCAAAAAATATCTCAATTGCATCTTGTTAGTAATTAGGATTGTGATAACCCTAGTTAGCTAATGTATAAAGCCGTACTCATTGCTTAGCCGTGATTGTTGTATGGAGTCCAGTCTAGTTTATTTTTGCCTAGACAGTGTCCGAATTTATTTATTTCACTACATCATTGTTTATGCTTTACTTTTGTCGGGAAATTATTAGAGACTAAGTTCTGTTCAGGAGAAGGGTAACAACCCCGGTCCTTGTTTGGTTTACGGGTTGTAACTTGGGTTCCGGAATAGTTCCTAAGTTATCTTATCATTTGTCGTTTTATATAGATCTTACATACTCATATGTCCCAGTTATCTTACATACTCACATATTCCTGTTAACTAACTTGCTCACATGTTCCAGTTATCTAACATGCTCATATGTTACAGTTATCTCACATGCTCACATATACCATTTCTCTTACATTGTTCAGTTTATTTCACACATTCACATGCTTCCATTTAATTCATATGTCCACATTTTACATTATTTCACATATCATTTACTTTATGCTATATGTTGCTTTGCTTATTGTCTTTTCTATTCTTGGGATAAGTGCATTGGTAGTGCACGAGTCTCGATCCGCATTTACTTATTTCTGTCTATATTCATTGCTATGTTAGTTATTGCTGGTTTTAATTCATAGTTTTGCTTCATTTGTGGTACTTGCTATGGGGGGTCTGATCCCACTGGTTTTGCTTGGCCAGATCTGATAAAGGAGCCCGAAGGATCTTCATTACCATCTACTCGACGGTGACTACCCGGAGCACCAGAGTACCTTAGTGGATTTTCTATTTCATTCACTCACTAGTTATGTTCATTATTCTTTTGTGGCGTTTAGCCTCTGAGCACGTGTTTTGGATCTTGACATTTAGCCTACGGGGCTAAACATGATTTACGTATTCTAGACTATAGCTAGAGCTTATCATGTATAACTATTACTCTTGCTAGTTATTCACTTTGTATTACTAGCTTCATGATCATCCATGTATATATAGTTTGGGACGCTTTACTATTTTATGTCTGATGATCATACTTCTTGCACTTTACATATTTGCCTGTGATTGAGATACCTAGGATTGCTTGACCTAGGATTGACTGTTGTATATTCTCTCTCTGACTATGGGGGAAGTCTCTCTGTGTATACGTATTCTTCTCTGGTTTTTTTTGTATATCTCTCTATATATTACAAGGAAATGGCTCCTTGCTATTTATAATAGTGGGATGTGATCACTAGGGTTGCCAATGATTAGCTCTTGGAGATGGCGGCGGCCTGGGGATTAATCAATCCAGGCCGTTCGTTTCTGATTGTGACGAATCAGAACCATTAAGGGTAGATTACACCAAATCCCCATTAGCAATTAATGCTGATTGACATAAATCTTCCTTATAATAATTCTCTAATATCTGCGAATAAATCAAATTTATTCTCCTGTCACGTGCCCAGATCATTGGGATTCGACCCGATCTTGGATTGCCATAAATCTGGGAGATTGATCGGCTGAGGACACGTGTCCTGAGAGCCAATGGTGAGACTGGAACCGCATGCAGATTGGGCCGCATGAGATTTAGGCCGTATGAATTTTGGGCCGCATAAGACTTAGGACACGTGTCAGGGCTGTCTGGGCAGTGGCCCCCTCCTTCAGACTTCTGAACCATATGATGAGCCGCATGAACCGCATAATGGTGTGTCTGCTTGAGCCGCATGGGCATGATCTTCTTGAGCCGCATAGGGATGATTCCACTCGAGCCGCATGGGACAGCTTCACTCTGAACCGCATGGGAAGTCTTCACTTCGAGCCGCATAAGCACACCCACGTGGCAGGGCCACGTGGCATTTTGTTGCTCTCGGGGGATCGTGTCAGAGATTTCTTTCTCTTCCCTAGAGATTCATCATCATGACAGAGTCATAATTACCTGCTTTGGTGTCAGGTCTGTCAACTTTTCAGAGGGGTCAGCCGTCAAAGCAATTAATGCAGCATGGATCGGAGGGGAGCACTGTCATGCCATATGCCTTCTGAGCCGCATGGAATGCCTCCGGCCGCATAGCTCCTTATGCCGCATGACTCCCTGAGCCGCATGCGTTTTCTGAGCCGCATGGGTCTTTCTTGGCGGCATGAGTCAATTTCTTTAGTATTTTCCATGCTTCTACAATACCAGAAGCCAAAGATTGAAAAGAAGGACCCAACCACTTTTGCTAATGAGTTGAGTACATCTTTGTACACTCGGGGAACTAAACATCTAAAGAATAGGAGATATGTTCCTAACATCATTAAGGAATATGTTCCTCCGACTTCTTCTCGTCCTGTAGTTGTAACTAATCTTCGACAACGTCTTACACAAAGACGGGATATTACAGGGATGTCTTCCTCACCTCCAAATCATGCTTCAGATCGCCATTGCCTTCATGAAGTCGTCATCAACTGTTGTTGCCAATCGGCTCGACGATCTGTCTTCGATCGTCTGAACTATGCTTCAACTCCCGATATAAGATGAAGACGAGCTATTATATGCTTCTGTTAACATGACTTTTTAAGGCACTGGGGTGGGAAACGTCCAAGACGTAATGCATCCCGTAATCCCAGTCAGCAATACTTGGATCGGATTCATGCATCCAGTGAAGGTTTCTTTCAATACACTAGATCGAGAAATCGACATTTGAACGAAGGTATCTTTAATCAAGAAGATCTCTCCATCGCCCATGTAGGAGAGGACTCTTTTTTAGAGTTTGATACAGATAGTAAAAGTTCTGAACAAACTATATCATCAATAGCAACAAGAGAAGTGACAGCATATACCATTAAGGAAGATCAAGATGCCTCTACTTCAACCAATCAAGAGCAACGAATTGTGGCATTAGAAGACAAATTGAAGACCATGGCTGAAATGGTTGCAACTATGCATACAATAATCGTGGCCCAACATGCAGTGCCACCGGTTATAAATCCTGTTACTAATCCGGAGCTTATAGCATCTTCTGTACCTATTAGTCAGGGGGTACCACCTCCTCAGGTTACCTCTGTGCCAACTCAAGCTGATCCCAGTCAGTCTGGTGCTGGGGGTGGTAATTACCACACTGTTCCTCCTCCTAACACTTCTAACCAGCCCATCATTTCCCAAACATCAGGGGATGCTAATGAGACTGTGAAACTCTTACGCACTCAGTTTGAGGCCTTCAAGCAGATGGATGGCCTACAAAGACTGGACATAAAGCAACCGTATTCTACAGAGTGGAAGGAAGTTCCATTCCCTCCTAAATATAAGCTTCCAACCATTATATTGTTTGATGGCAGCACCTCTCCAAGTCAATACATCAATCACTTTGAGGTGATGACTGATCAAATACAGCCAAATGATGCTCTCCTTACCAGAGTGTTCGTCGGTTGTTGTCACCCTCATTTTCCCGTATTTCCCGTATTTTTACTCGTATCTGGATTTTGGCATGTAATTTTATTTTTCTCGACTTGTAGAATTTTGGTATTTCTCGTATTTTGGGTTTTGTCATGGTTCAGTTTTAATTGGTTTGGAATGGGTTGGTTCGATTTGGTTTATTATGTATAGGAACACCTTAACCTACACTCCACCCTCAACCCACCACAACTTCCCCTCTATAATCCCCACCTACCACTCTCTCTCCTCATAACTTCCACCATTAATTTCCTTCTTCTTCTTCTTCTCCTTCCTCCACAACTCTTCCAACCCTAGGCAAGTGCATCTTGCCACTTCATGAGAACCCTCTTTTCTTTGTCCATTTGCTAGATGAGGACATGGAGACCAACATTAGAACTTGGGTTTTTGTGATTTGGAGCCTCCATTGCTCTAGATCTAGGTTTTTCCTATTTTCGGATTTTGCTTGGTTTGAGCTATTTTAGTTAGATTTTTATCGGTTTTGATGCTTCCATGTGGAAGAGCCTTCAGTTTCACCCAAGTTGGAGCTTTGGAAATCCGGATTTGGAGTTCGGATGACCAAGTTATGAGCTTTTGAAGTTTTGGGTTCAGCCATGTGTTCTTGATGTTTGGAGAAGACAGTGAGCAGTGTGCAGAGCTGTTTAGCTTACGCACACTGAGCTACGCGCGCTCTTTAGCGTTGCGTATGCAGGCTTGAGTACGCTTCCTGTTGGAAGCGTATCTCTCTGCTTGCGTGACTTTTCACGCAGCTGCTCCCTTGAGCGTGCGTGACTTTTCACGCAGCTGCTCCCTTGAACGTGCGTGACTTTTCACGCAGCTGCTCCCTTGAGCGTGCGTGACTTTTCACGCAGCTGCTCCCTTGAGCGTGCGTGACTTTTCATGCTGCTCCTCCCTTGAGCGTGCGTGACTTTTCACGCAGCTGCTCCCTTGAGCGTGCGTGACTTTTCACGCAGCTGCTCCCTTGAGCATGCGTGACTTTTCACGCAGCTGTTCCCTTGAGCGTACGTGACTTTTCACGCAGCTGCTCCCTTGAGCGTGTGTGACTTTTCACGCTGCTCCTCCCTTGAGCGTGCGTGACTTTTCACGCAGCTGCTCCCTTGAGCGTGCGTGACTTTTCACGCTGCTGCTCTCTTGAGCGTGCGTGACTTTTCACGCTGCTCCTCCCTTGAGCGTGCGTGACTTTTCACGCAGCTGCTCCCTTGAGCGTGCGTGACTTTTCACGCAGCTGCTCCCTTGAGCGTGCGTGACTTTTCACGATGCTCCTCCCTTGAGCGTGCGTGACTTTTCACGATGCTCCTCCCTTGAGCGTGCGTGACTTTTCACGCAGCTGCTCCCTTGAGCGTGCGTAACTTTTCACGCAGCTGCTCCCTTGAGCGTGCGTGACTTTTCACGCAGCTCCTCCCTTGAGCGTGCGTGACTTTTCATGCTGCTCCTCCCTTGAGCGTGCGTGACTTTTCACGCTACTCCTCCCTTGAGCGTGCGTGACTTTTTACGCAGCTGCTCCCTTGAGCGTGCGTGACTTTTCACGCTGATCCTCCCTTGAGCGTGCGTGACTTTTCACGCAGCTGCTCCCTTGAGCGTGCGTGACTTTTCACGTACGCTGCCCTCCTGGGTGCGTGTTTTATTGCGTATGTATTCCCCTTGCGTGCGTGCTTTTGTGCGTACGCATCCCCTGACCCGTATTTTGATATTTTATTAGATATTTGATTCCCATTTTATATCCTTACGCCTTTTGTCCTGAACTTGATTTTACTTAATATGGAATGACTATTGCACATGGCATGGTATGACAAGGAACTAGCATAACACGGCAGTGACCTATAGTGGTGCACTCCTGACATGACCAACCCGACATGATAGTGGCCCGTCGTGGCGCACTCCTGACAAGTACCCTGACATGATTTATCTTGATAACTTAACTTGGCTTGCCTTGACACCGTGGGTGGTTCTTTCTTGCTTGCTTGTTAAATCTACTTGTCCTGTCTTGCATCATGTCTAGGATGGGACTCCTGAGTACCACGGTCAGGAGTACCTACTAAAATGAATTAAGGTTAATAACTACAATAACACAGTAGTCATGAAGAGATGACACAGCTACAGGCAATCCCGTTACCTGGGCGCTCTTGGGATCTGTAGCCTGCCGTCGAGTAGGGCACATTTCTAGCGCACCGTCGAGTGTTGCACCCTCTAAGTCACCTAAGGGTACATGTGTCTCCTGGACAATGTACCCACCTGAATTCAACCCTAATCTTTCGTCCTGGGTAACCTGGATGGTTTGCAGGGCTTGTGGCTGTGGAATCATCTCACTGCATCTTTTTAGTAATTAGGTCTGTGATAACCCTAGTTAGTTAAAGTAGTAAGCCGTAGTATCTGCTTGGCCGTGATTGATTGAATGAAGTATAACCAGTCTAGTCATGTCTTGATCCAGTACCAGATTGTTTCCTGTCTTGATTTCTTGCATTATTATCTTGCCGATAAATGGTGGGAAACCAAGTTCTGTTCAGACGAAGGGTTACAACCCCGGTCCTTGTTTGGTTTATGGGTTGTAACCTGGCTATCGGAATAGTTCCATGGTTATCTCGTCGTATATCACCCTGCCATGTTTTAGTAAGTTGTAATTTTAATATTAGATTTTTTGTGCTGATTGCTGGCTTTTGTTCTTATTTCGTGGCCCCCTTGTGGCACTTGTTCTTTCTGGGGTGGTTGACCCAGCTGGTTTTGTGTGGCCAGATTTTGGAGCAGCTCCCGAGGATCTACCAAGCTTCCAGCCCAATGGTGACAACTAGACGGAACCCGAGCCAAGAGCGGGTTTTCCTTTTTGTTTTGCCCACTTTATTGTAAAATTATTCTTTTGAGGCGTTTAGCCGACGAGCACCTGTTAGCTCGATGCACTTTTATTTACTGTCTGTCCACGGGCTGTAAACATGATTAACAAATCCTAGGGTTGATCATGTACGACTAAATTCTTGCTAGTCCTAACATTTTGTAACAACTAGCTTCATGATCAGCTGAATATGTAATATTTGGGACGCCTTATTATTGTATATTTAATGATCATACATCTTGCGACTTTACTTACTTGTGGTGATTGAGACACTAGGCTTGTTCATGACCATAAGAGACTGTTGGCTTGTAGAAAACCCTCACATATCTAGACAGCCGTGACCGTATATCGAGGTGGTTTCCATTTCAATATACGTAGCTGGCTATGTCTGCCCCCGTTCTCCAGTATTCTGGTTCTGGGGCGTGACAGTTGTTTAGCTGGCGCAGCATACGACTGGTATCGTAGCTTGCCTGATGGCTGTATCACTTCTTTTGCTGGTTTCAAGCAAATGTTCTTGGAACAATTTTATGAGGGAGTCAACGACATGACAATGTCTGCCCTCATTAAGATTAAACAAAGGCACAATGAATCCACGGAGAGTTTTATTGAAAGATTCTGCCGAGAGGGACTCAAAATGCCTTTAGGAACTCCATCTGCTGTAACAATAGACACTTGCAAATCATACTTGTTGCCTATTATCAGTATGTGGACGGGATCTACACAATTCCAGGATTGGCCTTCTTTCATTGTGAATGCCAAGGCGGCAGAGGTCAGTGCCGAAAAGTTCAAACAGTTAGGAGTTCAGATGATTCATCCTAACCAAGACGAACATTCTACACCCGGGGGTAATAATCGCCAGAATAACCGCAAGGGTAAAGAAACACTGGCCATCAATCTCAAGGGCAAGGAGTCTTTGGCTGTCAACGTCACTCAGACAACACCTCCTCCATCAGCACCACCGCAGAAGATAATTCGTCCAAAGAAAGACTATTCTTTCAATAAAGATGATACTTTGAGCATCTTCGATTGCTTGATCAAAAGCAATAAGCTTCAACTTCCAGAGGCAAAACGGCCAAAAGAAGTGGGTAAAACTGATCACCCTAAATACTGTGTTTATCACAGATTTATAGGGCATCCAACCAGAGCATGTTACGTGCTTAAGGGTAAAATCTAAGAGTTGGTCAACTCTGGAGCAATTACTCTTCAGCAGGACGAGAAGACGGTGACTGCTAATGTCATTTCTGTGCAATTTGGTGACTTTCCACCACAACTTGTACAAGATGGTGTTGTCCCCATTTCAAGGACTACTCTTTAGATCGTGAATCTCCTACCTCCTCAAAATGAAGGTCTTGTTCTGCTATCAACTGACAGGGGAGAGATTATGTGGATTCATCCAGATCTGGTGGCAGATTTTGAAACACCTTCCTCTTCTAAGCAAAAGAAGCACACCAAATCCAAATCTAAAAGCTGCAACATGGTATCCTTTGAACCAGTAACAGAAGAAGAAATTTTAATGGGCACTAGATCTGGAAAAACCCTATCTTCAAAAATATCCCAAAAATCAAGAGAATCTCGTTCCATCTCCTGATACTCCTCCTTCATTATCTTCTCATGCTAAGAATGTACCATCTACGTCCTTACCGGTGGTTGAACCATCTCCTCCTAAACCAACATCAGCAGACAAGAGAAAGCAACCTGTTCGCTTTGACAAAGTACTAAAGAAGTCCTCATCTTTTGGACTTGAAAAGCCTTACAATTTTGATATATTGGCTCAATTGGCCAATACTCTAGCAAAATTATCAATCTTTGAACTCTTACGTCTCTCAAAAGAAACTCGAGAGACGTTAAGTGAAGCCTTGATGCAGGTTGACGCTTGTCTTACGCTTCTCAAGAAGACTGAAAAGGAGCCAGTCAGTTGTACACATTGTCATAGTGTATTTAAAGTAATGCCCAATATTACTTTTACACAAGATGACATGTTGTTAGAAGAAAATCGTCATGATCGTCCTCTCTACTTCACGGGGTATGTAGATACCATAAAAGTCGATCACATTCTGATTGACCCAGGGTCCGCACTTAGCATCATGCCGAAGTCTTTACTGGATGCTTTGAAGATCCCAGTGCATAACCTCTCTACAACTGTCACTACCATCTTGGGGTTCAATCAAGGAAGAAGTGAACCTTTGGAGAAGATACGTCTAAAACTTTAAATTGGCAATCTTCGTACGAAGGTAACTTTCTATGTTATTGACAATCATGGCTCATACAATGCTTTGTTAGGAAGGCCATTCCTCCATGAACACAATATTGTACCTTCTACTCTCCACCAATATTTTAAATATGTGGATGGTAATGGAGAAGTCCAAAAAGAGATTGCAGATCTGAACCCTTTCAAAGGAGTTAAAGCATACTGCAATGATTCTCGCATATACAAGAAGGAATTCATGAATGTGGTACTAGCAATGGACACAGATGAACAAAAAATGTGTCGAATGATACATTGGTGATCCCGGTCAAAGGACATACCTCTTGTCCTCAGTCTTCCAAACCACTGACTATCTATCTTTCTTCCCATGAGAAGCAGCCCAAAGGTGATAGTCGGAAACAAAGGGAGCTCACCTCTTCTGAGCCGCTTGTAATCAATCTTCGTCGCAAGAAGCCCCCTCCTCCTTCTCGTTCTTCTTCTCCCCTTCTTGTCATCAATCTGACTAAGCCTGTTAAGGCTAAAGTTTCTGTTGTAAATGATGGTGTAAAAATCAATAAAGCATCTCCTTTGCAGTATACTGATGTCTCTTACTATACTCAGTGTTATTTGGATATGCTAGATATTTTTAAACCACTTATAATAGAAGACGTATCATCTCTACGAAATGTGGTATCACTGGATTAAATGCAAGAGTCGTACTTCTTAGTACCGTCTCAAAAGAAAGATGAAAAGCCTATATTCTTCAACAAAAGAGAGGAACTAAAAATCATGCTCTATAATGATAATAGAGATGATATAGGAAGACTACAATTGCGTCGTTATAGTCCATAATCCAAAGCAATCATCTGCAAAATGGGCTATGATTTCAAAACTAGCCTTAACAACGGTAAATAAAGACGAACTCATCTTCGTATTGCTGTTCCAACAGGAAAATCACAACAATACCACAGTAAAACGAAAAGGGGACTAGGTTATGCTTCACCACTTCCAACTCCGGAACCTTCTGAATCTGATGAAGAAGAACGATCTAACTCTTCTGATTCTATTTCATGGGATTCTGACACCAGCATTGGTCATGTTCATAGGGTGATAGTATCTTCTAACATGGTGTCTGCCAAATTTTTGGAAGATGACGAAGATGACATTGAAGAATCTCCTGAAATGGACCCTTGGGCACAAAGGATGGACAATCAGTGGGAACTTCATTTTGAACAACGAGAACCACCTACTGAGGATCAACTAGTCCAAATTGATATTGGAGAGAAGGACGTATCACGACCAATCTTCATTAGCAAAAATCTCTCAGAGGATGACAAACAAGAATTAATTCACCATATTCGTGAATATATTGATGTCTTCGCCTGGAGTTATAAAGATATGTCGGGATTAGATCCTCAAATTGTAACTCACAAGCTTAATATCTTGCCGAATGCTAAGCCGGTCAAACAACAACAACGGCGATTCAAGCCTGAAATGATGGATGCAATTGATGATGAGGTCAAAAAGCTTATAGCTTACGGTTTTATCAGAGAAGAACAACATCCTGACTGGGTAGCCAACGTTGTTTCAGTCTTGAAGAAAACCGGAAAGGTTCGAGTTTGCATAGATTTTCGGGAACTCAATGATGCTTCCCTTAAAGACGAATTCTCTCTCCCAATTACTGATGTCATGATCAACAATACATGTGGATTCGAACGAATTTCTTTCACGGATGGGTTTTTTGGATATAATTAAATCTGAATGAATCTTGAAGATGAAAAACATACTTCGTTTCGTACTCCTCGTGGAGTGTACTGTTATACAGTCATGCCGTTTGGTCTAAAGAACGCAGGTGCAACTTACCAGCGGGCTATGAGTACTATCTTTCGAGATCATCTGTGAAAGATTGTTGAATGCTATGTTGACGATATTGCTGTCAAAAGTTGTCTCAAAGAAGATCACATTCAAGATTTAAGAACTATCTTCAATGTAATGCGCCAGCATCAACTCAAAATAAACCCCACCAAGTCTTTCTTGGGTGTCTCTAGTGGTAAATTTCTCGGCTTTGTCATTACCTCTAAGGGTATACACGTTGATCCCGAGAAGATCAAAGCCATTCAAGAGATGCGTCCTCCACGCAACCTAAAAGAGCTACAAGGATTCCAAGGTCGAGTTGCGTACATCAGGTGGTTCATTTCAAATTTATCTGGACGTTTCAGACCATTTACTCAATTAATGAAGAAAGGTGTATCTTTCGTTTGGACGGAAGAATGTCAACGAGCATTTGATGACATAAAACGGTATTTAATGAGTCCACCGGTTCTTGTACCACCGATCTCAGGAATACCTTTCTTAATGTATGTCCGGGCAATGGATCATTCATTGGGAGCTTTGCTAGCTCAAAAGAACAAGGAAGGTCATGAACAAGCCATCTACTATCTTAGTCGAACGATGATTGGAGCTGAACATCGTTATAATCCGATGGAGAAGGAATGTTTAGCCTTAATGTTTGCTGTTCAGAAGATAAGACATTACATTATAGGCCAAACTATTCATGTCATATTTCGAGTCAATCCTCTTCAAGTCTTAATGAAGAAGCCAAGTACACTCAATTCTAGGTTTGCCACATGGGCCATATTATTAGCACAATATGATATGATTTATGTTCCTCAAAAGTCTGTGAAAGGCCAAGCACTTGCTGACTTTTTAGCAGCTCATCCTGTCCCTGAGACATCTAAACTCTATTATGAGATTCCTGACGAAATATTGGAATCAAACATGATCTCAGAAGAATTTCCTACCTAGAGGTTGTTCTTTGATAGAGCTTCAAGAATTGGACGTGGAGGTACCCTTATGGCTGGAGTGGGAATTGTTCTCGTTTCATCTGATGGATTAGCTATTGAAAGGGCTTATTCTTTAGACGAATCGTGCTCTAACAATGTGGCCGAATACAATGCCTTGCTCATTGGACTCCAATTAGCCAAACAATTGAATATTGAATATCTCAAAGTATATGAAGATTCTAAGTTGATTGTTAATCAGGTTAGAGGCATATATGAAGTCCGACATCAAGATTTGGTACCATACCATGAAGCAGCAACCAGGATAGCTTCTTCATTCATAGGGTTCTTCATTGAACATGTACGTCGCACATGCAATACAGAAGCTGATGCCTTAGCTAACCTAGCTGCGGTATTGGCTGTTCCAGTCAAAAGACAACAAATGGTTGTTATCTCTAATAGAGAACTATTTTATGTCCAAAACAACCACAACATTGAATTCAGCAATCTAACTGAAGTCAATGTCACTTGTGAGGACTGTAGAGCACCTTTCATTGATTTTGTAGTACATGACATCTTGCCAGAAGATCCTAAAGAAGCTACAAGTATCCATCGTCGATCGCTTCGATTCTATTATAATCATATTATGCGAAGCTCATGATGGTTTTTGTGGAGCACATCAGCCTAGTCCTAAACTACAGGATCGTATTCGACGTATGGGCTACTACTGGCCCTCTATGGTATCAGATGCTATTGACTATGCAAGGAAATGCCGTGCATGTCAAATTCATACAGATTTTATCCATCAACCGTCGGAATTTCTTCATCCGACTGCTGCTTCATGACCTTTTGAAGCTTGGGGCATGGATATAATTGGCCCTATCAATCCTTCTTCATCTAAAGGACATCGGTTCATCTTGGCTATAGCCGATTATTTCTCCAAGTGGACAGAAGCTGTACCTTTGGCTGAAGTTAAAATGAGTAGTGTCATCAACTTTATCAAACATAATGATATACAGATTTGGTGTCCCTTGCCAAATTATCCATGATAATGGGCCGTAATTCATCAGCCAGAAGTTTAATAGGTTCTGTGATGACAACAGAATCAATAATGTTGCCTCTACAGCCTATAATCCTGCGGCTAACGGGTTGGCTGAAGCATTCAACAAGACCATTATTAAACTCCTTAAAAAGTTTGTCTCTATTAACAAACGTAATTGGAGTGATAAACTTGGAGGATGTCTATGGACATATCGTACTACTGTCCGTAACCCCACAGGTTGCACACCCTTTTTCCCTAGTATATGGATGTGAAGCTGTCTTACCTCTGGAAATTCAAATTCCTTCATTAAGAGTCGCCATTGCTAACGAACTTACTACAGAAAATAATGATCGTCTTCGGCTTCAAGAGTTGGAGGCGCTCGATGAGAAAAGGCTTTTAGCTCAACAGCACATCGAACTTTATCAAGCCCAAATTTCAAAAGCTTTCAATCGCAAAGTCAGAGTGCGAACATTTCAGGAAGGCGAGTTAGTTCTTACAGTCAGATGTCCTATGACTATGACACATATGAGCAAAGGCAAGTTCGAGGCAAAATGGGTAGGGCCGTATGTGGTAAATAAAGTCTTCTCAAATGGAGCCTATCAATTAACAGATATGGACGGCAGAGTCGCTATGATGCATATCAATGGCAAATTTCTCAAAAAATATTATGTATAAAGACAAAATGTACTTTATTTTCAGAGACATGATGTAAATAAAAGTTTATTTTTTATTCAAAAGTAGAATGGAGTTACATAATATTAAGGACGGGGAGGAGGCCCCGATCCTTCATGATTAAATACATAGTTTGCCAACAGTTCAAACATCTCATTGTCTGAACTCACAAGAAACTTGCAGGCAGCCATCCTCAATGCCTCTTCTTCGGCAGTCTTCCCACACTCCACTAGCTTGGAAATTAAGTCCTCTCCTGGTGTAAGAGCAGTTAAACCTTCACCCCTTTCTTTCTGAGGAGGCACTGTAGGCTCAACACGGGGCGTCTCGGTCTCTCCTTCAATCTTCAGAGTGAGCAAATCTTTGGAAGATATTTTATACAGAAAGAAAAGAAAGTGACGATATCGATGAAAGTTTTATTCTATTTATAGACAGAACAATTAGACAGTCAACATCGAGAACCGATGCGATTTTTTTTAAAAAAACCCAACTGTTCGTTCATTTATGACTGTTCGTTCATTTAGAACCGTTTGTTCATTTATAACTGTTCGTTCATTTTCCTTTCTTCAAAAAACCGACATAATAGTTCATTCATTTATTCTCTTCCTCGAAAGTTGCAGTAATTGTTCATTCATTCAGTGTCCTTTCTCGAAAATCGAAGTACCTGCTCACTTTTCATAAACGAGAGTTCACATTCTCCCTGCTTCTGAATTTGGTTTATTTACACTAGCAACTTGTCATATCCACATTTCTCCTTAATTCTATTTTCATTATCACCACATCAAAATTAGATCATAAAAGAAGAGAAAATCATTCTTTATTCCTTCTTTAAAAACATAGATACATCTTAATAGAAATCTATTACATCTCGGATTTTCATTCTAAATATAACATGAAGGTCTATTAAATCTTTGGATCTTCTTACTTGTTGATGCCAGTTCCTTGTCTTCTCGACCTAAAGCAACGAGCCAGACAATGAAATCAACTCTGGTCTTCTCTCTCAGAAATACGAGAGGAGAACCACAGAGTACAGCAGCCCAAAGATGAGCTGCTGTCAATACAACTGGTGGAGAGAAGATGGCCCGCCAGGGGAAATAGGAACAAGATCACCCTTGTGATACAATTCCTAATTCTGTCTCTCCACCATCCAACTCTCATGTATAAAGGCTCTTCCTGCCATCTGAGGAAGACCCTTCTGGAATACAGAGAGTCCTGAGCTGTCTGATCTGAGTATCAGAATCACATGAGCTGTCTGATGTGGGTGTCAAAAAATGCTCTCCATAGCATCCAGGTCACCAATGCCAGTTTTGAAGAAGCTTGCCAACCAAATTTCTGCAAATAAGAACAAAGAAAAGAAAAGTCAGTAAAATCAAAACTGCGTGCACATCAACAATGCGCTGATCAACAGGCGCCTATCAGTAATGTGCGCCTACTCTCAGAAGCACATGCGCACATCAACATTGCGCTGATCAACAGGCACCTATCAGCAATGTGCGCCTACTCTCAAAAGCACAGGCGCACATCAACAATATGCTGACCAACAGGCGCCTATAAGCAATGTGCGCCTATTCTCAGAAGCACATGTGCATCTCAATGATGTACACTGATTAACAGGTGCATATCAAAATAGCGAACCAAATAATATGCGCATCTCAAACAGCGCGTATCGATCAAACAGGCGCATATCAGCAGTACGCGCCTATCAACGGTGTCTACGACATATAGATCAGTACCTATCTTCAAAAGTGGCGCAAAAGAAAAATGCTCATACTATTGGTTCTTCGTTGAGACTTACCAATTTCTGAAGGCACAGTATGCAAACGAATAGCATCAGGACGAAGTGGCGCAAGTAAACTTATAAATAGTAAGACTTGTGTGAAGCCATTTGTTTTGAGAAAGTATGAATGGCTCTTTAGTTTTCGAGATGTCCTTTTAAAGGTATTAAAGATGAAATAGACGTGTCATTTTAGGAGCCTCTTTTTGGAAAAGAACTAAACAATAGGTGAGGGAAGCCATGTGATGACTGCCATGTGTCCTTCAACGAAACAGTAAGCATTGAATTAGCTAAAAGAATGCATCTACATGCACCATTTGAAATTACAGCCACACAATATATCAGAAAATTTAGAGTTCATTGCATAAAAGATGGGTGGACCCCTACAGACAAGGACACAAGAAAAGAGAATAAAAAATTGTTATGCTAAAACATTATTCCTTTTTCTTGTCTTCATCGGTCTGACGAAGAGCGGCGTCCAATTCTTGCATGTTGCGGATTCCCGAACGACGCATCAGATTAAGGAATCCCTCCGAATTGGCGTGCTCTTCAGAGGATGGCCCACCACTCGAGCGATTAAAGACGGTTGGGTTTAACCTAAAGCAGTCTAGAAAGTTCGCCGCCCTCAGTGCCGGGTCAGCCTCCAACAAATAAGTCGAAGGCATGACGTCGGGTTTCGCTTCAGGAGACTTGATGTTAGTGACAACATTGGCCTCCATCTCCTTCTTAGACGCCATCGGAATTACAAAAGTGAAGAATAAAGTATAAAAATTAGCCCGTACATATATATCACTAAATTGACACTTCATATTCCTCATGGGAAACTAAAAAATCATCAATGAAACTTGGAAAGACGAAGAAGAGATTGAATGTTTTCGAGAAAGAAAATTAGTTGTGATGACCGGGCATTGACTGGCGCAACTTGACTCAGTCAAAACTTTTATAAGTTCAAAGTATTTCAAAAACTTTAAAATGTTTTTAAAGTTTTGAAAACTTTGAAGGGGGTCTTGTAGGGCCTAAAAATCAAGTTGCACCATGAACCTACTAACCAGTGATCAAGTTGCGCCCCAAAAATTAGGTTGCACCACTGATATGAAGCTCAGAGAATAAACTGTGCCACTGAACAGGTTACGCCATATATCAGATTGCGTCCAGTCTTATTGTGCCAAAGTCTACGTGGCATCTGACATTTAATAGCCATCATTACCTGACAGCACAGACAACTGACACCACAGTAAACGAGAAAAATCTCTTCAAATCCCACAAATTATGCCGCTCGAGGAGAGTTGGTTGACAGCTGTCTTGTACGCTTTGTAAGTTGCGCCTAGGCGCAATCCAGACAAAATCCTTAGTTGCGCCTAGGCGCAATCTGAATGACGTCTGCTCAAAAGCTGCCACGTGTCTAGGTGCAGCTCAATCAGGCGCAGTTTTACTCATTGACTGAAGTTCGCGCAATCTGATAAAGTTTAAACAATTTTGATCTCTAAAGCAGGATGACGTGGCGCACATGCCATTAATCTCTCAAGACGTGTCTACTATCCTGTACATGACCACGCGCATCTCAATCACATGATGTCACGCATCTAAATACAGTTACTACACGACTTATAACTGAATGAAAGTTGGCACAACCCAATATGGCGCAATCAAGCCTCGCGCACATCAGAATAACTGCTAAAACAGTTATTTCCTGAACTCTATAAATAGAGTTTCCAATCATTGTTAAAGCAACACATACATACGCACAGAGATTAAGAACTCTTGCAAAATTGCTGCTGCATTCTCCAGAGGCTATAGTCTTCAAGTTCACATAGTCCAAGGGATAAAGTGATCGTCTTCTGATCAGATTCCTACAGTTGTACTTTCCCAGAATTCATTGTACTTTATACTATTCTTTCACAAGTTTGGAATAAACTTTTTGTTTTTGCAAACAGAGGTGAGCAATTTCAAATTCTCTTTTCTATGGTTAGATCTGTCCCGATCCTTCAATTCTTTGACAATTGAATTCTCGTGTCCAGATTGAGATCGAAGAGATCGATCGATCAAGTTTTTCTGTACTGATTAGCAGTTGATCCATTTGAATAGTCGATCATCAATTCAGGTGAGTCTTGATTCAAGATTTCCTTTAGAATTTAAATCAATGCATTCGTTTTGTTCTTGTTCTGTAGATTTGCTGATAGATTCGAACTGAGGACATTAGATCGAATCGATCGATTTGAATCTAGGACAAGTACTGTAGAAGAATTCCTTGGTGAGTGTCATGAGTTTCCTTGATTCTATGATGTGTTATCATCAATTCGTTTGAAGCATCGTTGATTTCTCTTTTAACTAATTACTCTATTTATTGCATTTGAACCTGTTTGTTGGAATGCTCCAATGAGTTCAGAATGATTGCTGGATACGAAGAACGTGTCAGATTCGTAGGATCGTGTCTCGTAGTTGTGTTGGATCATCTCCAGGTACATTTGAAATCTCCTAAATATTGTTGTTGCGCCTTACTAAGGATGTTGATCTGTTCAGTATCTGAAATGTAGGATAGTTCGTGACCAAGTTTAGGCGTGTTCAGTTGATGCGTGTGATCTGTTTAGACTCGTGACTGCCTGGGTTTCTTGTGTCCGATCTTGGGTTCGTGTCCTGCCAAGTAGGGAGCATCTCTATGCGGTTGTTGTTGTGATCATGTCCAGGGATTGCAGAGTTTAGTGTCTGTATTGGCGTGAGCTGCAGAGTTGAAATTAAAGTTCAGTTAGGTTGTGTGATGGTTTTGAAAGTTAAGTGAGGCATGTAGAGGTTGAAGCCCTGGCTCTGCTAGTTTCCTCTAAATTTCCTTTTGATTTTGTATACCTAAACTTTTAGTTAGTGTGGTTGGTTTGGCTTGGCCTCTTCTGGGGCATAAGTCCTAGTTGCTATTTAAGAACGAGTTCATCTTTTTATTTGAATGCAATAGATATGGTTGGGCAAGTGATACTACAGGTCTTTATCTCAACTAGTTGTGATTGCTGAGTTTGATCTGTTAGAGGCTTGAACCCATTACTATTGTATTAAGTCTTTTCTTTCTCAACCTTTATTATTATGAGTGAGTTTTCCTTTGTGTGTTTGGTTTTTTTCAGGTTGGCTATGGGTATTTGGTTGCTGGTCAATATAAGGGGAGTAGTCGTTGGGCTATAGTTAATTCAAATTTAGTAAAAGATGAGTGTGTGTGTGACCAACTTTGTTAAACCTATGGTGCTAATGACCTGGAAGTACGAATGGGCTTTATATTGCTAACTCTTAACCATCTTGCTTTATGCCCTGTGTGCAGCTAGGTTGTTGAGTGTTGGTTGAGTATTAATGTATGCATAATGTAGATGGGGTTACTGGAGTTATAGTCTGCCAGCCTCGGGTTAATAAGGAATTGGATGGAGATTGGGATTAGCTATAATGATTACTAGTAGTGAGACTTTTTCTTGGTATCTTATCTTTCTCACTGTTACTAGTTTTATCAGGGTTCTAATAGAATTAAGATTCTAAATTTTAACTTGTTATAAGATATAATAAATTTAGTTATCTTGTAGTAATATTCTTTTACTCATAATAAATGAGAAATTATTATGACAATAGTCCTATCTTAAACCAGTACATAATTAGTTACATTTATCTAATAGCTAATCTAGATTAAAAAATGAATAGATAGTGTTGTAGCTAACCCACTTATACAAAAATCAGGTGGACTTATAGATCTGCTCCAGATCACCCTGAGCAAGGCAAGTACATTATATGGTTCATTTACATTCATATCCTGTACTTTTTGTGACACGTCATGACACGATATCTTGTACTCTTGTACTTACTTGTGGTCGGGGAGGAGAAATACACTTGCTATGTGACCAAATCTAGAGATCAAAAATTCATGTTGATAGCTTAGGACTCGCACCGTGCATGTTGTCACGACCCGCACCTGCTTTTCGGGATACGAGTGCGTGTCCAAGCCCAGCTTACGCCGTGGTATCGGCGGTAGTACGCTGTCTAGCCCGCAATTAACAAAGTGCTCATAAATACTAACTGCTCATTCACAAAACTAAATCAACTTTACAAAATATAGAAGTTTTACATTTGAAGAAGAATGTAAGCTTTTACAATTATAGAAAACTACCACACATCTAACTAGTCTTCTATGGTTTGGCCTTCGAGTCTCTATCTTCCCCTCGTATGGTCCATAGCGCAAGAGTAGGCACGTCAACCTCTCCTATAACAACGATTCAGTCAGGAAAGGAACAGAGTACAACCATATTGTAATTAATATTGTTAGTCCAAAATAAGTTAGAACAACGAGAAACTATGATGGCAAAGAGTATATAAAGAACTAGCAAGAGATGAACTAACATGATATGAATTAGCACTAGCAAGATATGAACTAATAGAATATAACTGGCAAGGTATGAACTAACGAGATACGAACTGGCAAAATGTAAACTAGCAAGATGTGAACTAACAAGATATGAACTAACAAGATAATGGACTAGATAAAGAAAATAGGGAAAAACTATGTGTGTGTAAAATACCTTTTAATACGTGAACGACTGGGCTAATACGGCATATCATACGATGGCTATCCACAATAATAGGGTACGGCTAACTCATACGTGGGGTGTATAACTTAGCTATCCACAATCAAAATAGTTGGGTTTGTTTATGTACTTACTGAGTATTTTCACTTCCGACTCTCTAACAATCAATAAGGTCAATGATACACTAAGAAGGATACAATAACTACGGTGTCACAATCGTGTCTCAACGAAATATCAAGCAATGTCTCAACGGGATATCAAACAAGAAAACGATAGAGAAAACGTTATAATAAACTAAAACATAATGCAATACTGTACTTGTCTGAATTCTTGCACAAACCGTAGTCACAAATCGAGGATGAGGGGATTGTCGTTCTAGAGACTGTCAACCTATAACATACATCGTACCACAAACTATGCACGAAAACCATAAGTTAATTCTAAGGTTCTAGTTCTAAATTCATGGAATAGTAGCTAGTTGGTTTACTAATCTAATAATAGTTAATTCTAGAATAAATTACTTAAAAATATCATTTAACCTAATAATAATCTAAATATAATCTAAATATGTAAGTTGGTCATCAAAAGTCATGTTTCAAATTTTGGAAACCATAATACGCAAATCGAGGCATACCGTTGACTATCTAGTCAAACATCATGAACTCTAGATTTTGAAAGTGCATCTTCGTAGATTTCAGTGCCATAAGTGTGCTGGAATCAACCGTGCCAAAAAATTACTTTTGGTCAAAAGATATTGCCGTTATGGCTAATCATGACCAAAACGGTGATCAACCGATCAATTCTGAGTTCAACAGAATAACTAAAATACTAGATGAGTGGAATAATTTTTGGAAAATATATATGTCATAGACCTCTGTGTTAGCGTTCGTAAACTTCAAACGGTTCATGATTTCGATTTCCGGTCCTCCCGAAATCTCGAAAACATCGAAACCGTGTCAAGTTTCGGGCAACTAATACTCTACGAATTTTAAAGAAATTAAGATTTAGATTTGAAGAAAATAAATTACATATTCAGGAAGTTTACCTCGAGAAGAATCCAATAAAAAAACGGCGCACGAATCCGAAGTCGGGGCTCTTCGCAATCGTCTCGGAAAGTTGAGGAATCACCAAGATCAAACCACAAAGGAGGAGGCTATAATTAATTAGGGTTTGTGAATATACATGCATATACATAGGAGAGATAGAGAGAGAGAGAGAGAGAGAGAGAGAGGCGGTTACTGTAGCGGGCGCCGACAGGTAGGCCCCCCTGGGTGGATGACTGGATAATTATTTATTTAATTCAGAAAATTATTTAAAAATCATTTTAAGTCCAAATAAATCAAAATAAATTGCAGAAAAATTCTAAAAATTTTTAGAAAATATTCCTAAGTGTCTAGAATCTAAATAAAATATTTTGACACAAAATATCATCGTGTGACCTCACAGTAAATTTCCAAAGCCTATAAAATATAATTTCTATAGGTTTTAATTATATAAAAATTCCCAAAAATTCTAAAAAATTCAGATAAATTTTAAAATATTCTAGAAAATATTTTTAGTCATTTAGAGCCCAAATAAAAATATTTGGTCCAGAAATACCCCGTTATGATCTTACAATAAATCCTGAAAGTCCTTAAAATAATAGAACCTTAAATATTAAATACCTAAAAATATCCAAAAATTGTAGAAAAATATAAAATAGCTAAATAATACATATATAAGCTATCTAGAGGTCATATGACCTTAATATGGTCATAGCCCATCTACAAGCTTTAGCATGACTCCCAATGACCATAAAATTAATCATAAACAAATAAAATTAAAAAAATAAAAATTTGGAAAGTGGACTTACACACGTGGGCCATATGCCGTACCCATTTCATGTGCTTCATGTACTTATCCCAGTCGGTCACATAGGCTAGTTGTATTTCAAACATTGTGCACATGTCAAGTCTTGTACTTCAGGTTCATGGTTTACATTCTTGTACTTTATTTTCTGTACTTTACATTTATGTACTTTTTTGTTCTTTCCTGTGCTTTACATGTTCTCTTATAATTTTTTTATAGCATGATGTTCTTGTTCATTACCTAGGACTGTACTTTGCTCCGCTCCTGACTGGATATGTTGCAGGTGTACTTACAGGATATTGTTCTACCTTATGTGCCAGAGCCTAGGATCTTAGCTGAGTAGGATGGAGACATGACTTAGCTAGAGGCTTCAGGTTTAGACTGTTTAGCTTTACTCTTAGATATTTTTTTTAGAGTTTATAGCGTATTTCATTCCTGTTGACTCTGGTACCTTTATGTTATATAGACTTGTGGATTATGGTGATCTTTCTGGGATCGTTTATAGATGCTGTGATTTGTACTTATTCATATTGACTTGTTAGTTTCCCTAGCTTGGTACAGCTTACTACGTTGAGTCTTCCAACGTAGGCTGGGCGTGTCCGACTCATATCCGAATATTCGAGAGCGGATCGTGACATATTTTAGTGGTGGCCAATACAGGTCAGTCCTAATAGTACTTAGGCTATAGAGTACTATTAGGGGACTTGCTAAACTAGGAAAAACTTAATCACAACATAGGATTGTGGGAAATGGTATAGGTATATTTTACTAGATTGCTTATTACCTTAAGGTTGTTTATTGTCTTAAGGTTTAGGCCATTTTAACAGTTTTCTATTTTTCAGATGGTTCAGACACGTTTCTTCAAAATTGTTGATTCACCTGCACTTGAGGCTTCCGAGCTTCCATCACCTCCGGTCGTCCCTACTATCATCATCGGTAGTACACAGTTGACGGAGATGTTCTAGGAGTTCTTTGATGCCAGAGTGAGCATACTGATCTTTTCAAAGCCAGACTTGAAGATGGGCTTTCCAGGCCAGGAAGGACTTCTGATTCCCAGGATCTCAGATCCTTGGACTTTTCCGACACCGAGCTCACTCCTTGCTCCGAAAAGCAGATCGAGAACCTGGAGCCGCCACTTCTGGAGATCACCCAAGTCTCTGAGGATCCGACTCCTCAGATTGAAGTCACCAACCAGAAGATCCAGAATATAGCACGGACAATAGAACAAGAAGGGAAGCTGAAGGCCAAGAGAGACCTGAAGACTTATGGCGAAGTTAGCAACTACTCTGTACCTACAAAGTATCGCAAGACCCAGACGATGTTTCTTCCGTCACATCATCAGTCGCATTATCAGGAGCAGATTCAGGCCTACCTTCATTATGTATTCTGCAAGAGGATGTGACATCATATTAACAAATACCGCAAGAGGCTCGGACTCTGCCTATACTATGGATCTTCTGCCCACCGAATGAAGGATTGCCAGCAAGTTGCGGATCACAATGGCCGAGGAGCATCAGCATCTCAGCAGCCAGCATGCCAGCAGCCGTGTATTCCTATCAGAGGCCATGCGCTTCAGCCCCAGCGGGAGATTAGACTCAAATCTAGCCGACAATCATTTGCAACTTCTGAGGCTATACTTGTTCTGCGGATCGCCTGCCCATAAAGTCAAGGATTGTCCGGAGGCCGCTGATCGTAATATCCAAGGACGAGCACGAGGAGCACCAGGACTACAGCAAGGGGACCCGTCTCTCCAGATTTAGCAAACGCATGGAACATTACCGCAAGGACCAACCTATGTCAGGACAGCTGAAGACGTTGAAGAGATTCTAGTCCCGAAGGAATACAGAAGACGGACTGAAGACAAAAGATTTTCCTGCATGATTGGAGAAGGATTGTGGATCGTGATTGCAATCCAATTCCCTTTGGATTTTCTCTTAACACCTAAAAACTTTTTTTTTCTTATTCAAGAATTGTTAGACTTTGTTTTCTATTCTAAAACTTTGGTTGCTATTCGAGATTTATTTCGAGATATTGTTCCTATTCTAAAGATCTTGTTGCCTATTCGAAACTTAAATTTCTATTCAAGGTTTTGCTTTTCCGTTCGAGACTTGCTTCATGTTCACTATTAGATACCCTATTTTCATATTCACTATGCATAACTTTGTCTCCTATTTTTGGCTTCTATTCGAAATTCGTTCCTTAATGAACTTTGTGCTATTTGATATTTTTCCTACTCGAGATTTCATTTCGAAACGTTGTTCCTCATCCAAAATCTTATTGAGCTTTCGTTTCTATACGAGACTTGTTTGAAATTTTGTCCTTGTTTGAGACGTTGTTTGAAGATTTTATTTTTATATTTGAGATTTTGACTTGTTCCCTATATGAGATTTTGTTTCCTATTCGTGACTTGTATTTCTATTCGAGAATTTATTTCTGTTCACGACTCTGTTTCGACCTTGTTTCCTATTTGAGATTTTATTTATTTCATATTCATGATTCGATACATGTTTTGTGTTCGCTAATTGATATCTTGTTTTCTAATCACTATTCATGACCTTACTTCCTGTTCGAGATTTTCTATTCAAGAAATGTTTCCATCCGTGACTTTGTTGAATTTTGATTTGTTAGTTGAGATTTTGTTCTTATTGGAAATTTGCTTCGTATTCAGAATTTTGTTCGAAACTTCGTTTGTTATTCGAGATTTGCTTGAAATTTGTTTCCGGTACGAGATTCTATTTCTTATTTGAAACTTTGTTTCTATTCACCATTCGAGACTCTGTTATCCCTTCGGGATAACGTTCCATAGACGGAATCTTGGTACCATCCCAAATTTTATTTGAGATTCCAGTTACTATTTAAAACTTCGTTTCCTGTTCAAGATTTAAAATCTCCTTGTTTGTCCCTTTTAGTACCCGCTACTCATTGTTGGATCTTTTGTTGCTTCTTAGTACCTAATAAATCCCCTTGTTTTCTAAAAGATCAGATAACATCACTTGTACTATTAAACCCACTTTGTATGTCCATAAACTTTTCTTGGAATTCCTATGGATAAAGTAGAAAGAATATTCGACGACCTACTACGGCGTAGCAGTTGCGCGCTGCAACCATCATCTGGATTATGGAGACTGAGAGTTCACTGCAGCTAGCAGCGCACTGGCAAGACATGAACTCCAAGTTGAAGTAATTTCAGACATTCATAGATTTTTGGGTATTATTGAGACTTTGTCCTAAACTCTTCATATTTAGATCTTTTGAGTTGCTTCATTAATAATTGTTTAAAAATGTATAAAGTTGATATATCATTCGGTAACATATCGTTATTTAAGTCACGGAACCGAAAGTTCATTGCAGCCAGACATACACTGGCAGGGCATGGATTCTAAGTAAAGTGACTTCAAATAATCTATGTGTTCTCGGATACCATGGAGACTATATTCCTTTCTTCATATGATTATTGATTTTTCGATAATCACAAATCCTTGCATGTTCACCTTGATTTGATACTAATACCTCCTGGGTAGTTTCCATACGCTTTCTCGATCAACCCTTGCAATTTCCTCTTCTTGTATATATATATATATATATATATATGAGGAAGGATAGGCATCCCCGCACTTTTTGCATCCCCATGCATCCCCATGTTCACATCCGTTAGATGTGCTTCAAGTCATCTAATCTTAACCATTGGTAAATCAACGGTTAAGATTAGATGACTTAAAGCACCATCCAACGGTATAAATATGGGGGATGCTAGGGGATGCAAAAAGTGCGGGGATGCCTATCCTTCCTCTATATATATATATATATATATATATATATATATATATATATATATATATATATATATATATATATATATATATATATATATATATATATATATATATATCTGTGTGTGTGTGTGTGTGTGTATGTATATTTTTTTTTTACATATATATATATGTATATATATTTTTTTTTTTTACATATATATATATGTATATATATATATATGTATATATATATATATATATATATACATATATATATATATATATATATATATATATATATATATATATATATATATATATATATATATATATATATATATATATGTATATATATATACATATTGCTAGATTTTTTTTTTTACATATATATATATGTATATATATATATATATATATTTTTTTTACATATATATATATGTATATATATATATATATATATATATATATATATATATATATATATATATATATATATATATATATATATATATATGTATATTTTATATATTTGACAGAATCAAATGATCCAACGATAAAATTATATATATATATATATATATATATATAAATATATATATAAATATATATATATATATATATATATATATATATAAATATATATATATATATATATATATATATATATATATATATATATATATATATATATATATATTGCTAGATTTTGTTCCACCAGATCCTTCTATTAATCGTACTTAAATCTTGATCGTGTTTTGTCTAAACTTTGATCACGCCTATCCAAATCGTGATTTTTTCTATTTTTGCCCTATTTTCAATTATGCTAAATTTTTTATTTTGATCGAGCTTAGAAGGTCGTGTCCTCATGATTATTCCTCTAAGTCGTAATTAAAATTCATTCCACCTCGTGCCTGTTTAACTATCGATCATTGTTGCATTGTGTTATTTTAACTCCCTGTATGAAATTACTGTGCTTGGTCTTAACTAAATTCATTTCATTTGGTGCCTGACTAAGTCATTTCAAACTGTTACAATTTTTGTATCTAGTCGTTGACCGTATTCACACTCGTGCCTAATTAATTTTAAAATTGGATGTCATTTTCTGTATCGTGCTGTACCTTTGAATTTAGAGGACGAAATTTTTTTAAGGGGAAAGATTTGTGACCCCAGTTTTCCCCATTTTAATAAATTTTGGTAATTGTGATATTTAGAATTTTAGAAATTTATTATTTTCAATTTATTCCTGGTAAATGGTTAATAATAACATCTTTGTGATTTATGAGTTTTATAAAGGTAAATTATTGGTTTTTATTTTTTAAGAATTTTTGGAAAGGAAGACTCTAATAACTAATTTGGAGTACTCTCCACGTTTTCTAACAACCCTTCCTAACCACTTAACAAATTTTTAACAGACTTTTGGTAAATGTGTAAATAACAATTGAGTGTGGGATGTAAGTGTAATTAAATCCCTTTATTTTCTTACCTATATATTCCACTATGGAGAGAGAAATGAGTTCAACTCATTTTCTCAGCCGAGCTCTCTACCTACTTTTCTCTCCCAATTTCTTTTCCCTCCAATTCTTCAAGCCGAAACCCTAACCCTAATTTCTACTGGTCCGATGGGGATGATAGTGGATTGCTTCTCCAACGACGGATAGGCGCACGTTTTCCCTCCATAGCGGTTTCTTTCGACGGTACATGGGGGACGAGTCGTTCTCCCCAGGCGGCGTTCACTTCACCGGCAGCGTTCGACTGTGCGATGGCATACAATCTTCTTCGACATCTCGTCGATGGCATTGCTCCTTCCTGATCGATGACCGCGAGAGGCTCGTCTTCGCCGGCGGGACGATCATCCCCATCCTCGCCAACATCGATCGAGGTGAGCAATTTTGAATTCTCTTTTCTGTGGTTAGATCTGTCCCGATCCTTCAGTTCTTTGATAATTGAATTCTCGTATCTAGATTGAGATCGAAGAGATCGATCAATCAAGTTTCTCTGTGCTGAGTAGTAGTTGATCCATTTGAATAATCGATCATCAATTCGGGTGAGTCTTGATTTGAGGTTTCCTTTAGAATTTAGTTCGATGCATTCGTTTTGTTCTTGATCTGTAGATTTTGCTAATAGATTCGAACTGAGGACATTAGATCGAATCGATCGCTTTGAATCTAGGACAAGTACTGTAGAAGAATTCCTTGGTGAGTGTCGTGAGCTTCCTTGATTCTCTGATGTGTTATCATCAATTCGTTTGAAGCATCGTTGATTTCTTTTTTAACTAATTACTCTGTTTATTACATTTGAACCTGTTTGTTGGAATGCTCCAATGAGTTCAAAACGATTGCTGGACACGAAGAACGTGTCGAATTCGTGGGATCGTATCTCATAGTCATGTTGGATCATCTCCAGGTACAGTTCAAATCTTTCCAAATATTGTTGTTGCTCCTTATTATGGATGTTGATCTGTTCAGTATCTGAACACAAATGTAGGATAGTTCGTAACCAAGTTTAGGCGTGTTCAGTTGATGCGTGTGGTCTGTTTAGACTCGTGACTACCTGGGTTGCTCGTGTCCGATCTTGGGTTCGTGTCCTGCCAAGTCGGGAGCATCTCTATGCGGTTGATGTTGTGATTGTGTCCAAGGATTATAGAGTTTAGTGTCAGCATTGGCGCGAGCTGCATAGTTGAAATTAAAGTTCAGTTAGGTTGTGTGATGGTTTTGAAAGTTAAGTGAGGCATGTGGAGGTTGAAGCCCTGGCTCTACTAGTTTCCTCAAAATTTCCTCTTGATTTTGTATACCTAAACTTTTAGTTAGTGCGGTTGGTTTGGCTTGGGCTCTTCTGGGACATAAGTCCTAGTTGCTATTTAAGAACGAGTTCATCTTTTTATTTGAATGCAATAGATATGGTTGTGCAAGTGATACTACAGGTCTTTATCTCTACTAGTTGAGATTGCTGAGTTTGATCTGTTAGAGGCTTGAACCCATTACTATTGTATTAAGTCTTTTATTTCTCAACCATTAGTAATATGAGTGAGTTTTCCTTTGTGTGCTTGGTTTTTGTTCAGGTTGGCTATGGGTATTTGGTTGCTGGTGAATATAAGAGGAGTAGTCGTTGGGCTATAGTAAATTCAAATTTAGTAAAAGATGAGTCTGTATGTGTGATCAACTTTGTTAAACCTATGGTGCTAATGACCAGGAAGTATGGATGGGCTTTATATTGCTAACTCTTAACCATCTTGCTTTATGCCCTGTGTGCAGGTAGGTTGTTGAGTGTTGGTTGAGTATTAATGTATACATAATGTAGATGGGGTTACTGGAGTTACAGTCTGCCAGCCTGGGGTTAATTAGGAATTGGATGGAGATTGGGATTAGCTATAATGATTACTAGTAGTGAGACTTTTTCTTGGTATCTTATCTTTCTCACTGTTACTAGTTTTATCAGGGTTCTAACAGAATTAAGATTCTAAATTTTAACTTATTATAAGATATAATAAATTTAGTTATCTTGTAGTAATATTCTTTTACTCATAATAAATGAGAAATTATTATGACAATAGTCCTACCTTAAACCAGTACAAAATTAGTTACATTTCTCTAATAGCTAATCTAGAGAACACAAATAGCTAGTATTGTAGCTAACCCACTTGTATAAAAATCAGGTGGACTTACAGATCTACTCCCGATCACCCTGAGCAAGGCAAGTACATTCTATGGTTCATGTTCTTTTACATTCATATCCTGTACTTTTCTTGTGATATATCATGACACGATATCTTGTACTCTTGTACTTTCATGTTCTTGTACTTACTTGAGGTCGGGGAGAGGAAATACACTAGCTATGTGACCAAACCCAGAGGTCAAAAATTGATGTTGATAGCTTAGGTCTCGTACCGTGCACGCAGGCCCTAAGTCGTACCTATTTTATGTGCTTCATGTACTTACCCCAGCCGGTCACATAGACTAGTTATATTTCAAACATTGTGCACATGTCATGTCTTGTACTTCAGGTTCATGGTTTACATTCTTCTACTTTATTTTTTGTACTTTATATTCATGTACTTTCCTATTCTTTTCTGTGCTTTACATGTTCTCTTATACATTTTTCATTGCATGATATTCTTGTTCATTATCTAGGACTGTACTTTGCTTCGCTCCTGACTGGATATGTTGTAGGTGTACTTACAGGATATTATTCTACCTTATGGGCCAGAGCCCGAGAACTTAGCTGAGCAGGATGGAGACATGACTTAGCTAGAGGCTTCAGGTTTAAACTGTTTAGCTTTACTCCTAGATATTGTTTTTTAGAGTTCATAGCGTATTTCATTCCTGTTGACTCTGGTACCTTTATGTTATATGGACTTGTAGATTATGGTGATCTTTCTGGGATCGTTTATAGATGCTGTGATTTGTACTTATTCATATTGACTTGTTAGTTTCTCTAGCTTGGTACAGCTTACTACGTTGAGTCTTCCAAGGTAGGCTGGGCGTGTCCGACTCGTATCCGAATATTCGAAAGCAGGTCGTGACAGAGCTTCGAGTATGTGGTTGTGGAAGCGCATGCAGAGACTTGTCTTCTGTCTTTTGGGATCAGGAACAAGTCTGGGGCGCATGGTTTTTGAGACGCATGCAAATTTTTGGGCGCATGAGGCGGAGGTGCATGCGTGTGATCGGTCGGCCACGTAGCTGTAGCTGACAAAAACAAGTAACGATGATGCTGACGTCTACGGCTCTTCATTTTCTGCCAAAAGCTGTCAAATGTTCAGTCTTCGGGAAGCGTGTTGCCGACTCTGTCACATTGCATTAAATGCATGATGGGCGATGAGTTGAAGTGGGCACATCAGATTGTGCCCCACTAGGCGCATGGGTTTATGTCCCATTGGACGCATTGGTACAGAGTATATGGTGCTGACGGCGTATCTGTCGTATGGCGCATCCTTATTGGCCCGTCTATTGAGTTCTTCGAGGCATTAATGACTGTTTTAACTTGGCTGAATACGAAGAGGTAGATTTATTGGCATTAATACAAATTTATTGCATATAATATAAGGAGACTGCCGTTTGGCGCATGGGCGAGGGTTGCCCCGGCCTATAAATAGCTTTGTGAAGAGCTTTGTTTCTCATTTCACTTAGCTTTCTTTCATGGAGACGAACTCGATCGGTCCCCTGCTTCGATGAGTTGACGATGAACTCCTTTCGAGGATGAAGATGTATCGAGTTGGTTTATTACCATCGGTCCTGTTTTTGTACAAGCCTGTGAAAGTGCCTGTTGCATCCAAATATCGGGATCGTCGTGTCTCGACACAGGCTGAAGGTGCCTATTGAATCCAAAGATCGGGACGGTCGTGCCCTAATTTTTGTTATGCTGGAAGAGCCGCAGGTCGGGGCTATCGTGCCCCGATTTGGTTAGGCTAGAAGAGCCACTCCTCCTGCTAGCGTATCTGCATGCTGACGAGGAAGTGATTCACTCTAACTATGCACGGGGATGCGCCTATGCTGAGATGCTGGAATGATGTGCCTGGCTGAAGCTTTTAGGATTTTTTTTCTCTTTTGTAAAATAATTTACCTTTGTAAAAGACATGTAATAGACTTTCATAAGAAATAAAATCCCCAATTATATGTCTCTACTTTTTTTCTATTTTCTGCTGTGCCAAGTATTATGTTCCTGGTACATGTTGATTTCTGGCGCATGAGAGTTAGGGCGCATAGGAGTTCCGGCCTTAGATGCGCCTGAAATTCCATGCTTCTACAAGACCCCCTTCAAAGTTTTCAAAACTTTTTGCCAAGTTTTGGAATACTTTGAACAAAAAGTAAGGGTAGTCGTTATTTTGGGCGCATGTCCTCGTCTGGGCACATGGCTCTTCTGGGCGCATGACCACTTCACATATTACTGTAGGGGCGCATGCTCTTCTCTGTTTTAAGGCAAGAAGATAACGCCTCGAAGTTTGAAAGATTAATGATAATCTTTTTGAAGATATGCAGCCGTGAGTTTCACGAGTTGCTCACGTCAGCCTTTATCGGTCATGCCTATAAATAGGCGTCTGTCAGGGAGAGAGAGAGTCTTCTACTTCTTCTCCTTCTTCTTTTAGAGTCTTTTGAAAACCCTAGCTTCTTTAGAGAGATGGCTCCTAAGACTTCCCACGGTGGTGCTGGCCGAGGAAGGGGTAAGGAAAGGAGCCCATGGAGATCGACGTGGAGGACACTTCCATTGTCGTAGCATCACTCCTCGATGTTCGGCCAGTGATGATCGGTGGGTGATCCCCTGCCTTGGTGTTTTTACTTTGCAACACTGTTGGGGGCGCGTGGGTGTGACTGAAATGAGTCGCATCCCCATTGACACGCCTAGGCTTTCCATTGCTGACGCACATGGACTTTGTCCTGATGGTGCGCCAAAGCTCCTTCTGTTGACTCGCATGGACTTAGGTCCTGATGATGCACCGAAGCTCCTTTTGCTGACGCGCATGGACTTAGGTCCTAATGATGCACCGAAGCTCCTTTTGCTGAGGCGCATGGACTTAGGTCCTGATGATGCGCCAAAGCTCCTTTTGCTGATGTGCATGGACTTAAGTCCTGATGATGCGTCGAAGCTTCTCTTTAAATACGCCTAGGCCTCGGTCCTGTGTGTGCGCCTTAGGTGAGATTCTATCTATACGTATGGATTTCGACCCAGTTGATGTGCCCGATTTGTTGATGTGCCTCAGATGCTTGTTTTAAGCTTCTAAGTCTTTTTGCTAACTTTTGAAATGGCTCTAGTCTTTTTGGCTGACAACTTTGTCTTTGCATGACAGTGTCGATGACTATACCTTTGTTGAACGAAGTCCTTTTAGACCCTGCTCTCTGTCAGATGGGTTTGGACTTTAATGAAGACGTCTTCAACCCTGCCAAGGCTGCCATTATATTGGACCAGCCTCTGGAAAGAATGGTGCGGATCCGAGATCAGTATTTTACTTATCTCCAACACATGATGGAGAGTGGCAGACTCAAATCTGTTGAATATGATAATGTGTCCTTCTTAAAACCTAAGTTTTTGTTCGGTGACCGTTTAACTTCAACAGAAGCGAAGGTGTTGAAGGTCAAAGAAGACTAGTTCTTCAAGGCGAGAGATGTGAACATGTACATTCGGCAAGTGGAACGTCAATTGCCCTTGATGGCTTTTCGTAGTCTTACTTCCAAGAGGAGGATAAAGTGGGAGCTCACTCCATCTCAGGGAGGGACAGTGGCAGGAATCCTCCGGATCGACACCACCTCCAATCAGAAAGATACCTTAGCCGCTTCGCGAGCCGAAACCTCTTATCATTTGTGAACTCTGCATCCTGGGAGTATATATAGCGATATTCCTCCTAACACTTTCGTCTTTAGTGCCTCGACCTTTGTCAACCGTATGCTAGGGGCCAAGATGTCGTACCCGAAAGGGGAATTTTAGGTCGAAGGCTGGTGCCATTATGTGTAGAAGTGGGACAAGTTAACACTCTGGGTTCTGTCAAAGTTTAAGACTGAACTCAGGGAAGTTGGTCTGACTGCTGCTCTCTGTGCTACTCAGGCGGGCATAGAAATAAACCGGCCTATGTTCCTTGCTCTCTTGGAGATGTACAACACTCATACCGGTACCTTCTTCACTCCCGTGGGGGAGTTAGGCTTGGTACTACATGAGATGTATAAGATCTCGAAGCTTCCTTGGGGGTCTGACCCCTAAGAGGAGTACTTCCCTACGAATGAGGAGCTTCTAGCCTTGGAAGATAAGAATTCTGAGATGATGGCAATCTTCAAAGAGGTGGCGAGCCATCATTACTTGGCCTAGCGCAGGGACAAAGGTAAAGCCCAGCCTCATGTGACTGCTTGGAGGGATTATGTCTTCAAACAAGACATGACGGATCCTTCGAAGGTTCGATTTATTACTCCTCAGGGGCTTACCCATGCAGTGGTACTTACTGAGATGACGAGACTCAACGAACGAAATCCTCGTGAAAATGAGAACCAGGAGCCATCCGACCACAACTACAGCTGCTTTTGGCATTATGTTCACAGAATGTCTCCAAAGGCAGTGCTAGCGTCCTATCTGATGTTATGGCTTCCAGACCATGTGTTTGCTGGTGTATCTAGCCAAAAATCTCATCTTGCCGCTGTGAAGCTGGTCTTTGGTCACTTTTGGCCTTGCTTTCCGCTATGGTGTGCAACCTGAAATGGGATCTGAGGGGATTTGTAGATAATGTGGTTCACGAGATGGGTACGAAGGGCAATTTTACTCGTGCAGAGCTGTCTTTTCATTATCTGATGGGATGGTTGATCTTGCACCATCCAAATACAATAACCCCTGGCTCGGAAGAGGAGCATGTTGTTGGTGACGCTATTATTCGTCGCTACTACAGAAGGAAGTGGCTGCATACAGGCATTCCAGTTTGTAGGAGAGTTCTGTCCTAACTCCAAGGGTGGAAGATCACCAAGGTTGGCCCAGTTTTCCTGGGTTTTGAAGCAGATGAAGAGCTGGAGGACTCTGGCGAGGATGCGATCACTTTGCCAACGTGGGGATTCCGTTGGCTGTAGAGCATTCAGCCTTCCTACCTAGTGTATCGGAACAAGAATTATTCATTTTTAGAACCATACCTGTCGAGTCGTTTTGCCCGCCAGTTTGGCTACACCCAGTTGATGTTGAGAAACCCCAGTAATTGCTTCGGGTTTGTTGAAAGTTTGTTAGATAGGGCCCCGGGTTGGCAGTATTACAATGTCGGGGGTACCGGAGTGTATTTCATGTTGTCGGTTCACAATCCTCGGCCGTAAATTTTGTTTTCTGCCGTGAAGCTCTATTGTGCGATGAATACTATTTCCCCTGGGTATGACCGGGAGACCAGTTTTATTGTCAGCACGCAACTTGAGGCGTCGGAGAGTATACTGGTGATGGCTCAGGTGTATCGTCCGCCTGACGTGGCAGCTTTCAGGGCTACCCCTACAGTACCAACAGGAGGTTCTTGAGAGGAGCCCGCGACAAGTTAGCTGAAGAGGCGTGCTTCGACGGAGGCAGATTCATCGACTCCTGTAATCCCCCTTTTCAAAATTTTGAAGATAATTTTTCTTTTATTTTATATATTTGAATTAGATAGTGACTTTTGGATTTTTATACATATTTATTAATTTAATTAATCATTATTGAAGGCCTTAAGTCATGGCTAAGATTGGAGTACAAGATGACTAGAAATCATAGCACGGATAGCGTTGTCGCGTGCCTTGACTAATGTGTTAGCCATAGTAGGGAAGACCCGGCCATAAGTGTGTCCCAACTAGAAAAACCAGGCCAAGTTGCGACTTGACCCCAATGAATAATAAATTAGTTATTAATTAATATTATGACTCATAAGAAACCTGGCTGTGCCGATTTAGCTCGGACTGGATCCGAACCAAGCCCAGCCCATGTAGTCATGCGGAGTATCCAGAGACGACCATGTAGATATGTAGACGTGTATATATATTAGTAGTCCATTTATAGCCTAGTGACTGTCTTCTAACGATTTGAATATTAAATATAATATACGTACTAGTTGCTAATTTAATTTTACATATACCTTGGGAGATAGATAAATACCTTCCATATTTATATTCGTACGATCTTGGGGACCAGTATCAGGTGTTCACCCAAGCTATATCTATTATTGGTCCATTTTATTTGTTATTATTGATATCATTATTGTTATTGATCCTATAAGTAATATAAAAGTATTTAATATTTGCTAAGTGGTGTTTTAGAATTAACCATATTTTATTAGCTGTTATACACATATAAGAATAAAAATAGAGATACAAAGATAGAAATGTATGGTTATATATATAATTGCATCCACAAAAGGGACACATAAATAGGGTCATATATATATATATATATATATATATATATATATATATATATATATATATATATATATATATATATATATATATATATATATATATATATATATATATATATGGTCTTAATAAAGAAAGGGGGGTTAGATGAATAAGAAAAAGAAAACAAAAGAAATAAAATAAAACAGAAACCCAGCCCAACTAAGCCAAGCCTATGCTCGGCCAAACCCAGAGGCAAAAGCCCTACACACTGTGTGCAAAATCGAGCCTTATAACAGTATCGCGAGAGAGAGGGAGAAAAATTCATGAGAACCCTAACCCTAATGCCACCCCAACTACTGGCGACCCGGACCCCGACCTTGTGCGCCTCCACGCCGTCAACCAGGACCACCAGACATGCGCCGGAGCGCCGGCCACGGCCTCTGCAAACCGCACGCGTGCGACAACAGGACAGAGCAGCAATGCAAGATACTCCTGTTCGTCCCAAGTTTTCTTCCTGAATACTTAATCATTCTTCGAACCGTAAATTGTTTCGAAGAGCCTAGTTAACCCTCTTCAACCCTGTTTATGTAGAATTATTTCTACTAGATTATATCGATCAGTAAATTATTGCAAAAATCTTGGGAAACCACTAGGAAACAGAACAATTTCAAGAAATAACCCTATTTTAGAAGAGAGTTGTGGATCCTATCATTTCATAACTTCAAAAACTAATTAAAAATAGATATAGCCAACCTGTAGGGCTTTGTCACGCAATTTACAGAGGTCGATTTTATCGACTATGCACTGAGAAATCGATTCCTCAAAATTGCCAGAAAACTGTTTTTCAAAACTATAGAATTTAAGAAACTCTCCGGTACGACGTGCGTCCCGCCATATTGGACGACGTGGTCGCGAACCGAAAGTATTGAACGATGCATATCGACTTCGCGGACGTATGGACTTTGACGGAATTCAAATTGGTTGCGTGTGTACGACGAATTTGATGTGTATCTGTCGAAATTCACCGTATTGGCCCCTTTACAAATTTCCCAATTACCTTGTGCACGTTCGTCAAATCAAGACAATACATGCGCCAACAAGACCGTATCATTTTTCTGGTCCTGTATGCCAAGTTTGGTCCGATTCTGAGACAGTTGATCGGATCGATGTTTTGTGGGCTCCACGATCTGACTCAACGGGCAATTTTGTGCACGGTCCGCCAGAATCCAACTTTGGACATACGGTTGGATTCGTATCGGAAAACCAACCTGTAGACATATAGTTTGATAACTTTAGAGACCATAGACTTTGGCACGCTTTTTGGTACAAAGCGAGTCCAACGCCAGACAACGTTTTTGCCCAAAATTACCGTTTTGCCCCTGTATCCAGAATTGGACTTAATGACAGGCAATCCTAGCTAATTTGACTATTCTAAAAATGTTGATAAAGTCTATTTCAGCATCTGTAGACTTTTGTACGAGTTTGACTGTTGTGGCTTACTGAGTGGTATAGTATTATTGGTTTTACCAGCTAAGGACCTCAGGCAAGTGCACTTTCTGATTGCTTTCGATTCATAGTAGTTTCCATTTCATATTTATACATATGCATCCTTTTTTGATGACACGTTGTCACATGGATTAATATCATGGATTTGTTTATACTTTATGACTGTCTTTTACATGATTATCATGCTTGCGACTTGATTCCATGAGTACTAGCTGGACGGAGAAATATCTTAGTAGATATGTGGACTACCCAGAAATATTCCTATAACGTCTATTCTTGCATAATAGCTGTCACACAATTCACGTACGGGGTGCCAAATTTACCCCATAGTCGTTAACATGTCGAAACTGATGTTTCAAAACACATAGATAGTTGTCTTTTATTTGTTTTCCTTGATTGCCATGTCACCCCCTTTACATGCTCGTTTAGTGGATACATCATGTGGTAGAGTTATCTACTTTCTTTCTAGACATGCCATGACATCAGTTACTTTCTAGTTTCATCTGACATATGATATTTTTATGTCTTGTGAATTCTATTGTGTTTTCGCATTGCCGTCGGTTTGTGTACTTGTTCCATTCCTGACTGAAAACTAACATTTTTTAGGTTAGTTGTGGCTTCACTTAGCATTGGGAGATACGTAGTACTAGCAGGCAGAAACCTAGAAATTAGATAGATGTGGTATCATTTACATTAATTGTAAGAACCTTGTACTTTCTTTAAATATAAATGTTGTAATCAATTTAGAAATGTAAATGAGCAAGAAAGTTTATTTTGAGCATCTATTTATTGCGGGCTTGACAACGTTCTACCGCCGACTCTGCGGCGTAGGCTGGCTTGAACACGCACTCGTATCCCGAAAAGCGGTTGCGGGTCGTGACAAGTTTTTGTGGTAGCCCATGCAGGTCCGTCTTCGCAAATTGTGTGAACTCGTGGTAGTACCATATTAGTCGTACTCCTGCGAGCCTGTGACTAGGAATTGCTCATTCACAATTAGGATTGAATTGATTCTAGAAGAATGACTAGGACTAGGAGTCCCTTATGTAATTTGGTCATAGGGTAGTTAAAGTTGCTACATAGGCCATATGATTTTAGTAGGAATTATTGAATCATAAATCCTAAAAGATACTTGAGAATTTTTGTTGGTGAATATGTTATTTTATTTTGATATGATGGTAGGATCAAGGTGGGTAGACTATCCACTTGGTAAGTCAGGCCTTCCTAGAATCAATATTCTAACCTTGATAAAATGTTCAATTTTTTTCTTTTACCCTCCTTACATATCATCCTCATATTGTCACTAGTCCAAATTACTTATTTATTTATCTTTGCATTTTGCTATATAAGTTTTATAATTTCTGATTCTGTTACCCCCACTGAATCTCGAGTTCAACGTCTTTTTCCCTCAATCATTTGTATATACATGAAACAGGGATTAGGATGCTTATACGCCTCTTGTCTTCGGTTATTTCCCTCAAACCGATCATTTTATTTTCAAGGGTTGAAACCTGTAGGACCGACACTTACATTTTTTCTATCTTGACCATTTGCGTAATTTTAATTTTCCTCCCCTCTAAATCTTATTATTATATATTAAAATTCTTATTGCTTAATTATTTTCCATCGGCCATGGATAAATATTATTTTAATGTCTTATTTCCAATCTATTAAGTCTGAGCCTAACATGATTCATTACCCATATATCTATTCCGGGTTAGCTATACATGTTTCCTTTTCGATCTTGAATATAGAGAAATAGAAATAAACTTTATATTTCTCTTGCCTTCGACCATGTTCTTCCTAATCAATTGTTTAATTTTCAAAACTAATACATTCCCTTCAAGGATGGATATGTACACTTTCCTATAATGATCAATTTGTTCAAATTTTTATCTTTGCCCATCATGGTCAATTTGTTTAAGGATTTTTTGAACCTCCGTTGAGATTTTAAGGATGTAGTTGAAAGGATGATCGGTGACTTATGATGGCAGACAGCCGCGCACTGTCACCTCTTATTTGACTTATGGAGACTGTGGGTTCACTGCAGCCAGCAGCACACTGGCGAGGCAAGATCCCTAAGTTTAAGTAATATCAAGTAAGTATAAGTTATCGAATATTGTTAAAGCTATATCTTGGTCGTCCTATCTTCGTCTTGAAGTTGTTATGTCCAAATTGGATAGCGTTGATAGGGTATTCGTTACCGTATCCTTTCTTGAGTCGTGGAACCAAGAGTTTATTGCAACTAGCTGTATACTGGCGAGACATAAATTCTCGGTAAAGTGACTCGGGATGTACTTACGGTTTTGAATATCTTAGAGGCAACGTCCTTTATTGACATATGACTATCAAGTTTCCAAATCGATTGTGCCTTATTCCTAACTACCATTTTCTCAATAAACTGGTTGTCCTTCTTTTCCTCCATATCTTCCTATCTTCGAATCGTCAACTTTTAAACCTAATTTGATTTTCTTCCACTAGATTCATAATCATACCTAGATTACGATTCTATGATCATGCCTACACAATCGATCGTGTTAGAACGATTCCGATTTGGATCATCCTTAAATGCCTTTTGATCACAACTAAACTATTCGATTATATTTCGATCGTGCCAATTCGTTTGTCATCCTAGAATTCGATTCTATGATTGTGCCTAAATAATTTTATTTAACTAGTTGTTCGTACCAAGATGATTTCAATTTTGATCGATCTTAAACAATTTTTTTATCAAGACTAAATCACAACCGTGCCTATAATTTCAACTTAATTATAGCTAAGGTTATACATTCATTTCCAACTATGGTCATGACTATTTTGATCATGAACATGCTCGTGCCAACTTTCTATTTTCACCCTGCTTTGATGACTTGCACGATTAGCCTTGATCGTAACTGCATCTTAAATACGACTAAAATCCTGTTTAGATTTCATCGAGAACTTTGGTCATTCCTTAAAAAGTTGGTAATGACTCAACCATGCTGACCATAGGTTGTTCGTGCCCAACCATTTCAATCTTGATCGTTCTTAAAAACAATTGGTTGTGTCAACTAGACCATTTGACCGAATATTGATCATGCCAAATCACATTCTACTTTTGTCTATTATCTTTATCATTTTGATCATATCTATGATTACGCGTGACTAAATAGATCATGAATCATATCACTCCCTTGATTGTACCATTCGTCATTTTATACCTATCAATTGAAATTTGGTTTCTTGATTATTCTTCATAGTCGTGCCTAATCGTGTCCTTTAAAATTTCTAAGGTAAAACATTCTAAGGTAGGTCGGTCGTAAGCTCACTTTCCATTTTCTTACATTTTCTATTTAGTTTATTTTAGTTTAAGTATTTTCCCAAATCAGGAAATAATTTTCATTCTATTTCTATTATAGATATTTTAGAAAAAAAAGATTTGCCAAATTTTAGAAGAGATTATATTCTAGGATTATTTGAATTACATTTTATCAAGAGTTATATTAAATTCAAATTATTACTATATTATTTTAGAATATATTGTATTTGTGAAAAATATACAGCTATAAATGTCTGAATTATTCTTGATAATATTTTGACAATTGATTTTTTTACAAGGATTATTTAAAGTAATAGGTATTATTTTAGACAATATTTTATGATTGTTTTGGAGTATGATTGGGTCAAATCCCTAGTTCCCAAAATCCCAACCACCTAAATCCCTATCCCTAATTCCCAAATCTAATTCAATTTCTTAAACCTAACCCTAGATTTTCCTTTCCAGAGTTTCAGAAATTTCTATTCATTTATTCATTCACATATTTTATTTGTCGAGGTTGAAGGCAGATTTCGTCAATACTTTGTTCATGATTATTTTCCTTATCAAACTTGTTTCAAAATTAAAGTTGAGAGCATTTTAGGGCTTTTAGAGTTTCAAACACTTTCTTCCTATTTTATTTATTTTATTTGATCAATTTTCTTTTATCATAAAGTTCTACTACCTTTCACCAATCTACCAAGTCCATATATCCTGGTAGTCCTTAAATTTGAGGACGAATTTATTTCTAAGGTGGGTAGATTTGTAATCCCCCTTCCCAAAATTTTGAAGATAAATTTTCTTTTATTTTATATATTTGAATTAGATGGTGACTTTTGGATTTTTATAAATATTTATTTATTTAATTAATCATTATTGATGGCCTTAAGTCATGGCTAATATTGGAGTAAAAGATGACTAGAAATCGTGGCACAGATAGCGTTGTCACGTGCCTTGACTAATGTGTTAGCCATGGTAGAGAAGACCCGACCATAAGTGTGTCCCAACTAGAAAAACTAGGCCAAGTTACGACTTGATCCCGATGAATAATAAATTAGTTATTAATTAATATTATGACTTATAGGAAACCTGGTTGTGCCGATTTAGCTAGGACTGGATCTGAACCAAGCCCAGCCCATGTAGTCAGGCGGAGTATCCAGAGACGTCCATGTAGATATGTAGACGTGTATATGTATTAGTAGTTCATTTATAGCCTAGTGATTGTCTTCTAACGATTTGAATACTAAATATAATAAACGTACTAGTTGCTAATTTAATTTTCCATATACCATGGAAGATAGATAAATACATTCCATAGTTATATTTGCACGATCTTAGGGACCAGTATCAGGTGTTCACCCAAGCTATATCTATTATTGGTCCATTTTATTTGTTATTATTGATATCATTATTATTATTGATATCATTATTATTATTGATCCTATAAGTAATATAAAAGTATTTAATATTTGCTAATTGGTGTTTTAGAATTGACCATATTTTATTAGCTGTTATACACACATAAGAATAAAAATAGAGATACAAAGATAGAAATGTATGGTTATATATATAAGTGCATCCATCAAAGGAATACATAAATAGGGTCATATATGGAGTTATATATAAATATATATATATATATATATATATATATATATATATATATATATATATATATATAAATATATATATATATATATATATATATATATATATATATATATATATATATATATATAAAACTTAAAGAGGCAGTGTGGGCTCTGAACGAGCACAGCGCTCCCGGCCCAGACGGATTCTCGGGAGGATTCTTTCGTACCTAATGGGATATTATCAAACAGGACATCACTGAAGCGGCCACCGCCTTTCTCGAAGGAGCCACATATCCCAGAGCTATATCCAGCGGCAAGCTGATCCTTATCCCGAAAAAAGAAAATTCAAAAACCTTTCGCGACTTTCGACCCATCAGTCTGTGCACCTTCACTAACAAAATTATATCCAAGATTCATCGCTACCAGAATGGCAGGGATGCTCCCCAAAATCATCTCTGAGGAACAAAGCAGCCTTGTTCGAGGGAGGAACATCCAGGACAATATCATGCTGGCACAAGAGTTAATCACCTGTATGAAGTTTCCAGCAAGAGGGGGCAACATTGTCGTCAAAATCGACATGGAGAAAGCTTACGACAGACTGGACTGGCAATTCATGATCTGGGTCTTCAGGGCATTCGAATTCTCAGAAAATTGGACCAACACCGTGTGGAGATCCATCACCAACTCATTGTTTTTCACAGTTATCAATGGCCAAACTGAGGGATTCTTCAAATCTTCTCGGGGTGTTAGACCGGGCGATCCTTTATCTTCCACGATCTTCATCATAGCATCGGACGCTCTGAGCAGAAACCTTAATAAAATGATCAGTACTCCTAACTTCCAGTATTACCACACAACGAGCGGCTGCCCTGGCATTCGCCGATGACTTACTCATCTTCTCTTCTGGGGACATTGGAGCGATGGAGGTTGTCCATAATACCCTGACAAGGTACTCTAGATGCTCAGTTCAGAAGATCAATCACTCCAAGAGCATTATCTACGCCCATCACAGCATCAAAAGAGAGCATGCCATCAGCCTTACCAACTCAACATCCTTCTCAGTGGCCTACCCCCTTCAACTATATTGGCTGCCCCCTTATTTACGGGAAATACAACGTTGGCATCTTTGAGAACTTGACCAACAGAATCAGGAATAAACTCGAGGGGTGGCATAATGCCATGTTATCTCCAGGCGGCAAGATGACCCTCCTCAGACATGTACTCACTTTCATTCCCATTCACACTCTGGCAGCGTGTTTCCCGCCTATGAAGGTTATCTCCTCGATCGAGCAGATATTCAGTAACTTCTTCTGGGGGCACAACAAAGGTCAAGACAAACACTACTGAGCTAGTTGGGAAACCAGGGCTCACCCGACAGAAAATAGAGGTCTGGGATTCACCAAACTCACTCACATTGTTAACGTCTTCTCGATAAAATTGTGGTAGAAACTTCGCACGAGTAACAACCTATGGACCAGGTTCATAAAGGCCAGGTACTTTAAACACATCCACCCATCGGAAGCCATATCCAACAGCAGATCCTCAGCGGCCTGGCGTCGTATCCTGATCGGGCGCGATCTCGCAGAACCAACCATTAGACTCCAACTGGGCAACGGAGAGTCGGACCCCTTCTTTGAAAGATGGATCGGGGACAGCTTGATCCCGTGTCAGGCAACTTTCTCCGATAACAGTAGAATCAGAGACCTGTGGAACACACACCACACGACTGGGACTGGGACAAGATCCATGATTGGGCTGGTAACGACACGGCAGATAGCATTCATCAGAACGGTCTTAGCATCGGCCTCGATGCTGACGAGCTCAGGAGGTCGCTTGAGTCTTCCGGGTCATTTTCGGTGAGATCGGCGAGACTCGCAATCCTAGGAAACGGCAGTCGCATTTTATGGCGCGCTTCTGGCATTCCTGTATCCCGAAGAAGTGGTCCTTCCTCATGTGGAGAGTCATTAGGAAGAAAGTACCAACGGACGATTCACTTAACTCTCTCAGGATCAGTCTAGCTTCAGCTTGCAATTGCTGCACAGAACGTCACAGGGAGACTATTGACCACATATTCCGAAAAGAAGACCTACCGGGCAGGATATGGAGAACTCTTAACCAGGTTTGCAATATTGATCCAGGCGGTGGACGCTTCTACGATCTGATAGACACCTGGGGATCAGCTTCCCATGGCCACCAGATCGTAGCAGCGGCTGCTACGTGGACGATTTGGAAAAATCGCAACAAGGCGAGATACGAGGGGTGCCAATACTCGGTCGACCAGCTCACTAAGGAAATCTTTCGGCAAGTTCGTAAGCGGAGCACCCTGTGCGCCTACACCCCAATAGCCTTCTGGTCCTTGATCCCTTCCTAGCTTTGGGGGGTCTAGCGTTCTCTCCCCCTCTTTTGCCTTTTTGTTGGTATACTAGTATAGGCTTTTGCTTCTCGTGCCTTGTATACGTTTCTGGTTCCGACTTTTTCAGCCTTGTTTAATAAAAAGAGGGGTTTCTTAAATATATATATATATATATATATATATATATATATATATAGATATATATATATTTATAATATATAAAGAAGAGCTAGAGAGGGGCGGAATAACGATAGAGGGTCGGAAGAAAGAGAGGAGATGGGCGGCAGACAGAGAGAGGGGCGGAAGAAGAGAGAGAGAGAGAGAGAGAGATGAGAGAGAGAGAGAGAGAGAGAGAGAGAGAGAGAGAGAGAGAGAGAGAGAGAGAGAGAGAGAGGGGGGAGAGAGATAGAGAGAGATAGATATATAAAAAAAAAAAAAAAAAAAAAATATATATAGATATATATATATTTTTTTAAAAAATAAAAAAATAAAAAAAATATATATATATATATAAGATATATATGTATATATATATATCTATAGATATATAATATATATATATATATATATATATATATATATATATATATATATATATATATGGTCTTAATAAAGAAAATGGGGGCTAGATGAATAGAAAAAGAAAACAAAAGAAATAAAATAAAACAAAAACCCAGCCCAACTAAGCCAAGTCTATGCTCGGCCAAACCCAGAGGCAAAAGCCCTACAAACTGTGTGCAAAACCAAGCCTTTTAACAGTATCGCGCGAGAGAGGGAGAAGAATTTGTGAGAACCCTAACCCTAATGCCACCCCAACTACTGGCGACCCCGACCCCGACTTTGCTCGCCTCCACGCCGCCGACGACGACCACCAGACGTGCGCCGGAGAGCCGGCCAGGGCCGCCGCAAACCGCACGCGCACGACAACAGGATAGAGCAGCAACGCAAGGTACTCATGTTTGTCCCGAGTTTTTTTCCTGAATACTTAATCATTCTTCAAATCGTAAATTGTTTCGAAGAGCCTAGTTAACCCTCTTCAACCCAGTTCATGTAGAATTATTTCTATTAGATTATATCGATCAGGAAATCATTGCAAAAATCTCGAGAAACCCCTAGAAAATAGAACAATTTCAGGAAATAAACCCTATTTTAGAAAACAGATGTGGATACTATCATTTCATAACTTCAAAAACTAATTAAAGACAGATATAGCCAACCTGTAGGGCTTCGTCACGCAATTTATAGAGGTCGATTTCATCGACTATGCACAGAGAAATCGATTCCTCAAAATTGCCAAAAAACTGTTTTTCAAAACTATAGAATTTAAGAAAACTCTCCGGTACGACGTGCGTCCCGCCAAACTGGACGACGTGGTCGCGACCAGAAAGCATTGAAAGGTGCGTATCGACTTCGCGGGCGTGTGGACTTTGACGAAATTCAAATTGGTTGCGTGTGCGCGACGAATTTGATGCGTATTCGTCAAAATTTACCGTATCGACCCCTTTGTAAATTTCCTAATTACTTTGTGCACGTTCATCAAGTCGCGACGAAACTTACGCCAACAGGACCGTATCATTTTTTGGTCATGTATGCCAAGTTTGGTCTGATTCTGAGACAGTTGATTGGATCGCTGTTTTGTGGGCCCCATGATCCGACTCAACGGGCAATTTTGTGCACGGCCCGCCAAAATCCAACTTTGGACATATGGTTGGGTTTGTACCAAAAAATTAAACCTGTAGACGTATAGTTTGACGACTTTAGAGACCATAGACTTTGGCACACTTTTCGGTACAAAGCGGGTCCAACGGCAGATATCGTTTTTGCTCAAAATTACCGTTTTGCTCTTGTGTCCAGAATTAGACTTATGGACAGGCAATCCTAGCTAATTTGACTATTCTAAAAATATTGGTAATGTCTATTTCAGCATCTGGAGACTTTTGCACGAGTTTGACTGTTGTGGCTCATTGAGTAGTATAGTATTATTGGTTTCACCAGCTAAGGACCTCAGGCAAGTACATTTTCTGATTGCTTTCGATTCATAGTAGTTTCCATTTCATGTTTATACATATGCATCCTTGCTTGATGACACGTTGTCACACGGATTAGTATCATGGATTTGTTTATACTTCATAACTTTCTTTTACATGATTACCATGCTTGTTACTTGATTCCATAAGTACTAGCTGGGCGGGAAAATATCTTAGTAGACATGTGGACTACCCATAAACATCCCCAAAATGTCTATTCTTGCATAATAGAAGTCACATAATTTACGTGTGGGGTGCCGGATTTACCCCATAGCCGTTAACATATCGAAACTGATATTTTAAAACACATAGATAGTTATCTTTTATTTGTTTTCCTTGATTGCCATGTCACCCCCATTTATATGCTCGTTTAGTGGATACTTCATGTGGTAGAGTTATCTACTTTCTTTCTAGACATGCCATGACATTAGTTACTTTCTAGTTTTATCTCACATATGATATTTTTATGTCTCATGAATTCTACTGTATTTTTGCATTGCCGTCGGTTTGTGTGCTTGTTCCATTCCTGACTGAAAACCAACATTTTTTAGGTTAGTTGTGGCTTCACTTGGCATTCAGAGATACAGGTGTACTAGCAGGCAGAAACCTAGAAATTAGATAGATGTGGTATCATTTACATTAATTGTAAGAACCTTGTACTTTCTTTAAATATAAATATTGTAAATATTGTAATCAATTTAGAAATGTGAATGAACAATAAAGTTTATTTTGAGCATCTATTTATTGCGGGCTTGACAATGTTCTACCGTCGACTCTGCGGCGTAGGCTAGCTTGGACACGCACTCGTATCCCGAAAAGCAGGTGCGGGTCGTGACATCTCCCAAGAAGCCTAAGAAGATATTAGCCACTAAGGATGGGGCATAATATCGCCTTCGGTGGCACCAACAGAACCAGCTCCCATAGTGGTATGTAATTTAGCATCTGTCTGACTCGGTCTTTCCTCTTGTGCTTATATGTCTCTTCTTTGCAGGAGGTATTGAAGAAGAAACCCCAGTCTTCGAGGCCGAGTTCGAGTAAACCGAAGGAGGTGGCGAGCTCGTCTGATGAGCGTATCCCTCCGATTGTGTCATCTTCTATGGTGGAGACTTTGGATGATGCCATTCCGGTAGAGGTTTCGGCCTCTTTTGACCGGGCCAGAGATGATGTTGCAGCATCTGAGAACATTAAACCTTTTTCGCCAACTGGTCGGGAAGGTGAAGCAGAGTCTTCACAGACGGTGAAGCAAATAACTGTGGGGGCCCCAAAGACTGGTGTAGGAGGCCCGAAGGAAGTTATCATGCAAGATCCTCCGGGTGAGGGGGATGAATGGAATTCATCCTCTCCGGATGACATCCCCCAAGAGGATGTTGAGAACATTGAAGAGGACTTCGTGACGGGCGGAGAGGAGCAGACTGAGGAGTTAATGGCTGATCCATCTCCTAGTCACGGTATGGGGGAACCGGCTTTGCGGGAAATTTGACTTTCGAGTCCTACCCCTGTCCAAGTTATGGGGACTGAGGGGAGAGGAATGACTCATCTGCCAAGTCCTACTCCCATTCTGGAAAGCGGTGCTGATAAAGGGGAAGTGACTCATTTGCCGAGTCCTACTCCTGTTTTGATTGAAAAAGAGATAGGAGAGTCCATTCTCCCTCCAGATGCTGCTATTGTCCCTTCGTCAGGGGTAGAAGAATCTGTCCCAGTTGTAGATGATGCTTCAGGGTCTGTTATGGCGGACTCGAATGTTGTGGGGCCCTCTGGTAGAAGATACCCCCTCCGTTCCTTCTACTTGGAGGATAGTGTTGAGTCCCTCCAGAGACTCAACTTTGACAGTTGGTGGTTCTGTCAACATTGTTGGTGAGAACGGAGGTCATGAATACTAAGTCTCTGGCCTTGAACCTTGAAGGTACGGCAACTGAGACTCCTGTGAGCCAAGCGATGGCCACGTCGTCAACCTTAGGTGTGAAAGCCTCTGTAGGGTCAACTGTTCTCCTTGCCCATGTAATAGCTCCAAAAACTCTTGCTATGACACCTCAAGTGTTGGCCGACGCAGATGAATATGTAAAGTTCATCGTTGCGGACGTATACAAGATGTTGAGGAGGGGGATGTCGATTATGCTGGACGAAGGCGGGAGCTTCATGACTGCAAAAGCAATGGTGATCTCGTATATCGGGTTGATCTGAACTCGTCAGGATCACAACCACATAAAAGAGATCTGTTCGATCATCACCTTGCTGAGCTCCAGAACATTCGGCAAAATAATTTTTCCGCTTTGATAGAGGAGGAGCAGAACAAGCTGGTGGCTGAGGTTGAGTCAGCCTATTCTGACACCATGGCTATCTGGGAGCAGGAGCTGACCGATGCTGAGGCCAAGGAGGAGCGTTTGTCTTCGTCTATGAAAGAGAAGGTTAATCTGCAGGAAGCCCTGAATGCTAATATAGCGAAAGTCGATGCCAAGATTTGTCTTCTTCAGGAGCAACGGGCTCAACTTCTGGCTGATTCTGAACGAGCACAGGCTGACCACGTCCATCTTAAAGAAAAAATGGCGAACTTCACACACCATGTGGTCTTCTTGCTTCGTCAGAAGAAGGAGTTAGACGACAAATATGCAGCTGACCTCGCCTCTGAGGCCATACAGATGATGCATCGCGAGGCTGAGCGTCACATTTTGGCAACTATAAAGACCAGGGCCGAAGGTTTGAAGCGTCGTATTGATGAGCTGTCCGCTGACCCTTAGTTCCTTTATCCTTTATTTCGTTACTTTTAGTTAGAGATACAGCTATCTCTTTTTTGTTTCTTTTGCAAAAGTAGTCCTTCTATTTCTTGTTTTGAAGAAATAAAGAACTTTTTGCTTTATTCATTCTTGTGATGAATCTGTGATTTTTTGGGTGGACCTATTATCTTTTGCGCATCTTGGTTTCTAGGTACAGATAATACATTTGAGAAGAAAAAATCAACATATTTACTCATAGGTGATATGGACGTGGTAAATACGGGTTAATGGTAAAGCTTTCCTACTCAGAGGTAATATAGACGTCGTAGGAATGAACTCTGTAGGGACATATAGAACAACTCAGAGGTGATGTGGACGTGGATGTTCTATGATTGACGTACAACAATACGGGAATTGTTGTATGGGATGTTTACTCAGAGGTAATGTGGACATGGTAAACATAGTAATGAGCATGATCCTACGCAATGTAGAATTTTGCTTTATGGGGTGTAGAGAAGCAACTCAGAGGTGATGTGGACATGGTTGTTCTCCTACTGGGGATACAATAGAACAACTGGGTTCCATGATCACTTGATTGTCAAGGAAGGGAGGCGAACTCGGTTTATCAAGTTAACAAATTCTCTTGCTAGGGAAAAAGAAGTACATTTTGAAGGATGTCAAGAGTAGTACTTGTTTAGGAACTTGTCGTTGATGGGCATCATAAACAAGTTTCCATTAGGTTGAGCGAGACGGTAAGCACCGTTTGAGTATACCGTCTCTATGATGAAAGGTCATTCCTATTTGGGTTCGAACTTTTTCTGTGTCTTGTGGGTCATCACCATCGATCTCCTGACTGCCAGAACCAAGTCGTCTACATGGAAAGTCCTCTATTTGACTCTTCTGTTGAAAGTCTATAAAATACGGGCTTGATAAAGTTCGATGCGATCTTGAGCCAAGATGTATTTTTCATCCAGCGCTTCCAACTCTTGCAGACGGCGACGTTGATTGTCTTCTTCCGTCAGCTGGTTCGTGATCGCCACTCGAAGTGAGGGTATCTAGATCTCTAGAGGCAATACTGCTTCGCTTCCATAGACTAAAAAGAATGGTGTGTTACCCGTCGGGGTTCGTACCGTCGTACGATAGGCCCAAAGGCATTTACCGAGCTTCTCGTCTCATTCGCTCTTGTTGGATGACACGAGCTTTTTGAGTAGCTTAACGAAGGTTTTATTAAAAGCTTCAGCCAATCCGTTTGCTGCCAGATTGTAGGCGGTTGATGCCACATTCTAAATACGATTCTTGTCGCAGAATCTACTGAATGTATGGTTGATGAATTATGGAACGTTATCGTAGATGATCCTCCGGGGTACCTCGAAATGGTAGATAACGTGATTCTTGATGAAGCTGATCACCTTTGAACTTTTTACCTCTGTTAATGGTACTGCTTCTGTCCATTTAGAGAAGTAGTCGGTGATTGCTAGGATAAAGCGGTGTCCCCTGGATGAGGGTGGGGTGATAGGTCCCACTATGTCTATGCCCCAATCTTCAAATGGCTAAGAGGCGACCATAAGATGTAGAGGCTCTGACGGTCTGTGGATGAAGTCGACGTGTAGCTGACAAGCACAACATTTCTTTGCATATTCGACAGCGTCGGCCATCATGGTGGGCCAGTAATAGACCATGCGTCGAAATCGGTCATGTAGCTTAGGACCAGGTTGGTGAGCTCCGTATGTTCCGTCATGGGCTTCTCGAAGAGCTTCGATTGCTTTTTCGTTTGATAGACATCAGAGGAGAAGTCCAACGTAGGAGCGTCGGTACAACATTTTAGTGGCTGTATCCTAATAGAACAGGAGCGAGCGCCTTCTGACTGAGACTGCTACTTTTGTGTCCTCCAAGAGGATTCCGTAGACGGTAAAGTCGACGAACGAAAACCTCCAATCTCTGACGTTGATACTGGCATTTGTAGACATGGCATGGTTCGTCCACATGCACAGATTGTTTCTGAGGCATGCCAAATCCTGGCCTACCACTGTAATGAAGTATTGCACGCCGACCAGTGCTGCTAATGAGGCGGCGAGGTCGGCCAGAGCATCGGCTTCTCTATTTTGTAGCCTAGGCACATGTTCTATGAAGAATTCAATGAAGATTGAGATGATATCCAACGCTGCTTTGTGATAAGAGATCAGGTTTTCATGGCAGACCTCGTATTGTCCTCGAACCTGATTAACGATGAGCTTTGAGTCGCCGTAATGTTGACCCAAACTAGATCACAGTCAACCTGATCTTGATAATTAACAAGATGATATCCGTTATGATCCAACTTGACACATCAAGCTCCATCAAGCTCCAAAATAGAACATCATCACATATCAGTTAAAGACAGACATCATCGACGATTGCTTCGGTAATGCAGCTGTTACTTGTACTCTGAGTCTGTAATTTTATCTTTTATCGAGTTTAGGCTGTTGTAAGTTGATTCGCACTGAGTATCTCAAATCTTAGACTTAATACCCAAAGCTCCACGAAACAAACTCCAAGACAAAGACAAACCAAGCCCATACAGCCCATTTGAACATTCTGTCCCCTAGGAGACAAAATTCGGGCCGAACTCTGTCCCATACAGAGTTCGGCCGAACTCTGCCCCTAGAATCCAGGACCTTAATTTTAGGGTTTCTTGGATGCTAGCTGTTCAACAATCAAAATATTTGAATTTTTGGGACAAAGTTCTGGTCGATCTCTGCCTCTCTGGACTAGTATATATAGGGCTTGTTTCTACTCATTTTCAATCATCTAATTTTCTCATCTTCTCTTCTTCTATAGCCTCATATGTTCTAAGCCTACTCTTCCCATTTAACTAGTCACAAAACTTCCCAAGCCCCAAAAGTGCTCAGTGCGAGTCATCTAGAAGTTTGTGTGCAAGAGTTTTCAAAAGAAGTCACTTGGACAATTCCAAGTTTCGCCATCTGCGAATCTATAAGAAGTTGGCGTGCTCTTCTGAGTAAAGGCACGTGGTTGTATGCTATTTAACAAATAGTAGATTTCAATCCTGAGCTAGTGTTCTCAGGCCTGGACTAGTCCTCCATGAGGAAAACCAGGTTAAAAACTGTTATGTCTGTGTATGCTTTTCTGATATCTATTTATATTTCACATTTATACTCTGATTATACTTTCTATTGGTTGGACTTGAATAGAGTTAATTTTTAATTGGGTATTTTCGATACATACTCTATTCATCCTCCTCTAGAGTTGCCTTCACGTACTTCAATTGGTATCAAAGCTCTGTTCTCTTATATTGGATTAACATCCTAGAGCTGATCCATGGCAACCACACAACCTATCTTTTCCATCTATGGTGAGGGACAGTTCACAAATAGGCTACCCCTATTTGACGGAACTAACTACACCTATTAGAAAACTAGGATAATTTTTTATCTCAAGTCTCTAGACTTTGATCTGTGGACCATCGTCACTGATAGTTACAAGAAGCTTGCCAAAATAGTTGTCGAGGGGACTCTTGTTGAAAAACCCCATGACAAATATTCCAACTAGGAAAAGAAACAGGCAAGTCTAGATGGTAGGGCTATTAATTCTCTCTTCTGTGTAATAGACATGACTGAATTCAACAGGGTCTCTACATCCTCCACCTTACACGAAGTATAGAGGCTTCTGGAGGTGACTCATGAAGGAACCACACAGGTTAAAGAATCAAAGATCAGTCGTCTGACTCAAGAATACGAGCCATTCAAAATAAAGCCAAATGAGACGATTAATCAGATGTTCACCAGATTTCTCGACATCGTCAACCCTCTATCTTTCCTTGGCAAAGTATATTCCAACCATGAGAAGATACACAAAGTGCTAATAGGATTGCCGAAGATTTGGAACCCCTAGGTCACGGCGATTATCGAAGAAAATGATCTTAAGGCTATGTCACTAGAAACTCTGATGGGCAAGCTGATGACGCATGAGCTCGACCTCAAAGTTTTTGAAGAAAATGCTCCAAAAGAAAAAAGAAATTACCTTAAGAGCTTATCACCGAAGAACAAGTTCAGAGGAAACAGATGACGACAATTCTGAAGGTGACGATCAAGCACTCATGGTTCAAAATTTTAAGAAGTTCCTACGCTTCAACCGAAGAAAGAAGGAACAAAAAGACGATGAGGAAGAACCCACATGTTTCGGATGCAAGAAGACAAGACACGTCAGAAAAGATTGTCCTGTAGCAAAAAAAGGAAGCAGATACGAAAAGCCGTACAAGAAACCAAGCTTAAGGAGGTATGCCAATACTAGCATCTGGCACGAAAGTGAGGCCAATGATTCAGACGAAGAAGAGGACTCTCGAGAGACACGACAAACGTCTGTCTAATGGAAACTTCAGATAAGGTAAATGATTCTTTTGACGACTTTTCTTTTGATGAACTGGGTGATGCCTTTAGTGATCTACTTGAAGACCATAAAAAGGTTATTAACAAATATAAACATGTTAAAGATAAAATCACGGCTCATGAAGCTGAGATCCATAGACTTTCATGCTTATTAGATAATGTTAGAGACACTCCTCCCACAGAGGATGCCGAGGAGGTATCCAAGCTTAAGTTAAGCTTACACGATGTCGAATCTATCATTGAAAAACAAGCACAAGATATTTTAGCACTCAATAAAGAGCTTGCTGAAGAGAAGAACAAATGCAAAGTTGCTACTGCTAGAATAAATGGTCTGACTGATAAGTATGATGAAGTATTTGTTACTTCTAAGAAATTAGAGATCAGGCTGGGTAAAAAGGTTGCTCAACCTCAAACTCTGTCTCACAGTCATGGCACACACACTAAACACATACACAATAGAACACGTCATCACAATAACATGCATCCACATGCTACACGTAAACATATTTTTATGTACACTTACTCTCATGCAGCACGTAAAACACACACACGTAGTTATCATCATCCTACTACTTCACGTAGTGATCATCATCCTACACCCATATACAGACATCACTATCATCTTGCACCCAATACAAATATGCATGCTACATGTACTTACTATGGTTTATATGGACATGTATCTCTACAGTGTAGAATTAGAAAATTAGTTAATATTAATCTATGTATGGGTATCAAAGACTAACTTTTCAGGACCCATAAGAATCTAGGTACCAAAGGTCACATCTACTCGTGGTGTAGGTGGACCTTCCTTCTCAAACTAGAAGCAAATAAATTCTCGATAGTGGGTGCTCGTGACATATGATTGGAGATGTTAATCTATTCGTAATACTATCGATGAAAAGGGAAGGATATGTTTCCTTCGACAATAATCTGAAAGGCTATATCATAGGTAACAGTACAATTGGTTATCCTCCTTCTCCCGTTAATAAGGATCTATATTTAGTGACCGAGTTAAAGCATAACATGCTCAGCATTAGTCATCTTGCTAATCATGGATATGATATTAACTTTGGTAAAACTAAATGCTTTATCTATGATAGATCATCTGGAGATATCGCTTTCGAAGGGATAAGAGAAGATAACATATATATTTTTTGTCTATCTAGAGATAGTAACAGTGCAGGTAGATGCCTTTACGCCCACAAAGATGAAAGACTATTATGGCATCTGCGTCTTGGTCATGCTAACATGGATACCATATCGAGACTATCTACCAAGAAGCTAGTAAGAAGATTGCCTGAAATCATATTCAAAAAGGACACGGTATGTGCCGAATGTGAAAAGAATAAGGCTACCAAATCTTCTTTTAAATCCATCAACACTGTAAGTACCACTCGACCTTTGCAATTACTCCAAATGGATTTATTTGGTCCTAGTAGAGTAGCCAATCTTGGCGGAAAACTTTATACTTGTCACGACCCGGTCCCCAAATACTTGGGTCGAATCGGATCATGCCCAGCCTGCACCGTTGATGAGACGGCGGCAGTAAGCTGTAATCCATGTGCAGGTCATTCAACAACATTTAAGACTAAAATTGCCACAATAACATTTATTCGATAATAAAAACTTGTCCAGTACAAAAGTTTAAAGACCATAAACTGAAGTAAATCTAATTAACACCAACAGCATCTAAGGAGACGCCGTGCCATCATCGTCAGGTAGTATCGTCGGGTACAAATTAGGATTGTTGAACAATAGCTCTGAGTCCTCAGATACTCTGGAATAGGTCATCCTCAGTGTAACCTAAAAATGTTGGTCTCCAGTCAGGAGGGAGCAAAGTACAATTATGAAAATCTACAATTCAACTAATAATTAGCAATTTGCAATTATAAACAATTTAGAAATACAATATTTTCCAACAGTTCTACAATTGAAAACATGTGATTTGAGTAAGTAACGACTATGACCGGTTTGGGATGATTCACTGATATGGTCCGGCCTATCCCCGTGTGTGAGAGGGGTAAGCTCGTACAATTAGATTCAATTAGATTCAATGAGGGGTATTGGTCATAGACGCTACACTACTCCCCCAATATCCCGAGTCAATTAGATTCAATGAGGCAATGAGACAATAACAATCGATACTCTAGGAGAGAGTTCCGTGTAGAAATGTGGTTTAAGCATGCAAGATTACTATTACTAATTAAATTGCAAACAATCACAACTGTACTTGCCTTAAACGTGATCAAACTGGAGAGTCGGTACTTCGGGGTTAACAGTCAGAAACCTCCTCGAACCCTACATTCCGGAAACTTATTTCAGAAGCAATCACAAGTTATCTAGTTACAATCTCTATTTGTCTTTCCTAGTCAATTTTAGTTAACCACAACGTTTACTAGTGCGTTGTTTTAGAAAGTCAAAATTACTTTGGTTTTTCGAGAAAACTTGTATTTTATCAAATTACGTACAAAACTTGGTATATATTCATTTGAAAACTTTGACTTAAAATATAAAGAATAAATTTTCTTTTCCTTAAAAATAAGAAAATCATGAGTTTATAATATCTTTAATTTTTCCTACGCTTTCCACAAACCCAGAACATAAAATAAAAATTATTTCCTACTTATTACAGGCCTGGGCTTATGCCCTTGCAATTACAATAAATTGAAATAAGAAAAGAAACTGGTTAGTCCGAAAAATTACTTACAATTTAACAAAAATAAATTTCCAAAATATTATTTAAAAATTATAAGTCTCAGACTCTGGTCCAACTTCATTTTCAACTACTCTGCCTCAACGTCCGGTCAAACCGGTGCGTTTGCATTTCGTTGGGGCCCAGTAACCAATTATGGTTGTCGCCCAAAATACCAAAATCATTTTAAAACCATTTTATTAATTTTTTCCGAAAATTTTGGCAGCATTCCCTTTGTTTTCGGTCAACCCAAGAACTGGGAGTGCTTCCGTTAACCTGCAAATTAATCCCAAACCCGATATTTATATAACCATCCATATAGAAATACTTTTCCAAAGCCAATCCAGCATTTATATGTAACCGAATAACCAAATAGTACTAAGGAACCCAATAAACCAACCCAACAGAAACCATCTTTCCAAGAGGAAAAATATTTCCATCACAAGTATAAAACCAAAAACTCCAACAGAACCTAAAGGAAAACTTCATACCATTATCCAAACTTTATTCTCATAGCAAAGAACCCAGTATATATATATATATATATGTATATAAATCCGAAACTCTGAATCAGAGAACAGAACCTCCATATGTTTTACGTATAAAAATCAGATTTCCAAATTATCCCGCAAATTCTCGGAAAACCCGAGAATGAAACGGAAATCCCGAAATCATCGGAAAAAACCCACAGAAAATCCACAGCAATATTTTCCTAAAGAGGAAGAATCTACTGAAAGAAATTCCGAATCCGTCGGAAAACTCCGAAACCAAAAACGGAACGGAACGAAACCGAAATCCCGAATTCCCACAGGAATTGGGTTGGACCAATATCATCATAGACAGTAAAAGAATTTATCGGGTCAGAGTGTACCGAAACCGAAGCGGAACGGAACCGTCACAGTGCGGAAACGGAGACGAAGACACCGTCAACACGTACCGAACCACGCGGTCAGCGCCGGGGAGTAGATCGGAACAGCAGAGGGGCGCGCGGGGTTGAATGCCGGCGATCGGACAGCCGGGGTGGCCGCGCGGGTCAGACGGCCTCGGGATCGGGCCCGGCTGGTGGTGCGAGCGGCGACCGGGGTCGGGCGCCGGGTTCGGCGGCGGATGGCCGGCCCGGGGTGCGCTGGTCGGGTGGCCCGGTAAGGGGCCGCGGGGCTCGGATCGGAGTTCGCCGGAAAATTGGGGGTTAGGGCACGGGAGTGAGGAGTGATGGTGATGAGGGAAAATAGATGGAGGAGGAGAGCTTAAATAGGAAGAGGGGGGTGCAGTTACCGGAATGGGAGAGGAGGAGTTGGCCGTTCGGCCGGCGGGGAGGCTAGGGGTCGGCGTCGGGTGGCTAACCGAGAAGACCAAGCGTCTTCGATTCCAAAAAGAAACCAACAGGACAACTAATGAGAATTTTAGTTCTTAAATTCTCTCTCTCTCATATATTAAGTTTAGTCTTAAAAGGCTAATGGGCTTAAGGAGGCTTGGGTTTGGAAGATTAAAAGGGTTAATATTTGGGCTTACAAAATCATAATTTCTTTTTTAGAAAACATAATTTTAAATCTTTATTTAATCTAAAATTGATTTATGTCTTAGGATTCTAACCGGGTTCGGGTCTGCACTGTCAATCAAAATTCCTTGTTTAATAATTTTGAAAAGAATATTTTTTTTTCTAAACTCTTACATAATATTATTTTATAAATTTACAACACATTATTTAAAATGATTAAAAATAATTACTAATATTAAATTGATAATTCATAACTTCAAATTGATAACATTACTAGAAAAATTTAATTAGCAAATAGAAATTGTAGTCTAGAAATTTACGGGTTTCACAACCTTCCCTCCTTAGAAAATTTCGTCCTCGAAATTTAAAGAGTTGGGTATGATAGGAATAGAGTTTACTATAATTAAGCAGGTACGATACTACGCTCGTAACTCAAATTCAAACAATAAGAATTTCCAATGTAATCGTGGATGAGACGGTTTAGGGACAACTTTAATTATGTCACAAACCACAAAAATAAAAGATAAAAGCGAACCAAAGTGTATGAGGTTGATCAGACCATTATGCACCGGTTCTGATTAGACAATATTTTTAATGGAGGCCTCCAATAAGATACTGTCATGATCAAGCTCGAGAAAGAAATAGCTTGCAAAACTAGGCTAACTAGCAGTATATGTCAAGTTCAAAACGAAAAAAAATAAAGATTGAAGGAAATAGGAATTAAGATGGCTCAAATTTTCTGATCTTCTTCTCACCTCTGACTACTCTTGTTACTAGTCTCTCTGGCACTGTAAAACTTAATCTTCTCTCTAGTTCCGAATGATCCAAAACATTACTCGGATTCAAGATACAACTTCTGAACGTTCCTTTGGATAGTAAAAATCTTCGCAAAGACGCCATCCCAATGCTTCTGTCTATCTTGGCAATCCTGAGCTTGTCTCTAACTCTACTGCGTCAGTCGCCTACATCGTCTCATGCAAGTAGTGTACAAAGATAAATGATCTTTCCCAAGACCCTCCAAATTTCAAGACGCAAAATCTAATCTAACATATCTTCAAACGTCTGGATTATCTTCTTTGATTGTCTGCCGGTTTATACTCCATAAGTCCAGTAAGTGTGCCTTTCGTACAATACTGCCACCTTCTTAATAGTTAAACAAATTTTAAGGAAATGAAGTGAGCTGACTTAGTCAGTCAGTCCACATTACTCCAATGGATGTACTTCCCTTCTTGGAAACAAAACAATCCTGACACTGAATCCATAGTTATGTGCTTCTACTTCCACTCCAAATTGTCCAGCGACTGTAGAAATCTCTCCGCTATATTCCTCATGTTGACAATTATCTAACTCCATACTTGGAATTTGTCCTCCTTCATTCCATAACACCAATTAATGTACACATATCCCGATACATTGTATGGAATACTGTGACTGGTGCATTTCCTTTATTAGTTCGTTCCTCAGTTCGTCAGATGGTACACAGAGCCTCGTACCATTCTTCAGAGCTCCATCATTGGTTATTAAGAAACCCTCAAGTGTTTTTGCCAACACTTGATCTCTCAGCTTGTAAAGTGCCTCTTCTTGAAACTGAGTCTCCTTGATCTTGTTCATCAGAGTCGAGCTCACTTGCGACTTTATTAGCACTAAATCAGCATCCAACTCCGTCCTTCTATTTCCAGACAGCATAATCTCCAGTCTAAACTTCTTGATATCTTTTAGCAGATGCCTCTCCTTGTTTAAAAACTTCGCCATCGGTATCAGCTACCACATATAATCGGTATTGCAGATCGATATTGAAATCCTTCATCAGCTTCTGTCATCTTCGTTGCCTAATGTTCAACTCTCTCTGAATGAAGACATATTTCAGACTTTTGTAGTCCGTATATATTTTCACTCCCTTTCCATAAAATAATACTTTCATAGCTTCAAAGCAAAGATAATTACAGCTAGTTCCAAATTAAGTGTGGGATAGTTCTTCTCATGAGTCCGTAATTGCTTAGATACATAAGCAATTATTTTCCCATGTTGTTGAATAACGCAACCCAAACCTTTTTCAGAAATATTACTGTAGATTAAGAAATCACCGTTTCCTGCGGTAGCGCAAGGATTGGTGCAGTGATAAACCTCTTTTTCAGCTCCTCGAATGCTGCTTGGCAGTCCTCCGTCCAGATGAACTCTTCATTTTTCCGAGTCAGCTTCGTCATAGGTTCAACAATCTTGGCGAATTCCTTCACAACTTCCGGTATTAGTCAGCCGTAACTTCAGCTACTGAATCTTGGTATACCATTTCTCCACAGTGGCTATCTTCTTGAGATTCTTCGAAATTCTTCTCTTGTGACAATATGGGCAAAACCACCTTGTCTAAGAAAATTCACTTTTAGTTAGCTTTTCTTCTTTCCAAAACTTTTCTCATGTACTCTTCATGCTCTTCTTTAGTCGAGTATATCGGAATGTCATCTATGGAGAAGACAACAAACTGATTCAAATACTCATAAAAGACTTTGTTCATGAGATTCATGAACACAACAGGAGCATTTGTCAGTCCAAATGACATGACCAACAACTATCCATAATTGAATGCCGTTATGGGAATTGTCCTCTTGATCTGTTGGTAGTCAGATCTGAGGTCGATCTTGGAAAACACCTAAAGTTCACTGATTCAAACAGATTATCAATCTGGGAAAAAGGGTACTTGTTCTTCAGTGCCCGATAGTCGATGCACATCCGTACTATTCCATCCTTCTTGGACACAAGTGCTCCCTAGGGTGAAGCTCCATCTTGAATGAATCTTAAAGTCTTTAGTCCATTGATCTGATCCTTCATCTTCTTAGCTTCCTTCAGGTTGATTCTATAGCATCCCTTAGAGATAGGAAAAGAGCCGAGAACTAGGTCAATGGTGAATTCTATGTCTTTATCTAGGGTAACCCATGAAGACTATGAGAAAACATCTACCATGAAGGTGTAACTAAGAATTTTATTCATATGGAGAATTACAGCAAAATAACTCTCATGATTGTTCTAAGAACATCTTGTTACAGCTTCTTAATAAATATTGCTACACAGTGGTCTTAGGTACTAATCCTCATGGCTCTGGCTCTTGTATGAGCAGTCTCCAACTGCTTCAACTTCTATGATCCTTGAATCGGCTTTATGCATTCCTACGATCTTTTGGATAGAGTCCTGAGGTTGACATTATAGATGCTCCGGTACAATAAAAAGATAAGGGGCAGCCCTTTACTCGATGTTCGGCAGATCCACATACCAAACATTTTCCAAATCTCTTGCGACAAATATTGGCTTGGTGACCAGGCCTTTTGCAGTAGGCACAAGTCAAAAGCTTCTTGCAATATGATTGCCGGACAGGGCCCAAAATATCTTCTAGATTCATGGGTATCCCTCCTAGGACGAGGTTCCATTCCAACTTGGTTTAAAATGACTAAAGTTGCATCGATGATATTCTTCATGACTTCTCTCGTGATATCCATCTGTTCAGTTTGAATCTTCTGGCACTCCAGGATTTCTTGAAATAGGGCAACCATTGTTGATACTAGTGAAACAACAGAAGTGGGTATTTCCTCAAGAAAAAATAATCTAGTTTGAGAAGAGGTAGGATTCGACAGTGTAGTGAAAACTTTACTGGATGATTTGTAGGAATGATCAATGAGCTGGTGGGGTGTAAAGCTCGAACTTGGTTGAAGAGGCGGGGTTCGATCCGGAGATGACACCACATCGCCATCAAAGTTGGTTTTGTCAATGGTCATGCTCTGGAAGGTTTAGGATGCAAACATAAGCAAGGTATCCTACCAGTCTATAATCAAAATATTTATCATATATATATAATCGGTCCTAAATTGTGGCAACTTGGTGTTCTAGTATTCTAACTGTTTTTCTAGGTTTTCCTAAGTTGTTGATTGATTAGACCTGCATGGGCCACCACTAAAAACATGTCACGACCCGGTCCCCAAATACTTGGGTCGAATCGGATCATGCCCAGCCTGCACCGTTGATGAGACGACGGCAGTAAGCTGTAATCCATGTGCAGGTCATTCAACAACATTTAAGACTAAAATTGCCACAATAACATTTATTCGATAATAAAAACTTGTCCAGTACAAAAGTTTAAAGACCATAAACTGAAGTAAATCTAACTAACACCAACAGCATCTAAGGAGACGTCGTGCCATCATCGTCAGGTAGTACCGCCGGGTACAAATCAGGATTGTTGAACAATAGCTCTGAGTCCTCAGATACTCTGGAATAGGTCATCCTCAGTGTAACCTAAAAATGTTGGTCTCCAGTCAGGAGGGAGCAAAGTACAATTATGAAAATCTACAATTCAACTAATAATTAGCAATTTGTAATTATAAACAATTTAGAAATACAATATTTTCCAACAGTTCTACAATTGAAAACATGTAATTTGAGTAAGTAACGACTATGACCGGTTTGGGATGATTCACTGATATGGTCCGGCCTATCCCCGTGTGTGAGAGGGGTAAGCTCGTACAATTAGATTTAATTAGATTCAATGAGGGGTATTGGTCATAGACGCTATACTACTCCCCCAATATCTCAAGTCAATTAGATTCAATGAGGCAATGAGACAATAACAATCGATACTCTAGGAGAGAGTTCCGTGTAGAAATGTGGTTTAAGCATGCAAGATTACTATTACTAATTAAATTGCAAACAATCACAACTGTACTTGCCTTAAACTTGATCAAACTGGAGAGTCGGTACTTCGGGGTTAACAGTCAGAAACCTCCTCGAACCCTACATTCCGGAAACTTATTTCAGAAGCAATCACAAGTTATCTAGTTACAATCTCTATTTGTCTTTCCTAGTCAATTTTAGTTAACCACAACGTTTACTAGTGCGTTGTTTTAGAAAGTCAAAATTACTTTGGTTTTTCGAGAAAACTTGTATTTTATCAAATTACGTACAAAACTTGGTATATATTCATTTGAAAACTTTGACTTAAAATATAAAGAATAAATTTTCTTTTCCTTAAAAATGAGAAAATCATGAGTTTATAATATCTTTAATTTTTCCTACGCTTTCCACAAACCCAGAACATAAAATAAAAATTATTTCCTACTTATTACAGGCCTGGGCTTATGCCCTTACAATTACAATAAATTGAAATAAGAAAAGAAACTGGTTAGTCCGAAAAATTACTTACAATTTAACAAAAATAAATTTCCAAAATATTATTTAAAAATTATAAGTCTCAGACTCTCGTCCAACTTCATTTTCAACTACTCTGCCTCAACGTCCGGTCGAACCGGTGCGTTTGCATTTCGTTGGGGCCCAGTAACCAATTATGGTTGTCGCCCAAAATATCAAAATCATTTTAAAACCATTTTATTAATTTTTTCCAAAAATTTCGGCAGCATTCCCTTTGTTTTCGGTCAACCCAAGAACTGGGAGTGCTTCCGTTAACCTGCAAATTAATCCCAAACCCGATATTTATATAACCATCCATATAGAAATACTTTTCCAAAGCCAATCCAGCATTTATATGTAACCGAATAACCAAATAGTACTAAGGAACCCAATAAACCAACCCAACAGAAACCATCTTTCCAAGAGGAAAAATATTTCCATCACAAGTATAAAACCAAAAACTCCAACAGAACCTAAAGGAAAACTTCATACCATTATCCAAACTTTATTCTCATAGCAAAGAACCCAGTATATATATATATATGTATATAAATCCGAAACTCTGAATCAGAGAACAGAACCTCCATATGTTTTACGTATAAAAATCAGATTTCCAAATTATCCCGCAAATTCTCGGAAAACCCGAGAATGAAACGGAAATCCCGAAATCATCGGAAAAAACCCACAGAAAATCCACAGCAATATTTTCCTAAAGAGGAAGAATCTACTGAAAGAAATTCTGAATCCGTCGGAAAACTCCGAAACCAAAAACGGAACGGAACAAAACCGAAATCCCGAATTCCCACAGGAATTGGGTTGGACCAATATCATCATAGACAGTAAAAGAATTTATCGGGTCAGAGTGTACCGAAACCGAAGCGGAACGGAACCGTCACAGTGCGGAAACGGAGACGGAGACACCGTCAGCACGTACCGAACCACGCGGTCAGCGCCGGGGAGTAGATCGGAACAGCAGAGGGGCGCGCGGGGTTGAATGCCGGCGATCGGACAGCCGGGGTGGCCGCGCGGGTCAGACGGCCTCGGGATCGGGCCCGGCTGGTGGTGCGAGCGGCGACCGGGGTCGGGCGCCGGGTTCGGCGGCGGATGGCCGGCCCGGGGTGCGCTGGTCGGGTGGCCCGGTAAGGGGCCGCGGGACTCGGATCGGAGTTCGCCGGAAAATTGGGGGTTAGGGCACGGGAGTGAGGAGTGATGGTGATGAGAGAAAATAGATGGAGGAGGAGAGCTTAAATAGGAAGAGGCGGGTGCAGTTACCGGAATGGGAGAGGAGGAGTTGGCCGTTCGGCCGGCGGGGAGGCTAGGGGTCGGCGTCGGGTTGCTAACCGAGAAGACCAAGCGTCTTCGATTCCAAAAAGAAACCAACAGGACAACTAATGAGAATTTTAGTTCTCAAATTCTCTCTCTCTCATATATTAAGTTTAGTCTTAAAAGGCTAATGGGCTTAAGGAGGCTTGGGTTTGGAAGATTAAAAGGGTTAATATTTGGGCTTACAAAATCATAATTTCTTTTTTAGAAAACATAATTTTAAATCTTTATTTAATCTAAAATTGATTTATGTCTTAGGATTCTAACCGGGTTCGGGTCTGGACTGTCAATCAAAATTCCTTGTTTAATAATTTTGAAAAGAATATTTTTTTTCTAAACTCTTACATAATATTATTTTATAAATTTACAACACATTATTTAAAATGATTAAAAATAATTACTAATATTAAATTGATAATTCACAACTTCAAATTGATAACATTACTAGAAAAATTTAATTAGCAAATAGAAATTGTAGTCTAGAAATTTACGGGTTTCACAATACTTTTGTTATTGTTGATGACTTTTCAAGATTTACTTGGGTCTTCTTTCTTGCAAACAAAAGTGATACTATTTCATAAAATATTTTCCAAAATGGTCCAAAACGAAAAGGGCTACATGATTACTCGTATCCGAAGTGATCATGGTGGCGTATTCAAAAATTCTGATTTTGAAAAGTTTTGTGAGTCAAATGGTTTTAATCATGAATTTTCTTGTCCTAGAACTCCTCAACAAAATGGTGTTGTAGAGCAGAAGAATAGAACTCTAGGCGATATGGTCAGAGTCATGCTGAATCTTTTTTACTTCCGAAATACTTTTGGGCAGAAGCTGTGTCACGACCCGCACCCACTGTTTGGATACGAGAACGTAACAACGCCCAGCCTACGCCGCAGTGTCGACGGTAGAAAGCTGTCCTAGGTCACATCATCTAACAATATAATGCTAAGCAGTTTATACTCCCCGAATGGGGGTGACATAGCAGATACAGTCTCAATCACATCTAAGGTAGAGCATGATAAAGATAGATAAAACATGAAATCCAAAAGAGATACGGAGATAGAAGTCTAAGTGTCTAAGATACATAAACCCATAAATACATCTTAAAACTCAAATATAGTAATCCACAAAGTAAATACAACTCCAGACAAAATGAAATAACTATCTAAACAACCTCTACTGTGTCTCCTCTAGGCTAGCAGGTAATCTCGGGCCATCTGTAAAATTTATCAACAGGTCCAGTCAGGACAGGAGCGAGCATAATACATCTCAACAGTTCATAGCAGGTTAGAAAATATAATCATGCAGTAAAGTAAGATACAAGTACTGAAAGAAGTGCAGTATGTAAACAGAGAGAGAAAACTGTAATAGAAATATCTACTATAAATAGAGAACTAACATGTGGCTAGTGAGTCAGAGTAGAACATGGACATATAAATGGCATGGGATGATTCTGATAAGACACTACGGAATGATTCTGATAAGATACTACTGGTGTATTATTCACATGTCCACTTCTACTCCCCCATACCCCCAATCAATACACAAGGATCCAACCAGGTTATGTTATGATTCCATGTACAGCCCCCGAAGGGTGGTAAGCCTCCGAAGGGTAATAAGCCCCCGAAGGGTGGTACATAGTAGACCCATAAATGGGATAAGGATTCCAGGAAGACTCTGTGATCATAAGAGTATATGTCACAAGTGATCGAAGAACCAATGAAGCATAGTGATACGCCATGTAAGTGAAACGCACAGAACATGTAGTACCCGATGCTCCCTAAGGATAACATCTCAAGAAGGGATCCATATAGTACCAATCCGTGTGACCAACGTGACAGTACAAGTAAAGTAATCTAATGCAGAAAATAATTCTAAGCAGGATATAAAATGATCAGAGAATGTACTCGCCTGATAACCTGAACAGCTGATAAGTATAGGGGCCAACTGAAGCCACAGAGTCCTATTTAAAGCAACACAGGTTACAAGGTGTTCAAGTTGTAATAAATGAATCTCTATAATCAATCTACGTTATCCTAGGTTCTTTTAAGTCAAAACAACTCTAGGTCGACTCCGGTCAATAATCTAGTCAAACTAGGTCAAGTGTTGACTTACAGTTGACTTTGGATCAACTAGTCAAACAGGGTCAATTCTAGTCTAATTATTAAAGATATAAAGTGTACTTCGTTATTCGTACGTCAAAACTTACGACATGTAAATCGAGATAAGAAGATTATCGATAAAGTTGATAATCTTATTATAGTGATCCACGTGTCCAATTTGTCAATTTCAGCGGTGTGAGATCACTGGAATTGACTGATCTCAGTTTCGTTGTACTAATCCCGAAATACGAACATTATAAGAATTAATTATTATTTAATTATAAAAAGGTTAAACTCAGAGAAATTATCAACAAACATTTTTGGACGATGAAATAGACATCGCCAACGTGTCCAGAATGGTCAAATTAGCTAGGATAGCCTCTCCATCGGTCCAATTTGGATACAAGGGCAAAAAGGTAATTTCGGGTCAAAACAGTGTCCGTGTCGGAGCCGTTTTGCACCGAAAAATGTGCAAAAAAAAAGTCTATAAAATATAACAAATTATATGTCCACGAAACCAGAATGATGATACGAACCCAACGGTATCTCCAGAATTGGATTCCGTTGACCCGATCTCAATTTGGTTCGTTGACCAGAACTTGGAATTCCGGTTTGCACGAAAATGCGTGCCGGAGCCAAAGTTCTCAAAACTCAGCAAACTACCTGTCAACGAGTCTAAAATGATGATACGAACTCAACGGTATCTCTGGAATTGGATTCCGATGAGCCGATCTCAAAATGACCTGTTGACCTGGATATTGGTATCCGACTTGCACCGAAATGCGTGTCCAATCCAATGTCCACCAAAACCTAGCAAATTATATGTCAACGAGTCCAGAATGACGATACGAACTCAACGGTATATCCGGAATTGGATTCCGATGAGCCGGCGTCAAAAAGTTCCGTTGACCCAAAATGTGGGACCCACTTTGCACCAAAAATGTGTCAGGGCCCACGTTCTCCAAATCTAACAAATTTTATATAAAAATATGCCAGAACGACACCACAAGTCTACTGGTGGTGTCAGAAATGAAATCTGGAGTCCCGTGTTCAAAAATAGAATTTTACAAGTTGGAAATTACGAATTCGGACGGCCAACTTTGGCGTCGAATTCAACCAATCAAATAAGCTCACAATGAAACAAAACTGGAGGGGTAGTAAGAGGGTTATACCAACATCGCACAAAAACTGGTAACACGCCAAACGGAGCTGCGCTGGAGGAGATACAAGCTGACGAAGTTGGCCCCGCGAAACTGTCCAAATTTAATACAATTTAAACGGTCAACTTGGTGGCCGGTTTTGATGTATCAAACGATAAAATTAACGGACGAAAATTGACAGGGATGAAGGTGGATATAACGAGATTGTGATGGAGCAAAGAAATCGTCGATCCAACGGTCGAATTCCCAAGAAAATGCGTACGAAGTTGCTACGACGGAACACAATTTCAGTCTCGTTCCCGAGCTCGTCACGACGGGACGTCGTGCAAAATGCACGAATCGCCTCGACGACGCATCCCGGAGGACGGTGGCCATCAGGGGGCTGTTGGCCTGAGTTCGCCGAAGGGAGGGTGCCCACGACGGCCGTGCGGCGGCATGGCGGCAGCCAGCGCGTGCGTACGTGCGCACCTACATGCATGCGGCTGTGTGCGCTGCTGCTGGTGGCGCGGCTGTGCTGCCTAGCCCGGCCGGCGGCGACGGCGGGAAAGGCCAGCCTGGCCACGGCGACGTGGGGGGCGGCCACGTGGCGGCGGAGATGGTCACGGTGGTGATGGTGGTCGGTTGGTAAGGTGATTGGTTGATGGTGGTTCGGTTTTGAAGAAGGAGGAGGAGGAGAAGGAGATCGGCTGTGGGTGGCCGACGGTGGCCGACGGCCAGGCCACGGCAAGTGGAGGGGGTCGGGCCATGTGGGAGTGGTGGTGGTCGGGACATGGTGTGGTTTGTAGCTGATGTTGTTGTTTTTGTTGTGTGGGAAAAATAGTTAGGAAGAGAGAGAGAGAGAGATAATAAATGAGAGAGAGAGTGGAGAAAAAGTTGTCCCATGAATTTTAGGGCCGGCACACTTTGCTGTGAGTGAAAGTGAGGGAATAGAGGGTTAGGATTAATTGAGAAAATCAAATGGTTAGGATCAAATAGCTAGAAATGGGGTCATTCCAATAGATTTAATATCAATAGAAATTCCAATAATTATTAGAAAAATAGGTAGAAGAGTACTTGATATTTTTGGGCAAGAAAATATGAGGGTGTTATGATGGAGAGTAACATGGAGCTTGGACTGGGTTCGGTCATACCGGGTTGGATAAAAATCGGACATTGTGCAAAAATTGAATAAAAATAGGCGTTGATGATCATGAGTAAATAAGTAGCACATAGGGATTTCGATAAATGGGACACAAGTGTCGGACGGGTAGTAGGCTCAATGTGGGCCATGTCCATAATTGGGGCTGACAGGTTTTGGTCGACAGGGGACCCACAAATCAAGTTAGAAAATAAATGTGACCCCGTGGGGTGAAATAAAATTGGGTCACGTGTCAGAAAAGTTGTGCGAAGCAAATGGAGCACAAAATGGCGGGTCTGAGTAGGACACGAAGGTCAAAGGTGAAGAGCGTCTCGAGTAGATCATGCATGATGAGTTGGTTTCAAGAAACTGACTGGTCTTGCGCTCCCAAATTAAAAGTCACGGTAACGTGCTAATAATGATCAAGGAAAAGAGTGGGAAAATTAATTAATAATCAAATGGTCTAAATCGACCCGAAGTTCAGCGAAGCAAAAAGAGCACAAGGGAACAAGTTTGAGTGGGACACTATATACCATCATGAAGGTAATCATGTCCACCCCAAAACTCGTGAAGAAGGTTTCCAGAGTTGAACATCCCTGACACTCCAAATATCAAAGGCACGGAAAAGTACACTTAGGAAAAATAATAGAATAAATTATTTATCAAAACCAATCAATCAGGAAATAAAATAAAATAAAAAAAATTAACCCGAAATTCAGGGTGCTCACATCCTACCCACCTTATAAAAATTTCGTCTTCGAAATTAAAATGTTCGTAATCCTTCTAGGTCAAACCCCCCACAATCAAGTCCCAAATTAAAACAAATCATGTGATCAAAAGGACGACATACAGGGTCATGACATACGGTGACAGTGAAGTCTCATCTAGGTATACTAGTCATGCTAATCAAAACGGTTATAGGGTATCAAAACACACAAGCAATCCAGGGTGCTAAACGAGAAAAGATGCAGAAATAACAAATCATCAAAACTGTAAGACAGTCTACCATCCTATGTGAAAACTGGTACTCATCAAAAAAATAAAAAAATGTAACCACCAATCATCTAAAAGGGGTACTATCCCAAGAAAATCAAAATGACAAGTTTAATTAACGAAAGTCGATTACATTGAAATCCAATCACAATATATAATATAGAGAGCATTAGAGAGGAAAAAGCTAACATTATGTGTATGGGGACATGTTCATATGGTTAGATAGTAGGCATGTGTGTACGTGAATACATATGAAATTGTATATGAGAAATTGGGTTCCAAAACAACAGCTATCAAGTTACACTAATCATGGCATTTTGGTTAAACAATCTACAATACGCAACTTATTTACTCATAACACGCATGGCTAACCATATACATATATATATATATATATATAAAGAGGTAGAGATTTAGTTATGTATCTTTATATATTATAACATGTATGCCTAAGCTCTATATATATATATATATATCCATATAGATATATGAACATAACATAGAGAGGAAGAGTTAGGTTTACATGGCAGCGTGTACTAAGTTAGGGTGTGTGTGTCCTTGTACAGGGTTTTAGCTTAGTATTGAAAGGTTAAACCCAGTTTTAGTTCAGAATTTACATGCAAAGTCTGAAAATAAGCTAACATTTAAAGCAGTGAAATATTAACATAATGCAGTCTCAGATTTTAGGGTTTTGAAACATCACAACTAACTCAATGCTTCCAATATCCTAACATGATAGAGAAGAAACCCTAACTTACTATCCATACATTTATCTACGCATACAGTTCAATATTACATGTTAAATCTGAAATTGAACTAAGCATTGGAAATCAAATGTGAAAATGTTAACATGTATTCAGTTTTCAGGATTTTGGAGAATTGCACATCAAAACCAACTCAATGTTTATCACAACCTATTATGTAAGAATATGAAACCTAACATTATATCCCTACAACAACAATGTACACAGCTCTAAATATTACATTTAAAACAACAATTTGAACTAACATTTAAAATTCCGTATTAAGGGTTAATACGCACACAGTCTTAGATTTGACAAATTCAAACACAAAACTCAACCAAACACTTTTTTTTGAATTGAAACCCTATGTATAACATACATGTGCAGTGATGTAAACGAAACTATTATCATGAAATTTATATTTGAATTACGAATTTAAACTGGAAAAGCAGAAAACCAGAAATAGTGGGATTTTGATAATTAAACATTAACGACATATTAATATGTATTCAGACATGTGGAAATCAAGTGTAGCATGCATAAGTGTCCACTATATATATTCATATATATATTCTCACGTCCCAGTATAAAAATTTAATTCTACGTTAAGTCCAACAATTAGATTCCTACCAAGGTTACAAAGAAGGTGATTGACGTAATCAAGATAGTTTTATTATTATCTAATACAAGAATAATAGCAAGGAAGAAATAACGATAAAATTTGTTTTGCTTATCTGTTTAATGAAGAACCATTTTTGAAACCCAGAGCTAATTTATCAAATCCAAGATAAAGTCTAGCAAAATTATCGATTCATTGTATTAAGAAGAAACTCATAGCAAAAAGTTACACAAAGGTTTATAAAAACAGGCAAACCTACTCCTAAGTTAAATAATGAGAAGCAAAATAAAACAAAACAAATAATAATTCTTTTCTTTTTGAAGGACTGCAACAAAAGTAGAGAAAACATGTTTGAAAACATTTAAGGTACAATCTGATAATCATATGCGTCTATCCAAAATCATGGTACTCTAAATCCTCGTCATACTAGTAAGCAAGGCTACGATAATCACAGAGTCCTTGACTAATGCACATACCTCTAGAATCATGGTATTTAACATTTTTGCGGTGCCGCTAGCTTGGCTGCGAAAACCTTAAATTCCCACACCCAAGAAATATATCCAAAGTCAGACTATATGTCCTCACCATGCTGGCAAATGTGACTATAGAAGACTAGATTCCAAAACTCAGACGACCTAGCCCACATAATTTCATCTTGTCAAAAATTAAATTAAATCAACAATGAATACCCAAAAAAAAACAAATCAATTTATCAACAAATATCAAAATTCAAAAATGAATAAAATCCATCAAAATACAAACTCGAATGCAACATCTATCATCAAGATTCAAAATTCAACAATCTTTATCAAAATCAATAAATACAAACTCAAATTCAATAATAATACATCAGAATCAAATTCAACAACAGAAAGTAAAGATAAATCAAATTAGGGAAAAAGAGTTTTCAAATCGAAGTTAAACAAGATTCTCAAGGGTCGTCCCAGGAATCTCTCAAGGGTTCCTAACTGTGATTGAGTATCTTCAAAAATATATCCTAATCCTACTGCAGGTTGTAGTGGTACTCTAGTTCGAATACCACTACACAAACTTGACCTGCATGGGCTACCACTAAAAACGTGTCACGACCCGCACCCACTGTTTGGATACGAGAACGTAACAACGTCCAGCCTACGCTGCAGTATCGGCGGTAGAACGCTGTCCTAGGTCACATTATCTAACAATATAATGCTAAGCAGTTTATACTCCCCGAATGGGGGTGACATAGCAGATCAGGCTGGGTAAACAGGTTGCTCAACCTCAAACTCAGTCTCACGGTCATGGCACACACACTAAACACATACACAATAGAACACGTCATCATAATAACATGCATCCACATGCTACACGTAAACATGTTTTTATGTACACTTACTCTCATGCAGCACGTAAAACACACATACGTAGTTATCATCATCCTACTACTTCACGTAGTTATCATCATCCTACACCCATATACAGACATCACTATCATCTTGCACCCAATACAAATATGCATGCTACATGTACTTACTATGGTTTACATGGACATGTATCTCCACAGTGTAGAATTAGAAAATTAGTTAATATTAATCTATATGTATGGGTATCGAAGACTAACTTTTCAGGACCCACAAGAATCTGGGTACCAAAGGTCACATCTACTCGTGGTGTAGGTGGACCTTCCTTCTCAAACTAGAAGCAAATAGATTCTCGATAGTGGGTGCTCGTGACATATGATTGGAGATGGTAATCTATTCGTAATACTATCGATGAAAAGGGAAGGATATGTTTCCTTCGACAATAATCTGAAAGGCTATATCATAGGTAACAGTACAATTGGTTATCCTCCTTCTCCCGTTAATAAGGATGTCTATTTAGTGACCGAGTTAAAGCATAACATGCTCAGCATTAGTCATCTTGCTGATCATGGATATGATATTAACTTTGGTAAAACTAAATGCTATATCTATGATAGATCATCTGGAGATATCGCTTTCGAAGGGATAAGAGAAGATAACATATATATTTTCTATCTATCTAAAGATACTAACAGTACAGGTAGATGCCTTTACGCCCACAAAGATCAAAGACTATTATGGCATCTGCGTCTTGGTCATGCTAACATAGATACCATATCGAGACTATCTATCAAGAAGCTAGTAAGAAGATTGCCTGAAATCATATTCAAAAAGGACACGGTATGTACCGAATGTGAAAAGAATAAGGCTACCAAATCTTCTTTTAAATCCATCAACACTGTAAGTACCACTCGACCTTTGCAATTACTCTATATGGATTTATTTGGTCCTAGTAGAGTAGCCAGTCTTGGCGGAAAACTCTATACTTTTGTTATTGTTGATGACTTTTCAAGATTTACTTGGGTCTTCTTTCTTGCAAACAAAAGTGATACTATTTCATAAAATATTTTCCAAAATGGTCCAAAACGAAAAGGGCTACATGATTACTCGTATCCGAAGTGATCATGTTGGCGTATTCAAAAATTCTGATTTTGAAAAGTTTTGTGAGTCAAATGGTTTTAATCATGAATTTTCTTGTCCTAGAACTCCTCAACAAAATGGTATTGTAGAGCAGAAGAATAGAACTCTAGGCGATATGGCCAGAGTCATGCTGAATCTTTTTTTACTTCCGAAATACTTTTGGGCAGAAGCTGTGCCACGACCCGCACCCACTGTTTGGATACGAGAACGTAACAACGCCCAGTCTACGCCGCAGTGTCGGCGGTAGAACGCTGTCCTAGGTCACATCATCTAACAATATAATGCTAAGCAGTTTATACTCCCCGAATGGGGGTGACATAGCAGATACAGTCTCAATCACATCTAAGGTAGAGCATGATAAAGATAGATAAAACATGAAATCCAAAAGAGATACGAAGATAGAAGTCTAAGTGTCTAAGATACATAAACCCAGAAATACATCTCAAAACTCAAATACAGTAATCCACAAAGTAAATACAACTCCAGACAAAATGAAATAACTATCTAAACAACCTCTACTGTGTCTCCTCTAGGCTAGCAGGCAATCCCAGGCCATCTGTAAAATTTATCAACAGGTCCAGTCAGGACAAGAGCGAGCACAATACATCTCAACAGTTCATAGCAGGTTAGAAAATGTAATCATGCAGTAAAGTAAGATACAAGTACTGAAAGAAGTGCAGTATGTAAACAGAGAGAGAAAACTGTAATAGAAATATCAACTATAAATAGAGAACTAACATGTGGCTAGTGAGTCAGAGTACAACATGGACATGTAAATGGTATGGGATGATTCTGATAAGATACTACGGAATGATTCTGATAAGATACTACTGGTGTATTATTCACATGTCCAATTCTACTCCCCCGTACCCTCAATCAATACACAAGGATCCAACCAGGTTATGTTATGATTCCATGTACAGCCCCCGAAGGGTGGTAAGCCCCCGAAGGGTGATAAGCCCCCGAAGGGTGGTACATAGTAGACCCATAAATGGGATAAGGATTCCAGGAAGACTCTGTGATCATAAGATTATATGTCACAAGTGATCGAAGAACCAATGAAGCATAGTGATACGCCATGTAAGTGAAACGCACAGAACATGTAGTACCCGATGCTCCCTAAGGATAATATCTCAAGAAGGGATCCATATAGTACCAATCCGTGTGACCAACGTGACAGTACAAGTAAAGTAATCTAATGCAGGAAATAATTCTAAGCAGGATATGAAATGATCAGAGAATGTACTCGCCTGATAACCTGAACAGCTGATAAGTATAGGGGGGTCCAACTGAAGCCACAGAGTCCTATTTAAAGCAACACAGGTTACAAGGTGTTCAAGTTGTAATAAATGAATCTCTATAATCAATCTACGTTATCCTAGGTTCTTTTAAGTCAAAACAACTCTAGGTCGACTCCGGTCAATAATCTAGTCAAACTAGGTCAAGTGTTGACTTACAGTTGACTTTGGGTTAACTAGTCAAACAGGGTCAATTCTAGTCTAATTATTAAAGATATAAAGTGTACTTCGTTATTCGTACATCGAAACTTACGACATGCAAATCGAGATAAGAAGATTATCGGTAAAGTTGATAATCTTATTATAGTGATCCACGTGTCCAACTTGTCAATTTCAGCGATGTGAGATCACTGGAATTGACTGATCTCAGTTTCGTTGTACTAATCCCGAAATACGAACATTATAAGAATTAATTATTATTTAATTATAAAAAGGTTAAACTCAGAAAAATTATCAACAAACATTGTCGGACGATAAAATAAACATCGCCAATGTGTCCAGAATGGTCAAATTAGCTAGGATAGCCTCCCCATCGGTCCAATTTGGATACAAGGGCAAAAAGGTAATTTCGGGTCAAAACGGTGTCCGTGTTGGAGCCGTTTTGCACCGAAAAACGTGCAAGAAAATAAGTCTATAAAATATAACAAATTATATGTCCATGAAACCAGAATGACAATACGAACCCAACGATATCTCCAGAATTGGATTCCGTTGACCCGATCTCAATTTGGTTCGTTGACCAGAACTTGGAATTCCGGTTTGCACGAAAATGCGTGCCGGAGCCAAAGTTCTCAAAACTCAGCAAACTACCAGTCAACGAGTCCAGAATGATGATACGAACTCAACGGTATCTCCGAAATTGGATTCCGATGAGCCGATCTCAAAATGACCTGTTGACCCGGATATTGGTATCCGACTTGCACCGAAATCGTGTCCGATCCAATGTCCACCAAAACCTAGCAAATTATATGTCAACGAGTCCAGAATGACGATACGAACTCAACGGTATATCCGAAATTGGATTCCGATGAGCCGGCGTCAAAAAGTCCCGTTGACCCAGAATGTTGGACCCACTTTGCACCGAAAAACGTGCTAGGGCCCACGTTCTCCAAATCTAACAAATTTTATATGAAAACATGCCAGAACGACGCCACAAGTCTACTGGTGGTGTCAGAAATGAAATCTGGAGTCCCGTGTTCAAAAATGGAATTTTACAAGTTGGAAATTATGAATTCGGACGGCCAAATTTGGCGTCGAATTCAACCAATCAAATAAGCTCACAATGAAACGAAACTGGAGGGGTAGTAAGAGGGTTATACCAGCTTCGCACAGGAACTGGTAGCATGCCAAATGGAGCTACGGTGGAGGAGATACAAGCTGACGAAGTTGGCCCCGCGAAACTGTCCAAATTTAATACAATTTAAACGGTCAACTTGGTGGCCGGTTTTGATGTATCAAACGATAAAATTAACGGACGAAAATTGACAGGGATGAAGGTGGATATATCGAGATTGTGACAGAGTGAAGAAATCGCCGATCCAATGGTCGAATTCTCGAAAAAACGTGCACGAAGTTGCTGCGACGGAATGCGATTTCAGTCTCGTTCCCGAGCTCGTCACGATGGGACGTCGTGCAAAATGCACGAATCGCCTCGACGACGCATCCCGGAGGACGGTGGCCGTCAGGGGGCTGTTGGCCTAAGTTTGCCGGAGGGGGGGTGTGCCCACGGGGGCCGGCGACCCGCACGCGCGCGCACATGCGCGCCTACATGCATGCGGCTGTGTGCGCTGCAGCTGGTGGCGCGGCTGTACTGCCTTGCTCGGCCGGCGGCGGCGGCGGGGACGGCCAGCCTGGCCACGGCGACGTGGGGGGGCGGCCACGTGGCGGCAGAGATGGTCACGGTGGTGATGGTGGTCGGGTGGTAAGGTGATTGGTTGATAGTGGTTCAGTTTTGAAGGAGGAGGAAGAGAAGAAGGAGATCGGCTGTGGGTGGCCGATGGTGGCCGACGGCCAGGCCACGTCCAATGGAGGGGGTCGGGCCATGTGGGAGTGGTGGTGGTCGGGACATGGTGTGGTTTGTAGCTGCTGTTGTTATTTTTGTTGTGTGGGAAAAATAGTTAGGAAGAGAGAGAGAGAGATAATAAATGAGAGAAAGAGTGGAGAAAAAGTTGTCCCATGAATTTTAGGGCCGGCACACTTTGCTGTGAGTGAAAGTGAGGGAATAGAGGGTTAGGATTAATTGAGAAAATTAAATGGTTAGGATCAATAGCTAAAAATGGGGTCATTCCAATAGATTTAATATCAATAGAAATTCCAATGATTATTAGAAAAATAGGTAGAAGAGTACTTGATATTTTTGGGCAAGAAAATATGAGGGTGTTATGATGGAGAGTAACATGGAGCTTGGACTGGGTTCGGTCAAACCGGGTTGGATGAAAATCGGACATTGTGCAAAAATTGAATAAAAATAGGTGTTGATGATCATGAGTAAATAAGTAGCACATGGGGATTCCAATAAATGGGACACAAGTGTCAGACGGGTAGTAGGCTCAATGTGGGCTATGTCCATAATTGGGGCTGACAGGTTTTGGTCGACAGGGGACCCACAAATCAAGTTGGAAAATAAATGTGACACCGTGTGTCACGACCCGCACCCTAGAGTAAGGGCACGAGAAGTGGGTACGTCCAGCCTACGCCGCAGTGTCGGCGGTAGAACGCTGTCCTAGGTTAATCATCTAACAATATAAAGTACCTGTACAGTTTATACTCTCCGAATGGAGGTGACGAACAGAAAATAATCTCAATCACATCTAGGTAGAAGAATGAAAGATAGATAGATAGACAGTAACTCAAAGAGAACAGTAGAATAGATGAAATAAGTCCAAGTGTCTAGGATAACATAACATCAGAATGTCAACTCATAATACAATAAGTCTAAGAGTCTATACATCTCCACATCTCAAAATACAACTCAGAATGTGAGACAAAATGATAATATAGAAAGACTGCCTAGACTAAACTGGTCTAGACTACTGGAACAACATCCTCAGCTGCAGGTGGATCCTGCTGAGGGTCCACAACATAAGTATCATGTAGTCCTGCTCCATAATAGGTAGACACCAGGGCCTCATCCTCATCCTCTGTAATATTTTCAACAGGTCCAGTCAGGACAGGAACGAGCACAATACATCTCACGCAGTGCATAATATGATAGAAAATATAAAGCATATAATAGAGTAAAATACAAGAAACGCTGAAAGAAGATACATGTAGCAAAAGAGATAACTGTAATGAAATATCTACTATAATAGAGAACTAGCAGTGTCTAGTGAGTCAGAGTAAAATATAGACATGTGAAATAGCATAGGAGATTCATGACTACAGCTAGGAGTGATTCATGACTACAGCTACTGGGGTAATATCCACATGACTATTTCCACTCCCCCATCCCCAATCAGTACACAAGGATCCGTTCAAGTTATGTTAAGATTCATGATAAGCCCATAAATGGGAGATTCATGAGAGGCTCTGTGAGCATGAGAGTACATGAGTCACAAGCGATTCGTGAATCTATGAAAGCATAGAGATACATGATGATTCGTGAAAAGCACAAACATGCTGTATCTGATGCTCCCGAGAGGGATAACATCTCATGAAAAGATCCATATAGTACCAATCCGTGATAACAATCATGTCAGCATCAAGTAAAGTAATCTAGAGCAAGAATATAAATCCTGGCAAATATGAAACGGTCAGAGAATGTACTCGCCTGATAACTGAATGTCTGAAGAAGATATACTGTCTGAGGAGAGGTGTATGGCTCCTAATCAGAGCAATACAAGTCACAATATATCCACAATGGTAAAAATAAAGTATACAATGCATACTACATGATTCTAGGTCAATCTGGTCAAAAGTCAACTCTTGGTCAACAATAATAGTCAAACTAGGTCACATGAAGTCAAACTAAGTCAATAAGGTCAAACAAGATCAAACAAGTCAAATACTAGTCAACATGATCAATCTGGATCAAGTCTAGGTCAAACTTAGACCAACTAAGGTATTGGTCAAACAAAGACCAGTCAGCAAGGTAATTAGGTCAAACAAAGACCAGTCAATAAGGTAATTAAGTCAAACATGGTCAGACTAGTCAAACTAGTCAAAGTTAGGCCAACCTTAGTCAACTAGTTAGGGTTTTAGTCAAACTAGTTAAACTAGTCATTGTAGGTCAATCCTAGTCAATTCTAGGTCAATTAGGTCAAGGTTTGACCTAAGGTTGACTTTGGTCAACCTTTAGTCAACAAAGGTTAACAAGTAGGGTTTTGGGCCTTTAGGGTTAGTTGGGTTAGCCCCAAAGCCATAGGCTAGTAGCCTAGGCCATAGGCTATTCCTATATCTAGAAGTCATACATATATATATATATATATATATATATATATATATATATATATATATATATATATATATATATATATATATATATATATATATATATATATATATATATATATATATATATATATATATATATTTATATTTTATATATATATATATATATATATATATATATATATATATATATATATATATATATGTATGTATATAGATATATACAAGTGTCTACTACCTATGTATATATTAATATAGGCCTAACTATAAACAATACCCAAAACCCACATATTTATATATAATGATAACTAACCTACATACATATATATATATACATTTCATATATATATATATAGACCCATATACCCTCTACTATATATATACCCATATATAACCAAATCTATAGAATACTATATATACACCAATATATATATAACATATATATATATATATATATATATATATATATATATACATATATATTTACATATAACATATATAAATATATTGAGAGAGAGAGACTTAGAGTAAGAAAAAGAATGAGAGAGGGACAGTGAGAGAGAGAGGGTCATACAGGACAGAGAAAGGGGGAGGGGGTTCCTGATTTCTGAAACCAGGAATGCCCCAAACACACACACACACAGTCCATATATACACATATGTGTATATACCCCACAACTACACAAATACCCAACCAAGTAACCTCAAAAATCACCCATACTCATACATACATATATACTACCCATACACATACTAAAAATATACTAATACATATATAAATCATATCAAAAATCGATTTGAAATTCACCTTTAAAATCTGGAAATAAATCCCAAAACTGGAAACTGAGACACTGTGCACCCGACAGTTGGTAATCCCAATTTCATCCACAAAATCGAGCTATGGCTCAACACTAATGGTTGGTAACTGACACCCCGTAGATACCCTAGTATCCTAGGTGCCTGACACGACACCACGACACGGATTCACGTGTCCAAACATTCAAAAACACTACACGGGTAAACACTGATACACGAACACAGTGCACAGCGTCGTGCACGTGTTCATGTGTCTCGTGGACACACCACGAGACACGACACGACTCGTGGTCACACACACGTGTAGCCCACACATAGGGCTACACGATGGTGTCATCACGAGGCACCCAAGTGTCGTGTCCGTGCGACACGACACGCTCGAAGTTGCCCTCGTGCGCGTGTGCACTGACAGCCCGTGTCCAGTGCGAGTGAGTTTTCTCACTCGATACGACACGAGGCGACACCAAATTTTGGGGGCATGTTCGCAGACATTGCCCCCTCGTGTCCACCAATTTTGGTGTGTCGAAGTGCCCTGTACAGTGCGCATGAAGGGTGCGGTAGCAGGACACTGTACGCGAGTCTCGTGCAGTGAGTTCGTGTCCGTTTTGGACACGGACACGACTCGGAAATGTGCTCAGTAGGTTAGGATTGTGACCTAGAAGTCTAGGGCTACCAGAAAATATAATTTGTTTTACATTTTAATAAAAACAGATCCTTTGTGGCATTTCATCAAACAAGGTTTCCTAGTCTAGGATACGTGTCCGATACGGACACCAAATCAACTCTAAATCCTACCAAACTTGACCCACAGTTCCCTTATACCTAGATGTATGCAAATATGAAGAGAAAACACAAAATTAACAGGGTTCATGGGCATTTACCTATTTGTGCAAATCTAATGGAAAAATAAGAAGAGGGGGGTGTGTGTCCTTCAACTTGATGATACCAAAAGCTTGTAAAATCTGGTTTGCTAGCCTCCCTTAGCACCCTAGATGTTGTAGGGTCCCTATGCAAAAGACTAGAGTGAATTTGGTTCAAATTTGAGGAAGTTAGGAAGGTTTGAAGAAAAGGGAATTTTTGTAGGCTTAAATTCATGTAAAATGAATCATGAATGATACAATGGGTTATATAGGAAGGTGTAGGGCTAGGGGGGGTGCCCTATGGCCGGCCAAGACAAGGGGGGGTGTCCTTGGGTTGCTTCCAAGCTAAGGAAGGTTGACTTCCATGTAAAGGGGTTGATATTTTGAATATTTTATGGAAATATCCAATAAAGCAATATCAAGATATTTATCCACCTTTACCCAATGTAAATATCTATCCCCTTATAATTCTAGGTTAGTGGCTAACCTATGGGTTAGGGTAGACTAGGTTAGGGACTAATCATGATACTTAACAATAATTAAACAATAATAAAAACACATAAATCTAAATAATTCCAAATAATTCCTAAAAATTCCTAAAAATTTACCAAAATACCCTTTTGGCCAAAAACTACTAATTTGGTGTTCTAAGCCTATGGCTAAGCTCTCATGGTCATGGCAACTTCTAGGTTAGAGAAAACTAGGGTTTACACTAAGTTATACTAACAAAATCACAAAGTCATAAGTCATGACTTAGCATGACTTTAGAAATGGTTTAACTTAACTAAAATCACCAGAAAATCATACCATGACTAAAATACCACTAATAAATAATAAAAATAATAAATTTTCAAAAATACCCCAATTTCAGAAAACAGGGTGTTACAAGTCTACCCACCTTAAAATAATTTCGTCCTCGAAATTTAGATGGTCGTACTCCTCCTAGGGCAAACCTCCAACAATCAGGGACGAAGCCACTACCTAGGCAACATACAAGGTCAAATAAGCAAAATATGGGTAGTAGACCTATACTGGGTCATGTCCAAAAATTGGCTGGCAGTTTTAGGTCATAAGGTGTCCTTAAATCAAATCGGAGCCAAAAGTAACTCCATGGGGTAAATCAGGATGGAGCCTCGGGTCAGAAAAATTGTACTAAGCAATGAAACATACAATGGTATGCCTGAGTGGGACACTAAGGTCATAGGTGTAGTATGTCATGTCTAGGTTACGTATGTGAAATTAGTTTTGAGAAAACAACTAGTCTTGTGTTCCAAATTTAAAAGTCACGGTAACGTGTCTACGGTGATCACAATTTAGAGTGGGAAGGGTCTATGGCCTAAATTGAACCAAAATCATGATGAATAGTGGTACCAGGGGGACAGGTTAAATGGAACAGTCTGTGGTCTCATCTAGGTGCACTAGTCATTCTAGATCAATACTGTCCTATGGTATCAAAACGTTCAAGCAATCTAAGGTGTCCAAATTTGGGAAGGTAAGGAAACAACAATCATCAAGACTATAGGGTCGTCTACCCTCCTATATGAAAATGGGTCATTAACAAGTAAGAAATCATTAAAGTTACCATTCCATAAAAAGAAAATTGAAAATTTAGGTACAAATAATCACAATAGATTTTAGTCTTGACACGATCTAAGTTGATCAATTTTAGGATAAATCGAGATTGGGCAAGATGGGAAATTAATGAAATCAAGTATGAGCACGAGCATCCAATGATGAAGATCCAGGTCATGATTAAATTTAATCCAACTGGGTATGAATACGAGGTTCATAGGTGTAAAATAATTCCAAGGAGAATTGTCAAGGCTGTTGTGGATAAGATTCTAGGGTAAGTTTAACTGTGTCTCTATCCACGTAGATTAATATATGAAAAAGCGAACTAAAACGCAATAGGTTGATCAGACCATCATGCGCCGGTTCTGATTAGATAATATATTAGTGGGTGTACACCCAATAAAATATATCATGATCAAGCTCGAAAGGATAAGCTTGTAAAACTTAAGGATAAATTTATAGCATAAGATATAAGTAAGGGTGGAAATGATGAAAGAAGATACATAGTCCAAGATTCTTAACCAATCGGGTCAAGCATTCAAGGTAAGGTACAAGGTTAAGTATTTGAGGGTTCAAGCAGAACACCATCACATGCCAGGTCGAAAGAATTGAGCCAAGGTGGATCTCTAACTGAAATAAGAATTAATTTAGTATCATGGTAGAGGTTATAGTTTAGCCATTTGACCAGAAAATCATGTCAAGGAAATAGAGTACAAGGAGACGGATTTTAAATGGGACATGGAATACCTACATGAAGGTAGGCTAGTCTAGGTCTTACATGTGAAATTTGTTGGGAGATAACAGCTAGTATTATACTCTGAATATCTAAGTCACGGTAAAGGACGTCCAATGATCTAGAATATGAAGTAGGAGTTCAAGATGTCATAATTGATGCAAAAATTGAAGAAGATCAAATTAACCAATGAAATAAAATTAATCAGGAATCCAGTAAATAATTTAGGAACACAGTCCTAAGGATAGATAGGCTACTAGATGAATATATTTAGGGTTCGATCAATCAAAGGTCAAGGTTAGAAGGTCTCAATAAAGTCTTGATTTGAGGAAATGTCGAGTAAGTCAGGTTGGGGATACAGTCACATAGATTGGTAGAAAGAGTTTAAGCAAGATGCAAAATAGAGAGGACAGTTCATTTTAATGAAAGGCAATTAGCAAGAGGATTAGATGGCAAGAACAAATAAGAGTTTTCTCATAATTGTGATTGAGTACCCCAAAAATAAAAGATATTAATCTAACACTAAGAAATTAAAATCAACAACTACAAAAATTTGAAAATCATCAACTAATACCAGGATTCAAAGTTCTACAGTGAATCCTCCAAAATCAAATTCAATCAAGGGAAAAGGAATTTAAATCATAATTTCAAATGAGATTCTCAAGGGTCATCCCAGGAATCTCTCAAAGTATCCTAGCAGTGATTGAGTATCCACTCTCTCTAAGCCTATTCCTCAAATCCTATCGCAGGCTGTAGTGATACTCTAGTTCGAATACCACTACATAAACTCGACCTGCATGGACCACCACTAAAAATGTGTCACGACCCGCACCCTAGAGTAAGGGCACGAGAAGTGGGTACGTCCAGCCTACGCCGCAGTGTCGGCGGTAGAACGCTATCCTAGGTTAATTATCTAACAATATAAAGTACCTGTACAGTTTATACTCTCCGAATGGAGGTGACAAACAGAAAATAATCTCAATCACATCTAGGTAGAAGAATGAAAGATAGATAGATAGACAGTAACTCAAAGAGAACAGTAGAATAGATAAAATAAGTCCAAGTGTCTAGGATAACATAACATCAGAATGTCAACTCATAATACAATAAGTCTAAGAGTCTATACATCTCCACATCTCAAAATACAACTCAGAATGTGAGACGAAATGATAATATAGAAAGACTGCCTAGACTAAACTGGTCTAGACTACTGGAACAACATCCTCAGCTGCAGGTGGATCCTGCTGAGGGTCCACAACATAAGTATCATCTAGTCCTGCTCCATAATAGGTAGACACCAGGGCCTCATCCTCATCCTCTGTAATATTTTCAACAGGTCCAGTCAGGACAGGAACGAGCACAATACATCTCACGCAGTGCATAATATGATAGGAAATATAAAGCATACAATAGAGTAAAATACAGGAAACGCTGAAAGAAGATACATGTAACAAAAGAGATAACTGTAATAAAATATCTACTATAATAGAGAACTAGCAGTGTCTAGTGAGTCAGAGTAAAATATAGACATGTGAAATAGCATAGGAGATTCATGACTACAGCTAGGAGTGATTCATGACTACAGCTACTGGGGTAATATCCATATGACTATTTCCACTCCTCCATCCCCAATCAATACACAAGGATCCGTTCAAGTTATGTTAAGATTCATGATAAGCCCATAAATGGAAGATTTATGAGAGGCTCTGTGAGCATGAGAGTACATGAGTCACAAGCGATTCGTGAATCTATGAAAGCATAGAGATACATGATGATTCGTGAAAAGCACAAACATGCTGTATCTGATGCTCCCGAGAGGGATAACATCTCATGAAAAGATCCATATAGTATCAATCCGTGATAACAATCGTGTTAGCATCAAGTAAAGTAATCTAGAGCAAGAATATAAATCCTGGCAAATATGAAACGGTCAGAGAATGTACTCGCCTGATAACTGAATGTCTGAAGAAGATATACTGTCTGAGGAGAGGTGTATGGCTCCTAATCAGAGCAATACAAGTCACAATGTATCCACAATGGTAAAAATAAAGTATACAATGCATACTACATGATTCTAGGTCAATCTGGTCAAAAGTCAACTCTTGGTCAACTCTAATAGTCAAACTAGGTCACAGGAAGTCAAACTAAGTCAATAAGGTCAAACAAGGTCAAACAAGTCAAATACTAGTCAACATGATCAATCTGGATCAAGTCTAGGTCAAACTTAGACCAACTAAGGTATTGGTCAAACAAAGACCAGTCAGCAAGGTAATTAGGTCAAACAAAGACCAGTCAATAAGGTAATTAAGTCAAACATGGTCAGACTAGTCAAACTAGTCAAAGTTAGGCCAACCTTAGTCAACTAGTTAGGGTTTTAGTCAAACTAGTTAAACTAGTCATTGTAGGTCAATCCTAGTCAATTCTAGGTCAATTAGGTCAAGGTTTGACCTAAGGTTGACTTTGGTCAACCTTTAGTCAACAAAGGTTAACAAGTAGGGTTTTGGGCCTTTAGGGTTAGTTGGGTTAGCCCCAAAGCCATAGGCTAGTAGCCTAGGCCATAGGCTATTCCTATATCTAGAAGTCATACATATATATATATATATATATATATATATATATATATTATATATATATATATATATATATATATATATATATATATATATATATATATATATATATATATATGTATATAGATATATACAAGTGTCTACTACCTATGTATATATTAATATAGGCCTAACTATAAACAATACCCAAAACCCACATATTTATATATAATGATAACTAACCTACATACACATATATATATACATTTCATATATATATATATACCCATACACCCTCTACTATATATATACCCATATATAACCAAATCTATAGAATACTATATATACACCAATATATATATAACATATATATATATATATATATATATATATACATATATATTTACATATAACATATATATATAGAGAGAGAGAGAGACTTAGAGTAAGAGAAAGAATGAGAGAGGGACAGTGAGAGAGAGAGGGTCATACAGGACAGAGAAAGGGGGAGGGGGTTCCTCATTTTTGAAACCAGGAATGCCCCAAACACACACACACACACAGTCCATATATACACATATGTGTATATACCCCACAACTACACAAATACCCAACCAAATAACCTCAAAAATCACCCACACTCATACATACATATATACTACCCATACACATACTAAAAATATACTAATACATATATAAATCACATCAAAAATCGATTTGAAATTCACCTTTAAAATCTGGAAATAAATCCCAAAACTGGAAACTGAGACACTGTGCACCCGACAGTTGGTAATCCCAATTTCACCCACAAAATCGAGCTATGGCTCAACACTAATGGTTGGTAACTGACACCCCGTAGATACCCTAGTATCATAGGTGCCTGACACGACACCACGACACGGATTCACGTGTCCAAACATTCAAAAACACTACACGGGTAAACACTGATACACGAACACAGTGCACAGCGTCGTGCACGTGTTCATGTGTCTCGTGGACACACCACGAGACACGACACGACTCGTGGTCACACACACGTGTAGCCCACACATAGGGCTACACGATGGTGTCATCACGAGGCACCCAAGTGTCGTGTCCGCGCGACACGACACGCTAGAAGTTGCCCTCGCGCGCGTGTGCACTGACAGCCCGTGTCCAGTACGAGTGAGTTTTCTCACTCGACACGACACGAGGCGACACCAAATTTTGGAGGCATGTTCGCAGACATTGCCCCCTCGTGTCCACCAATTTTGGTGTGTCGAAGTGCCCTGTGCAGTACGCACGAAGGGTGCGGTAGCAGGACACTGTGCGCGAGTCTCGTACAGTGAGTTCGTGTCCGTTATGGACACGGACACGACTCGAAAATGTGCTCAGTAGGTTAGGGTTGTGACCTAGAAGTCTAGGGCTACCAGAAAATATAATTTGTTTTATATTTTAATAAAAACAGATCCTTTGTGGCATTTCATCAAACAAGGTTTCCTAGTCTAGGATACGTGTCCGATACGGACACCAAATCAACTCTAAATCCTACCAAACTTGACCCACAGTTCCCTTATACCTAGATGCATGCAAATATGAAGAGAAAACACAAAATTAACAGGGTTCATGGGCATTTACCTATTTGTGCAAATCCAATAGAAAAATAAGGAGAGGGGGATGTGTGTCCTTCAACTTGATGATACCAAAAGCTTGTAAAATCTGGTTTGCTAGCCTCCCTTAGCACCCTAGATGTTGTAGGGTCCCTATGCAAAAGTCTAGAGTGAATTTGGTTCAAATTTGAGGAAGTTAGGAAGGTTTGAAGAAAAGGGATTTTTTGTAGGCTTAAATTCATGTAAAATGAATCATGAATGATACAATGGGTTATATAGGAAGGTGTAGGGCTAGGGGGGTGCCCTATGGTCGGCCAAGACAAGGGGGGGGTGTCCTTGGGTTGCTTCCAAGCTAAGGAAGGTTGACTTCCATGTAAAGGGGTTGATATTTTGAATGTTTTATGGAAAATATCCAATAAAGCAATATCAAGATATTTATCCACCTTTACCCAATGTAAATATCTATCCCCTTATCATTCTAGGTTAGTGGCTAACCTATGGGTTAGGGTAGACTAGGTTAGGGACTAATCATGATACTTAACAATAATTAAACAATAATAAGAACACATAAATCTAAATAATTCCAAATAATTCCTAAAAATTTACCAAAATACCCTTTTGGCCAAAAACTACTAATTTGGTGTTCTAAGCCTATGGCTAAGCTCTCATGGTCATGGCAACTTCTAGGTTAGAGAAAACTAGGGTTTACACTAAGTTATACTAACAAAATCACAAAGTTATAAGTCATGACTTAGCATGACTTTAGAAATGGTTTAACTTAACTAAAATCACCAGAAAATCATACCATGACTAAAATACCACTAATAAATAATAAAAATAATAAATTTTCAAAAATACCCCAATTTTAGAAAACAGGGTGTTACACCGTGGGGTGAAATAAAATCGGGTCACGTGTCAGGAAAGTTGTACGAAGCAAATGGAGCACAAAATGGCGTGTCTGAGTGGGACACGAAGGTCAAAGGTGAAGAGCGTCTCGAGTAGATCATGCATGATGAGTTGGTTTCAAGAAACTGAGTGGTCTTGCGCTCCCAAATTAAAAGTCACGGTAACGTGCTAATAATGATCAAGGAAAATAGTAGGAAAATTAATTAATAATCAAATGGTCTAAATCAACCCGAAGTTCAGCGAAGCAAAAAGAGCACAAGGGAACAAGTTTGAGTGGGACACTATATACCATCATGAAGGTAATCCTGTCCACCCCAAAACTCGTGAAGAAGGTTTCCAGAGTTGAACATCCCTGACACTCCAAATGTCAAAGGCACGGAAAAGTACACTTAGGAAAAATAACATAATAAATTATTTATCAAAACCAATCAATCAGGAAATAAAATAAAATGAAAAAAAATCAACCCGAAATTCAGGGTGCTCACAAGCTGTCAACACAGCATGCCATGTTTTAAATAGGGTGTTGATTCGACCTATTTCGAAGAAAACTCCCTGTGAACTTTGGTTTGGTAGGACTCCTACTATTTCCTATTTTCGAGTGTTTGGTTGTCGCTGCTTTATCCTTAATACAAAAGGCAACTTAGGCAAGTTTGATGCCAAAGTTGACGAAGGTATCTTTCTTGGATATGTTGCCAAGAGCAAAGGATATAGAGTGTTCAATAAACACTTTATGATTGTTGAAGAGCCTACTAATGTCATATTTGATGAGAGTAATATTTCAGCTGCTATCCCCGATGACGACGTTGACTCTCAATCCGAACCATCAACTTCTACTCCTATAGATACACCACCTGAAACCAATTCTCTGGAGGACTTACCAAAGAAGTTCCAATTCAAACCTTCACATCCATAAAGCTTGGTAATACGTGAGGTATCAAAAGGGGTAACTACTCGATCTTCTTTAAGAGATTCTATTGTTAGCACTGTTTTTATTTCTTAAATTGAACCCAAAAATATTTTAGAAGCTTTTAACGATGAATTTTGGATATCTGCAATACAAGAAGAACTCAACCAATTCGAAAGAAATCAGGTTTGGGAACTAGTTCCTAAACCTGCTGACCATTCAATAATTAGAAATAAATGGGTTTTTTGTAATAAAGTTAATAAGGACGGTACTGTCACTCGCAACAAGGCTCGTCTCGTAGCTCAAGGATACAACCAAGAGAAGGGTATCGACTACGATGAGACGTATGCTCCTGTTGCACGACTTGAATCTATTCAGATGCTTTGTGCATTTGCAAATTTCTAAAACTTTAAACTTTTTCAAATGGATGTGAAAAGTGCTTTTCTAAATAGCTTTATTAAAGAAGAGGTTTTTGTTAAGCAATCCCCTGGTTTTGAAAATCACAAATTTTTCGACCATGTTTTTAAACTTAAGAAAGCTCTTTACGGCCTCAAACAAGCTCCTCGAGCTTGGTATGAATGCCTTAATACTTTCTTACTTGATAAAGGTTTTTCAAAAGAAAAAATTGACACTACATTGTTCATAAAATCTCTTGATAACACTATTCTGTTAGTACAAATCTATGTAGGCGATATCATATTTGGGTCTACTAATGAGGGTCTATGCAAAGAATTTGCCTAGTGTATGCAGAACGAGTTTGAGATGAGCATGATGGGGGAGCTCAACTACTTCCTTGGACTGCAAGTCAAACAATTTTCGCAAGGCGTCTTCATCAGTCAGTCGAAGTATACAAAGGATATGCTAAAAAAGTTCGAGCTTGACAACATCAAACCTATCAGCACTCCTATGGCCACTACAAAAAAGTTGGAACCTGATGAAAGCGGCAAACCGGTTGATCAACGTAAGTATCGAGGTATGATTGGTAGTCTATTGTATTTAACTGCTAGTCATCCTGATATTATGTTTAGTGTTTGCTTATGTGTTAGATATCAAGCTAACCCTAAGGAATCACACATGACTGCTGTTAAGCGTATCTTTAGATATCTTAAAGAAACGATTACTGTAGGCTTGTGGTATCCCAAAACCACTTCCTTTGATGTAATCGGATATTCCGATGCTATTTTACGGGATACAAAGTCGACCGTAAGAGTACCAGCGGTACGTATTATTTGTTAGGAAAGGCTTTAGTCTCATGGTTTAGCAAGAAGTAGAATTCAGTCGCACTATCTACAACAGAAGCTGAGCACATCGCAGCTGGTCGTTGTTGTGCACAGATTCTGTGGATGAAGCAAACTCTTGAAGACTATAACTTACTATTCAAGCACGTACATATTTTCTGTGATAACACTAGTACAATAAATTTGACCAAGAATCCAGTATGTCACGCACGTACAAAATATATAGAAATTAGACATCATTTCTTATGTGATCATCAACAACATGGCACAATTAACTTAGAATTTATTGACACTGAACATCAGCTAGCAGACTTTTTTTTACAAAACCACTCGCCGAAGAGCGCTTCAACTTTCTTCATCGAGAATTAGGAATATTGGATGAAAATGTCATACAATAAGTTATATCTACATAAATAACTGATTATCAAAGTCGTATATGGTACATTGCTTTGGGTACAAGCCGAAAGGGCCCTTCCGACAACAAGACGTAAAAGCCTAAGTGACACGGTGAACTAGTCTTCGGACTACCGCTAGCTGGGATCCGGCCCCTACAGCTACCCTGAGGTAATTCACATGTGCTGATTGACGATTCACAGTATTTTGTCGTTTGATTAACTTCTTTTATAATGGATAAAATTCATTATCAATAATTTAAGATAAATTATTTCCTTTCAATACCCTTCTCAAAATTTTTAACTCTTTTGGAGTTCTGGCATCAGCCTACCAGAATTAGGGCCGAACTCTGCCCAACACAGAGTTTGGGCCGAACTCTATGTGCCTGCTTCCAGAACCTCCAACAGCTCCTGGTCATCCAAATCTTTGATCCAATGGCCACGATTTAACACGAGCTGCCGGCCCTACTTTCAAATACCTGAATTTTCCCCCTCTCTCTTCATTCTTATCACCTTCAACCTTTCTCCAAACCCTAACCCTAAAAATATGAAATATTAGGGTTTTCTCTTTCCAAACTCAAGGATCTAGGATTTGTGGAGGTTCTCTTCCATTTCCAACAAATTGTGTGAGGTATAACTCATTTTCTCCCATATTTTTCATATTTTTCTTCTCCATTGTCAATGGCTCCAAAATTATTTGGTAGAGAAAAGAGGATGAGTAGTGAGGGAGCATCTTCATCTAACCCCCCTCCTTCTATTCATCCTTTATTCAATCTACCACCTCCACCAAATGAACACACCTTCAATGAGCACATCCAATGAATGGTACTCAGACTTTCGCTCACGTAGTGTGTTTTCGGGCCATCCAATAAATTTTACCATATTTTTTACATATGATTCACTCTTTCACGATTTATGCCTTGATGAACTCGTCACTACTTCATCTCTCGTATATCTCAATGCCATCCAGACATTTTACTATAATATGACTCATGACGACACTAGAATTTATTCCCGTGTCGCCGGCATTGACATATCTTTTGACGATTTTGAACTTGCCGATTACCTTGAACTCCCGGAACCCAATACTTGGGAAAGACTTGTTGATGCCCGATATTTCAAATTTCCTGGTGATACCACTCTTGAGGGTTTCAAGGATGCATTATGTTCTCCTAACACATGTCCTCGTAAGCTTTGAGCCAAATATCTCAATAACTATTTTTATGAACTCCATCGGATCATCTTTTCCTCGATCTTTTCTAAAGCGGGATCCACCGATGAAGTCACTTATCTTAAGATCTCGGCTCTATATCATCTGCACTTTTGACTTTCATTCAACTTCCCTCGCACGATAATGGACAGGATGATTCATGCGAGACCGAAACCAAAATCCTTGGTTTATGCCATGTACCTTCCTATAATTTTTCGTGCCTTCAACATCCCTTTTGATGATTGTCAGTTCCTACCTGCTCTTTTCTCTCTGTCCAAGGTACGTAGGACTATTGCTGCTGCTGCATCCTCTGACTCTGATGCTCCTGAGCCTGAGCCTCTTGGTACTCTTGACTCCATCCAAGCGATGTTGCGCGATCGCCTCGACTTGGAAGACGATCGCTAGACCCAGATGGACTACCGTACCACCCTTCAGATGAGTGCCATCAGTAATACACTGCATGACATCCAGTATTCCCTGGCCAACCACCCTACTACGTCGTTTCCTATGGTACGAGACCCTTCTCGCGAAGGTTACCGTATTGACGATACATGGATTAGGCAGTATCTGGATCTGGACGCAGCATTTGTTGACCCTCGTCGCTCTGCCAGCGACCCTTCAGACTATGCTAGTCCATCCCGTGCTCGATGATGGTCGTGGTTTTATTACCTGTTGATGCTGCTAATATTTAGGCTTTAGTTTATTTTATCATGCTTTATGTATTCGTTCTTCAGAACTATGATCTGTAGTATTTCTACTTTTTGTTAAATCTATGCACTTTGGTTTCTTTTGAGTTATAATCTTGCTAGTTGTTTCTTTCACTTATTGGCTATGGTTATGGTTCTAAAGTTGTGTGATTGCATGTCTTCATTTTTTTGGGGGGAGCATTTATATCTTATTTTACAAAGTGACAAAGGGAGAGAATACTTGATATTTGTATATTTGCTTTGGGAATACTTGTGCATTGAGCTTCTATATGTATTATGTTGTGCTTGCTTGGATTAGAATTTGTCTCAGGACTTATCTAATTATGGGGGAGTCGACATGTTCTTCTATGGGGGAGCTATTCCATACAACATGTGTCCAGGTATGAATGTTGTGGCATACAAATATCGTACTTTTGTCAATTATCAAAATAGGGGAGATTGTCGACCCAAACTGGATCACAGTCAACCTAATCTTGATAATTAACAAGGCGATATCCGTTATGATCCAACTTGACACATCAAGCTCCATCAAGCTCCAAAACAGAACATCATTATATATCAGTTAAAGACAGACATCATCGACGATTGCTTCAGTAGTGCAGCTGTTATTTATACTCTAAGTCTGTACTTTTATCTTTTATTGAGTCTAGGCTGTTGTAAGTTGAGTCATACTGAGTATCTCAAAGCTTAGACTTAATACGCAAAGCTCAACCAAACAAACTCCAAGATAAACCAAGCCCGTATAGCCCATTTAAACAATATTCTATCCCCTAGGAGACAGAATTCGGGCCGAACTCTACCCCACACAGAGTTCGGGCCGAACTCTGCCCCCTAGAATCCAGGACCTTAATTTTAGTGTTTCCTGGATGCTTGTTGTTCAACGGTCAAAATATTTGAATTTTTGGGACAGAGTTCTGGCCGAACTCTGCCTCTCTGGATTAGTATATAGGGCTTATTTCCACTCATTTTCAATCATCCAATCTTCTCATCTTCTCTTATTCTATAGCCTCATATATTCTAAGCCTACTCCTCCCATCTAATTAGTCACAAAACTTTCCAAGCCCCAAAAGTGCTCAGTGCGAGTCAGCTAGAAGTTTGTGTGTAAAAGTTTTCAAAAGAAGTCACTTGGACAATTCCAAGTTTCGCCATCTGCGAATCTGTAAGAAGTTGGCGTGCTCTTCTTAGTAAAGGCACGTGGTTGTATGCTATTTCACAAATAATGGATTTCAATCCTGAGCTAGAGTTCTCATGCCTGGACTAGTCTTCCACGAGGAAAACCAGGTTAAAAACTGTTGTGTCTGCATATGCTTTTCTGATCTCTATTTATATTTTGCATTTATACTCTGATTATACTTTCTGTTGGTTGTACTTAAATAGAGTTAATTTTTAATTAGGTATTTTTGACACATACTCTATCCACCCCCCTCTAGAGTTGCCTTCACGCACTTCACGTAAGACTCGAGGTATTCTACCCTAGCTGTTTTGTTAACTGGAGTCCCATGATGAAGGCATTGTACTCTGCAATATTGTTGGAGCATGGCTCTGAAAGGGAATAGGCACGCTGGATGACCAATTTGTCGGGGGAGATTAGGACTACCCCCACTCCTGTGATGATCTGGCCTTTGGAGCCTATTCTTGAAGTACCGTCGAAGAACATCCACCAAATGGGGTTCTTTTCGATTTTTTATTCTCATACTTCATTTGGAATGTCTTCATAGAGACTGGACGATTCCAGAATTGGGTGCATGGCTAGGAAATCGGCCAGTGCTTGGCCTTTGACAGCCTTTTACGGGACAAATACCATGTCATATGGTGTCAATAGTATCGCCCAAGTAGCCAATCAGGAATTTAGCGCTCCTGGGTTTGTCATGAGGACTCAGAGTGGATTGACTCAAGAGATGACATAAATTTTGTCTCCCGAGACGTAATGGCGAGTCTTCTGGATGGCGAACACTAGAGCTAGACATTCTTTTTCGACGAAATTGTACCGGTGTTCAGCCCCGATCATTGTCCTGCTGAGGTAGTAGATGACTTGCTCGTAGCACGCATCATTGTTCTGGGCCGACAAAATGCCAAGGAAATGGTCCATTACGCAGACATAGAGTAGAGATGGTTTGCCTGTGACGGGTGCTGCCAAGATTGGGGGGCTCGTCAAATAAGCTTTAATGTCGTCGAAGGCTTTCTGACATTCTTTCGTCTAGACATAGGAGACTCCCTTCTTCATTAGCTTGGTGAAGGGTTGGCATTTCCCGAAAAGGTTCGTAATAGACCTTCGGATGTATGCAAGACGTCCCTGCAGGCCTCAAAGTTCTCTAAGGTTCTTCTAAGGGTGCATGTCAAGGATGGCTTTAGTCTTCTCGGGATCGACATGGATGCCTTTTGCAGTGATAATGAAGCCCAAGAACTTTCCACTGGAAACCCCAAGGAAGGATTTGGTGGGGTTCATCTTGAGCTGATGAGCCCGCATGAGATCGAAGACTGTCTTCAGATCTTGTAGATGATCGCCTCGAAGATGGCTCTTGACGGCGATGTCGTCAACATGGCATTCGACTGTTTTACAGAGGTGCTGGCGGAAGATGGTGCTCATAGCTCTTTGGTATGTGGCACATGCATTCTTCAGGCCAAAGGGTATTACTGTGTAGCAGTACACCCCCTTTGGAGTCCTGAACGATGTGTGCTTTTCGTCGTCTGGAAACATCTTGATTTGGTTGTACCCTGAGTACCCGTCTATGAAGGACATGCGTTCGAAGCCACATGTATTGTCGATCATCACGTCGGTGATCAGGAGTGGAAACTCGTCCTTCGGGCAAGCCGAGGTGGTGACGGGAGGTGCCACTTCGACAGGGGTTTCCTTAGGCTGAGCGTTCTGCTGTGAATGTGTTTGTACATGAAGTGCCTCCTTGGAGGAGGAGGTCACCATTCGGCAAGACTTGGTCTTCTTGCTTTTAGTTTTGGAGGTAGAATGTACCCCCGGTTGAGTCAGTTCCGGAGCGAGATCTGGATGAACCCACATGATCTCCCACCGAGATGTGGTGAGTGGAATTAGTCTGCTCAAGTTGTCACGAGTCGGCGGAAGGTTGACCACCTCCAATGTCGCCTTCGGGATGGGGACAACACCATCTTGAGTTGTAGTAGGCGGTAAGGTACCGAACTTGAGCGACACTATGTTGGCCGAGACTGTCTTCTCCTCGTAATCGACTGAGATGATGTTCGTATTGATCATGCATTGTATGTAGTTCTTGAGGATGTAGCAGCCTTGAGTTGGATGTCCAACTAACCGATGGTAGTGATAGTACCTCAGGTCACCCACTCTGCCAACCTCGTCAGGATGCTTAGGATCAGGCAACTTGATCTTGTCGCTCTGTTTCAGTATCTCAAAGAGTTGTAAGGTGTCCTCGTCATTGAAGGAGTAGGCCTCATTCGGCCTTGGTGTTGGTGAAGGCTTCTGAGCGGACCCCTGCGTGCTTTTCGAAGCGTTGGCAGTCAATGCCTATTTTTCTTTCGCCTTGTGCCATTATTGTTGGTAGCAGCATGTTTTCCTTTGTCATCAAAGGCGAGGAAGTTAACCCCTAGAAGGCGAGCATTATGTGCCCTCTTTTCAGCAGCTTCGGCCCCGATGATCAATGAACTCCAATCGGGAGGCTAGGTGGAGTCGAGCAAGAGCTTGATTGCAGGAGTCATGTTCATGCTGCAGGCATCAATCAGTGCATGTTCTGGTATACCTGGAGGCAACCTTAAGCATGCTTGTCGAAAACGTTCGATGAAGGCTCGAACAGTCTTTTTCTCTGTCTGGCGCACATCTATAAGAGATGACATGGTCATGTCCTTTCCACTGTCGTAGAATCGGTCGAGGATGAGGCATGTCAAGTCATCGAAGGATGATAAAGAATGGTCAGGGAGACTGCAGTACCAGTCGTAAGTGACTCCCTTCAATGCCCAACAAATAGGCTGGTGAGTAGGGTGTCTTCCTTTGGAAGATGTCCCATTTGAGACTGGAATTAGGTCAGATACCGACGAGGAGAATCCTTTCCATCATATGGCGTCAATGTTTGTGGTTTATACTTGGAAGGGCAAACCACTTTGTTCCATTCGAGAGGGTAAGGTTACGGGATTTCTATCTTCTAACGTTCTTTCTACTTGTTTCGTACTTTAAAGCGCTTGCGCAGATCTCTGATCATGTCAACCAGCTCTTCTGTAGAACTGGGAGCCGTGAGGGCGGTAAGGTATGAAGCTCGACATTTGAAGGAGCCGACACCCGAGGTACAGTGTGATGATCTACACTAGAAGATACCCGTTGAGGGGGTATACTTGATTCTCCATTGGCCCTTAGATCGGGACTGGTGAAGACAGGTGCCCTTGCTAATGGTTGAGATGCCATAGTGGTCTGAATCTCAAATACCATTTGAGTCAAGGATTGTATGGTGGTAGAGAGGGTTTTGAGGCTACCTTTTAGGGTGCCCATGCGCTGCACGATGTCCGGAGCTGGAGCGTCTGACTCTCCTTCATCACCACCCCCAGCCATATAGACTGGCGTAACATGGGTGAAAGTGGATGGATCGGTTGAGGCTTCGCTTTCGACCTCACTTTCCTGCGGAAGAGCTTCCCCTTCTGAGACCGCGTACTGGCTACCCCAGCTACTTTCGGGTCGGTTCCTTGGAGAACGTCATCATTTTCAAGTGGAGGGTTGTCATGGATAGCAGGAGTTTGATCATTCCCAACTGATGCTTCCACTGGAACTTTCTTCCTTGATCGGGTGCTCTCAAACACCCCTGAGGACGGGAATATCGTTTTACTTTTCCTCGGCTGACTCTTGGACGATGCTGCTGAGGTCGAGGGATTGGTGGTTGTCTTTCTTCTCGATGAATGGGAGTTGGAGACAACATGGCAAGAAGCGTCCTTGGGCTCTAACTCATCTTTAATTGGCACCTTCTTTCCAAGACGACGTTGAATGGGTGCAACAGATAGCAGTCGCTGGAACACAGACTGCCTGGATGATGGAGCCATTGTTTTACAGCAGCAGCAGTTGATGGTGACCATTGCACAAGTGTGCCCTGCGAGAGTCGTATCGTACTTAATAGTCAGCTCTCCTGATCTGCATTTGTGAGTGATCATATTACGCAAATCATGAGGGGAGAGTTTCACTTTTACATCCACTTTAGGCGCATGTCGAGGCCAAGTACCGGGGTAGTCATGTTAACGCTGTACCCCCTGATCCAGTTCTAGCGTATGGGATACGCCCAGATCATTTGTGGGGGAGCAACATGTACTACGACTTGAGCCCACTTCATGCACACAATCCACGTGGGCGAATGGGTCAAATTTATAAGTTTTGCCTCGCACTACTTGGTTCCAAACCCAGAAGATGTGCCCAAGCGAGACGGGGACTTTGAAAGTCGGCTCGTATCTGGTGTAAACGCACCCGAGTCGACTCTGCACAGTTTACCATCGACAGCGTGCACAATTTTGAGCGCGCATCTCCGGTTCACTGTGGGCGTAGCATATTTAGGGCGCATGACCCGTGCTACCTTGGATTTCTTTGTACCAGCCCACGAAGGCGCATAGTACTCAGAATCCAACTCATCCTTGCCATGACAGCGAGTTATTTTGTCAAAGACAGAGGCCCTCTCCTGCATGCCAGAGTTCATGCGCGAGAAGTTAGATGCGCCTTTGTTTTGTCAGTACATCTTCTTCGACTGGAAAGAGGACAATTGGGGAATGCAGTCAACACTTTCCCTGGTAGATGCGCTGTACTGGCGGGCACATCTTGCTTACTGAGAACGTCTGCAGGAAGGGTGGGCTGCGGTGGCACATCCCCTTCAGTGGTGGTGCTCGACGTATTTCTTTTGTGCACCCAGACTTGGCGAGTCTTCTTCGGCTTTGGCAGCCGCTTCAAAGGACTTGCATTGCCTTCAGAGATGAACTTCTCCTACGCTTGTTGATTGAGGCACACCACGAGTGTCTTGTGGGAGGAGCCAAGTTTGATGTCGTCAGATTGCGGTACAACTTTCTCGTCATAAGAGAAAAAAATCTCAGCAGAGTCGCCAGCTTGTTTGCCTTCAAAAATACGACAACGTTTTGTTGATTAAAATTTTGGTATTTTAATTACAAATAGAACAGTATAAAATATAGGACTTAGACGTAGTCCTAGGAGTACACTTTTATTTTTATCTGGGAACTGTATCGGTGGAGCGAGTGGTAATGCGTTGACTCCGTTGACAATCTGACGACAATCTTGAATTCTCTGGAGGTCTGGGCTGCTCTGGATGCCGGAGCGTTTGGAAGAGAAGTAGACGTTATGTGTCTCTTCTCGTCTCTGTAAGTAGATATGATGATCTATCTGTCTGTCTGTCTGTGTGTCCGTATAGATGAAGGAATGATCCTTCCATTTATAGGCATCAGACTGGTCTGCTCATGCGTGCATATGTAGGATGCGCCTGTACGTGGGAATACCACGTAGCTGATGTTGTGGAGCGCATGGATGATGCGCCCTAAGTTGATGCTTAATCTTGTTTGAACTGCACTATTGGGCTGCGGTGGAGCTAACACGTAGTAGTTGCGAAGATTCAACCGTTGCTGAGATCTTGGGTGGTTAGCACCCATTCGTAGGAACTGAGTCAAATGACATGTAGCATGTGTTCATGGCTCAAAGATCTCGGATTTGGTGGAGGGTGATCTGTCAGGATGCGACTAGGATCTGGCACATGGGACGACTTGGTCTATGACTTTCAGAGGTCACAGACAAGTCTGGACGCATGGCTTCTGAGGTGCGTGTAGAGCTTCGAGTTCATGGCTGTGGAAGCGCATTCAGAGACTTGGCTTCTGTCTTTTGGGATCATGAGTAAGTCGGGGGCACATAGGTTTTGAGGCGCATATAAATTTTTGGGCGCATGGCGACGGAGGCACATGCGAGTGATCGATCGACCACGTGGAAAGGACAGCTGTTGCCGACAAAATCAAGTAATGATAATGCTGACGTCTGCGGCTCTTCATTTTCTACAAAAAACTGCCAAGTGTTCAGTCTTCGGAAAGCATGCTGCCGACTCTGTCACATAGCATTAAATGCTTGATGGGTGATGAGTTAAAGTGGGCGCATCAGTTTGTGCCCTACTAGGCACAAGGGTCTATGTCTCCTTGGACACATCGATACGGAGTGCATGGGGATGACGGCGCATCTGCCGTATGGCACATCCTTATTGGCCCATTTGTTGAGTTCTTCGAGGCGTTAATGGCTGTTTTGACTTGGCTGAATACAAAGAGGCAGATTTATTGGCATTAATAAAATTTATTGCACATAATATGAGGAGACTGCCACTTGGCGCATGGGCGAGGGTTGTCTCGGCCAATAAATAGCTTTGTGAAGAGTTTTGTTTCTCATTTCACTTAGCTTTCCTTCATGGAGACGAACTCGATTGGTCCCCTACCTTGGCGAGTTGACGATAAACTCCTTTCGAGGACGAAGATGTGCCGAGTTGGTTTATTCACCATCGGCCCTATTTTTGTACAAGCCTGTGAAAGTGCCTGTTGCATCCAAATATCAGAATCGTCGTGTCCCGACACAGGCTGAAAGTGCCTGTTGCATCCAAAGATCGGGGCGGTCGTACCCCGATTTTTGTTATGCTGAAAGAGCCGTAGGTCGGGGCTATCGGGCCCCGATTTGGTTAGGCTAGAAGAGCCACTCCTCCTGCTAGCGTGCCCGCATGCTGACAAAAAAGTGATTCACTCTGACTATGAACGGCGATGTGCCTACGCTGAGATACTGGAATGATGCACCTGGCTGTAGCACTTGAGTGATGCGCCTGGCTGTACGTTGAAGTGATGCGCCTGGCTATAGCTTTTAGGATTTTTTTCTCTTTTGTAAAAGAATTCTTCTTTGTAAAAGACATGTAATAGACTTTCATTTGAAATAAAAGCCCCATTTATATGTCTCTACTTCTTTGCTATTTTCTGCTATGCCAATTATTTTGTTCCTGGCGTATTTTGATTTCTGGTGCATGAGAGTTGGGGTGCATAGTAGTTTCGACCTTAGATGTGCCTGAAATTTTATGCTTCTACAGGAATTAAGACTATGTTTGGTTGTATAAGGAGTGCATGTTGCATGATCAAATGGATTGTGAATTAACCCGTACAAGGGTTTGTTTCCTCGAATAGATCACCGGGCCATCGGGACTGTTCGGCCTAAGAGGAATGAATAATCGTACCTGTGAGCACTAATGCATTTGTGGACCTTCAGTAAGGATCGTAACCTAGAATGAATGGGTAGCGTCGCAATACCGGTTGAGAAACATAAGTCCATTCTGACATCTGTGAATGTCAGTGATCTTCATATAGATAGGGGCCGGTGAGCTGAATGACGCAGGGACATAGAGATCCTGCTCAACGATCACTTATAACATGACAGAGAAATGATATTAGGTTTTCACCTTGCATCGGCTCAAGGGCGAATGCCTCGAATTGGTAAAAGTCGCCATGAAAGAACACAAGAATTGTATATTACTTGCTTGCTTGTTTACATAAATCAAACATAGCATGCTTGCCATGATAACATGCTTTACTGATTTCGAATATGACATGAAACTTACCCTAAGGCAACGATAGAAACATCACTAACTTGTATGCTGCATAATTCAATACATTACTTAATATGGTTTAGCAAAGTGGGTTAATATCAGTACACGAGAGGATTAGTACTGATCTCCACCAGATTACTTACAGGATGCAGGTAATGGATTGCTCATGGTGGAGCTTCGCTTGAACGCACCGAGGCATGGAATGTCGTAGCGTTTTGAGGCGTGCGATCGCAATGACGCTCCGACTTGCAATAGGATTGATGCGGCCGAGATATAGAGGACATAATGTATGGAACGGTGAATCCTTTGTGGGCAAGAGAGAACTTGAGTGTTGTAAGCCAATCCAGCAAATTTAGTTGGGCTATTGAAAGCCTTTGTAACATCAGTTCAATTATCAATAAAGAGAATTGTTTTGTATACTCTATTTCTTCCGCTGCTAATATCAAATTAAAGATAACCATTTAAAAACTTGTCAACTTGTCTTGTACGAGTGCAACTCCAGACTAGTATGACATCACGCCCCAGCGAGGATGAACGTTTCGGATAAATCGATGTGAGGATGAGCAATTTTTTGGGTCGAGGCGTGACACCAAAAAGGGGTAAAGTCTCGATTTCGCGAGCTATGTCAATGCAACTTAACACCGCAAGGAAGGGAAAGGCTTCATGCTGGGTAGTTTGGCACTACAAAGAGGCTGGGCCTTATGCTACAGTGGTATGACACCTTGATGAGGTATAGCCTCGACTTTGTGCCATGTCATAGCGGCGTAGCACCGCAAGGAAGCGAAAGTCTTCATGCCAAGTCTCTTTAAAAGAACTCACCTAGAATGTATGGAAAGAGATATACTGTCATGACCCACACCCTAGAGTAAGGGCACGATAAGTGGGTACGTCCAGCCTACGCCGCAGTGTCGGTGGTAGAACGATGTCCTAGGTCAATCATCTAACAATATATAAGGTACCTGTACAGTATATACACTCCGAACGGAGGTGACATAGCAGAATACAGTCTCAATCACATCTAAGGTAGAATACGATAAAAGATAGATAGATAAAACTAAAATCCACAAAGAGATACAGCAGATAGAAGTCTAAGTGTCTAAGATACCACAAATCTAGAAAACATCTCAAATCTCAAATACAGTAATCCATAGAGTAATACATCTCAAGACAACTGAAATTAAATAAGAAAAACCCTAGCTATCTACTCCAACCTCTACTGTGTCTCCTCTAGGCTAGCAGGTAACCTCTAAGCTATCTGTAAAATTTATCAACAGGTCCAGTCAGGACGGGAGCGAGCACAGTACATCTCACGTAGTTCATAATATGACAGGATATATAAATATGCAATAGAGTAAGATACATGAAACACTGAGAATATACATGAGTAAAAGAGAAGACTGTAATGAAATATCTACTATAAGTAAAGAGCTACAGTGAACTAATGATTTAGAGTACAAGCTAGACATGTGAACGGCTTGATAATAAACATGAGACTTTGCACATGACTACACTACTTTGGAAATTGTCCACATGACTATTTATACTCCTTCGTACCCTAATTAATACACAAGGATCCAGACAGGTTATGTTATTGCATATGATATCACATGGGGGCCCATAAATGGGTGCACATGAATGTAAACATGGGGGCTCCATGAATATGAGAGTACATGAATCACGAGAGTGCACATGAATGGTAAAAGCACAGGAATACATGATAAAAGTGAAACGTACATGACATGATGTAACCGATGCTCCCGAGGGGGATAACATCTCATGAAAGGATCTATATAGTACCAATCCGTGTTAACAACGTGACAGCATCAAGTAAATTAATCTAGAGCGTAAATGTAAATCCTATCAAGTATAAAACGGTCAGAGAATGTACTCGCCTAAATTGGTTGGAGTCGACGTGCGCGACACGAACGTGTCGACACGAGGTAGGTACCATGCTAAGCTCCACAGAGGGTCCCAAACGACGACACGGGCAGTCCCAATGAGTCCAGAATAGTCCAAATAGCCTAGTTTGGTATATAAAAGTCTAAAATCAGGGTTTGGTACGATAATCAAATCAAGAAATAGAAAATGACTATCATAGTCACGATTTATGATTTAAGGAAAAGGTCTAACTAAAAGCATATGACTATTTGAAAATCATTAAGGTACTTAAAAACTATTAATAGTCATTTAAATATATTTTGGAACCCTTAGAAGTATTTGTAACTATTTTGAATTTATTTAAAATGACAATATAGTAAGAAACTCATTTAAGACCTTTAAACATTTATTAACTGATATTTATACATATTTTTAGAAGCTATTTGAAAATCATTTTAGACAAATCTTTTTGGTAATACTACGTTATTATAGAAACATTTTAGGCTACCAATCCACTTGAAATATGATTTAGTTTTAACAATAATATATATACACTGGCTACAAAGTGTTCTTCTAGAAATTATTTGCATATGTAGATTTAATTAATCAGTACAAAATACTACATTCCTACAAGGAAACAGTTTTAAAAATATAATAACATGTACATACATACTATTTAACTAATAATTCTCTAATTATAAATTAATAAATTAATCAATAATATTAATAATACTAGTAACAATATTACAATAATACTTTTAACAATAATAATAATAAAAATAATAATAAATAACATCATTACTTACAACTATCATACACTATATATAAATTAATATATAAACTATTATATAAACTAATATATAAACTATTATATAACTAATATATAAACTAATATGTACTAATATATATTAATTAATACATAAAGTATAAACTAAAAGAAGGGGGGAGCCTCTGTTCTTCCCCAATCTATTAAAGCGGAAGAGAGAGAAGGAATGGATGGAAGAGTGGAGAGGGCTCACAGCGGGGGTTCTCGGTGGGGCAACCGGCGAAGGAGTGCCCGGCGGGAGGCGGCGTCTACGGAGGTGCCAGGGCGGAGGCAGGAGGCTCGACGTTGGGTCTCGCCGGCGGAGCGGCACGAGGAGGACGTGGACACCGGTGCTCGGCGGAGCTCGCGAAGGCACTGGAGGGGAAAGGTCAGCGGGCTCGCCAGGGTGGCGGGGGGATTTCTGGGTTACCGGCCAGATCCGACGGCGAGGGGCAGACGCGGTGACGGCTAACGCCGGGAGTGGCGCGGAAGGCATGGCGACGATGGCCGGAGCTAGGGCACGGTATCGGATCTGGATTGGGAACGGCAGTCGTGTTAGGTTTGCTCTCCCTCTCTCTTCTCTCTGTGTCAAGTGGTGATGGTGTCGTGTTCTGATGGTGTAGTAGTGGCGATGGCGATTTTGGCAGTGGTGGCGGTGGTGGTTCTGTGGTGTCGGAGCTGGCCAGAATGAGGAGGTCGGAAACAGAGGGAGGCCGGAAGCACGCTGGCAGTAGTGGCCTAGAGGCGAGGGAGAGGCTGGATATTGATGGTGGTCGGTGTGTATTGGTGAAGGGAAGATGATGAGTCTGTATGTGGCGGAGGTCGTTCCGACGGTTGGGTGAATGGCGGAGATGATGGTGTCGGGACTGATGCAGATGGAGGTGGGGAGATTCGGGATGGTGATGACTGGGAGATGACGGATCTGGTCGGCCGAGAATGGCTGGGGACATGCTCGGGTTGGGAGAGGGGAGTGGCGGCTGCTGCTTAAGAATTTCTAGGTTTTGGGAATTGTGTAAAGTGTTGGGGAGGAGGACCTATTTATAGAAAAAGTGGGGAAAACCCTAAAAATGTAACATGTAATAGGAAAAATAGGAATACTTAGTGGAAAAACTAACACTAACGCTAACTTAGTTACTAACTGCTAACATATTGCTAGTTAGTAAATTAATTAGTTAATTAGTGCCAGTAAAATCACTAGCTAATTTAAATTAGAAATTTCAGTAGCAAAATTTTATAAATAAATATAAGGAAAAATATGAATTTGTTAAATAGATTATTTTTCTTTTACAAAATTAAATATTTATAACTTGTAGTAATAAAGGGCAAAATGATATATGAGAATATAGTTTAAAAAAAAAAAACCAAAGACCAACCAATAGCGTTGGCTTAGCACGGTCGAAACATAAAACTCAGATTTTTTTTTAAAGATTCAGACAAATAAGTTTCAAAAATAGAAAAGGCAAAAATCGATGAAAATCCAAAGTTTGAATACCGGAGGTTACATATATGTCGTCTCTTGAGGGAAAACTTGTAGACACCCAATATACATACACCAAAACTAGGCGAACACATGGCCTTTAATGTACAATCAGAAGCACAATTGATGTCATTATGTGAGTGGAAAGAATTACAATTTTGATGCAGAATTCAAAGATTAGTATATTCATGTATCATGTTGTTATTTAAGTCATATGGAAAGATTCAAGTCGAAGCGACATCCATCCTAATGCATGGTGGACAGTTACTGTAGGAATCGTTCGACCCATATATTGAGATATGTGGAGGATTGTTGGTGTTTTTGCCTTTGGAACTAGAAAGATAGTCCCATATTGTTCATACTAAAAAGTGTGTATCACAATATATATCTTTGCTTGTGTTGAGATGTGCAAATAGGGTGTGGTGGGACACATGGGTGCCATGTGGGGGTGTTTTTCTAGTAAAAAAAAGGATTAACTCCTCAATGAAGCATTTATGCTTATTGTCATGCTCATTGGATTATTTCCTTTGGAGCTAAGTCCCGAATGGGCTTAGCGACTCGGACTTGCGACTCGGACTCGAGCTCGAACACGCAAAGTTGCACTTTGTTAGTGCATTTACGTCAGCAACGACGTATGATGCTTTGTGCGCTATTGATGTGCTCGTGCACTCGTCTTATGCATGAGTCGCATGCGTAGGCGCATATGCTGATGTGTTGTTGGGCGCATGGACGTTGTTTGCAAGTAATCTGGCTAATTGGAAGATTTGAGCATTTATGGAAAGATTGAGTTAATTATTCAGATATATCTTTTGTTGGATTTGAATTTAATTCAGTCAAATCTTTCCATTGTTCGCTCATATCTTTTAGCAATCCGTTGGCAGCCAGGATTTGGGTTAGGGCTTCCACCCAATTTTATAAATACTCTCTTCATGCCTTCTTTAAAGACTTACTCCGAATTTGAGAGACAAAGAGAGTTTTGTGGCCGTTGCCTTCAGAGGCTAGAGGAGTTCGACGAGTTCGTACAGGAGTTGATGGCGAGCGTTCCGGAAGTTCTATCAGAACTTGCTGGTTCCTAGACATAGATCGGGGTATGACGAATCTTGCTTTGAGCAACGATAATTTCCATCACCCCAACAATGTTATTTTCTTCCTTCCTTCTTCTCCTTCACCGAGTGGCCTTTAGAAATTAGGAGAGCAAACTTGTTTGTAGTATGTCTTTAAAATCCTACATACTCAGAATAGAGCAAATTTATTTACGTGTAGTCTCTACTTCTGACTGTTGCTATATCAGAATAGAGAGCAAATTTATTTGCAGGAAGTCTCTATTTCTGATGGTTCTTTTATCTAGATCTGTTTCGAAAATAACAATAACAGCATATACGAATGTGTCGATTGCCTCAAAGAATGCTTCTCATATCCCTAGTTATGTTCGTTTGAGTTTATACTAATTAATGTGATCATGAATTTAACAGCTGGAACTGCACACAATTCGGATATGGTCAATGACGGTACTGGGAACATGAACTCTCTTATCTTCCGGTCCGCTGCTCCTGAGTATCTCAAAGAATTGACATACTTATGCTGGAACTAGTACCACGACAAGGTTGTAAGATGCATCGACACGGTACACATTCAGTTTGTACTATGTTGATACGGGCATTCTGTTGCCATTAGAGATGTCATTTAAAGTTGCTCATGACATTGGAGAAGCCTTACAAGAGAAGCTCGAGTCGTTGCCTGAGATAGAGCAAGCCTTCGCCCACATTTATTACGAGTTTACCCATCGGTTTGAGCACTTTGGAGCCTATGATACATAGCTTCTTCTAAGTAAATAATGGAGTGTTATAATACTGAGGGATATGATACGGCATGGGTCTCTAAAATATTGGACACGCCATCTTTAAGTGTTTCTAAATATGTATTTGTGTATCTTACTCTTAGTTGAGTATATAGTGATTCTCGCAACGTTACCTACCTTGCTACTTGTAATCTTGTTTATGCTTAATTGCAACTTGATACCCTCAACTATTTTACTTTTTCAACTTGATACTCTAAACTTTTTTACTCGACAACTTAATACCCTGAAAAAAATTAGACCAAAATACCCTTGTTCTAAACTTAAAACTACCCGCCACAACCCCTCCCCCTCCTCCGGTTACATTACCGCCGGCTAACGAGGTTGTAAAGGACGTAGCGCCCCTCCCTCCCCCGAGCAAAGAGGGGCTCAAAGCCTGGCTTTTGCATGTTCTGTAACAATTTTTACCGCTAACAAGTCTCTTCACTCTTCAGGCTCATACTCCAAAATATGTGCTTCTGGTACCAAAAAGAATCCATGGTGTCTCAATGATGATGATGATGTTTTTAATCCTCACATGATGGAGCAAGAATTGGGGTTGTCATCACTAAACATGTTGGTGAGCTGGTCATCCTGGGAGTATGAGGCATGGCTGGGGACTGTAGCAGCGTCCACCTTCCTGACATAGCTGGGGGGTGCCTCTTGTCATAGGCACCAGCAACATAGGGGTGGCTAATAAGGTTCTAAGGGACATAGGGCCATATCTTAGCCTTCTTCCATGTCGATTGTGCCTTCTTCAGCACCTTGCTGGCCTCCACATACCCAGTCCCTGTCAAGTTGGATAAAACATGAACAACAAAGAGGGGGCGGTGGTTGGAGGGGGGTTATGGATTGGGTTGGGATAGAAAAGGAGGAGGTTAGTTTTGTCTTTTTGAAATTTTTGGGTATCAAATGGAAAATATTAAATAGTTGATGGTATCAAGTTGTCGAACAAAAAAGTTTAGGATATGAAGTTGAAAAATAGAATAATTGAGGGTATCAAGTTGTAATTAAGCCTCTTATTTATATTAAATATATGGTTGAATTCATCTAGTACCCTTGTTATGCTATAGTAGTTAGGTATCAAACAGTTACGAATGAAAAATGTTATGCTTACCATACAAGCAACTAGTTGTGTAACCAAGCAACCAGTTGTTTAATCGTCCGATGCTAATATGGTTAGCTATACATGCGACCAACCGTCACCAAAATGTCGCTAAATATTATGTGTTTGCTATATGTTATAATTATTTTAGCATACCAGCAATTAGCTGTCGCTAGAGGGTGTCACAAAACTTTTATGGTGACTTGATCTCGTTGTTAAAAGGTGTTTCTAAAGATTTGCATCAGCGACTTGCCGTCATTAATACGGTTAGCTACGCAGACAAGCAACCGTCGCCAAAATGTGTAGCTAAAGCTTAGTGCCAGCTATTTTTTTGTCGCCAAAATTTTTGCCATGCAACCATAAGCGACCCCTTATTTTTTGTCGCAAAGTCCATCGTAAATAGTATTAGCAACGACAAAAACACATATGCCACGATTTTATATGGGACGCAAAAGGCCCTTTTTTAGTAGTGATATGGTTATCACATCGGATTTGTCTCCGGAGATATGACATGTATGATATATTGGTGATCATGCTTGTGTTGGGTTTTGCTTTATTTTTCTTAGATTTTTGTAATTGGGAAAGATCGATAATTGTGAATATTTGATGACTATTGAGGTCTAGAAAACTAACTGCCACTAATTCTACGGTATAGGCTTGACGTTTACAAGTCATTACCAAATCAACCGGGTGCAGGACGTGACACATTTTTATGGTGGGCCATGCAAATTTATCTAATAGTATAGTGCTATTGGGACAGCTAGAGTGCTATTGGAATCCTGTAATATAGGAATGCTCAATCACAGACTAGGATATCTCAAATATGATCTTTGAATATTTATTGCCTTCTAAACATTTCGAAATCACTATCTTAGAATCTCATTAATTTCTTTGTTACAAATTTATTGTACCCTGTCGATTCATGAGATGAAGAACATAAATTAAATTGCGGAAGCGTACCTGAATCCATTGCTAGGATTGATGGATCTTGAAGCTGTCATCCTTTTATGGGGTTCGATCTTCCAACTTCCTACGACCCTTATTGACAAAGAAGAATCCGAATCCTTTGTCCCTCTCTTTCTGTTGATGGGAATGCAGAAGAGAAAAAGAGAAAACCTCTCTTTTGGTGGCCGTATAAGTTGGGAACCATAACCCTAATGAATACATATATTTATATGTTTTGATATTTTTAATTTGGCCCCTCATCAAATTAGATTTATCTCCGGTATCTACACATTATTTCCATGATAATTATACCCTTAAGCCAATTTTCTAAATAGACCACTTTAATTTGGCTTAATTATTTAGATAGCCCAACATAATTAATTTTACATGTGTGGCCCCATATTATTGAATAATCCAACAATCTTCCACTGGGCCACGTATGTAACCTTATAATTTTGTTAACCTTAGTGAGCTCATAAATTGCTATCTTAATCCTTAGGGTATATCCGGACAATCTCGTCCATTAACCATATCAACATAGGATCAAAGCGGCATTCGTCACATATAGCGTAACTAAACCATCAATGGTCACATATACCAATATAGGTAAACGACATAGATCAATCATGGATGCGTAGCATGGAAATTACACGCAATGTGATCAATACATGTCTATTTCCAACTAGTCCTCCATAACTTTAGTGAGATCAAATACTTTAACATAATGAAAACAGAATGAACTGAATTTTCCATATATCTGACCAGATAAATATCCAAAATACTTTAATACATAAATGTGTCCAAAACCAAACAGCACCCAAATACATAAAATACAAACTCCCACTGTATTGTTATATTCTTAATTAAGATAACACCCATATGAGCAGTATACTCATGAAAGACCCTGGTGATAATGCTTTTGTGAGCTGATCCGCTAACATGGAGTTTGTCCTAATGTGCTATATGGACACTTTTACCATTCTGAATTCTTTCCTTCACAACTAGAAATTTTATGTCAACATCCTTTGACTTATACAAGTTCTTGTTGTTATTATAATACAGTACTGCTGATTTATTGTCACACCATAATTTTATGTGGTTTTTCAACACCGTACTGTAGGCGTAGCCTTGTGACAAAATTTTGTAACCATATTCCCTGAATAGATGTCCCACAGCATGTTATAAACCTTGCTGCCATGGTGGAAGAAATTATGAGTGCATGTTTGACACTCATCCAAAATATATCTCCATTAGTCAGCATAATCTGATATGGATCTCCTGCTGTGTTGGCATCCAACAAAATCGGAGTCGGAATACCTTATGATCTCCAGAATTATTCGATCTTTTACAAAGAGCATATAATTTCTTGTTCTCTATTAATTACTTAAGTAGTTTGGCTGCTACCCAATGATCCATCCATATTTGCTTAAATATCTGCATAACATCCTAATATGTACGCAATATCCTGACGCGTACATACTTGAGCATACATTGGACTCCCTACAACTGATCATGAAGGAAAATCTATTATATTTTCTTAATTTTAAGGCTAACCTTAGGACATTTGATTGAGACCAAATTTGTCTCTTTTAACGAGAGGTGTCACCTGGTTTGCATTGAATACTTTAATTAATATACAAAACCAGAAAATTATTCTTACTCCCACTGAACTTGTGATACTCACAATCTTCAACAGTGTTCATCTCAAAACCAAACGAGATAATCACTTGAAGTACCTTTGACGAGAATTTTGCTTGAGTTCATAAATATATTTTGTCAATTTACAAACCATATTCTTTGGGTCTTTCGACACAAAGTTTTCTGGTTGCACCATATAAACTGTTTCATCAATGTTACTATTGAAAAATATCGTTTTAACATCCATTTAATGTAATTCAAGATCAAAATGTGCAACATGTGCTATGATTGTTTTAAAGGAGTTTTTCAAATATACTGAAGAGAAAAACTCTTTAAAATCAATCCCAAAATTTTGAGTAAAGTCACTAGCTACAAGACGTACTTTATACCTCTCCACATGACCCTTCGAATCCTTTTTGGTTGTAAATGTCCATTTGCAACCAATGGACTTCATAACTTTTGGTAATGGGACAAGTTCTTAAACTTTATTGTCTTGCATGGACTTATACTCCTTATTTATTGTATCAATCCACTTTGAGAACTGAAACTTTCCATGGCCTGACAGAAGTTGATTAGATCATCTTCCAGTATCCACAGTCTTCCTCACGTTCCTAGAGAAATATGACAATATTTTTCGAAATTATATTTCTCCTTTCTCTGGTGGACCATCTTAATATTACCGGTTCTTGAGGTTTTTGAGTTTGTTCCTTAGGAATAATTACCTTACCTTGAATGGGGTGCCACTACGTTGTTGTTGTTAAGGTATCTCAACAACGACTTATAGAGGTAATTCGACATTGTCTTATTGAGGCTCTAAATTCACTTCTTGATCATGACAGGTATAGAATCCTGTACATCGTCAAAAGTGATAGTAGATATCGTAATTGATTCCTTCTCAAACACAATGATCCTGACTTTATTTCTCCCCCAAACTCAACATCCTCAAAAACGGTTACACTTCTCGTCTCAAATTTTCTTTTGTGTGGGATCGTATAATTATTAACCCCTTGATTTGTCAGCATAGCCAATAAAGTAGCTGCTTACAATTGAACTTTGGTCTGTATTTCATTTACACATTAATATAGACATTAAAGTCTATAGAGTCAGTAAAATCCAAATCTCATCAGACACAAGTCGTTCAACTCTATTTCTAGAGATGTGACCTAATCTTTTATGTCATAATAAGGCTAAAAACATTTATTGTTAATTTTGTGTTTAGTACCACATGACTCCACTTGTAAGATTTTATTGTAAGATGCAATAGTTTCAAGTGAATATAGGCAATCATAAACCTTAAAGGAACCGTTACCAATAATATTTGGATTTAAAAATAGACTAAACTTATTATTTCCAAATGAACAATGATAACCAGACTTGTCCATTAAGGAAACTGAAACCAAATTCCGTCTAAAAGATGGTACAATAAAAGTGTCTATCAAATCCAAATAATAATCGATTTCCAATAATAACCTAAAATGTCCTATTGCTTCCATTTTTTCTGATTTGCCGTCATCCACATAGATGTATCTTTCACCATCAATTGGCTTTCGGTAGCTCAGACAACCTTGTCTATAAACACTAATGTGGGTAGTATCACCAGAATCTAACCACCATGTGTTTTTAGGTACTAAATCTAAATTAACCTCAGAACAGACCAAATTTAGAAATGTACTTTTCTTTATACACCATGCGTAGTACTTTGTACATTTCTTCCTTATGTGTCCCGTCTTATCACAAAAGAACAACCCTTAGTTTTATATTATTATTTCTTTTGAGCTGGACCCTCAGCAGCTTCTGTATTTATTTCCTTTTTCGCCCTTAAAGATTATTCTATTAAACATGAAAATTAAATTTTTATTGGCAGATATTGTAGCAACATTAACTGTAAAGAGAACAAAAATAAATAGATAAATATGCTCTAATTAATAACCAAAGAGTAAAATATAGTCAAACAAATTCAAATAATGGTGAACCCCATCTCAAGATACCTAGTACATCATTAATATCAAGTCTTTGGACAGTGATCTTAACTGCAAGTGGTACTCTTGGTGTAATGATCAAACGTTGACAATAAGTCATGTCAAATAATAAACCTATCTTTGAATCAGATTATTATTCACATGTAAACCTTACAATTGTCACACATTTATCACTACAAGTATGTGTGCAATTCGACCAAGTATTAACCTTCCTTTGGGCCGGCTAATACCCGCATGAATATACACACACAAACATCCAACATCCCTCATAAACTATCTACGCAAAAGAGGTCACTTTGGCGACATCTTGTTTCAATGAGTCTATTTAGAATATTAGACAACTATTGCTAGTCACAAAAGGCACCAAAAAATTAATGTTTGACTAAATTTTACAAAATCGAATCATGTCCAAAACCTGATGTACATACATATTTAGATTAAATAATCATAAATCATCTGATTAGATTCTACTGAATATATGCATCAAAAGATTACATCAAAAATCTACTGAAAATATGTAGTAACAGATTACATCAACTAATCCACAGGGATTACTTCAAACAAAATAATCTACTGAACACAAAATTTGAATTTTTATGTTGACTGAATTATAAAAATATGCCAAAAGATGTCCTTTAATCATAACCAAAATCAACCATATTAATAAATACGACATATTATAGACATTCATGTCAGCACACATTAATACATAAACAAGATATCTCCAACATTAAATCCATATCTTGTTACAAATTATAATCCTAAAATTTTGCAATTTGACCTGATGTGTACCAAAAATCTAAAGCCGATATAGTGGGATGTAGAAGCCATCCATCTGCATGTTCAATATATATATATATATATATATATATATATATATATATATATATATATATATATATATATATATATATGTATGGCTCTACCTATTCTGTGTAGTAGCTAGCTTTAGTTTTTGTTTCTTTGAATTGGCAATTAAAAAGGTTGTTGTATTCATGAACCTAAGCCAATTGCATATATGGTTGCACATTAACCTATTAAAAAATAGTAGTTCCAAAGTGTTGTACCATATGGCTCGTTGATTAAAATAAAAATATATCAAAGAAAGTCTTCTTCCAAAGCACTATGCCATACGAAATGAAAGCCGAGCACCATATGAAGGCCAAGCCTAGTAATAAAGAAGGATGTCTTCCGAATATTTATTTATTTATAAATATTCAGCCACTTAGAACCATATTTATCATATGAAATCTGAGCATCATATGAGAACCAAGCACCATAATCAACAAATACGATCTACATATCAAAGCCGAGTACAATATGGTACCCAAAAAATAAAAATACTCAAATTCTATAACTTTATCACCAGTGTCTATCATCCAAGCTCATTTCATACAACTTGGAAACAAAAGCTAGATCCGAGCAATATAGAAACCAGTCATTTAAGAGGAAAATATATGCGGTAAAAAAAATTTTGATCGAACAATCGAAATCATAAATTAAATTTGATCGAACGATCTAGGGTTCCTTAACAACAACAAAAAACTGAATTTGAAAATTTCAAACTCATGAATCAAACAAGGGAGGCTCTGATATCACTTGTTAGAAATTTATTGTACCCTGTCGATTCATGAGATGAAGAACATAAATTAAATTGCGGAAGCGTACCTGAATCCATTGCTAGGATTGATGGATCTTGAAGCGGTCGTCCTTTTATGGGGTTCGATCTTCCAACATGCTACGACCCTTAATGACAAAGAAGAATTTGAATCCTTTGTCCCTCTCTTTCTGTTGATGGAGATGTAGAAGCATGAAAAGAATAAAGAAAGATTCATGCGGCCAGAAAGCCCCATGCGGCTCAGAAAGATTCATGCGGCCAGAGAGCCCCATGCGGCTTAGAGAGTCTATGCGGCTCAAACAAGTCCTATGCGACTCAAAGAGGAGCCACGTGGCCTACAAACAGCTCTCTCGTTTTTGCATTAAATGCTTTGACGGCTGACAGCTTTGACAAGGTGACAGTTCTGACACAAAGATATCATTATGACTCCCTCATAATGACGGACTCCTTGGGAAGCGAAGAAAATCTCTGACACGATCCTCCGAGAGTCAGAAACTGTCATGCGGCCTTGACACGTGGACAGCCCCATGCGGCTCACGAAGATCATCCCCATACGGCTCACGATGACTAGCTCCATGCGGCTCACAAAGACCATCCCCATGCGGTTCACGAAGACTAGCTCCATGCAGCTCATGAGGACTATCTCCATGCGGTTCACTCATGCGGTCATATACACTCATACGGCTCAAATCATTACCATGCGGTCCAAATATTCAGGGGAGGGCCACTCTTAGGCAGCCTTGACACGTGGCCAGCCTTATGTGGCCCAACTTTCCTGTAGCTCAGATTTCTGCTGTTTTGACGCGTGGCATGATAGCAGGGCACGTGGCATCAGATTGATCGAAATCTCTCAACAAATCCCAATGAAATATTGGAATCAAATCAGATCATTTGCAAATAAGCCAATTAAAGATACGTGTCGAGAAATCTGAGGTTGGCATGACAAATCAGGAGGATTTATGTCAATCAGCATTAATTACCCACAAAAGATTTGATGCAATCACATTTATTGCTCAAATCTCGATGAACGGCCCAGATCCAGTGATCCTTAGCCGTCGACTTTCAAGAATGGGCAATCATTGTAAACCCTAATGAAGTCCCCCCCCCCACTCTTATAAATAGCAGGGTGTCATTCCCTTACGAATACATATACAAAGACATATGCAGATAGAGACAGACGCACATAGAGACATAGAGAGCCAGAGAGCCTGAAGAGAGAGCATTTCTTCATCAACGCCAAGCATTTCTTCCACAGAGCCAAAAAGCTGCACCCGATCGTCCAAGGAGTAAGGCAGAGCGGCCGTCGCTTTCCCGAGCCTCTATCGTTACCCCCCAGAATCTAAAATAAACAATTGTACTTAGATTGTTGTACATAGGTTTTCGTCCCTAGGCTTTCTTTCTACAAGCGAGTTTGTATTGTGAAGTAAAAGTCCAGTCCTCCGATAATTATTCTGTCCTTTTATATTTCATGGCAAACACGATGGCGACTCTGCTGGGGACAAATATTTCCACGGCTGAGGAGTTGGTGACGCAATCGGATGCAGCCAAACTTGGCTCCACACAACAGAAGATGGTTGTCCGCTTCGACCAACAGACGTTTGAAGAAATGATCTCTGAAGGAAGTGCTGGCCAGATCCAGAAGTGAACCCGCACAAAGAAAGCTTGCTGCGAGTGGAGGCCAAAATCATTTGCTCCTCCACAAGCTCTGGACGGGGTACTCTCTGCTACCCAAGAGGGCAAAGGCGACTCTCATACGGCTCCACTTCGAGCCGTAGAAGACTCTGCTGTCCCCAAGTCCGGCAGAGGAAAGCACTACGATGCTGGACTTACAGGGACAAAGAGTGGTTCTATGCGCCCCAAGAAGAAGTCGAACGCTCATATGGCCAAGTCTGCCAACCACAAGCAGGATGCTCATGCGGCTGAATCTGCCAGCCGTATGAAGAAGGTCTATGCGGCCAGATCATCCAGCCGCATGAAGAAAACTCATACGGCCGAGACATCCAGCCGCATGAAGAAAGTCTATGCGGCTACGCCATCCAGCCGCATGAAGATTGTTGATGACAGCCGTATAACGCCTACCCCGCGTGGCTCTGTCTTAGACCGCCTCCCTTATGGTCCTGATCTCTTGTGCTCTCAAGAAGATATGTCTGACTCTCTCCAGCATCACCTAGACTATTCCTACTATGTGCCCTTACGCACTAGAGTGAAGAAGTCTAAGGCAACACGAGCTTGGCAAGTTCGGTCCGCTGATCCGGTCTCTGACCATCCGAGCGTCCCACATACTATTATGCGGGCCTCAGATGGAAAGTTGTACAGAACCACTCGAGTCCAGCCCCCGGCGACAAACGAACAGAGAGGTTCGCAAAAGTCTCCCAAAATCTAGGAAACAAACATGGTCGATCCAGACCCATCTGACTTGCGTAAACGCAAGGAAAGAGAAAATGCATCGGGGTACAAAAAGTCCTCCCATGGACGTCACTGTACCCAAGTCATCGTCAACTACTGCTGCAATAACGCGACGGTACGAGAAGACCGGCAGTCCGTCTTTCAAAGACTGCAACAGCCGTCTTCAGAAGACGAGGCACTTCCCGTCGTCTCCTGCAACTCTGCTCAGAAAGTCCCCGCCGATGGGAGATGGAAGAAGACAAATGTTCCCAGCCCAAAGATTTCAACCACTTTGACTAAAAGACTGTCGTCTAAGCGGGTGCCCACCACCGGAGTTTTCCAAGGTACTCATTCTAAGACGAAATCTGCTATAGTGGGAGATTCGTCGTCCACAACACTAGGGGTTGCTGGGACTGGGGGTAGCACTCCTCCGAACCTCCACGATAATCCGATGTTCCAAGAAGACGAGCCGGGGGAGACAACTCTCCCATCAGATGCAGCAAACCCCGACGTCCCCGAGGATGTCCACAACTCCCAAGACGAGGCAAACTCGGAGACTGGGGGTACTGTTCCTTCCGAGTCCGAACCAGAAGTGAATATTCCCACATACCCCGATGACTTCTCACTACAGGGGTATGATTCGGAGGGCGCTTCCTCCACCGCTCCGTCCATCTCTCCTCATGTAGAGACGGTATTCATGACAGACAGCAGCCAAGGTGGTTCCAGAGATCGCCAACGCATCGACACTCTCGAAGCCATATTGCTTGCCTTGGTCAAGTCTATGGACGAGATCAAAGCAGCCCTTCCAACTTTGCAAGGAGAGACGCCTGGCCAAACAAGCGCGGGTCCCGCGGTCAATGCGGACTCGAATTCAGCGACGCCGAACCCGGGCAACAATCCTCCTGAAATAACGGCCCCCACCACCGTGGATGAGGCCCGCGAAGCGAGAAGAGAGGTCCAGGAGCTCCGAGCCATGTTTCACGCTCGAAAAAATTCTCAAGACCTCAGAATACGGCAACCGTACCCTGCTGCCTGGAGGGATGTTCCATTCCCACCAAGATATAAGCCATTCAATATCAATCCTTATGATGGCAAGACCTCAGCAAGTCGGTACATCACTTACTTCGAGGTCACCACCGACCATCTACCCCATGATGATGCCATTCTCACATGATTATTCATCGGGGCATTAGAAGGGGTCACCTTCGACTGGTACCGCAACCTGCTAGACAACTGCATCCGCTCCTTCGTCGGCTTCAAGCGCATGTTCTTGGAGAGATTCTACGAAGTAGGGCAGGACATCACAATGTCCACCCTCATGGACGTCGTCCAAGGGGAGAAAGAGCTGACAAGGAACTATATCGAGCGGTTTCGCCAAACCGCAATGAAGCTACCGTCTGGAAATTCGGATTCCTCCTTGATTGAAATTTGCCAAAAGAGATTGCTCCTAATAATCAGTCTCTGGATGGGCGAAAGTCAATTCAAGGACTGGAAGACGTTCATCATCAGTGCCACAAGCGCCGAAGAACGATTGAAGAAGGCTCGCCAATTGGGATTGCACATCTCGGACGGAGAGAACAAGGGCAAGCGTCCTAATACCAACAACGACAATGGGGGTAGCCCCTCCAACAATCGGGACAGCAGGGGTAAGCAGGCTATGGTGGCCGACACAGCACAGAAACCTGAGCCAAAGTCGGCAGACAAACAATGGCCGCAAATTACTTACTCCTTCGAAGACGGTCACGTCAAGCCCATCTTGGACATGCTCATACAAGGAGACAGAATTCAGCTTCCTCCACCAAGACGGAAACCTCGGTCGACAGACATGGAGAATCCAAAGTACTGCCATTACCACCGCTACGTCCACCATGCTATACACGACTGCTACCAACTAAAACGGTATATCCAAAATCTCATCGATTCGAACGCTCTGGCCATCGATTTCGAGGAGGTGACAGTGGCAGCCAATATGGTGTCAGTACAATTCGACAGCTTCTCTCCGACGGAAACTCAAGACAGTGTGGTCCCCATCCCTCTCGCGACAATGGAGATTGCTAATCTTCTACCTCCCCGAGATCAGGCTGCTGGTCTAGTACCCCTCACCACATCACGAGGGGAAGTCATGTGGGTCCATCCAGACTTGGTATCAGAAGTGACTCAGCCGACACCATCTTCCATCTGCAAAAAGAAGAGTGGAAAAGTCAGGTCCTGCCGTACAATCTCGGCAGATATCGAAGAAACTACAGCCGTCGTCACTCGATCTGGGGGACAATCCCAATACGTGGCTGACAACTCGGCTGAAGATCATCAGCCCGCTACAACCGACGCTCCGGGACCGGCTCAGCCTCCGACGACCGACAAGCCTAGGCCGAAGGAGACTCGCTTTGACAAATCCCTTCAAAAAGAGGCACCGCAGGGGCTGGAGAAGCCCTACAACTTCGACATCTTAGCGCAATTGGTCAATCCACCGGCCAAGTTGTCATTATACGAGCTTCTGAGACTCTCAAAAGATGTTCGTACGGCTTTGAGCGATGCACTCCAAAATGCCAACGCGTACCTGGCTCAAGTCAACCTCACGGGAGAGAACCCGCCTGCAGATCTCCAAGACAGCACTTGCACGGGAGCAATGCCCAACATTATCTTCACTCTGCAAGACATGCTCATCAAAATCAACCTGCACGATCGCCCGCTATACTACACTGGATACATCGGCGATGTAAAGGTGGATCGGATGCACATCGATCCTGGCTCTTCCATAAGCATTATCCCGAAGGATCTGTTACATCATCTCCGCATCCCAATGTATTGCCTGATGCCTACAAGCACCGTGGATACACGATTATAGATGCAGACACTTCTTACAACACTTCTTACAACATCCTCTTGGGACGCCCGTAGATACACGATTATATGATCGTGCCTTCCACGCTGCACCAGTGCTTCAAATATGTCGACAAACATGGCTTCGTAAGGACGAAATTTGCTGATATCGATCCCTTCAAAGGGGTCGAATCCTACTACTCAGACTCCTACCTATACGAAAAGTCGAAGAGGCACCTTGATGAAGGAGATGTGCAAGCTCGTACCGAGACAACCTCAGGATCAGAAGAACCTCTGACGATCCACCTCCAAGCTCGTAAACCTGGCAAGTTCGCACCCCTTACAGCCACTCTGCGTAAGGACGCAATCAGCCTCTCGGCACAAGAAGAGCAGATGATAATCTGGCTGCCAAGGTCTGGCCAAGTGCCAAGACCTACAACGGAGCCACTGACAATCAGGCTGCCGAGAGTCGGCCAGCCACAAGCGGAGAAGCTCAATCCCTCTGACAAGCCAATGACGATACGCCTTCCCAAGAAGGGTCGTCACCCCGATGCAAGGCCTGGAACTTCTAGCGAACCAACCACTCCCCGCCCAGCAGCAAGCACCAGACTGGGGGTCGCAAGTCTGCCGACAACTCCACGCTCTGCTCCACCAGCTGAACCTCTGACGATCAAGCTGCCCAGGTCGTCCTCTCAGTCTTCATTTATACAGGGAGTAACCGAAGAAGAACATGAGCTAGCCAAGTATGTGGCTGCCCACACTGATGTTCCCTCCGCAGATGATGTAATCTCCCTAGAAAAGATACCTTACTTCATCAATAAAAGGCTATCTTTGAACTACCTCGAGCTCAATAAGCTATGTACAATGTATGCTATGGAACACGGTATAGGCACTCACCTACACACACAGGTGACAAATGTGTACACCGCACTCCAGCTTACTCCAGTGGAAGACGCTTACCGCATAATCGAGGGAGGGGATCATCCAATCATCTTCGGCCAGAAGGACGATCTGCATCCCTTCACCATAGAAGAAGTCAACCTTGGATCAGATGCCGGGAGACTGCCTCTATATCTTTATAGCCCCCAATCTAAATATCTCATGCAAAAATAAGGGTATGATATGGAGACTACGCCAGGCTTGAACTACGGCACCGGGCGACGATTACCTTTGAAACCACCGGTCCCGGCTGGCAAACTATGGGACTACTATAGCAAGACTCGATGTGGGTTAGGGTATGTTACACCCACGATGACCCCTGAGAGTTCAGATGAAGAATGTGACTGGCATTCACATTCAACCGGATCACCAACTTCTGATTTGGATACCACCATCGGAGACATATTCAGACAAGTCATGTCAGTCAACATGGCATTCGCCGACGCTTATGAAGAAGATGAAGACATCCCTAAAATTCTCGAATTAGAGCCGTGGGCCTAACAGTTGGATGCACAATGGGAAAAGCGGTTCGAACAGAGAGAACCTCCTACTGAAGATGAGGTCATACAAGTAGTTCTCGACAGCGAATCTTCTCCAAAACCTATCTTCGTCAGTAAAAGCCTAACAGACGAAGAGCGAGAATCGCTGCTGGAACTTGTCAAAGAATATATTGATGTGTTCGCCTGGAGCTATGAAGACATGCCGGGGTTAAATTCCGATATTGCTCTTCATAAACTCAACATTCGGCCGGATGCAAAGCCAGTCAAGCAACAACAGCGACGCCGCCCGGGCATCATGGATGCGATCGAAGCCGAAGTCAACAAACTGATAGCCAGCAGCTTCATTCGTGAGGAGCAACATCCCGACTGGGTCACCAACATAGTACCCGTCCTCAAGAAGAATGGGAAGATTTGAATCTGCATCGACTTCCGCAATCTGAACGAGGCATGCCCCAAAGATGAATTCTCCCTCCCTATCACGGACATCATGATTGACAACACCTGCGGCTTCGAACGTATGTCATTCATGGATGGTTTCTCGGGGTACAACCAAATCAAGATGTCTCCTGACGACGAAAAGCATACATCATTTCGAACACCGATTGGCACATACTGCTACACAGTCATGCCTTTCGGTTTGAAGAATGCCGGTGCCACATATCAAAGAGCCATAAGCATCATCTTCAGAGACCACTTATGCAAGACGGTAGAGTGCTATGTTGACGACATCGCCGTCAAGAGTCGTTGTAAGGAAGACCATTTGCAGGATCTGAGGACGGTATTCGACCTGATGCGAGCGCACAATCTAAAGATGAATCCCACAAAATCCTTCTTGGGCGTATCCAGTGGAAAATTCCTGGGTTTTATTATTACTGCCAAGGAATTCATGTAGATCCAGAGAAGACGAAGGCAATTATGGAGATGGGTCCCCCGAGAAATCTTCACGAACTCAGAGGCCTTCAAGGGAGGCTAGCTTACATCAGGAGGTTCATTTCTAACCTCTCCGGGCGATGTTGACCATTTACCCATCTCATGAAGAAAGGCATCTCGTTCGTATGGGACGAAGAATGTCAGCGGGCCTTCGACAGCATTAAAGAATATTTATCGAACCCTCCAGTCCTGGTGGCCCCGGTTGCTGGAAAACTATTCCTGCTCTACGTACGAGCAATGGAACATTCCCTCGGGGCTCTGCTGGCACAAAACAACGATGCAGGCCATGAACAAGCCATATATTACCTCAGTCGAATGATGATTGGGCCAGAGCACCGATACACCGCTGTGGAGAAGGAATGCCTTGCCCTGGTGTTCGCCATTCAGAAGACGCGGTACTATGTCACTGGACAAACAATACATGTGATCTCACGAGTCAACCATCTCAGGGTCCTCATGACTAAACCAGGGGCACTCAGCTCTTGCCTCGCTACATGGGCAATATTGCTGTCCCCTTATCATATGATCTTCGTCCCATAAAAGGCTGTTAAAAGGTCAAGCCCAAGCAGACTTTTTGGCAGCCCACCCGAGCTCGGAGTCGTCCAGAATATATGAAGAAATCCCAGATGAGGTCGCCGACTCGCATGCAACCTCTCAAGATGATATATGGCGAATGTTCTTCGACGGTGCTTCGAGAACTGGACCCAAGGTCAACATCGTCGTCGGAGTCGGGGTGGTGCTGGTTTTTCCTTCCGGATTGGTGATCAATCACCCTTACTCTCTCACAGAACCCTGCTCTAACAATGTGGCCGAGTACAACGCTTTGGTCATTGGCCTCCAACTTGCAAGGGAGCTGGGGGTAGAATATCTTGAAGCATACGGTGATTCTCAGTTAATCGTCAATCAGATCCGGGGCTCATACGAAGTTCGCCACGAAGACATGATCCCCTATCACCAGATAGCGATCGACATCATCTTATCGTTTGAGGGGTTCTTCATCGAGCACGTTCCCAGACTCCGAAATATCGAAGCCGATGCCTTAGCAGGCCTGGCCGCTTCCCTAGCAGTGCCAAATCATACTCATCAATCGGTGGATGTGATAGGCCACGAACTGGTCAGCCCCAAGAACAACATTCAATTCGTGGCGAGTTATTCCGCCCAGACAATCGACGATGTCCCAGATTGGAGATAACCATTCATTGACTTCGTCGTCTACGATATCCTCCCTGAGAACCCAAAGGAAGCCACTTCCATCAGAAGGCGTTCTCTCAGATTCTTCTACGATACAGAGACGAAAATGCTGTATCGCCGATCCTACGATGGATTATTGCTTCGGTATCTGTCAAACGCAGAAGCCAAAGAAGCCGTACGAGAAGCTCATGACGGTGTCTGCGGGGCCCATCAGCCTGGCCCTAAATTGCAAGACCGTCTTCGCCGAATAGGCTACTATTGGCCCACAATGGTGGCAGATGCGATAGACTATGCTAGAAAATGCAAAACCTGCCAAGTCCACGCAAATTTCATCCACCAGCCATCCGAATTCCTATATCCGACAGTGGCGTCCTGGCCGTTCGAAGCATGGGGAATGGATATCATCGGTCCGATTACTCCACCTTCCTCCCGAGGACATCGTTTCATACTCGCAATCACAAATTACTTCTCCAAATGGGCAAAAACTGTCCCGCTTGCAGAAGTAAAGAATTCAAACGTGATCAGCTTCCTCAAGCATGACGTCATTTATCGCTTTGGACTGCCCCGAAGGATCATCCACGATAATGGTCCGCAGTTTACAAGCCATACCTTCTATCGGTTCTGCGATAAGCACCGCATCCAGAATATTGCTTCGATGCCATACAATCCAGCAGCGAATGGGTTAGCAGAAGCATTCAACAAAACCATCATCAAGTTACTCAAGAAGTTCGTATCGTCCAACAAACACGACTGGAACGAGAAGCTTGGTGAATGCTTATGGTCGTACCGTACCACAGTCCGAACGGCCACAGGGAACACACCATTCTTCCTGGTATACGGGAGTGAGGCAGTTCTCCCATTGGAGACTCAAATACCCTCACTCCGCGTCGCCCTCACTTATCAATTGACGACGGATGATAACTACTGACGCCGACTACAAGAGTTAGAGGCCTTAGATGAAAAGCGCCTCATGGCTCAGCAACGAATCGAGCTATACCAAGCATGCATATCTGGAGCCATCAACAAGAAGGTTAAAATCAGAACGTTCCAAATGGGCGATCTCGTTCTGGCAGTACGGAGGCCGATGGTCATGACTCACAAGACCGCCGGCAAATTCCAGCCAAAATAGGAAGGTACATTTATCATTGAGGCTGTATTCTCCAACGGTGCTTACTGCTTCGCAAAGCAAAATGGAGACTTGCTCATATTGCCAGTCAACGGCAAGTTCCTGAAGAAATATTATGTCTAAACGACAGTATTCCAGATTATCGAGTCATGTACCCGCTGGTGCCGCTGAACTCGCATCCACAACATTCTAAATTATCGAGTCATCTACCCGCTGGTGCCGCTGAACTCACATCCACACTATCCCAGATTATCGAGTCATGTACCCGCTGGTGCCTCTAAACTCATATTTCGGTCACTCTTTCAGATAGTAAGTCATGTATGATCATACCTCTGAACTTTCTTCCTGGAAGAGATCCTCCCTCATGATCCACTACCCACACTCCTAGTGCACAAAAAGGGTAATCGATCCACAAATTTCTAAAACGGCCATGTCCTCATTACCTCTGAGTCGTTTCACTTCCGCCAAAAACAAATCACCCCTTTACATAGAACTTCCATGTCCTCATTACCTCTGAGTCGTTCTATGTACCCTCCTTCATTGAGCCCACTCCTGCCATGTCCTCATCACCTCTGAGTGGGAAGGCTCCGTCGAAGAAACCTTCATGCTTGCCATGTTCTCATTACCTCTGAGTAAGTATGATGATTCCCTTTCGACTTATTATCTGTACCCACAACCGGAGTACGCCAAGGATAATAGGTCCACAAATATTCTCTGCTGAGTCCACTCTTGCCATGTCCTTATTACCTCTGAGCAGGAAGACTCCACGGTAAAATCTCCGTACTTACCATGTCCTCATTACCTCTGAGTAAGTATGTTGGTCCTCTCTCGTCTTATTATCCGTACCCTGAACCAGGGTATGCCAAGGGTAATAGGCCCATAAATGTCCTCTATTGACCACAAATATCCTCCGTTGAGTTCACTCCTGCCATGTCCTCATTACCGCTGAGTAGGAAAACTCTACAGTAAAACCCTCATACTTGCCATGTCCTCATTACCTCTGAGTGAGTACGTTGGTTCCCCTTCATCCTATTATCCGTATCCTAAGTCGGGGTACGCCAAGGATAATAGGCCCACAAATATCCTTTGCTAAATCTCTTAGTACAGGCCCACTATTCCTCATCATGCCCCGGGAGCCCAGCTGCTCCATGGCATTCTATCTCCCGATACTTGGAACGTCCACGACAATATGACCATGGAACTGTTCTAAGTATCCCCAGTCAAACTTGTTACCCGTACCTAAAACCAAGGTATGTCAGGGGTAACAGGTCCACAAACAAGTCCCCCATGCGGGGCACACATCACCACAATACCACAGGCGCAACAAGCAATACAAATGAAAGGTAGAATGGAAAGTACTCTTTATTTGAAAGACGAAAAAAGCATTACATGTTTTGGGACCATGTTCCTCTCAAAAAAATAGAAACGAAAAAAGAAAAGGCCGACTATAGTTCGGCGTTACACAACTCCAAGAGGCGGTTTCTCACCAACGCAGTACCCCGCTCAAGCCTCTGTCTAGCCCTGCGCTCAGCCTCCTGGGATAACCGCTCCGTATTATCCAGGTCCATGAGTGTCCGCCAGTCATCGTCCAACCTCTTTAGAGCTACTTCCAAGTCAGCCGAAGCTTTATTGACGTTATCAGCCTCCTGGATAATTAGCCCTCTGTCGATCCGGAAAGCCTCAAGCTCAGACTCAAAGAAAGTTAACTTCCTCTGGAGCTCAAGGATCTGCTCCCGCGTGTCAGTAATCCCGCGGGAGGCAATCGCTTCCCGAGCTATAATGTCTTTACTCTCATGGCTCAATTGATCATATCGGTCAGACAAAGTGCGAAGATCCTCCAGTATAGTCGGCCTGGTTTTATTCTGAGCAGCCCTCGCCTTCTCTATAGCAATTGTGAGGGAGCCACGCTCCTGATCTATAGCGGCAGATAGATCAACCTGCCGTAGTCCCTGAAGCTGGGCCACCAGCTGATCTGTCTCAAGTAATTTCGTCTCCAGGTTTGCAGCCACCCCTGCCCCACCAGGAAGAGCTTTAAGGATATCAATTTGACCCTGGACGCATTACCAGGCCAAGACGAAAGAGGTCCCTCTGTCCACAGCAGCTTCTATCCCCCTTTTCAAGTGACGATGAAAGCTGTCGACCACGTCCTGTAACGCTTCGTCCAGGACCTCTGTAGAGGACGGCATCAGAGGAAGCGTGGCCGGCAGTATCGAAGAAGTGGTGCTAGAACTTGCCACCAGGGGGGCGACTTCCGAGCAGAACGACGCACGGATCGCGGCTAACTCTTTCTCTGCCACCCGCAGAGCCTGGACGCTTGGCAGGGCGGAGAGGTCGACTCTCTGGGCCGCCCGAGCAGAGGAAGACACGAGGACCATCGTCCCCTGCCCCGATTGTCCCATCACCGGACTTGTCGAACTTGAGCCCGCAAGAGGACCATCAAGACGAGCTGGAGGGGGAGGAGGTACGCCCCTCTCCGCCAGTGCCTATTCGGCAGAGTCTGTCTCAACAAAGTCCATCCTCGGCACTGGAGAGGCATGACCTGCATGTCCATGACAATGATCAATCGACGTGACCCGAAGGAAATGATCATAGAGCAGATAGGCCTCCTCGCAAGTTAAGATTCGGCTTATCTTACCGGGAGAGGAGCATCGAGGCTGCAGCTCATTCGCAGCTGGCAGGGTCTCCTCACCCGCGATCTCCAAATTAAATTTGGCCAGCTCCTCTGACCCAGCCACCTCAGAGGGAGAGGCAAACTGATCAGCATCGTCTGGGCAAAATTCAGTAATTTTAGGAGCAGGCTCACCGGAGCTCCCGTCATCCCGAGTCATGATCTCGGCAACTCGAGAGTCCTCTTCTTCTGACACCTACAAGAGGGAAAGAAGATGATTAAAATCAAAGCTAGAAGAAAGGAAGGACCGGTAGTAACTTATTTACCTCTGATGCGGGATCAATTTCTTCGCCTCTTTCCTTTATAGTTAGCCCACGGTGTCTGGTCGTAGCCAGTTTTCGAGAGCGAGGGATACCGCCAACAGGAGAAAGTTGCCTGCTATGCTTCCGTGCAGGGTCGGGTGCAACGGATGGCTGATCTACCACCATCTCATCCGGTAAAATAGGCGGCTGATCCGCCCCTACATCTGCCACCGGAAAGGAAGAGTCATCTCCATCATAATCGTCGCCGTCGTCATCCGCAGCAGCGGAGTCCGAATCCGGCACTTCGACTCCGTTCTTCCTCTTCCTTGTCTTGGCCCCCTAGGAACCCTCATCCAGGCCGGTACCAATGATGAAACTGACGCCCGGGTTAAAACCGACAGGGGGCTTGTTGCCATGACGTGATACAGAGCTGCCATATACAAGATCTCTACCGACGCCTTGATAGCGGGAACTGAGAAAACGGTACGGGTATGGAATGTGTCATAGTAATGCCAGGCCCGGATGCCATCAAGAAGGCTACCTTCAAAGCCCAGGCAAGAGCTGGGGCTGTCTAGAAAAAGCTGACTATATCCAAATTACCGGGCGAATCTGCTAGGCAGATAAGGCTCCAGAAAGACAGTGCTACGGTTGCGATACACCAGATAAGAGGGGCGGATATTTCGCAGCCACAGAAGCATCTGGCCGGCCAGAAGTTGAGGGGGCCCAATACCGTCAAGATGGACAGCCGTTATTTCCTTATCAGTAAAACGAGGGACAGATACAAAAATGTTGTACATGTCTGCCCTCGCCAGTGCCATTCGGCAAGCACGCATGGTCTCGAATTCCCAAGACTCATTACGATAGCGGAAGATAAAAGCGTCATCATCAGTTACGCCGTCTTCAGAGCCCAGTCTCATCAAAGACGGATAATGCATCAACAGCCACTCTATCAAATAATGATAGGGCAGCTCGGTCCGTTCAAAATCTTTCGTCACATCGTAGGCAATAACCTTGGATGTGAAAGTACGAAGGCCACGGTGTATGCTGCACACCATGGCCGGGAGGAGAGCTAGCCGGACTCGCAAAACTAACTTCACAGCCGGAAGGATAAAATTACGACTGATCCTCTCGATGAAACCTGCTCCGCCCGAGACTACACAGTTTTGCAGCCATATCATCAAAAATCCCACCAGGAGCGCCTTCTCCGACAAATCTTGGGTGTCCTGATAAAAATAATCGAAAGAGTCGGTCTGACTCCCGAATCTGTCACTAGAGGTGGCCACCCTCTTAGCTGACGACACTAAGGCTTTTACCGCCTCCCGGGTTTGAGGACGGCGGGGAGTAACTTGACCTGAGGCATCCGTCGTAAAGAGATAGCGCACCCAGTCCTTGGTATGAGGGGCATTCCCTTCCGAGCTGTTCTCCTTTTTGGCTATTTGATGACATGTGCTATAATGGCATAATATCTCTTGATAAAGAGCCACGAAGCCTGGATACCGCCTTTCCAACTCTTCGAACTCCTCGTTCGTGGGAGTATACGCCTCAAAAGCTTCGTCCCCCCAAGGAAGCTTGGAGATCGCATGCATTTCGTGGAGCGTAAGCCCATTTCCCCTACGGGCATATAGAAGGTCCCCGTGCGGCGATTATACATCTCCAGCAGAGATATAAACAATCTCTTGTTTATAGACAAGCCATGGCTGGTGCCCCGAATAGCATGGTAAAAACCAATCTCATACAGAAAGGCCTCATACTTTCGCAAAATCCACATAGACAGGTTGGTCCACGAGGGAATGGGATGTATCCAGCTAGAAAGCATCAACCGACCGATGGAATAGGAGCCCTTCCGAGCAAGTTGGTTCATAAAAGTGTCGGCTGTAGAAAATATGAAATTAGGACCCGCCACATTCAAGAACGTACCCGGGACCAATCCCATTACAGAACGGCTGGTGTGCACCTTGCCCGCGCACACTAACTTCAGGCTGTTGTTATAATGGATGTCTCCCACGAACATCCCACTCCGGGTAGGAGTTAAAGAATCTTCCATCTTCCGGTCCAGGGGGAGCATATTGAACCAAGATAAAGGGAAGTGACGCTCCATCTGGGGGATGCGGATCGCCATTCCGTTAGAAACAAAACTCCAGTTCTCTGACACCTCCAGAATCTGACTGTTCTTTACAGTCAAGGCATCTCCAAAGAAGAATGCGGGCTTCAAGTATTCTCCTTCTAATTTTCTCGAGTTCATCATAGCATTAAGAAAATAGAAAGGCTGATTCTTAAGGGCATTCAATCTCGCCGGAGGCTCGTCATTCGGGAACTGGTCCGCCATATGCTGAACTATATGGTCATACCTATAGCCTAAGCAGCTTGGGCACTGCCTACCAGGAGTTCTCCAGCAGCATTAACCGACAAATTCACTGAGAAAGAGACAGAAAAAGATAAGTTAAAAAGATGGACAAAAAGGAACTAATGGGTGCTTTCGAGCTTATGCGGCTCCAACTTAACGAAGCCTCATGCGGCTCAGGAGAACACTTATGTGGCTCCAACTTACTGAAGCCTCATACGGCTCAGGAGAACACTTATGCGGCTCCAACTTACTGAAGCCTCATGCGGCTCAAACTCAGAAGAACATTCATGCGGCTCCACTTAGTGAAGGGTCATGCGATAGTGCTTTCATAGGGCCCGAAGGGATCGGATAAGTTCGTACGGACCACGTGACAAACAAATGTGTGCGAATCTATGCGGCTCAGTGTAGCTTATGCGGCTTTGTTGGCAAAGCGCGTATGCGGCCACAGTGGCTATTCCTATGCGGCTCGCAGCTCGACCGTAGGACGAACATACGGCTCACATAAAAATAAAGGCTCGTGTATAAAGCATGCGACGTAGCCATAGCAGTTAGGGTTCTTTAAACCCATATGAAGTCCTTACCGGCAATGGGAGGATGAACGTCAGGATGAGCAGCAGGCACGACGGCCGGCGGAGGAGCGGCCACGGTTGAAGTAGAGGCAGTTTTCCTGACCTTCGCCGTCGCAGACGACAAAGACGCCGCCCTCTTGCCCTTCGCTGTAATGGTTTTCTTGGGAGCCATTGGCAATTAAAGAAGAAGATGACAATGGAGTAGAGAAAGTTCGAAGTAAAGGAAAAAGTAAAGAAGTCTTCTCTCTCAAACTCCTCTTATTTATAGGAAGACAAGAGAGGAGGGAACACGTAGATTGATAACCGCCTTGAAAAAGACGAAATCGACTCCTCGGATTTCGTCCCCTCTCTCATAAAGGAGATTCATCCAGAGCATAAAATCCAAAAGATTTAATGAGCCGACCCTTGGGATCTCCCCTAAAGGCGGCACTAAAACGAATTTGAGGCAATTAATGATGCGCACACATGGCAAGGAGCTATGCGGCCCGAAAGTCCCTGCGGCTGATTGACTCAATGCGGTCGAAACATCCATGCGGCCGAGTCATCCATGCGGCCGAGACATCCATGCGACCGAGACAGCTTATGTGGCCAGAAGAATACATGGCCATGCTTCTTATTAAAAGTATTTTAATTTTGCAAATTGAAAACTTTGAAGGGGGTCTTGTAGAAGCATGGAAAAGAATAAAGAAAGGTCCATGCGGCCAGAAAGCCCCATGCGGCTCAGAAAGATTTATGCGGCCAGAGAGCCCCATACGGCTCAGAGAGTCTATGCGGCTCAAACAAGTCCTATGCAGCTCAAAGAGGAGCCACGTGGCCTATAAACAGCTCTCTCGTTTTTGCATTAAATGCTTTGACGGCTGACAGCTTTGACAAGGTGACAGTTCTGACACAAAGATATCATTATGACTTCCTCATAATGACGGACTCCTTGGGAAGTGAAGAAAATCTCTGACACGATCCTCCGAGAGTCATAAACTGTCATGCGGCTCACGAAGACCATCCCCATGCGGCTCACGAAGACTAGCTCCATGCGGCTCACAAAGACCATCCCCATGCGGTTCACGAAGACTAGCTCCATGCGGCTCATGAGGACTATCTCCATGCGGTTCACTCATGCGGTCATATACACTCATACGGCTCAAATCATTACCATGCGGTCCAAATGTTCAGGGGGGCCACTATTAGGCAGCCTTGACACGTGGCTAGCCGTATGCGGCCCAACTTTTCTGCGGCTCAGATTTTTGCTGTTTTGACGCGTGGCATGATAGCAGGACACGTGGCATCAGATTGATCGAAATCTCTCAACAAATCCCAATGAAATATTGGGATCAAATCAGATCATTTACAAATAAGCCAATTAAAGACACGTGTCGAGGAATCCGAGATTGGCATGACAAATCAGGAGGATTTATGTCAATCAGCATTAATTACCGACAAAAGATTTGATGCAATCACATTTATTGCTCAAATCTCGATGAACGGCCCAGATCCAGTGATCCTTAGCCGCCGACTTTCAAGAATGGACAATCATTGTAAACCCTAATGAAGCCTCCCCCCCCCACTCTTATAAATAGCAGGGTGCCATTCCCTTGCGAATACATATACAGAGACATATGCAGACAGAGACAGACACACATAGAGACATAGAGAGCCAAAGAGCCTGAAGAGAGAGCATTTCTTCATCAACGCCAAGCAGTTCTTCCACAGAGCCAAAAAGCTGCACCCGATCGTCCAAGGAGTAAGGCAGAGCGGCCGTCGCTTTCCCGAGCCTCTATCGTTACCCCCCAGAATCTAAAATAAATAATTGTACTTAGATTGCTGTACCTAGGTTTTCGTCCCTAGGCTTTTTTTGTACAAGCGAGTTTGTATTGTGAAGTAAAAGTCCAGTCCTCCGATAATTGTTCTGTCCTTTTATATTTCATGGCAAACAGGGGATGCAGAAGAGAAAAAGAGAAAACCTCTCTTTTGGTGGCCGTATAAGTTGGGGATCATAACCCTAATGAATACATATATTTATATATTTTGATATTTCTAATTTGGTCCCTCATCAAATTAGATTTATCTCCGGTATCTACACATTATTTCCATGACAATTATACCCTTAAGCCAATTTTCTAAATAGACCACTTTAATTTGGCTTAATTATTTAGATAGCCCAACACAATTAATTTTACATGTGTGGCCCCATATTATTGAATAATCCAACATTCTCCTCTCTCCAGAGTGGCTAAAGGAAATGAGAATCGAAACCGTGATCTGGATGTTGTTGGTTCTGGAGGATCGTCTTCCACTCATCCCGTGAATTCCAAGGAGCTGAGAATTTTCCACCTCCACTACCTCTTCCAACTCAAAGAACCATCCTGAATATTCCTGTCTATGGGGAGTTGCCTATGAGTGGAATGCAGATGTTTGAGATTTTTTAAGGAATGATGGAAGCATAAAAGATTCAGGCTGAAGCACAGCATAAACAAACAGCATGATGAAAAAAGGAATGAAAAATGTTAATCTAGTGGCTTTAGCAGCTATAGATAAAGTAACAAGTGACAGTCGCTCCATTAATGTGAGATTTGAAACGTTGTAACGCATGCCACGTGTCAAGTTGATCGAGTTATGCGCTTACGTTTAGATCCGCTTCATGCATTATAGTTATTGCAGAATCTTATACTCCAACTCATTCTTATGCGCCGAAAGCAGAAAACAAAAGTAATTTTCTAGATTCTATGTCAATCAATACCCTAGTACCTAATAGAAAGATTATCTTAATAATTATATGCTTTACATGATTATTGTGTTAATTTAGATTAGTTGGATTAGTAGTTTGGTACCGCTCACGAGTGCATTTCTCATTGTACTGATCCCCTCCTCCACAGGTGTTGGGAACAACGCAGTTACACAAAGGCAGTAGGAGACTCGGAAAGCAACTTAAATCTCTTCCTATTTCAAAGTATTTGAAGCTAGTTTCTTTTAAAGGCATTTTGGATTTCGATGTAATAGATGGATATAATGTATAGAAATAAATTACTAGTAAGATTGTAGAATTTACCAGCTTAGGGGTTACCTATACTAAATCATATAGTCTCATTAGTAATTCATTTGTCTGGTTTTTAATTTGTAATTAATTTTTACAAATTCCTAAAAGTTTCTAGGAATTCTATAATTACTAAATTTGAGGTGTATATCATATTTGGGGTATTTGGTGCCCTTTCTAGGTCATGGGCCACTCATCGGCCACTTACAGGTCTGTCGATGCCCAAAATCAATTATGTCAAAATTGTACAAATAATATTAAAAAAAATCTACATATTCTATAAATTTTAAAGTGTCATAAATTGGTATTCTATACTATTCTGGAGTCATGATACACTATTTCTAACATACATTTTTCCATTATAAACTTAGGAATGTCGTTCGGTACCGCTTTCAAAAATGCTCTGTAACCTGTTTCATATGTTGTTAATGAGTTCATTAGGATTTTTTGTTAAACTTTACCCAGTTCTCTAATTAGGATTTCTAGTAATACTAAAGGGATATTTTAGCACATATACCCATTACAAATATGAAATCTAGCATATATCCTCAATTACTTTAAAAATTAGCAAATGCTCCCATTATGTGTAAAATAATTAAAATTTAGGTTAAAATGGTGGGGGCATATCTTAAATTTTTAAATGTTGCATACAAAGGAATGGAGGCATTTACTAATTCTTTAAATAAGTGAGGGTACATACTAATTTTCATATTTGTAATGGGGGCATTTGCTAAAATATCCCGCTAAAGGAAATCCCAATGCTAAACACTTGATGTCCTTGTCTCTTTTGAAAAAAAAAAAAACCTTCTGGCCCGTCCATTGACGCTCTACTGTAATCCACCAATTTGATGTGGCCACAATCTCTAATACCTTCTTACCCAGTACCCCGTTCAAAAATGCTCGTGGTCTGAGTTTAGTCCAGTTCCAGATAGCCAAAATTGCGTGGGTCCCCCTCATCCATTTTATATTATTCTTTTGGAAAATGCAATTAATTGCTCCAAAGTATTCCCCCAAACCGTCTCTCCTAGCTGATGTAGCATCTCACACAGCAGTTGACGTGACAAATTTTAAAATTAAAATTATCGTTAAAATTAGTATTAAAATTAACATTAACATTAATATTAAAATCTAAATTAACATTGGTAATAACATTAAAATTAAAATATTAACATTAATATTAAAAAATATTGGTGATGAATTATTTTGGGTTAAAATTTACCATGTTTAGCTGTCTTTCATATATCTTGTCAGCCGTTGAATAAGAAGGAATGGTTTGAATGAACACTTTGGAGAAAATAAGAGCATTACTCTACTCTTTTATTGCCAAGGCAAAGAAATATCTTTAGGTAATCTTATTTACAAAATAAGCTCTACGGACCCCCGCAATATCTCCATTTGCCTTCCTATTACCGGTTTACCTAAAGCTATTTCCTTGTCTTGCTTAACAGATTGGCTTATTTATAAAAAGAACAGGACAAAGGGGGGCATTCTTCTAGATAACTCTCCATGGGTTTGTTGGGCCGGGCCTCATAGCCGTTTGTATTGGGCGACTTTGGGCGGCCGTACATTATTAGGTTTGGAGGTGTGTGGTACCAAAGTTCATATAGTTATGTGATACCAATGTAAAATATAGAAAATGTATTATTTTAGATTGATATAGAGAAGAAAAAAATCTTGAAGGTATCCTAATTAGGGATTAGTATTATTCGGTTTTGGACTGAAAATCTAAACGAACCAAATCTCTTATTCAGCTTGGTTTGAAAAAATATTGTTTTCGTTTCTATTTTAAAAATACTAAAAAAAATTATTCGTTTGCAGTTTTGGATTTCGATTTTGGTCTAAAACTGAAAATTGAATAATACTTATACAATTATGTAAATATTTCAATCCATTGCGTATTTTGTGATTAGAAATGTGTATATTTTGGAAAATAACAATTATATGTATATGTTTTGAAGTTTATTTTGAGCACAACTTTAAAATACAATAAAAATTACAATTGTTAATGTAATTTAACCACTATTTTAACTTTGGGCTGGATCCATTACACAATAGAAATGGTTGAAGCGAACAAACCAAATCGATTATTCGGTTTGCTTCAATTTCGGATTTTGCTAATTTCAGTTTCAATTTGGATTGGTAGAATTTCAGTTTATGTGACTTTAACTATTTTGATTTGATTGAAACCGAATAAACCCCCCACACCACACACACACACACACAAAAAAAAAACACACACACACACAACACACATTCTAATTAAGATCCATTAGCGGACAAACTAGCAATAGATCTCAGCATCACAAAAAGGGAGCAAGCCATGGATTTTGTGGACCAGGACACAAAAGGCCATAAGATCACACTCCCAACAAACACTCAACAACCAGAACCAGTATAATAGAAAGCAGGTAGCACAAAGAGGAGGGAGAGAGAGAGAGAGAGAGAGTGGTAAGTTGATGACCACTTAAAGGGCATCTCAAGGTCATCACCTTAACCTATCCCTATATTTTTCTTCCACTCCTCCATGCTAATGGTGGTAGTGTAGGCATATGGACTATAATCCTACCCATCTTCTCCTTCTTGTTATTCTCTTTCCTTCCTCTTATGATTAGGAATTTTAAAAGGAGCTATATATATGTGTAGCTTTAGAGCTATATAGCTAGCTGAGGGAGTGGTGGAGACCTAAAAATCAGTAGGGTTCTCTCGGAGGAATCCTTAGCCCTTAGGTCATGAGAGTGGGGAGCATGGTCCCGAATCATTCCCACAATTCGACAGCTCTTTGGGAGCAGTCACATGCTCCTCCTGAACCTTTTGTTATTACAGCCATGGAAAAGAAGGCCAACAACAACAAGAAAATAATATATATTATCAATAACAATATCAAACTCCACTAGCTTACTCGAGTGTTTTTGTTCGGCTTTCATCATATGGTACTGCAGCTTGATTGCCGTATTCAAGAGTCAAGACATCGAAGTCAGTAACCATAAACCATGTATACAAATCAATGTCAAAATATATAATATGACACATGTTATATATGGTTAAGTAAATTTATGGAACAAGTAGTTCATGTTTTTATAATTTCATATTCTAGGTATAATTTTTTTAGTTATAAGCAGTTAAATTTTCAAACTATGCAGTCGATGTTCATTGACATTTTGTACTATTTTGTCCATTATATATACTAGTAAATGTACGTACTTTGTATGTATATTGACGTATAAAAAGAATATTATTCAATTATAGTCAAATATCTTTTCTAACTCATTTTGTTAAGATGAGAGGTATTTTTCTTGTTTGGTTGAGTTCGATTTTCTATATTGAATGTGTATAACAAATTTAAATTTTTTTCAACAATTTTTTTACATAATTTATTTTTTTAAAATAAAATGGACCATGATATACATACGGTTTAGACGGCTCACTTTTGAACCGTTTTGAAGCCTCATTATATAGTGGAAGATATAAGAAAATGCTAAACAGCCCGCGGTCTGTGTCCGCCGGTTGTGACCGCGGGATGAGGTGTCGCAACCTAATTTCCCCCCCCCCCCCCCCAAAAAAAAAAAAAAAAAATTCGTGTGGGCCCAACCCGCCGGTGCCCTGCCAACTAAAAGCCGCCACGTGGACCGCGGGCCAAAATGCGGTCCACGTAGCAATATATATATATATATATATATATATATATATATATATATATATATATATACGCAAATGACCTCTAGCCTAGTGGTTAAGAGAGAGGCATGCGGCCCGAGTGGTCAGGAGTTCGAATCCCAGTAGGAGCGATTCCAGAAACAATTTACCTGGTTCCAAAAAAAAATATATATATATATATATATTCTATGCCACATCCGATACTTATATCTTCCAAACTCAGCCGCTACAATAGTGATTTTACCATGTTTGTAGCTTACGACCTGACCGACAAGATGTGAAGAAGAGCGGGACACCGTCGCGTTGAACGCCAAGGGTAAAGGTGAGAGAATATGTAAGTTTAATATAATTTCGTGCCTATGTCGAATAAGTACGTGTGAGTTATATATATATATATATATATATATATATATATATATATATATATATATATATATATATATATATTATTTTGTTGAAACAATAGGTAATTGTGGCGAACTCGCCTCCACTGGGACTCGAACTCCTGACCACTTGGCCCACATGCATCTCTCTTAACCACTAGGCTAGAGGTCATATATATATATATTTATATATATAATGTCGTGTTCCGCTTGGCGCAATGAGTTGGTTTATTGGCTTGAAGGGATGTTCGAATTTTGGTCTAGTCATACACTACCAAAATACAGTCAATTAGCGACGGCACATTAGCGACGGATTCTTTCCGTCGGCGTTAGCGACGGATTTGCGATCCATAACCGACGGAGTACCGATGACAAGCCGATATATCTTTAATTTTATTTTAAGGGGGAGAAAAGGTCGCACGTCCGTCGGTAGGGCGTCGGAGACATAGCGACGGATATGAGGCCGTCGATATGCAGTCGACTATTTGGCGAGAATTGTTGGGAGAAGTGGCGGGACAAATCTTCGACTACGTAGCGACAGATTGTTGGTCGACAAATATCCAAAAGAGCGACGGACTAGCGACGGATATTATCCGTCGCTAGTCCGTCGCTAAATATACGACCCAGACTTAAATTAAAACGACGGGAGAAACTTTTCATTCCCCCCAAATTTTACTCTCTCTCCTCTCTCTCTCTCAATCTCTCCCGCGGCTTCGGTGATCGGTGGCGTCTTCTCATCTCTCTTCCGAAGGTAATCCCCTCTCTCTCTCTCTCTCTCTCTCTCGCGGTGGTCGGAGGGGCAGCGGGGGCGGCGGGGGCGTCGTTGGCTGGGGAGGCGACGGGGGAGGCGTTGGCTGCGGGGGCGGGGGAGGCGGGGGCTGGGGGGAGGCAGGGGAGGGGGGTTGGATGCGGGGGCAGGGGAGGGGGGGCTGGTGGGGCGTGGGGGTTGGCTGCGGGGGCGGCGGAGGCGGGGGGGTTGGCTGCGGGGACGGGAGAGGCGGGGGCTGGTGTAGTGCCCCGTCCCGCTCAGTCAATCGGAGGAATAGGAATGTCGACGGCGTTCGGACTTAGCCTTGCAACGGCTACTCGGAGACATCGCTCGGTCAAGGCGACCGCTCGCTCAGGTGGGATAGTTTCGGTGAACTTGCCTCATCTTAGCCTTCACATAATAAATCGCATGTTTTCAACTTGCACAAGTAGGCTTAATAATAAAAGAGATGAATCCACATAGCTAAAGGGAATAATCCCGACAGGTCGAATTGAGTTAGAATATGGAAAGGTCCAACGGTCGGCTTAGAGTTGGTGTACGGCGTGCTTTGAAAATGACACTCGATCCTTCGTCCCGTGGCTTGGGAGAAGGAAAGTTGGTTGAGTAGGCGAAGTATGAACGTAGCCTAAGTCATAGGCGCCGCCCGCATGTATGCTTCATAAAGCATGCACGGTCCCGTCTTCCAAGGCTTGGCATAGCCTTGGCTTGCCCATGAGTTAAGTTGCGTTGAGCGGCTTGTGACCTAAGTCTAAGCACCCGAGTGACTTGGTCGTTCAAGTTGGATGCGTGCACGGCACGATCCGTTAAGGCAAAGCTTGACGTAGCCTTTGCTCGTTAAGTTGTTGTGAAGTTAAGTTAGGCAGAGTTATGACGGTCGACCTAAGACATTACAAGCACTGTCCCGCACCTTCGCGGTTTGTCAAGTTAAGTAGTCCCATGATCTCAAGGCCCGTCGAGTTGGGCAGGAGTGTCGCGTAGAGCACGATTGGCTTAAGTCACGATGCACGGACTTAGTGTTTAAGGCAAGGACTATAAGTGATTCAAAGTGAGTTTTGAGAAAGGGATATCAAATAGGCATTCATGAGTTGAACCAAAATGATAGGGTAACAAGGAAGGAAATGCTCGCGACCGTGGGTCGTCGAGGGGTCTCAAAGAAGGAATGCTCGCGACCGTGGGTCGTCGAGGGGTCTCAAGGATAGAAGTCTTGGTTTTGGTAGAGGAATGACTGTGTGAGACGTCAGTTTGTGTCGAGTCTTGCATGGTCATTTGACAACTTATCGACAAGGGCGATGAATCCTCGAGCGGCAACCCTTGGCCATGGGACCGACTCGGCCTAGGAGAAAACAAGGTATAGTCGTGCGTAAGATTTTGGCTCAGGTTAAGCGGGGACTTGCGATGGGGCTAGCTACTTGCGTCGAAAGGATCCCGATTAACAAAACTATACGTCAAGGTATAGCTTGTGATGCTAGTGGCCAAGTTCATATAGATGTCGGCAAATAGCGGCTATCCGTATGTATGCCTTTGGATTGAGTTGAGTTGAAGGTGTGTACAGTTAGAACACAAAGTTTGGGCCTAAGATTGGGTTTCAACATAGGCGTCGTGCTTCGGCACGAGACGTGGCGTCAAGTCTTGAGTTGTCGGCATATAAGTTGCTTAAGTTGGTTGAGTTGTTTGAGTTTAAGTCGGAAAACCGCCGCAAGGCAAAGTTGGTTGAGTGACACTAACATTCACAAGTCTTGATTGGGTCAGTTGGTGGTCAAAGTAGCAAGGGCCGCTAGGCGGCAAGGGCAGCGAGGCGGCGATATGGTTAAGTCTCACTGAATTGCGAGGCACGGCCTCAGCAAGGGTTTGTAGCACAGTCACACGGAAAAATGAAGCTTCATCACGTAGTTGCGTCTCTGATTTTAAGCCGTAAGGCAAACACGACTCGCTAGGTTAGCGTTGTTGGCACGAGAAGGGAGACGAGGCAAGGTATGAGTCAACGTTGTCGTTGCAAGCACGAGATGGTCCAGAGACACGGAATAGGCCAAGGCGTCGGTCCTAAAACTGATCCTAAGGCAAGACTAGAAAGACAATTGATAAGAAGTGACTGTGTTGCACAAAGTAAATCAAACGTGTTGTGTTTGTATGGGTGGGCGAGGAGCTCATTCCACCAGTACAGTTGAGTACTGACACCCACATAGTTTTCATATACAGGCACAGGTAGAAGCTCATGGCACGGAGCTCGCTTGGATGCGTCGAGGCACGGAGTTCCTTGGCGATTCGAAGCGTGCGGCCGCATGGATTGAAGACTTATACGGAACATAATGTATGGACATCGCCTTCCGAAGCTTCCGCCGGCTCAAGACTTGTGTTGAGAGATGAGAGAGAGCTGAGTGACTTGTAATGCGAGATGAGTGAGCTTGAGAGACTTATAATCTTGGCCTTGCGCCCCAATATAACCGTTGTTTCAATATCAATAAAGAGCTTCTTTTGCATAACTTGTGTTTTGTTTTAATTTCCGCTGCTATTCTTCAATGTCTGTGCATGGGACTTCTGTGCGACGACCCCGTCGCTGCCGCTGAAATCGGCCGTTATGGAACCCGCCTTGCACGAGCGCAATCTAGGCTCGTGCGGCATCACGCCTTAGCGAGGACGATCGCTCCTACGGGAGCGGGACGTGACATAATGGTATCTGAGCACGGCTTTACGTCCTTGGACTATCGATTGAATTCTTTAACTTTGTTGTTCCCGTGAACTCTGAATGTTGCTTCCGCATATTGAAATTGTTGGTACGTACTCTCTCAAATGTTCTACGGGATGTCCATACAATAAGTCTATCTATTTTGCAAAATATAGAAGAAACAGTTTTTGACGAGAAACAAAAATATGGTTTACGTAAGTACGGTTGGCTAAGTCGGGCTGGGCATATACACAAAGGATTGCGTCAACCTTAGAAAAGTCGAGTGTGGGAATTGAATAGTGTCGAGCAAGAATGGGTCGAACTCGATTGAGTAAAGTGAGATGATTATCGATAGGGGTGCTATCGAGTGACGATAACGTCGATACGATATAGATGAGCGTGCTTGAAAATTGAGGAATGGTTCGAACGGGATTCGAAGAAGACGATTTTGATTCGAATGATAGTTTTGAGGATTTGTTGAATGACTTCATTACTGAGTGGTGTATACGATAGTCTCAGGAATGTCGATCGATCGATTGAGGATGTGGGGTGTCGATGAGTATATCAGCAAGCGTCGTACATATGCAAAGCCATATATTGAGAATCAATGAATAAGTTTTAGTCTTGAAGTTTGACGAGTGGATTCGAACAACCTAGAATTGACGCGCACGGAACGTGCACGGGAGTGAGGATTGCGCGAGTATGAAACGCGAAAATGATTGAGTAAGTAAAATCGAATCGAGGAAAAGTTAAGGTGTGCGAATGGATGACTTGATCGAGGAAATCGATAAGAATCGTATAGAGAAAGTTAGTACGATGGGAAGATAGCGTGCATGAAAAATGTTTGATTTTGAAGTTACGCAAATGACTCTAAGGATTGGATTGAACGTTGCTCGATGATTGAGTTAACAAAGGGACGATGCAAACTAAGGAAATATATTGGTCGATGACTTAAGATAGACGGATGAACAATACGTGAACTCGGGTTTGAGGACATTGATGTGTGAATGATTCGAGGGATAATGATCGAACTTGAAATTGAATGTCGAGGAGATTATCCAGTCGGACGATAGCATCATTCGCACGACTCGAAATTTGGTTGCAAAGGAAGATCGTCAGGTTACGCATATCGTCGATGGTATTGAGGCGTATCAAAGATCGCTATGCGATAACTCGTGGGTACTCTAACTCGACGAATGACGATCGTGCAAGTGTTATTGTTCGATTGGATGCTATGCTTAGGATGTTGATTGAGATGAATGCCGGATGAAAATGAAAGTGTCTTAATGGTTACGCGGATAACCACAGCGTCGATATTCTTGTCTTGCGCGAGTGCAACTCTAGCCTCGCACATGCGTTGCGTCGGATTTGGATCGATTGTTCCGCGTGAGCGCTGACATGGTGATTCATGTCGCGGGAATGGTCGAACTCGAAAAATCAGGATGCGACAACTTTGATTGTCTCGACTTGTCGGTTTGATGCGAAGGAAAATTTAAGGATGTTAGGACTTGCGATTGATGAATGAAATAAACTTGAGGATTGAGTAGGTCCAATCCGCACATCAAAAATGAATTAGTCTAGACGCAAAACAAGAATTACGTCCCGATGAGGATAATTATCCCGCGGGAGCGTGCATGGTGATTCATGCCCACCGTGGATAATCTGACTCGCGTGAGATCGGGGCGCAACATTTTGTTAAGCTAGACGTCCTTATGATCGATTACGTGAATTGGAATAGATGACTTAGGAAATGTGGAATGTGAAATTTTGTTTAGCGACTAAATTGTGTCATAGCGTGCTTGAATTGAGAAGGATTGATAGGCGAACTATATCGAACGTGTTCGAAGAGATTGACTATGCGAAATGGCTTGTTGAACGAGTGAGATTGATACGTTAAGGAATTGGTTGAACTGAGTTATCGTAGGATGGCTTTGGTGAATGACTCAGATCCCATACGACAAATGTTGGGATGTGTGTAGGCAATCTGTGCTCAAAGTTTAGAAATCGGAGTGATGCGAGCTTGGGTAGCAAATCCCGTACTATCAACTTGGTTTGACCTTAGGATGGGGTCAGTGTTGATATCGTTGTTTGGGAACTATGATTCCAATACTGACGGAAAGACATAGCCTAGCAGTTAGGCAGACGTTCCGGTACGGAGCGATAGGAATTGTGGAGGCACCACTCATGAGGCTCGGTTGACATGCATGTATATCTAGGACGCTTGAATGCGTGCACGATTCGACTCGAGTGGTGATGGCGGGATTCGCTATCACGAGGCTTGGCTGAAATGCATGTATTTTGGGGATGCCTAGAATATGTGTACGATCCAACTAAGTGATACGTTAAATCAAGTGAGAATTGGGGAATGGGAAAGTATCGAGGATTTTAAGATCATGATTTTAGAAGAAAAGATTATGGGTAGCACGAGCGTGGCTCGAATTTGGAAAATGCATAGGCGTAGTGTGTGCGAGAGTTTTTGAATGTTGAATAAGTGGTAAGTCGATAAGTGTACTCAGTTAGTTTCGAGGACGAAACTTTTTCTGAGTGGTGTATGATGTAGTACTCCGTCCCGCTCAGTCAATCGGAGGAATAGGAATGCCGACGGCGTTCGGACTTAGCCTTGTAACGGCTATTCGGAGACATCGCTCGGTCAAGGCGACCGCTCGCTCAGGTGGGGTAGTTTCGGTGAACTTGTCTCATCTTAGCCTTCACATAATAAATCGTATATTTACAACTTGCACAAGTAGGCTTAATAATAAAAGAGATGAATCCACATAGCTAAAGGAAATAATCCCGACGGGTCGAATTGAGTTAGAATATGGAAAGGTCCAACGGTCGGCTTAGAGTTGGTGCACGGCGTGCTTTGAAAATGATACGCGATCCTTCGTCCCGTGGCTTAGGAGAAGGAAAGTTGGTTGAGTAGGCGAAGTATGAACGTAGCCTAAGTCATAGGCGCCGCCCGCATGAATGCTTCATAAAGCATGCACGGTCCCGTCTTCCAAGGCTTAGCTTAGCCTTGGCTTGCCCATGAGTTAAGTTGCGTTGAGCGGCTTGTGACCTTGGTCTAGGCACCCGAGTGACTTGGTCGTTCAAGTTGGATGCGTGCACGGCACGATCCGTTAAGGCAAAGCTTGACGTAGCCTTTGCTCGTTAAGTTGTTACGAAGTTAAGTTAGGCAGAGTTATGCCGGTCGACCTAAGACATTACAAGCACTGTCCCGCACCTTCGCAGTTTGTCAAGTTAAGTAGTCCCACGATCTCAAGGTCCGTCGACTTGGACAAGAGTGTCGCGTAGAGCACGATTGGCTTAAGGCATGATGCACGGACTTAGTGTTTAAGGCAAGGACTATAAGTGATTCAAAGTGAGTTTTGAGAAAGGGATATCAAATAGGCATTCATGAGTTGAACCAAATGATAGGGTAACAAGGAAGGAAATACTCGCGACCGTGGGTCGTCGAGGGGTCTTAAGGAAGGAATGCTCGCGACCGTGGGTCGTCGGGGGGTCTCAAGGATAGAAGTCTTGGTTTTGGTAAAGGAATGACTGTGTGAGACGTCAGTTTGTGTCGAGTCTTGCATGGTCATTTGACAACTTGTCGACAAGGGCGATGAATCCTCGAGCGGCAACCCTGGGCCATGGGACCGACTCGGCCTAGGAGGAAACAAGGTATAGTCGTGCGTAAGGTTTTGGCACAAGTTAAGCGGGGACTTGCGACGGGGCTAGCTACTTGCGTCGAAAGGATCCCGATTAACAAAACTATACGTCAAGGTATAGCTTGTGATGCTAGTGGCCAAGTTCATATAGATGTCGACAAATAGCGGCTATCCACATGTATGCCTTTGGATTGAGTTGAGTTGAAGGTGTGTACAGTTAGAACACAAAGTTTGGGCCTAAGATTGGGTTTCAACATAGGCGTCGTGCTTCGGCACGAGACGTGGCGTCAAGTCTTGAGTTGTCGGCATATAAGTTGCTTAAGTTGGTTGAGTTGTTTGAGTTTAAGTCGGGAAACCGTCGCAAGGCAAAGTTGGTTGAGTGACACTAACATTCACAAGTCTTGATTGGGTCAGTTGGTGGTCAAAGTAGCAAGGGCCGCTAGGCAGCAAGGGCCGCGAGGCGGCGATATGGTTAAGTCTCACTGAATTGCGAGGCACGGCCTCAGCAAGGGTTTGTAGCACGGTCACACAAAAAATAGAGCTTTATCGCGTAGTTGCGTCTCTGATTTTAAGCTGTAAGGCAAACACGACTCGATAGGTTAACGTTGTTGGCACGAGAAGGGAGACGAGGCAAGGTATGAGTCAACGTTGTCGTTGCAAGCACGAGATGGTCTAGAGACACGGAATAGGCCAAGGCGTCGGTCCTAAAACTGATCCTAAGGCAAGACTAGAAAGACAATTGATAAGAAGTGACTGTGTTGCACAAAGTAAATCAAATGTGTTGGGTTTGTATGGGTGGGCGAGGAGCTCATTCCACCAGTACAGTTGAGTACTGACACCCACATAGTTTTTATGTGCAGGCACAGGTAGAAGCTCGTGGCACAGAGCTCGCTTGGATGCGTCGAGGCACGGAGTTCCTTGGAGATTCGAAGCACGCAGCCGCATGGATTGAAGACTTATACGAGACATAATATATGGACATCGCCTTCCGAAGCTTCCGCCGGCTCAAGACTTGTGTTGAGAGATAAGAGAGAGCTGAGTGACTTGTAATGCGAGATGCGTGGGCTTGAGAGACTTGTAATCTTGGCCTTGCGCCACAATGTAACCGTTGTTTCAATATCAATAAAGAGCTTCTTTTGCATAACTTGTGTTTTGTTCTAATTTCTGCTGCTATTCTTCAATGTCTCTGCATGGGACTTCTGTGCGACGATCCCGTCGCTGCCGCTGAAATCGGCCGTTATGGGACCTGCCTTGCACGAGCGCAATCTAGGCTCGTGCGGCATCACGCCTTAGCGAGGACGATCGCTCCTACAGGAGCGGGGCGTGACAGCTGGTGGGGTAGAGGGGCGGCTGGGGGGGCGACGGCACATTAATTCCCCCTTTTTTTGAAGACTTTGTTCGAACTCCATACTTTTTTTGGCTTATGTATGACCTTGATCATTATTGAAACAATAAGATATGTTTTCATTTATATTGAATGTATCATATTCGATCCAAGTGGCTAACTAGACCTATATTGCACGGACATGGATACAAGCACGGCACATATTTTTGTGTATCATAGTCTATTTTGGAGTGTCCGGTACATGTTTATAGAGTGTCAAAATTGGTCTAAATGGCTTGGCTTAACTCAAACTCAATTTAAGCAAGTTGCGTCCAGGTCAAATTGGTCTAAATGTCCTTGGTTGAACCTTACAGTCATATCTAACTTTCAAGTCTTAACCAGTAAATAATCAATATGTATACGTCCTTGGTACCTTAGTATTAACTGATGTAACTTTTCTTTGACTGTTTACGGACTTGATGATTATGGTGAAAAAATTAGACTTAGAGTTGAAGTAATCATTTGATATTAGATTAAGGACTCATCATGAAAAATTTAAACTTGTAACTTATGGAATCAAACTTTTCCACATGCTACTTACACAATTTGAAGAAAAATGTTTTTTTGTAAATATTTCATTTGATTTGCAGTACCTAGACATTCAAATTTCTTGCCTTGAAATTCTTCCTGAGTCCTACTCTTAACTTGGTATTTAATTTGAAATACCTGGACATCAAATTTCTGGCCTTTAAATTTCTGGACATCAAATTTCTGTATCCTGAAGAAGAATGTGTCAACATACAATTGCAACTGTCATATCACCTACTAAATTAGTAACCCTGTCATCTTTATCATCACCATAAACTCTATAGTCGGTAGTCGGCCATATCAATCGACATGGCTACCAGGCGAAGTTATTACGTTCCTTAATCAAGAGAAAGACTCTTTTTCATTGTCTCGTAAACTAGATAAGTAATACTTGCAGACGACACCACTTTGAGAAGATTTGGAAAATTTTCTTTATAAAACCCTCAAAAATCTTTATGTTGAAGAGCAAATTTTTGAAACGCTACTAAGATTTGGGAAAATTCCTTTATAAAACCCTCTTGGTTCCTCTTGTTTTCAAAATCAATCTCTTGAATTAGTCTTTCAAATATTGATTGGGGCTGTTAAATGCAAATGTTATACTAGTTACATGCCATGTACCTTCAGTGGTATGTATGGCATTGAATGTTATACACATACACTAGCATGGTTGAATACTTGATAATCTGATACGGCCGATACATATCCGATACGGCCGATACCTATCGGATATGGCCGATACCGAATCGATAAGGCCAATACGAATCCTAGCTATACGGCTGATACATATCGGATATGTATCTACCAATTCGCTAAGGCCAATACCAATTTGATACGGCCTATACCAAACCTATAAACCGATACTAATCTGATACGGTCGATACTAAGTACATCCGACCTATATACCAGCGGATCCACCAGTTACATGATTATATACTAATTCTGTTTAGTTTGTCTTACGATACAGATTTTCACATCCAATCTGTGATGGATCGTTATTTCGTTGATCGTACATGGATGTACAAACGACAACACGAGAGCAGAATAGGTGTGAGTGACGATTTTCAAGTAGGCGTAGAAGTGTTTCTTAAGTATGCCATGAGCAAAGCTCAGTATATGGACGGTAACAAAATCAAGTGTCAATGTCGTAATTATCGCAATAGACGTTACGAAGAAGTGGTGAGTGTAAGAGATCATTTGACCCGTAAGGGTTTCGTACGTGATTACGGCCTGTGGTCATCGCAAGTTGAACTATATACGGAAAGACAGGTTGCGAATGCTGCTACTTATGCTTTTGATGATAATGCTGCAACGAATTTTGTCATCGAAGACGACGAATGCTCTATTGATTATGGAGACCTGCAGAACCTTGTACGAGATATGGTGTACGATGCGGTAGGACCTAATTTTGATCCGGAGGATCCTAATCCCGAGGCGAAGGAGTTCTATGATATGTTTCAGGATGCAGAAACTTCTTTATATACTAGTTGTCAGGCTCATTCCGTACTGTTAGTGACGATGCGGTTGTTGAACATAAAGTCCGATTTTAACTTGCCACAAACTTGCTTTGATCGGATTATACAACTAATCAAGAAGGTGTTACTGAAGGAATCAAAAGAGCTTCCAAAAAACTTATACAAGTCGAAGATGATGGTCCGACAACTGGGACTGGGGTAGAAGAAGATAGATTGTTGTCGCAATGGATGCATGTTGTACTACAAGGAGAACAAGGATATAGAAAGTTGTAGCTTCTGTAATGCAGATCGTTACAAGCCAGTCAGAAAAAAAGAAAAGTCAACTAGAAAATGACGTCCTTACAAGTATATGCATTACTTGTCGATCACGAAGCACTTGCAGAGGATGTATATGTCTTAGAATACAGCAGAACACATGACGTGGCACAACGAAGAACACATAAAGGACGATAGAGAATTGCCACATCCTTCGGATGGAGAGGCGTAAAAATATTTCGATTTGCGTCATCCAGATTTTGCTGCAGAGCCTAGAAATGTACGTCTGGGGCTATGTTCTGATGGCTTTGCCCCTTTCGGGCAGTCGGGATCTCAATACTTCTGCTGGCCGGTCATTCTGACCCTTTACAATCTGCCACCATGGATGTGTATGAAGACTCCTTATATGTTCTTGACAGCTATCATACCGGGTCCCAAAAATCCGACGAAGAATATCGATATATATTTACAGTCGTTGGTGGATGAGCTGAAACAGCTGTGGGAGATCGGCGTCGCGACCTATGATATTTCCAGGAAATAAAACTTTCAGTTGAGGCTTCACTGATGTGGACAATCAATAATTTTCCTGCATACGGTATGCTATCGGGATGTAGTACTCACGGTACTATGTCTTGTCCGATATGCATGGAAAATAGTAAGGCGTTCCGCCTTAAGCATGGGGAAAAAAAAAATTTCTTTGATTGTCATCGTCAATTTCTGCCCGCGAGTCATCCTTGGAGAAAGAACAAGGACGCGTTCAGAGCTGAAAAACAAAAATTTTCTCATCCGCCTGCCAGATTGTCGGGATACGATATTTGAGAAGATGTAAAGGACTTGCCCACTGTAATGAAGATCCATCGAACAATCGTGTCGATGGGTTCGGACAAAGCCATAACTGGACCAAACGGAGTATCTTCTAGGACTTGTCTTATTGGAAAGATAATCTTATAAGGCATAATCTTGATGTTATGCATATCGAAAAGAATGTGTTCGATAATGTCTTCAATACCGTCATGTATATTGAAAGAAAGACGAAGGACAATCCAAAAGCAAAACAAGACATTGCCGAGATATGCAAGCGTCCTTATCTGAACTTGATACAAAGGGGAGCTGGTGGACAATTAACTAAGCCGATAGCACAATACACATTGAGCAAGGAAGATAGATTAATAATCTGCAAGTGGGTATCTACTTTAAGATTTCCCGACTGCCACATGTTTATGGAAAGATTACTGCCCATTGCTTTGAAGGAGTTGTTGCCTTCTGCTGTATGGGTTCCATTGGCCGAACTATCTATATTCTTTAGGGATATTTGTTCAACTAAATTGACTGTGCAACACATGGTTGAACTTGAGGAGAAGATTATCTTAACAATTTGTAAGTTGGAGAAAATATTTCCTCCTGGCTTCTTCGACAGCATGAAGCATCTACCGATTCATCTAGCATATGAAGTCCGTGTCGGTGCATCTGTTCATTATTGATGGATGTACCCATTTGAAAGGTATATAAAAATCGATATAATTCAAGTTGAATTTCAGTTGGTTTTAAAATTTATTCTTAATTCTCAAGATAATTTGTCTCTCTAGATACCTACACCATCTAAAGAAGAATGTTGGCAACAAGACTCATATAGAGGCTTCGATATGCGAAGCATATCTTATTGAAGAGGTGTCAAACTTCTGCTCCATTTATTTCGATACTCATGTTAAGACAAATTGAAATAGACCTCAAAGGAATGATGAGGACGTTGAGGATGGAGGTATATTCAATGTAAGGGACAATCCTGTTGGGGCTAGTAAAAAATGGTGGTTGACTGACGATGAGTATGATGTCGCTCACCGATATGTCTTGTTAAACTGTGACATACAAGAAGTGAGAGATTTGGAGAAGTAAGTCAGTACACTTGTACTCGTTATAATCTCTAATTTGATGAAGTAAGTGACTACACTTATATAGTCTTATTCTCTCTAACACTGTATTTAGAGATGAGGTCAAAATGAGGACACCCGATATTACCGATAAGGGATTCAAAGAGAGGTTGATTGTACATTTCCATCATGGTTTTGCAAATATGTAAGTAACTGAGATTATAACTGAGGTTGATTTTATATATTCTTATAAAATACGTAAGTAACTGAGATTATAAATATATAATCTAAAATATTTAAATTATAAATATTTGTTTACAGGTTTTATTGCCTGAAACAACACTCACTAATGAGAGTGTTCGTTATCTGGCATTGGGATCGAAGAAGCAAATAAAGACTTGGCCAGGATATGTCGTTAATGGCTTCAAGTTTAAGGCAACTCAGAATGCTATAAATGTCGAATTTATCAATGACGGCATCAGTACAAGGATTCCGATGTTTGCATAAGAGGCACCATCTATGACGACGAGCCGGACTTTGACTATTATGGAGTGCTTCGAAATATTGTAGATTTACAATATACTGGCCCATATGATATGCATATTGTGATGTTCAAATGTGAGTGGTTCGATACGACACCAAATATCGGTTGGAGAATCGATAAACAATTTAGATTTGTCGATATAAATCATCGCAGGAGGTATAGAGGGTCCGATACATTTGCGATAGCAAATCAGGCTGTTCAAGTCTACTATACAAGCTATCCAAGGCGTCGTAGAGATCGATTTGACTGGTGGGCAGTATGTAAGATTAAATCTAGAAATACATTCAACGTTGGAGACCCAGCATACCAAAAGGACCAGATCGAAAAGTCCCAATACTTGGGACAACAGTAGGATACAATGGATATTGAAGATATTGTTAAGAAAAATCGAGGGGAGGAAGAGGTTGATACACAAGACTTAGCTGTCAACCAGGGAGAAAGAGGCGTCTTGTCCCAAATATTGAGACAGAAGAAGAAGAAGAAGAAGAAAAATTTGGTGGGGATGAGGATACAGATGAAATCGACGATGAGGATAAGGATGAGGATGAGGATGATGATGAAGACGAGGCCGAGGATGAGAACGAAGACGATAACGATGATTAGGTTAAATATTGTTGTATATTAAAAATACTTCCAATTACGTGAATTAAGTTTGACCTCATAAAAGTAATTACGTGAATTTATGTTTTTTTTCGTTCGATCATTTACTTATTGTATGATTTTCTTTTTGCAGATGGCACTCCTAGTCTTTTTTGTCGCGGCGGCACTCGTCTCCCTTCTGCTGGTATGTATATTTTAGTTTAGAATTTTATTTAATCATTTACACTTTTATATTATTAATTATGTTTATGTGTTCTATTTACAGGTCATGATGGCTGGCCGTGGTCGTGCTGCTGGTGGTGGTCGTGGTCGTGGTGGTGGTGGTGGTGGTGCTGGTGGTCGTAGTCACATTCAATCTTCTCGGGATGTGACCCCATCCAGCGAGCCCGACCCGGAGAGTATCCCGGGCACAGACGCATCCCGCCGTCGATCGACAACTTCATCGAGGAATGAGTCCGGATCTGCTAGCGGATCCGTTCCGCTATCGGACCCACCAGCGGATCCACCTGTGGATCCACCAGTTACTGCACAGTGGGCCCCGGAGTACCCCCATACTCGGTTCCATCCGGTTACTGGAGAGTACATGCGCGGACCAGCAGATCCTCCGACGGCACCAGAGAGGCCGAGAGGCGAGTTCCGACGAGAGCTATGGCCCGTGGGGACCTCGTAAGTAAATTTAAGATAATTTATTAAATTTTTTTCATTTATTCAAGTTAATAATCCAGTCGTTGCTTCTTTGTAGGTTTTTTCCGTTTAATGTTGCCAGGGCTTTTGGAGAAATTATTAGGGCTAACTTTCATGGTCCCTACCTCAATTTTTCGTCGGTGCCCCCAAACTTGAAGTACGTCTGGCTCGACGAGTTGAGGGTATATATCTATATCTTCTGGTTAATTATTAGTTACTCTTTAATCAACTATTTTTTAAATTACGTGATAATTGAATTTGTATGTTAGACGACGTTCTGGTGGCCCCCCCCCCATCTTGAGGACGCGATCCGCAGGACCTACAGAAGTGCTGTCTCGAAGAAGATACGGGATATGATTCATGACCTGAAAATGGGGCAGACGAGGCCGAATTGGATCCGGCAGGACTATTATGAGGACCTCTTAGATATGATAAATACTCCTACGTACAAGGAGAAATCGGAGAAGGCGAAGGCGAACCGACGGGCCGCGGGGCTTCATACGGGGGATCAAGGCCCCACGCAGCGGCTCTTGCAGATCTGGTGAGATACCGCAAATTCATTTCACTATCGAATTATGTATTATTAATATACGGAGTTAATTAAATTCTACAAAAATTTTGTATGCAGACCCAACGGGCGGTGAAGGAGGGAAGGGCGCTAGAATCGGTCACCATGCACGACGTGTTCCAGCATACGCATAAGAGGCGGAAGGACGGGAGCTTCGTTGACGAGAGGGCCAATGAGACTGATGTAAGTACTTATGTTTATGAGATTTACGTTAGAATTAAAAGTATTCGGACTATAACTTTGGTAAACTTACGATTCATACTTAACTTAGTAAAACATAGGATTTAGATTATAACTTAGGTAAATCTTATAATATAAACACATTCATTTGATAGGCTGCATATCGTGAGGCCCTTAGTCGGGCTCAGTTAACTGATACCGAGGATGTCGGTGAAACGACGCCCGCCCGGACGCCCTCTTCTTTGGCCGCTCGCAACGACTTGTTTGTAGATACCGTCGACGGCTTTAAGAAATGGCACCTGTACGGAGTAGGCTCCCTAGGCCGTTGCACATGGCGAGTCAGTGATTTCCACCGACACCGTCTCCTTCCGCGGCCCCGCAGACGATGATGTGAGGTCGCAGCTTACGCAGCTGCACGAGGCGGTATTGTCCTTGCGGGAGCAAATTGTCACGTACTTTTTGCCTCTGTCTGCTGGTGTCAGTCCGTCTGTTGCTGGTGCCGGTCCGTCTGCTACTGGTGCCGGTCCGTCGGCTGCTGGTGTCGGTCCGTCGACTGCTGGTGCCGGTTCTTCTTCCGTCGGTCATCTTTCTTTCAACCCTGCTGTCCCTCTGGTACCACCTCCGACTGTGACGACACTCCTTGATCTCATGTCGCCAGAGCAGCTACGCCGACTTCTGGATAGTGTCTTCGACGGATTGCCGCCGTACCTAGTGGAGCAGTATTATCATCGGTCGCAGGAGGGATTACCACCACCGGACAATCGAACTCCTCCTGCTCCTTGAAGTATTGTATAAGAATAGTTTTTAAATTTGGAATATTTATGGAAATTTGGGATTATAACGACGGATATTAGTTTACGATTTCAGGATAATTGGTGTCTATTTTATATTGGTTTGGGTTATGCATATTTGTGATTATATATTGGTCTATGTGATTCTTGGGTAATTGGTGTGCATTATATTCGTATGTGATTTATAATGGATTATATATTGGTCACAGTGATTGTATATTGTGATTATATTTTGGTCCGATGTTCGGATGTTGTGTGAACAGGGAAAGCTCTGCTTATTTTTTAAAAAAATATCTCAGTTAGCGACAGACTAGTGACGGTTTAGCAACAGATAACATCAGTTTCCGACTACATGTCGACGGAATATCCGTCGCTAACTGGAGAATTGGAAATATTTCCAATTAGCGACGGATCGTCGACGGCCAACCGACGGAAAATCTTGCATGGCGACGACTTGCCGACGGAATATCTGTCGGCAAGGTTCTGGTGGTATGAAGATGTACTTAATGTTAACGACGGATATTCCGTCAGGGATCCGTCGCCATGGTCGACGGATTCGCGTCAGAATATCCGTCGCCATGGTTATGGAAATACCATGTTCGACGGATTCGCGTCAGAATATCCGTCGCCATGGTTCAAGATATGCTTGACATTTCCAGAACCATGGCGACAGATTATCCGCCACTAATCCGTCGCCATGTCGACGGATGCGCGACGGAGTCACGACGACAAATCCGTCGCCAGAATTCTGGAAATGTCAAGCATTTCCAGAACAAGGGCGACGGATTATCCGTCAAGGATCCGTCGCTAATTCGTCCTTTGTTAGTGACGGCGTTCGACGGATTAGTGACGGAATGATACCCTCTGATACACTGTTACGACGGTTTACCGACGGACTATCCGTCGCTAAGCGTCTATACAATTCAATACTTAATACTTGAATTCGACGATAGACCGTCGGCAAGTCGTCGCTAATGCAACGAATAGTGACGACGGAAAGCCGTTGCTATTCCGTCGCTTGACGACTACTTAGCGACGGATCTGTATTAGCGACGAGCTGATTGCCGACGGATTTTTTGACCAATATCCGCCAGTGATCCGTCGCTAATACGGATTAGCGACGGATGGGCGACGGATCTGGCCGTCGCTAAAGCCACATAATTTGGTAGTGATAGAATTTGCAGTAGCGATCTACTCGGTCGAGATATATCGATGTTTCATCAGGTGGATGGTTTCGATGATCTTTTTTCGCTTGCCTTCACACTTAATAAAATATCTTTGTCAGTTTTATGTTTCTATGTCATAAGATATAAATACGAAGTAAAAGAACCTATATAGATAAAGAGAGTAATCTCACTTTGAAACATGCTGCTATAGAACATGGAATTATTAATCTGAAAAGATAGACTTGTGTAAAGTAGAACTGCGTGTATCCTATCATATGTTTTTAACTTTTGCAGCAATAGACACGGATCTTTTACTTTGGTATTATGTTAGCACATGCAGTATAGTTTTATCACTATATTTTAGGATGTGAACTATGGTAGTGTGGCTAAGTTATCATATGGAATGTAGTACTGCTGCTTTGTACATGATGACTATCATATTGTGTTTCAAAAATAGTAACATGTATATATATACACTAGTGTCATGGCACACACAATGCATGTGCAATGCATTTTACAAATATTGATATCATTTAATATAGCAAAGTTAACATACAACCAAACCAGTTTATAAAAAAAATAGATATAATTTTTTTTTATTTTTAGAAATGTTGGTACCATCTTATTTAACAAAGAAAATATTCAAACAAATTTACTCAACATAAATATAATTTCATGTAGATTTTAACCTAATCTAATGAGAATTTAATCCCATTAAAAAGTTAAGCTAATATAATTAAAATTTAATTTTTTGTTAATAAAAATAAGTTAAATATGAATGAAACTTTAAGAAAAATTTCACTAAAATAATATAAGTTATATTCAATACAAGTTTGATAAAACTTTATGTAGTCTTCCTTAATCTAAAAATAAAAATTTAATCTAATTTAAAAGTTAAGTTAGTCTAATAAAAGTTTAATCCAATTTAAAAGTTAATTTAATCTAATCTAATTAAATTTAATTCATTGTTTAAAATATTTAGAATCTAAATGTGAGAGTTAATTATTCTAGAAGCTGGTGTTCTTTTAGCTGCATATGGGGTACAGTTCTGAAAATGAGAGTTTGAAAAGACTTTTACCTTTATGTGTTGCTACATACTACACCATTGCTAAACTTCAAGTTCAAAGTAAGTAAGCTAATTTTTTAGTAAAATTTTCCTTCAGGATTTCCATCATACAAGTGTGGGCATATCAAACTGTTAAAAAATTTGTGAAAAGAATTCAAAAAGAAATGAGAAAAAAAAATGGGAACCATATTTTGATGTTCACCGCTATCCATGAAGCATTTTTGTACTCTCTTTTTTCTCTCTTAAAAATTATAAAAAAAAAAAAAAAAGAGATGCACTAACCTGAAGTGAAGTCAGTAGAAAAAGTTTGAAAAACTTTCTTTCCTCTTCTTTCATTTTTATTATTATTTCCTCTCTAAGAATGAACACAAAGTAGAAAAAAAAGTTTATGTTAATTGCTTTGATATTCTATATTAAAAAAATCAATAAAAGTAGTAGGAGAGAGGAACCAACCTGAAATCTACATGATATTTTCTGCTCTTTCTTTCTTTTTATTTCTTTCAAAGAAATTAAAAACAAAGTAGAAGAGAAACTTAGAAACGAAAATGAGAGAAGATTAGAGAAAGAGAGAGAGAAAGAGATGTAACTACTTCCTACGTGAGAAGAGTTCATCATGAATTTTAAAATTTAAATTAGTGGAGTGTAAATAATTTTATTAGTCATAAATACATTTTTTTAGCTAATAATTGATATAATCCAAATACCCCTGGTATTTGGATTATATAATAATATAGATATAAATTATCCCTATGTGCACTCCTTGTTAAACTGTCCGTGTTTCGGTACTCCTTAACAAATCAGATTTTAAAAGTACATATACTTGTATATATCCACGTGCGTTGCACGTATTTATTATTCATAAAGTATAATTATAAAGATTAAAGGACACCTGGAGTGGATGATGTTTATGAGTTGGTTTAACTCTTCTGCTTTTAATTATATAGGCTATTGGTTCAGCCATTTGAATTTCGTGTAACAACTTTGAAGACATAGCAAGTAGCATAAGCCCTTCGATTTCAGTACTATATTAATTCCTCCAGAATGCATCTTTTAAATGATTGTCAGTAAAATTTATTGCATATATTCTTTTTAATTCTTATATATATTAAAGGGGTTTTTGGCTAAAATTGTTTTTACGACGAAGTCTACTTTTCTCATTATATAGTAAAGTAGATAGATTACTAGCATTTATATATGTGCGTTGCATGTATTTATTATTAGAAAGATTAAAAGGCTTGTAGTCAATTTTTTATCATTTGTCAATGAAGGAATGATGCCAAACGAAGTCCTTTCAATGCCTCATTTTTTGATACTCAATGCATTTAAGAGGTGTCGTAGTTAGGAATATCAAATGACAACTCTTGTATTTACCTAGATACTCTCTATTAATTTTAGTAGTAAATATAATAAATAATATTTTTGGAAAGAAAACTTTCACGGTGAAGCCTACTTTTGGCATTATATAGTAAGAATAGATAACTAGGAAGACTAAAAGACACTTTGAGTGAATAATGTTGATGAGTTGGTTTAACTCTGCTGCTTAATTATATAAGTTATGAGTTCAATCCTTTGAAATTCCGTGATAACAACTTAGAAGACATAGCAAGTAGCATGAGCCCTTTGATTTTTGTAATATATTAATTTCTCAAAGTACATCTTTTAAATGGTTGTCCGTGAAATTTATTGCATCTTTTAAAAAATACTCTGCTCCCTGGATTGTCTTATCCTAAATTAATTTTGGTTGTCCCTTTCTTGCATCACCGTCATATGTGACAGAAATTGTTATAGAAATATCTATCGGAAGATATTTTTTTCTAAGGTGGATTTCTACCGTATAAATAGGGACGGAAATCCTCATTGGAGATAACCTTATTGTGGGCCGATCATGAAGGATCATCTGCGATTCCGACCTCTTGCATAATCACGTTGAACAGAGTTGTCATAAGCAGAAGAGAGATGTCCAACTTTGACATCTTGTTTGGCTTACCTCTGGACTGTTGCATGTATGGCAAATATGGTACCATGAATACCCATGCCTACTATACTCTAAATTTAAGAAGTATCTAAAAAACATTGTGAGAGGGAGCTTCCAAAAACTACTTTGCCTATGTACCATTAGAGGAGTAGAGTGTTTTGGGGCAGTGCATCGCTTTCAACCTGCATAGAAAATAGTGTTCTTTAAATTTGTGTTATCAGTAATATACATTTGAAGGGGAAAAGGAAGCAAAGAATCGTCCGGGGGGGAACACCATGTGAGGACTCCGTCATATAGGAAATGTGGTGGACCAAACTGTGGGTAACGTACATGAGAGAGAGAGAGAGAGAGAGAGAGAGAGAGAGAGCAATGTAGCAATGTGGCTATCAAAATATGTCAATCTCTTCTACTGTTCTCCCTCCCCTCCCTTGTCTGGAGTTTTATATTCGGAGTTGGTGACCATGATTGAAATCTTGGCCAGTGCCAATCTCCATGGGGCCTAATGCTCATACAAAATTATGAATTTTGTTCAGTGGTGGAAACATGCACATGAATGAAGGAAGGAAGGAATGGTATCTCCTTTTGTCATTACTGATGATCATGAGGAAAGGGAGTTTAGTTTTGTCAAGGTCCCAGAACTTCTCAGAAATTACTCTTAGGTCCTTATGACTTTTCTACTCCCTATACAATTTACTAGATTCCGCCAATAATGTGTTGGTTGCACAGTGCAAAATCATCTGAAAAGTTGTATAAAAAGTATCAGTTATGTTATCCCAACTCAGTGATTCAAGCAGTTCACATCCTGAATAATATTTGGCAATGCACAATCGTAAAGTTGGGATCGCCATCATGCCAGCTAGGATTTGAGACGGGAAATTAGTGAAATTTTAAGCTAGACATAGCACTTTGATATAAGTATGATGCATGTCTACGGATAAGTCTGACAAGATTTTGGACATGGACGACCTCCCACCATAGGACAACTTTCAAGACTATTTGGTTTTCTTAGGACTTATCTAGCCCAAATCCGACAACCTATATCTTTTAATAAAGGTGAAGGACAATCAAAATTAGGTTCGGCTAACCCCTGGATCGCCCCTTATAGTATATAGTGTCAACATGCAATGTTAGAATGAATAAGAGACTCTTTTGTGCATGTATTGATCATTAATGTATGGCCATTAAATTATTTTAAAGTATAGAATCACTATATTACACGACCAAAGCATAGATGGAATCCAGTATAACTATGAACATATATTGAGGAACTTAAGTGTTGTCGAGTGTTGGGACTTGAGCGTTAATAGCTTTATTAATATATAGGAATTTTTTGACTTTCATCCAACTTATTAATATGACTTTGTACTTACATCCCACTTTTTATTTTTTTTAGACTCACATTCCACTTTTCGTCACTAAAAGTATTTTTCGTGACAAAACAAATACTTTTTGTGACAAAATGAATGTTTTTTGTGACGAAAAGTGGAATGTAAGTCTAAAAAAATTAAAAAGAGGGATGTAAGTACAAATTCATATTAACAAGTGGGATGAAAGTCAAAAATTCCCTAATATATATGGTCTTTGAATCACTATATGGTTTGGTGGGATCTTGAGTGTTAAGTATGAGAACTTGAGTGTTGTCGTTGGCTATGGGCTTTGGAGTGGCAAATGCTGTCGGGTAAGAGAGCACTCGTATCCAACATTCAAATACCACATATATTAATACAACTATTAATATGCCCGGACTTTATATGAGGCACATGAGACGGCCGTCTCAGGCCCAAAATTTTAGAGGACACTAATTTTTTTTATATAATAGTTGACGTATGTAAGTCCAATTCTAAACAAAAGTCCATCAAATTCTTTATAATCATTTTAGTCATCATAAAAAGTCTTTTTTTTTTTACAGGATATCTAAACGTCATTTACTAGAATGCCAGAAGACAAGTTGGTTAGTCAGAATAAAGAAAAAAATTGGTCTAGTCGTTGTCAAAATTATTTTCCCTTTCTTCGCTCTAATAGTTGGAAGTTCAATCTTCTCTACCCTTCCGTCGTTTATATCAATCTCCTCTTTACCCTTTCGTTGTTGTCAAGCTCCTTCGTGCGTGTGTGTTTCTTCCTCCTCTTGTAGGTAACTCAACAAGAGAATAAGTTACATTCTTTTTAATTTTCTTTTTTATTATTATCATATGAACTACCCCAAACATTGTTAGCTTTCTTTTTATTATTTGTCTAGTATATTAATTTTATTTTTGGTTTGGAACATCTTCAATTTTATTAGAATTTTATTATGATATATATTATTTTGGATATTATATTATATTTATTATTTTATTTTTTAAATTTTGTGTTGATAATACTATTGTATATATCATCGTCCATGAAATTTTTTTTATATGAACATTAAGTTTTGAAGGCACCATTTTTAGAGTTCGTCTTAAGTCTCAAAATCTAAAGTCCGGCACTGTTATCAACAGATTTTTCCATAATTTTAGGACTTTCCTTGGACAACATAGCATAAACAAAATATTAAAAAAAAAAATCATGATAAGGACCTCGGGAAATTTTTGTAAAGTCATGGTGACCCTAACAACATGAATGTATAAGTCTTTAGTACTGATAATTAAACATATATCATATCTATCATATGTTAAGTTTGACAGTAGGCCTCACCTCACCTCAGCAAGTTGTACATGCAATCCATGTCTGCGTCTGCAAGCCTGTTCTCATGGGACCAGAGTGTTTTTGCAGTACACGTGCTCTAAAAGATCATGAGAGGCTAATTGTATATATATATCCTGTTGTGGTTTTGCAACTCTGCTCAATTGTTTCTTGTATTGTTTTTGTTTATATCATGTACAAGCGAGTCGTCCAGGACTTGGAGGTTTCCTTCTCGTCTTGGCAGCAGAGAATATATATGGCTTCTTTTGTGGGCAAGGGAGGGGAGGGAGTGGACCTTTCTATGTATGTTAGCTTTGTATCAGCGTGTTGGACGGAAAGTGCACGTCTGTGTCTGTGACAAATGATGCATATTTCCTCTGCGCCTTTCCCTCCCATTAGAATCTAACAAAACAATTGACATTGACAGCTTCCAATCAATACTGCTAATTACATACCCATTCTTTCCACATACCCATTCTTTTCGAGAAGAGGGTAAGACCCGTTCTAATATACATTCTTTTACATTTAGACTCCGATTGGTTCACTTTAATGTAATGATAATCACAATATAATCAAACAAAAAAATATATTATTTTTATTTAATTATGTTACGATTACATTACAGTGTACCGAACGAGACCTTAAATAGATTGTTTGATTTGTGTTTCCATAATGTCTAATATTAGGATTTTCCAAATCTGTTACCACTACGAAGATCTACGTAAGCCAAAATATTAATATTAAATATTATATGAGATCTTATTATTAAATAATCTAAAATGTTATTTGTACAAACTCAATACATATGGCATCTTCAATACAGCAGATGGACTTAGAGGTGCGTGCTATATCATTAGAGATCAAAGTGGAAACTGCAACAGAGTTGGGATCCATCACATATATATAGAGAGGGAAATGCCGCCATCGATTGGGGTTTTGTGTGTATTTTGCTGATCCTTGTAGACAAACTTTTTCTGGAATCAACTATTATCCCAAAATTATATATATATATATATATATATATATATATATAAAATATATATATATATATATATATATATATATATTGTTATTGCCGGGGCACAATTTTTCGATGGAAAACTGAGAAAATGAAACAATTGTAAAAACAATGTTTCAAATCAACACTTCAAGGAAGGTGATTCTGAATTACGAGAATCTAAAAAGATTTCATAATCAACAGCAACTGTTCGGTTGCCACAAAGTTAGGGTCATGGTAAAAACCATCCCGAACATGTAGCAACCGTCCAGAACGTGCAAACGCACGTTCTGCAGCAAGTTGCGCCAACTGCGCACATCCCGCGCTCCTTGTACTCTGCGCGACAGAGCGCGCACTGAACTGCGCACACTGAACTGCGCACACTGCGCGCACTGCACGCACTGCGCACACGGCACACGCAGCGCAACCAGCGCGCCCGCGCAACCCGAGCAACCCGCACAACCCAGCGCAACCCAGCGCAACCTGGACGCGCACCTGGGCAGCGCAACTGGGCTTGCGCAAAGTGCAAAGTGCGCCAACAAAATGCCACATTACGCCTCATGAGCCCATGAGCCCGAGTCCGAGTCGCTAAGCCCCTACGGGGCTTAGCTCCCATGGAAATAATTTCCCAAGAGCAAAAAGCATGAATGCTTTCAATTGTTGATTTAGCCTTTTTCCCTTTAGAAAAATAACCCCACATGGCACACCCATGTGCACCTCCACACCACATGTGCATCTCTAAAATAGCAAAGCTAATATATAGATATACAACTCCTTTGGTCTAGCCGATGTGGGACTAAGATTCTCTTTGAAAAGGCCAAACTCCAACATATATATATATATATATATATATATATATATATATATATATATATATATATATATAATTTTATTTTTATTTTTATTTTTCTATATATACGAGAAAGGATCCCAGGATTCTCGCACTTAAGTATTTCTAAATGTTTTCCGGAATAACAATTTTTGGATTGTCTTAATGGAATATTCAGATTAGATCCTTAAACTTGCCGATTTCTTGCGAGATATTGATCTAATTTGAACGATCCATAAAGACAATCCATCGACTGACTGCTATTTCGGAGAATATGTAAATTAAGTACAAAGATTTCGATCTTTTATATATATATATATAAATATATATATAAATATATATATATATATATATATATATATATATATATATATATATATATATATATATAGCAAATAACCTCTAGTCTAGCGATTAAGAGAGATGCATTCTCCCATGTGGTTGCTAGTTCGAACAATGGTGGCACCATTTAATTTCCTTTAGATAAAATTAAGTGGGGGTGGTGGGGTGGTGTGTGCAATGCAGGTGCGGTCCGTAGTAGATGAGAGCGGTGCAGTGCGATCCGAGTGATGCATGGATGCGATACGGGTGCAGGTGCAGTGCCAGTGTAGAGTTGGTGCGGTGCGGGTGCGGTTGCGGTTGCGTGAGGCCTTCGGACGTGGGTGGTGCTTTCGGGTTGGAATGATGCCGTCGGACATAAGAATTATATATATATATATATGCCTTCGTGTTGTGCTGTACTGGACTGATTGTAAGTCTTTGAACTGAATTTGTAACCTTTCGAAGGAAACTGGATAAATTCACCCATTAATTAAGCTGGTCTATTTATCTATGCACCATACTGATTTCCAGGTTTGCTGCAGTGTTGAAATCGTCCTGCATCTATGCCTAAATTAACTATTAAGGGATACTGAACACATTGGAGGAATACTGAACCCATTGGAGAGCTTCCTCCCAAGAACACGGTTAACTATTAAAAAACCTCGTCTGCAGTGAAGAGCTCAATTTTCCATTCGTGGTCGAGCTTCTCTAGAATGTTTCCGTGCTTTTTACAAAAGAGTAAAGTTTATCAAGGACATTATACATATATGGCTGACGTTTAGCACCAGAAGTCTTTCCCAGGACATCTTTATAAGCAAGCAAAGTTCAACTTATTTATTTCTGGCATTTGAGCTGCTGAGCCCCTTTGTTCATGTGCACGAACAGAACTTCGACCTCGGAATATAAAGTTCAACTTATTTATTTCTGGCATTTGAGCTGCTGAGCCCCTTTGTTCATGTGCACGAACAGAACTTCGACCTCGGAATATAGAACTTCTGGAATACACGTATAAAAAGGGGATCGGGATAAATAATAGGTGGTGTCGCCATTGAAGGAGCTTATGACTTTTCTGGAAGTTTATGTGTATTTCCGTTATCCTCATGAGCTCCTTTGTCACCAACAAGTTCCAATAGAACTTCTGAAAAGCTCTTTGCCACCATGTGCATGAACAAAACTTCGATTCCCGAAATACACGAAAGAAAGGCACTTCGTTGCTTCATGTGACTTCTGCTAACTCCGCTTGTATCATACAATTATTCACTTAGTCTACCTTGTAAAAGAAAAAAAAGAAACTTGTAATTATACAGGAGAGCAAACACTCTAGTACTCCACTATCCAGAATAGACAACAAAACTAGAGTATAACTCTCCATTAAGCCTCATTTGGTACGCGGAATCCGTGGTGTTGGAAAAGCAAAGTTTTTATTTTTCTATATTTGAGTGCCAAAAGATTTTAGGAGAAAAGAAAAGTGATTTTCAATGGAAAGAAATTGAGAAAGAAAATGGTTCCGTCCATCGATCCAAGCAAGGATTCACTTTTCCACCTTCTAAGCATTCATCTTTTCCTTCCAATTTTTTTGACATTTCCAAACACTGGACAAAAAATCGAAAGAAATTGTAATTTTCCAAGGGAAAGAAAACACCAAGGATTTGATTTCCTTTCCTTCCCATTCTGCAACCCAAACGAGCCCTGAGTGGATGGTTACAACAGTAACCTCCCACTAAATAGACAATTACGTTTAGAAGCAGTGAGCAACCATTTTCGTGGAAACACCATTTTACGGGAGAAACATTTTCACTCGAGCAAATTTTCGCTTGAGTAATCCTTGAGCGAAAATCGCAATTTTTGCTCGAGCTGCATCTGAGCGAAAATGCTTATCTGCTCCATATTTTCACTCGAGCAGCCCCTGAGCACAAATCACAATTTTCGTTGAAGCTGCATATGTGCAGAAATGCTTGCTCCACATGCTCCGCACACTTAGGAACCCTGCACGCCTCGCTGAGTCCTACTGTGGCTGCGCCACACTCATGCGGGAACGAGCGCAGGATGACGCACAAAAATGTCATTTCGTGCCCGATGTATACACAAGTCAATAATGAATAATCTTATATTGAAATACACACTTGGGTTGCCACATGAATATGAGACTATTTTTTATAGTTCAAATTAAAAAAAAAACTCCAACAATCTCTCACATATTTTAATATATGGATTGAACGTTCCCTACAGTCTAGATAGGTAATGCAAAGTCCAACTAAGCCAACCCGGCCTTCAAAGAAACTATCTTTGTTCAATGCAATACCAACGTGTGATTTGATAAAATATGTAAACTTATTGTATGGAACATCCCGCGGTACATTGAGAGAGAAAGCGTCGACAATATCGACTACGAATGCAATATCCGTGTTCAAAACAATTAAATCAAAAATCTATTAACGTAAAGCCGTGCTCTGAAACTACTTTATCATGCTCTGGTTCCGTAAAACCTATCGTCCTCGCTAGGGCGTGATACCGTGCGAGCCTAAGTTGCGTCCGTACAAGACAAATACTAAAACGCTCGATTGCGTAGCTTAGCAGCGGGGTCGTCGCACAGAAGTTCCAAGCAGAAAAGTTGAATAACACAAGTATACAAAATTGAATCATCTTTTATTGATACTGCAACAGAATTATAAAAGACATGAAGCTAAAATTACAATCAATTAAGATCACTCTCTCACTGAATACAATCAGTCAGCTCTCTCTCTCTCTCATATCTCTCAATACAAAAGATCATGCCCTTAGGCTTACAACTTGAAGAAAGCGATGTCCATACATTATGTCCCGTATAAGTGAAGTCTTCAACGCGACCGCATGCCTCGAAATGCCCTAAAAACTTTATGCCTTGACGCATCCAAGCGAGCTACACACCGAACGAGTTGCTACATGAACCTGCATACAACTGTGGGAATATCAGTAAATTGAATGCAATAGTGGGGAGGCCTCTCGCTCACCCATATAAAATCAACATGTTAATTTAGTGAGTGGTCACTATGATTTTAGTGGTATTTATAATCTTAGCTTAGGATTAGTTTCATGGCATAAACTATGAGTCTACTTGTGTGTCCAAACCATAATTATGCCTTGCAACAATATCAAACTTATCCATACTTACCTTCCGACCTCCCCTGTTTCAAACTCAGCAATATAGTTATTGTTGGCCTAATGGTTGTATCATATTTTTGAATATGATAAATCAAGTAAGTTTAGTATTATATTACCACTAATCTTTATGCAATCACTATAGCATCTCTACTTAAAAGTATACCTCTTAGTGATATGTTCTTATTATTTTACATATTAGTGATATGAGTTTTCATTATATCAATCTTAAATTTAACTGAGTTGCCATATGTAAAAGGGGAAGATTGTTAGCCCAATGATCTAATTATATTTTTATGTGATTATTCGATTAAATTTAATATTATGATATCACTACTATTCATGCTGTCACTATAATATTTATACTTAAACTTAACATAGTCCTAATGTACATTATATTTATCGTACTTGCGATAATGTATATTTTTTTGTTCGTCTAATATGTATATACAGAAAAATAATAAGCAAGATCAACATGAACATATGCAATGAAGAAATCATGATGGGCCAAAGATGACGATATTCTACAAGAATCTCTGAACCACTCGATGACATCTTTGGAGCCACGCACACGGGGGTTCCGATGTCGGGTCAACGGATGGGGGTCAAGGGGACGGCTCCTTCCGTGGGTATTCAGGTGTCACGACCCGCATCCGCTTTTCGGATACGAGTTCGTAGCCAAGTCCAGCCTACACCGCAGCATTGACCGTAGTACGCTGTCTACATCTCAAGGTCAAACTAAAATAACAAAATCATATCTAACTGCTTATTCACAATAACTTATTTTATTTATAAATCCAATAATACAACAAAAGTAATTTTTGGGAACAACCCGCCAAACGTTTAAATAAAATAAACTAACTAATCTATCTAGAATCGACCTCCAAGATCTCTCTCTTCCTTGTATGGTACATAGCACAAAAGTAGGAAGCATGTCAAGTCACCTACAACATTCCAGTCAGAAAAGAAACAAGTACAACCCTATTGCAATAATGTAACTTAATACAAAATAAGCTCGACAGTAAGGATGCAGTAAACTTTAACAATAAGAAAAACATGTATATGAACTAGAAACAATAAACATGTACAAGAAACCACTAGTAAGAACATGTATGAACGAGACAACTAAATCATGATCAGTGAAGACTAACATATAGTGTACGTTTGAAATACCTTTCGACATATGAACAACTTGGGTTAATACGACACATTATAGATGGCTATCTACAATAAAAAGGTACGACTAACCCATACATGAGGTGTATGACTTAGTTATCCACAATAATAAATTGTTGGGCTTTGTTCACATATCTACGTAGCATTTTCCCTCTCGACTCACCAAACAATCAAGAAACGAGCAATGATACAATAAATCCTATCATATCACAAACGTGTCACAATTGGATACTCAATAAAATATAATAAAGAATAGCATTATAATGTAATAAGCACATAAAGCAATAGTGTACTTACTTGAATTCCTGAATGAACTAGTTTCACAAGTTAATGACAAGATGAACTCTTGCCTAGAAGCTGTCAAACCATACCATACCATCGTACCACGAACCCGTACACGAATAACCACAAGTTAGATCTAAAATTCCATTCTAAAAGTCATAAAAAGTGGCTAATGGGTTAACCTATGTAATTATATTTAATTTTGGAATAAATCATATAAAATCTTAATTTAATGTAATTATATTCTAAAATATAATCTAAATAAGAATTTTTGGCTATAGAAAGTCACGGTTTCAATTTTAGAATCCATGACACGCAAATCGAGGTGTATCGTTGACTAACTAGTCGAATGTTATAAACTCTATAATTTGAGAGTGCATCTTGGTAGATTTCAGCACCATGAGTGTACCGGAATCGACCGTGCCACAAAATCATGGTTTGGTCAAAAGTTATCGCTGTTATGGCTAATCACTACCAAAATAAGTCAAATCAGCGACGAAATTAGCGACGTTGAAGGAAGACGTCGCCAACATTTTTTATATTAGCGATGTCCTCAAAAGACATCGCAAAACGACACTATTGGCGACGTCTACCGACCAGCTTTAATTTCATAAAAGATAACGTCACAGAATATTCGGTAAACGTCGCTATAGTTTTTACATTAGCGACGTTTAGTGACTCCAACATAAATATGTCGCTGATGGCGACGTTTAGCGACGTTTCTATTTGTCGTCGCTAAATTTTTAATATAGGGCATCGATCGGGTTTTCTTTTCCCTCCACTCAATCGAGCCCCAAATTTTCGAGCCCCAAATTTTCAAACTCCCTCCCCGATCTCCAGCCCCCCTCCGCCTACAGCCCGGCGCTGTGACCCCCCTTCCCCTCCGCAGGCGCTCCTTCCCCTCCCCTCCGCTTACAGCCCGGCGCCGTGACCCCCCTTCCCCTCCGCAGGCACTCCTTCCTCTCCCCTCCGCAGGCGCTCCTTCCCCTCCCCTCTGCCTACAGCCCGGTGCCGTGACCCCCCGTCCCCTCTGCATGCGCTCCTTCCCCTCCCCTCCGCCTCTGCCTTCGCCTCTGGTTCTCCTCCCCTCCGGTGACCCCCCTCCCGATCAACCCCTTCGGTCTCGGTAAACCCTAACCCCCACTATTGTAGTATAGTTGTATTAAGTGACAATGAATGAGAAGTTCGGTTCCATTTGAATTAAGTGACAGTGAATGAAGAGGGGAATGCGGCTGTTTGGCTCTGATTATTCCTTCTCTTCTTCTAAAAATTGTTATTGTTTTAAATTAATGTGGTCTATCTTCCTGTGTATACTACTGTTTTGAGTGTCTTGAGTAAGTAGAGGGTGCCATGTTGTGAGTGTGGTGCTCAGTGAATGAACTGTCATTTGTAGTGTACATGTGTCAAATGAGTGAATTTGTGAGTTATTCTAGTGAAAGTGAACTGTCACTTGATAGTGCATATGTGTTACTTGAGTGTCATGTGTTGAGAGTATTTTGGTGTGTCTATAGGCCATTCGTGAATGTATCTGAGTAGTGTTAATGTGTGTACAGGAGATGTGGGTTAAGGGCAATGAGTGTGTGCATACATAGTCGATTTAGGGATGTATCAGTGAGCTACATAGATGTTAGGGTAGTGTCATAGGAGAGTGAGTTCCTGTCAATAGAGGCTTGTGTGTGTGACTCAAGAGTGAAGGGCATGAGTGAGATATGTGTCAGTAAGAAGTGATCGTCTGAGATATCCTATGTTAGTGTCAGTGTCCTTATCATGTCTGTGTGTGTCCTAAGTGGCAGGTTATAGTGAGAGGGATGTGAGGGTGAATAGTGAGTATATGTGTCTCACTATATATATATATATATATATATATATATATATTATATATATATATATATATATATATATATATATATATATATATATATATATATATATATATATATATATATATATAAGGGTATATGAGATAGGGAGAGGGAAATCTGTCCTGGTGACAGCAGGAAGTTATTGTGTGTATGTGTCTGTGTCAGTGAGTGTTGGATATTGGTAGAGAGTGTGGGCTTATGGGTTCAGAGTAGATGAATCCTTTGTTGCTTACTGTTTTGCTTGTTTAGCTTGTGTAGTCAGTTGGATTTGATATATAATTTCGACTAGATATCACAGCCTACAACCCCCTAAGTGCACAGTGGCTCAATCCTTCTATAGGTTTCAGCCGAGCCTAGTAGATGCATGTCCTGCATCCTCACTTGAGTCACAACCTGTACCCCCTCTGTTTTGCTTACATTACTGATACCCTCGTGTATCAGAGATGCATATCCTACCCTTAGCTTAGACATTAGTCAATTCTTTACCTATGTTTCAGTTCAGTTATATAACTAATGGATAGGCTAATGAACAATCCCTTTCTGAGTTTGGCCATTGCTAGTATCAGATGTTATGGTGACACTTGGTATCGGTGGTTAGATGTTGTTCAGTCCTAACTTGCTTTAGTAGTTAGCTTGCTTATGTTACAATTATATTATTTGTGACTATCGATCTTACCAAATGGTACCCATGACCCGAGGAGCGGCACGTCGTTTGAGGGAAACAGTGAATGTTGAGGTGGCTCCTCCTATAGTTAAGGAGGAAGTGGCACCGATTGCTAGTGAGACCGGGAGTTCTATTCATCCAGCACCGGTAGCTAGTGAGACCGGGAGTTCTATTCATGCAACACTTGCAAGGGACGACATCTCTCCTCACACCAAAGATCTCGTTTTTTTGAGGTGGTTGCGTGATCGGATCACTGAGCGTTTGCGTGAGCTGCGTGGTTCTTATTAGCTATTAGTACTTATTTGTATTGGACTATTTGTATTGGGTTGCTTTTGTATTAGACTATTTGTATTGGACTACATATATGAATTAGTACTGTATCAATCTCTGGATTGTATTGGACTACGACATGGTGATCAAGACATAGTCCCTGCAGCCATTCGACTGGCGAGACAGAAACTATGTATCCGTAGATAAAGTTGACTGTCCTCCGACCCTCATCCCTCGGCAATGATGATACGACAACCAACCAGAGAGGATACTCTGAGAGATCCATCTGAGTAGGACGTATACTCTGAGAGATCACCTTTACAAGAATGATATCAGTAGTGGGATTGGGTGTTGGAGGAGATATTATCAGAGTATACGTCCTACTCAGATGGGTCTCTCACCGTTAATATTTTTTTCTGACGGCATGGTGGATGTGCTCCCTCAACATATTCTTACTCCGAGCTAAAACTTTGCCCCGGAGCTCAAGTGGACATCCTTCGTGTAGAGCTCGAATGAGAGGTTCCTGACAGTATGGTGGTCTCCTTTGTTAAAGTATCCGTGCTCATCTCACATTGGTTGTGGGACGAGCACGGATACTTTGACAAAGGAGACCACCATGCTGTCAGGAACCTCTCACTCGAGCTCTACACGAAGGATGTCCACTTGAGCTCCGGGGCAAAGTTTTGGCTCGGAGCAAGAATCTGTTGACGGAGCACGTCCACCATGCTGTTAGAAAAAAATAGTAACAGTGAGAGACCCATCTGAGTAGGACGTATACTCTGATAATATCTCATCCGACACTCAATCCCACTACTGGTATCATTCTTGTAAATGTGATCACTCAGAGTATACGTCCTACTCAGATGGATCTCTCAGAGTATCCTCTCCGGTTGGGTTGTGTTCTGAGCCATCCGTTCTCACACTTAAAATACATATGAATTAGAACTGTGTTTTGTATTTTCGGCGAACCCAGGGATTGGATTCTGTATTTTGTATTTTGGTTTCTGTATTTTGGCTCCAACACCATTTGCATTAATCTACGGTACGACATGGTAATCAGGACATAGTCCCTGCAGCCATTCGACTAGCGAGGCAGAAACTATGTAGCCGTAGATAAAGTTGACTGTCATCCGACCCTCATCCCTCGGCAATGATGATACGACAAACTGTCACTATATCTTATATAGTAGTAGATGATGTCTTAGTATTACATTATGTGAGTTCATCTTGATTCTGTTACATTTTTCAGATACTAGATACGATAAGAACATATACTACACCATATGTACAGAACATAGATGATTCACACTAATGTATGCTAGAATGAATCTTGGGTTGTGTTCTGAGCCATCCGTTCTCACACTTAAAATACATATGAATTAGAACTGTGTTTTATATTTTCGGCGAACCCAGGGATTGGATTCTATATTTTATATTTTGGTTTCTGTATTTTGGCTCCAGCTCCATTTGCATTAATCTACGGTACGACATGGTGATCAGGACATAGTCCCTGCAGCCATTCGACTGGCGAAGCAGAAACTATGTAGCCGTAGATAAAGTTGACTGTCATCCGACCCTCATCCCTCGGCAATGATGATACGACAACCTATCACTATATCTTATATAGTAGTAGATGATGTCTTAGTATTACATTATGTGAGTTCATCTTGATTCTGTTATATTTTTCAGATACTAGATACGATAAGAACATATACTACACCATATGTACAGAACATAGATGATTCACACTAATGTATGCTAGAATGAATCTTGGGTTGTGTTCTGAGTCATCCGTTCTCACACTTAAAATACATATGAATTAGAACTGTGTTTTGTATTTTCGGCGAACCCAGGGATTGGATTCTGTATTTTGTATTTTGGTTTCTGTATTTTGGCTCCAGCTCCATTTGCATTAATCTACGGTACGACGTGGTGATCAGGACATAGTCCCTGCAGCCATTCGACTGGCGAGGCAGAAATTATGTAGCCGTAGATAAAGTTGACTGTCCTCCGACCTTCATCCCCCGACAATGATGATACGACAACCTATCAGAATCCTCGACTCTCTTTCGCTTCTTGGATATTTACCCAGCTTCCAATCTCTCCTTTTCCTCCGGGTCCACTCTACTCCCAATCTCTTCCTCTTTTATACACGGATCTACAGAATCAATACCATCAAGGAAGGCAAAACTGAATCAGCATTGTCTTCCAGATCGTCCTCATCAAGGCATAACGGGCTGTTCAGCGTGCCCAGCTTCTTCAACTTTTCGCTGGCTGTAGAGTCGAAATGGGAACGAGTCCTCTTTGCCGGCCCGGAGCTCTGACTCGCACTCGTCGCCTCGCTACCGGTTTTTTCTCCTCCTCTGACGCGGGTCATAAGAAAATAAATTTTGTACCTCTTCTTCACATAAACATCATTGCCGCCTTGTACTCGAGCCTCCTCGTCTGTGACGCTATCCAACTTCTCGGTGCCTACATTGTCACTCGAATCTCCCATTCGACTCGTATCGTCCTCTTCTTCGCCTGTCTTTTCGTTCCCTGTCTTGCAATCATCTGCTATCACCGTCGACTCATTCGACTCCTTCTCCGATGACTCCGAGGAGGAGGAGGAGGAGGAGAAGGAGGAGGAGGAAGACTCGGAGAAGGAGTCGAATGAGTCGGCGGTGATAGCAGATGATTGCAAGACAGGGAGCGAAAAGACAGGCGAAGAAGAGGACGATACGAGTCGAAGGGGAGATTCGAGTGACAATGTAGGCACCGAGAAGTTGGATAGCGTCACAGACGAGGAGGCTCGAGTACAAGGCGGCAATGATGTTTATGTGAAGAAGAGGTACGAAATTTATTTTCTTATGACCCGTATCAGAGGAGGAGAGAAAACCGGTAGCGAGGCGACGAGTGCGAGTCAGAGCTCCGGACCGGCAAAGAGGACCCGTTCCCATTTTGACTCTGCAGCCAGCGAGAAGTTGAAGAAGCTGGGCACGCTGAGCAGCCCGTTATTAGTTGATGATGACGATCCGGAAGATAATGCTGATCAAGCATCTTCCTTCTCCTCTCCTCCACCATGGCTCTGGACCCATCTGCTCCTCCATACTTCCCTTCTTCTTATTTGACTCTCTCAGCCACATATGATATCCACCTCAAGTGTAGAGTCGGGGGAGAAAAAGTAGACAGGAAGAGGAGGGGGAAGCAGCACAGCCGGCGGCATGACCCGGAGGAAGTACAGATGTTTTCTTCAAATCCGTAGGAGAACTATAAGGATATATCTTTTTACAACATGTCACCTTGTCAAAGACCCTTAATGTGAATATCATGTTACCGCGGTGTCGGAAGACTAACATATCATAATTTTTTAAGCCGTGTGTTTTGACATAATCCGTAGATAAAGTTGGCAATTAAGCCATTCGACTGGCGAGACAGAAACTATGTAGTCGTAGATAAAGTTGACTGTCCTCCGACCCTCATCCCTCGGCAATGATGATACGACAACCTATCACTATATCTTATATAGTAGTAGATGATGTCTTAGTATTACATTATGTGAGTTCATCTTGATTCTGTTATATCCTTTAGATACTAGATACGATAAGAACATATACTACACCATATGTACAGAACATAGATGATTCACACTAATGTATGCTAGAATGAATTTTGGGTTGTGTTCTGAGCCATTCGTTCCCATACTTGGCAATTAAGCATGTGAAATCGAACTGATTATGTTTAGTTTGTCTTACGATACAGATTTTTATATCCAAATTGAAATAGATCGTTACTTCGTTGATCGTACATGGATATACTAGCGGATCAACCTCCTGGATCGTAGGTACTTATAAGTATTGACCGTATCGGATTAGTATCGATATATCATTTTGGTATGGGCCGTATCGGTTGGTATTGGTCTTAGCGAATTGGTATCGTCCTATCCGATATGTATCGGCCGTATAGCTAAGATTCATATTGGCCTTATCGATTTGGTATCGGTCATATCCGATAGGTATCAGCCGTGTTGGATTATTATATACCATTTCGGATTAGTATCGTCGGAAAGTAGTCGACAACGCTTCGTATTGTGAAGTCGAAATGCCGTCGCTATTCCGTCGCTTGACGACTACGTAGCGACGGACCGTTATTAGCGACGAGCTGATTGCCGACGGATTTTTTTTGCCAAGACCCGTCAGTGATCGGTCGCCAATAGAAATTTTCGTCGGACGGGCGATGGATCTGGCCGTCGCTAAATCGACAAATTTTGGTAGTGATTGTTGTAGACTTGGTTATAGGGACTGAAATCTGTGTACAGTGAGAAATGGACATTCTGAGAACTGGACATTGTGTGATTGTTGTAGACTTGGTTATAGGGACTGAAACCTGTGTACAGCGAGAAATGGACATTCTGTGATTGCTTGGATCATATTCTACAGTGAGAAATGGTTATCTTTTTAAACTGCAGGGAGAAATGGACATTCTGTATTTTATTTTTTTATTTTTTTCAGATTTAGCGACGTTTATCGATGTCCACCGAAGTACTTTTGCGTCGATAAACGTCGGTAAATCTGCAATATTTTCCAGTGTACCGACGTTTACCGACGTCATTATACGTCGGAGAACGTCAGTGCACGTCGGTAATAATCTCAGGAATTCCCAGGATTTTACCGACGTGTAGCGACTTTGAACACGTCACTAAACCACCGACGACACGACGGTAATCGTCGGTAAAGTTATCGACGCGTAGCGACGTGAAACACGTTGCTAATACACCGACGACACGACGGTAGACGTCGGTAATATACCGACGTATATATACGTCGGTAAACGTCGGTACTTGCGACGTTTGGCGACGTTTTGAAGATCAGCGACTTACATTTCCGCGACCAGCCCAAAACGTCGGTAATTTCGTCGCTAAATATTTTTAGCGACGAAAATTGTCGTTTTAGCGACGTCTTTAGGCGTCGCTAAAACGACTTATTCTGGTAGTGAATCGTGACCAAATTGGTGAATTACCGGTCAAATCTGAATTCAACGTAGTAAATAAAATACTAAAAAATTTATGAATTTTTAAATTATGTTTGTAGATCTTCGTGTCAGCTTTCCAAAACTTCAAACGGATCAAAAAACGGAGTTCGGCATCTCCCGGAATCTCGAAAACAATGTGACGCGTCAATTTTTGGACAATCAACACTCAAATGAATCTCCGAAAAGTCACGTAAATAATTACTGAAAATAAAATATATTTTTGGAGATCTAACCTCGATACGCTTCTAACAAAAAAATGGCACTCGAAACGGACACTGGGATTGATCGCAATCGCCTCTTGAAGTTGGAGGATCTCCAAGACAAAACCACAAAAGAGACTGGAATAATAAACTAGGGTTTATATATATATATATATATATATATATATATATATATATATATATATATATATATATAGGAAGAGAGAGGAGGTTTGGCACCGACATGTGGGCTCGGATGTGGCTAACTGGGCTGCTGACTGTGTAAATACTAATTTAAATTCATAAAATTATTTAAAAATTATTTTAACTACATATAAATCCAAATAAATTATAGAAAACTCCAACATATTCCTAGAAAATTTTAGATAGCATTTCTAAGTGTCTAGAACCTAAATAAAAATATCATAACTCAAAATATCATCGTGTGACCCTACAGTAAATTCCAAAAGCCTATAAAAATAAATTATATAGGTTTTAATTATCTAAAATTTCTCAAAAATTCTAAAAAATTCAGAAAAATTCTGGAATATTCTAGAAAATATTTTTAGTCATCTAGAGCCTAAATAAAAATATTTGGTCCCGAAATACTCCCGAATGACCTTACAGTAAATCCTGAAAGTCCTTAAAAATAATAAACCCTTAAATATTAAATACCTAAAAATATCCAAAAAATATAGAAAAATATAAATAGCCAAATAATACAAATATAAGCTATCTAGAGGTTATATGACTTTAATATGGTCATAATCACCTACAAGCTTCGAAATGACTCCCAATGATCATAAAATTAATTATAATAAAATAAAAAATTTGGGAAGTGGACTTACAAATCTTTCTTTTTCGAAATTTTAAACGATACGATTAGGCACGATTTGATTAACGATCAAATTAAAATCTAAAAATATATACAAATTGGCACGATCGAAATATAATCAGAATAGTCTAGTCGCGATCAAAGTCATTTTAAGAATGATCAAATAGAAATTGTTTTGGCACGATAAATTATAGTCAAAATGATCTAGTCACGACCAAAATGTTTAAGAACGATCCAAATCGAATTGTTTGGCACGGTCAATGACTTAACCAAATTATTTAGGCACGATTATGAAATCAAAATCTAAGTATGATTATGAATCTAGTGGAATAGAATCAAAATATAGTAAAATATTCTAAATGATGATTTTCGATTAGAAAGATAGTAAAGAAAGAACTACTAGTTTATTGAGAATACGATAATAAGAAATAGGATATCAAATCAATTTGGGATGAGAGTGCAAGATTTACGGATCATGAAAAATCAATAGTCATATGTCAATAAAAGATATAACCTCTATAGTATCCGAAAATTATATGCATATCTGAAGTCGTTTCATCGAGAATTTATGTCTCGCCAGTGTACATCTGGCTACAGTAAACCCTTGGTTTCATAATTCAAATATGATATGGTATCGAATATTCTATTAACTTTATCCAATATTGACATAATAACTCAAAGATCAATTAGGGCCGGACATAGTTTTAATAATATTCGATAAACTACACATACCTGAAATTGCTTTAACTTAGGGATGATGTTTTGCCAGTGCACTGCTGGCTGTAGTGAATCTGCAGTCTCCATAATTCAAATAAATGACGACAGTGCGTATCTGCCTTGCTATTATAAGTCATCGAAAATTATTTCAACTATATCTATAAGAATTTCAAAGGAGCTTCTAGAATTTTAAACAAGTTCCAAGATGATCATGATAGGAAAAGTGTAAGTATCTGTCCTTCAAGTATCAATTCTTGAAAATAAAACGAGCGATTAGAAAAGATAATGATCAAAGCCAAAACAAATATAATTCTTCTAATCCCTATTGTAAAGATATTCAATGATTGAGGAAAACTTATATACTTTAAATCAAAGACTAACTTGAGATCAATATATGGACAATTAAATCAAAAATTATTAAAAAATAATTTCTTATTGCCAAAGAGAAATAAATAAGCAATACGGACCTTACGATATGACGATGTTTAGAGAAGGCAGAAAATAAAATTGCACAAATGATCAAGATTAGAAATTGAATCCTAGGAAGTCATATGAAGTCCTAATTTACTATGCGAATAGTCTACCCACCTTTGATCATACTATCGTATTAAAATTCAATAGTATATCCCTCTATAAAAGTTAGCTAATAGGATTTAGAATTCAATAAATCCTTGGCTAAATCACATGACCTATGTAACAACCTTACTACCCAACAACCAAATTGAATAAGGGACTGCTAGTCCTAGTCATTCTCCTAAAATCAAATCAATCCTAATTGTGAATGGGTATTTTCTAATCGCAGGATCACAATAGTACGATTAATATAGGTACTATCGCGAGTTCGCACAATTTTGCAAAAATAGACCTACATGGGCCACCAAAAAAACTTGTCACGATCCGCACTCACTTTTCGAATACGAGTTCGTAGCCAAGTCCAGCCTATGCCGCAACATCGATGGTAGTATGCTGTCTATATCTCAAGGTCAAACTCAAATAATAAAATTATATCTAATTGCTCATTCAAAATAACTTTTTTTATTTATAAGTCCTATAATACAAGAAAAATAATTTTTGGGAACAACCCACCAAACATTTAAATAAAATAATTAAAAAATCTATCTAGAATATAAGTTTGGCCTCCAAGATCTATATCTCTCTTTTATGGTCCATAGCACAAAAGTAGGAAGCATGCCAAATCACCTGCAATGATTCAGTCAGAAGAGGAGTAAAGTACAACCCTATTGCAATAATGTAACTTAATACAAAATAAGCTAGATAGTAGGGATACAGTAAATGATAACAATAAGAAAAACATGTATATGAACTAGAAACAATAAACATGTACAAGAAACCACTAGCAAGAACATATATGAGTGAGACAACTAAATCATGATCATTGAAGACTAACAGACAGTGTGCATTTGAAATAACTTTTGACATGTGAATGGCTTGGGTTAATACAGTACATCATAGATAGTTATCCATAATAAAAAGGTACGGTTAACCCATATATGAGGTGTATGATTTAGCTATCCACAATAACAATCATTGGACTTTGTTCACATACCTACTTAGCATTTTTCCTTCCGACTCACTAAATAATTAATAAACGAGCAATAATACAATAACATATTGTGTCACAATCGTGTCTCAACTGGATACTCAATGAAACACAATAAAGAATATCATTATAATGTAATAAGCACATAAAGCGATAGTGTACTTACATGAATTCCTGAACTGGTTTCACAAGTTGATTACAAGATAAACTATGGCCTAGAAGCTATCAAACCATACCATACCATCGTACCACGAACTCGTGCACAAACAACCACAATTTAGATCTAAAATTCCATTCTAAAAGTCATAGAAGGTGGCTAATGGATTAACCTAAGTAATTCTATTTAGTTCTGGAATAAATTATCTAAAATCCTAATTTAAACTAATTATATTATAAAATATAATCTAAATAAGAAATTTTGGCTATAGAAAGTAACGGTTCCAATTTTAGAATGCATGACACGCAAATTGAGGTGTACCGTTGACTAACTAGTCAAACGTTACGAATTCAATAATTTGAGGGTGCATCTTGGTAGACTTCAGCGCCACGAGTGCACCGGAATCGACCGTGCAATAAAATCATGATTTGGTCAAAAGTTATCGCCGTTATGGCTAATCTTGACCAAATTGGTGAATTACCGGTCAAATCTGAGTTCGACATAATAAATAAAATACCAAACGAATTTATGAATTTTTGGAAAAATTATATGTTGTAGACCTTCGTATGACCTTTCCAAAACCTCAAATGGATCGCAAAACGGAGTTCAAGATCTCCAGAATCTCGAAAATAATACGACATGTCAATTTTTAGACAATCGATACTCAAATAAATCTCCAATAATTTATGTAAATAATTACAGAAAATAAAATATATTTTTGGAAATCTAACCTCGATACGCTTCTAAAAAATGGCACTTGAAACGGACATCGACGTTGATCGCAATCGCCTCGTGAGGTTGGAGGATCTCCAAGATCAAACCACAAAGGTGGCTGAAATAATAAACTCGAGTTTATTGAATATATATATATATATATATATATATATATATATATATATTTATATATATATATATATATATATATATATATATATATATATATATATATATATATATATATACCATGACTAGCTAGATCAAGCCAAAACTAGACCAAGCCAAGACTAAGCAAGACAAGTCTAAATATGGGTCACCTGACAAATGTAAGAAATCTGTACACGTATACTAAAAATACGTATAACAGAAAAGAGGAGTGACAAATTATAATATCAATAATAATAATGATAATGACAAAATATAATAAACCAATAATTGGTATAGTATTGGCTGACGTATTATTCTTCTACTATAATTGGTCAATCGTAAATTGTGCAAATATTCTAAAAAATGCCATAGGAATATTAATAATACTTATATTGTACATATAACAAATTTTTAGAAAATATTTATTAATCACTAAAATAAAATACAAAATATATGCATATACACAAAATATGTCTATATGGGCGTCTTTGCACACATAACATCTTTACATGGGTTTAGGTTGGGTACGGGTCAAGTCCGGGCTAAATTGGTACAACCGGGTCTTCTAAAAGTCAATAATCTTAATAAATAACTGTCACGTCCCGCTCCCGGAGGAGCAATCATCCTCGCTAAGGTGTGATGCCGCGTGAGCCTAGGTTGCGCTCACGTAAGATGGGTTCCATAACGGCCGATTACAGCAGCTTATGACGGAGTAGTCACACAGAAGTCCAAAGCAGAAGTATTGAATATATAAAGGCAACACAAGTACTGAAACAAAATTGCAATCTTTTATTGATCTTGAATATAAGGTTACAAAGGCACGAAGCCAAGAGTACAAGTCACTCAAACTCACTTTCTTTCAGAATACAATCACTCAGCACTCACTCAAAATATAAGTCACTCTGCTCTCTCTCATCTCTCAATACAATAGTTCAATGCTTCCACTTACGGATGCTTTGGAAGGCGATGTCCATACATTATGTTCCATATAGGTGAAAACTCCAATGAAGCACATGCCTCGAATTGCCAAGGAACTCCATACCTCAGTGTGTCCAAACGAGCTCCGCCTCGACGAACAAGTACCTCTAACCTGCACATTAAAACTGTTGGGTGGTCAGTAACAACTGTACTGGTGGTGTAAGCTCTTCGCCCACCCATACAAAACTAACACGTTCATTTAGTTTGTTCAACATAACCCTTCGATTGTCTTTCTAATCTTGCCTTAGGATCAGTTTTAGGACACGGGCTCCTGGCCTATTTTGTGTCTCTAGGCTATTACCGTGCTAACAACATCAACATAATGACTCGTGCTTTTCCTTCGGCCCATACTTTGAGACTCAATCACATGGTCGTACCATAAACTCCTTCGTATAACATAATCGAGGTAGTGCCTCACCACTTATTAACTTGCCAAACTTCGTGTCACAACAATTTGGTCATGCCATAGCTCCATTTGTGTATCCATATTAAGGCTGTGCCTCGCAACTTAGTATGAATTTACCATATTGCCGCCTCGCGGCCTTTCCTATTGCAATCATCAACCGACTCAATCAAGACTTGTGAATTTAGTGTCACTGACTCAAGCTTTCTGATGCAACATCTAATACCGAAGCATGGTGTCTCCGTTGCACCCAAATCTTAGGCCTAAACATTGTGTTACAAATCGTGCACATATTTAACTTGACTCATTGGTACCGTATACACAATACTCGAATCAATCCAAAGGCATGCACGCGGATCGTCGCTTATATGCCGACTCATCTATATGAAAGAATCACTAGCACCACAAGCTATCTTGGACTTATAGCTTTGATATTCGGCAACCCTTTTAGCACAAGTAGCGAGCCCCGCTGAAAGTTTTCGAATAACTTGAGCGGTACTCCCAGCTCGGCTATACCGTTTTTCGTCTTAGGTCAGAACGGTCCTATGGCCCCAGGTTGGCCGTCCGAAAAAACTTTTCCTTATGCACAAGTTGTCCAATGACCATTCAAGACTCGACTTGAACTACCGTCTTACACAGTCATCATTTTTCCAGTGTTAACATCTTTTCAATACTACATTAGAGACTACCAAAATCAGAGACTGCCTCGACAACCTACGGTCGCTAGAATATTTTATATTACCATATCATTTAGTCAATTGAGGACTGACTATTTGATAGCCCTTCTGCTAAACTCAACATGAATCAACCATGTTCCATATCAGTGCCATAGATCGTGGCATACTTATCTTGAGACCAACCGTGGCTCGTACCTTAAACTAATTTGTGTTCGGTGTGACACTACTGCCTAAGTCATACTCCATATGACGAGCTCTGAGACCGTGGAACTGTGTGGCTATAACAAGCCGTAGAATTCGTGGGACCGTGCTTGCTATGACTTTGATAGCCCATAGCATAACTTTGCCTAACTCAATCGTGCAGTAACTTAATCCGTGGGACGAGCAAAGCCTATGCCAATCCTTGCACCATGGAAACGTGCATTGAGAATATGGGACAATTATGCTATACAAAGCGTTGGACAGTGGGACGATACATGCTTTACCAAGCATGGGATGATGCATGCTTTACCAAGCATGCGAGGAGCAAAGGCTATGCCAATCCTTGCACCATGGAAACATGTATTGAGAATGTGGGACAATTATGCTATACCAAGCGTTGGACAGTGGGACGATGCATGCTTTACCAAGCAATTATATCATGCGATGCCTATGACTATGCTAAATTTATAGCCTCTTGGGGACATAGACCAACTTTTCCTTCTCTCAAGCCGCGGGACGAAGGACCGAGTGTCGATTTTGATAGCATGTCGTACAATATTTTTAAACCAACCGTGGGACCTTTCTATATTCTAACTCAATCTAACCCGAGTTAGGATTATTCCCTTAGCTATGTGGATTCGTCTCTTTTATTATCAAGCCTAACTTGTGCAATGAAAACATCTAGTTTACTAGTGTGAAGGCCAAGCAGAAGCAAGTTTACTGAAGTCACCCACCTGAGCAAGGAGTTGTCTCGGCCGAGCGGGACTTTGAGCAAGTTGTTGAACAGCTAAGTCCAAATGCTGTTGGCATTTCAATTCCTCCTATTGAACTAAGCGGGATGGGGCACTACATTATACACCACTCAAAAAATTTTTATCCTCGAAACTTACTGAGTACGCACTTATCGACTTATCACTTGATTCAATATCCAATGGTTCTTGCACATACTCCGCTTATGTATTTCTTCAATCCGAGCCACGCTCGTGCCTTAGCTATTTTCATATCGAACAACTATATCTCAACTGGAGATGACTTATACTTGTTGCGCACACGGACAACTTAGTTCTAGGGCAAACCACCCGATTAATCAACATTCGAGTTCATTTCAAATCTAGCAATTGCACTACTATTAATATTTTCTTTCAAACACATAATTTTAAAATCCTTGATAGCATCCTATTCCTTTTGTCTCACTTGAATTCAACGTGTCACTTAGTTGGATCGTGCATATATTTAAGGTGTCCTCCAAATATGTGAATTAAGCCAAGCCTCGTGATAATGAATCCAATTCAACATATTTGATTCATTCTATCAATCCTGAAATCAATAGTACCGATTGTACCTCTCGAAACATGGATGTCTTGCCTAACCGCTAGGCTATCTCTCCAGGATAAAGTTAATGTCAGTATTGGAATCACCGTTCCCAAACAATAATATCAACACTAACCCCAATCCTAAGGTCAAACCAAAGTTGATAATACGGGACTTTCTACCCAAGCTCGCATCACTCCGATTTCTAAACTTCGAGCATTTATTCTCCTATTCGCACTTGCTTAGTTCAAGGGGTCGAGTCATTCAGCAAAGCCATCCTATGGTAAGTTCTGCTCAACTAATTCATCGCATATCAATATCGCTCGTCTAAAAGCAATTTGCGTAGTCTATCTCTTCGAACGTATTCGATATAATCCATCTATCCATCCTATCTAAGTCAAGTACACCATGACATAATTTTTCAATAAATCATAATTCTTATATCATATTCCCAAAGTCGTTTAGCACAATTCATGTATTCGATCACAAGGTTGCCTAACATAATAATATGTCATGCCCTAAACTCCCACAAGTCCAATTATCTACGTTGGACATAAAATCACCATGCCAACGTTCCCGCAGGTAATCGTCCTCTTCGGAGCGTAACTCTTGCTATGTGTTTAGACTAATTCATTCTCAATACGCAGATTGGATCTATTCAATCCTCAACTTACTTTATCGTCAATCATAAGTCCCAAAAATCATCGAATTCATTTTCGCATCAAATCACAAGTTAATATAATCTAATTGCCATGCCCTGATCTTGCGTAAGTTCGATCATCTCCGCTGGATATGAATCACCATGCCAACGTTCTCGCAGAATGATCGCCCTAATCTGACGTGACGCGTGTGCGAGACTAGAGTTGCGCTCGCACAAGACAAGAACGTCAACATTGTGGTTATCATCAAAACAATCAAGACACATTCATTTTCATCAAAGTAATATCAGTCCATTTGAACAAAAATATTTTACACGATTGTTATTTCTCGAATCAGAGTGCCCCTGAGTTATCGCATATCGTTCTTTGATAAACCTCAATACCATCGATGATATACATAACCTAACGATCTTCCTTTGTAATGAACTCCGAGTCGTACAACTAATGCTATCGTTCTAACTGTATATACCATAATATCTCTACATTCAAGATCAAATTCTATCATTATCCCTTGAACTAGTTACATTAACAATTTATTCAAACCCAAAATCACGTATGTTTATTTATCTATCTTAAGTCATCAAGCGACATCTATCACAAATCCTTAGTCATTTTCATATTTTTGAATCCTTTCAAGGCATGCTAACTTCTAATCGTGCTTAACTTTTCGTATACGATTCATATCCACTCATCGACTGAGTTATCTATTCGTTACACCTTAACTTTTCATCAATTCAATTTACCTACTCAATTATTTTGTATTTCATACTTGCGCAATCCCAATCCCGTATGCGTCATTTATAGTTCATTCGAATCAACTCATCAAAAACTTCAAGACTACAACTTATTCAATGATACTCAATCTAAGGTTTTGCATTCTACGATATTTTCTGATAGACTCATTGGCACCGCGTTCCTCAGTTTGATCGACATCCCAAGGCTATCCCATACACCATTCTAGGATGAAGTCATTCGTTAAATCCTCGAAATAAATTTTGAAGCACAATCGATTACTTCGAATCTTCGTTCGAACGATTCCTCAAAATCTAAGCATGTTCATCCATATCGCACTGATGATAAAATCGTGCAATGGCACCCCTATCGATAGTCATCCAACATTCTATGAATCAAGTCAAACTCATTCTCGTCCGAAGCAAAATTAAATCTCGCATATAAATTGCTAAGGTCAACGCAAATCTTGGTGTATATGCCCAGTCCGACTTAGCCAACCGTGCCTTACGTGAAACCATCTTGTTCAATCAAATTTCCCTTCGTAAGATTTTTCAAAAAAAACATATAGACTTATTGTATGGAACATCTCATGGAACATTGAGAGAGAGAGAGAGAGAGCGTCAACGTATCAATCGCGAAAGCAACATCAGAGTTTACGAAAACAACATCAGAGTTAAAGAATTTATTCAAAGTCCAAGGACGTAAAGCCGCGCTCTGATACCATTATATCACACTGTAAACCCCCTAAATTTTTACTATAATTTTTTAAAATTTATTTATTTTGGTATTGGTTTCTTATTTTTGTATTTGTACGTCTAGCGTAAATACGTATAAACGAAGTATTTTATTTCTATAGAAAAGTTTTATTATAAAAAATATTTTTTTAAATAGTATAAGTAAATATCATTATCTATTTGCGTCGTGAATGCCAAACCTCTATTTTATTTGATTTATTATAAAAAGGCTATTAGTATATGTGATAATTTAGGAAATAATATTCTATAAATAAAATGTATTATTTGCATGCGAGGTACATGGAATGTAATTCATGTATATATATTTTTAATTTTCGATATGATTTTTATCTTAAATTATTAGAAAGGTTATTTTTGATGTTATTTCATATTAATGTTTAAATAATTATTGTGATTTCGAAATTTTTATTATTTTAATTATTGTGATTTCTAGATTCTTAAGTGTTTTTCTATAAATATTTTGGACTAAGTAAATAGTTGTTACCTAAAATCAAATTTTATAAAGATAATTTTTTTGGCTAGAAACGGTTTTTCTTTTTAAAATATTTTTCCTAAATTTATTTTGGAATAGAAATATATTAGTATTATTATGATGTCTCATCTGTAGCTTTGGACCTACAAATTATGTTTTGATGCAAATTAGGTTTCTGTCTTACAATGATACTTATATTTTCAAGGATTATCTTAAACTATTTTAACTAACAAATATATATTTCCAATATTTTAAACACTTTTATAAACTATTAGATGTATTATTCCCTCAAAATTTCTTCGATTATCATCACGTCCGTGACTCATCCCACTATTCCTATTTTGTTGCCAATTCTATACCTCTTTATGTCGTTTCGAGCTAAATTGATTCTTCTGGACTCGATTGAACAGTCTGTGCCTTCATCGGAGGCCGTCTTACATAGTTGTAATTCATACTCAGTGTCACATTGATCATCGTACCACACTAGGCGTCACTATCAGGCAAGATATCTTGTCATTTACTGTCTATTTACTTTGGCTCATATTTCATGCATTTACTTATTATTTAAATTTATGCAATATAGAACCGTTCTTTTAAATCATGTTTAGATGCTATTACTGTTTAATTATGCCTTTATTATTTCTCTATTTATCTCTATGCACATTAACACTAGATTTAAGACACCACCCTCGTTTGTGTTGTATTCATTGGCCATGACACGTTTATACCACGAAGTCGTAAGTCGCATATAGAACTCGGACATACGTAGCTGGCTGGCCAACTTTATGTATAGGCCGTGCGATAGAGTTAACCGCTGTTAGTATTGCATGATTAGTTTGACTTAGAAGTTAATAGAGGTTATGTGTTGTGAAGACAACATATAGGCATAGGGTGTGGAGGACATTTTCTTAGCATAAGGGCTACTATGCACTTTACCTTTGTGATTGCCGGGGATGCGGGTTGATGACCCTTTTATTTTATTGCTGGCCACTGACGTTCAAAGAACGGTTATTCTTGAGGCCCCTGGTGCCCTATGGAGGGACTATGCTGATCCACTTTAGCCAGAGAGCCCATACGTTGGAGGTTTGTTCCTAAACTGTATTTACCTAGAATGGTTAGGCTACCTTATCCATTATGTGTGGATACTTTTTGTTTGTGTACTTATACCTGACCATGGCTTGGAACAGTAACTTGTCATGGACTAGTTTACCACACCTTGTCTTTGTTTTGTTTTTGGTGTGGTTCACTGCTTCGATGAGAAGGTACTGAACCTTGTTGTGGTCCGGATACTATATTGGATTCATGGCATGGAAAGATACTTCATCATGGATTAGGGTGCTATCTCCTGTCCTTGTTTGATTGAGAGGATGGTTCGCTAACTCAAGGGTGGAGTATTGGACCATTATATGATCTGATTTGACTTATTATTGAGTAGTTTATATTCAGTATTATGGCATGTTCTTCCTGTATCTTGTTACGTCCCTCTAAGGAACTGGTGATTTCTCTAGGTATGTGTTTTTGTGTCTCTCCGCAGGTGTTCTAACCAAGGCCATGATCTTTTTCATTCCTTCGAAGATGACTTGCTCGTGGATCGTCTTTTGCTTTGCTTAACAAATTCTTTCATTGTTTATGTATTATTTCTCTTCTAAAATAGTTGGTAGTGGATTTGTCTCCGCCCAACGGCTTGTATAATTGACAATTTATATTTGATTTTAAAGTATCGTTATTCTTTTATTTTGTGGATGAGATTAGTTGTCATGGTTATACTGCATTTATGGCTTACATATATTTATTATACGGCTGGTATGTCTAAGTTTCTAGTCCTAAGTATTTTGGGACTGGGGTGTTACACATGCCCCACTCCCGGAGGAGCGATCATCCTCGCTAAGGCATGATTTTGCATGAGCCTAGGTTGCGCTCACGCAAGGCGGGCTCAACAACGGTCGATTACAGCAGCTTGTGACGGGGTAGTCGTACAAAAGTCCCAAGCAGAAGTATTGAATAGACAAAGGCAACACAAGTATTGAAAGAAAATCACAATCTTTTATTGATCTTGAATATAAGGTTACAAAGGCACAAAGTCAAGAGTACAAGTCGCTCAAGCTCACTTTCTTTCATAATACAATCACTCAGCACTCACTCAGAATATAAGTCACCCTGATCAGTCTTATCTCTCAATACACTAGTTAAAGGCTGCCACTTGCGGATGCTTTGGAAGGCAATGTCCATACATGATGTCCCGTATCGGTGAAGACTCAAATGCGGCCACACACCTCGAAATGCCAAGGAACTCCATGCCTCAGCACGTCCAAGCGAGCTCCGCCTCGACGAGCAAGTACCTGTAATATGTACATAAAAACTATTGGTTGGTCAGTACCAACCGTGCTGGTGGTGTGAGCTCCTCGGCCACCCATACAAAACAAATGCGTTCATTTAGTTTATGTAACATAACCCTACGACTGTCTTTCTAATCTTGTCTTAGGATCAGTTTTAGGACATAGGCTCCTGGCCTATTTTGTGTCTCTTGACCACTACCGTGCTAACAACATCAACATAAAGACTCATGCTTGCCCTTTGGCACATACTTTGAGACTCAATCACATGGTCGTACCATAAACTCCTTCATGTAACATAATCGAGGCAATGCCTCACCACTTATTAACTTGCCAAACTTTGTGTCGCAACAACGTGGTTGTGCCATAGCTCCGTTTGTGTATCCACATTAAGGCCGTATCTCGCAACTTAGTGTGACTTTACCATATTGCCGCCTCGTGGCTTTTCCTA